>CM059216.1:26249675-26849675 GCA_030347435.1 Clarias fuscus
TTCAGTGTCACGTTGGGGCCAGGAGCCTCTCCCAGGAGACCTGGGGCGCAAGGTGGGATACAGCCTGGACAGGGTGCCATTACATTTATGGCATTTGGCAGATGCACTTATCCATTTTACATCTAAGCAGATAAGGCCCCTGCTCAAGGACCCATGGTGGCACTGGGGTTTGAACATGGGACAGTCTGATCAGTACTCTAACACCTTAGTCACTAAGTCGGAGTACGCTTTAGCTCGCTTGTCAACAAATTGCTTAATAGTGCTTGTGCAAGCCAGACAGCGAGGTCTTCATACTACCGGGAATAATTCTCTGGAAGAATTACACGTGCATTTGGTGAGTAAGTGCTGTACATTTGGTAAATGTGCACAGATAGCACTATAACACTCGATTGACCTGTCCTTGTTGTTTTGAAAGCAATAACACGCAGTATTTCTGATACGTCACACTAAACATCACGCCTACTCCGCTAACGGAAAACCACACGCTGCTTTTTGAAAGGGGCTACAGCCCGCTGAGGTCAGGACTGATGCGCCTTCATTGCACTTCTCTTTTCCCTGTCAAAGGCACTGAGACGGGAAGGACAAGGGTGTTATTTCTGAGACTTTGACCCAGCAGTGGGGTAGTCACTGAGCCAAAAAGAGATCTGTGTTTAAGCGAGAGCCAACGCCACAGAATGGGGGGGTGTGATGTTTTGAGACGTGTTATCTGGGAATCAAGAGTTAGCAGCTAACCATGAAGAACCAACATAAAACAAGTGTAACAGTCTGAAATAGCAGTGAATTTGGGAGACAGCAAGGTCTGGAGCTCTATGTTGTTTGCACACTCTTTGCATAAATGTTCACAGCTAGCAAAAGCAGCTCAACACCCAGTTCAATTGCCATTCAATTGTTTTGGGTGCCACAGTATAAAGAGTATTTCAAAGCATATGTTATTTCTCACACGAGACACCATGCCCTTAGTGGGTTCTGTGTGAATTACCAGAGGTTGTCAAAGGCCGGCAAAGGTGGCATGTTAAGGGGGTTGTCTTAGCAACTTTATAGCATGATCTCTGTGTCAAAGTGCCTTGTGTTTCTCCAAAGAAGAACTGCACTCACAAGGTCTCTCCTGTGTTTACTGACATCTTCAGCACCTCACTGAAGACATGCCACATTCCAGCCCACTTTAAATCATCCACCATTGCCAATGTCTTCTAAAAACCAAATTATTTAATGACTACAGACCTGTCGCCATGGCTCCATATTTCATCTTTCACAACCTGAAATTCCCAGGAAACTTGGCAAGGACTCTCTTTGTGGACTTCAGCTCCACATTCAACTCTCACATCATTCCAGCCCTGCTGCAAGACCTGTGAGCTTTACCTGTTTCCCTGTGAGCGTGCTGCTTTTTGGCAACTGGAAACAGCATGGGAAGCTGGAAAAACACATTGCGTACCCACTGCCATCAGCACTGGCGCTGTTCTTTCTCTGTACTTTTCTCCAAACAACTGCAAACAACTCCTCCTTGTGTTATTAGTCCGTTAAGGTCCTGAAGATCACAGATGGCACCACCCTGATTGGGCTCCAAAGGTGATGGATCTGCCTACACATAAGCGATCCCTCTGTTCAATGGGTTGGCGCTCATCCACTCAGTGTCTGAGTGTATAAGAAGCGTGACTTCACATACAGTATAATATAAATCACCTTCAAGGTGGTAAATTTGCTTCATCACAAAAGCAGTCATTGATTATTTTCCTATGACAGCCTGACCTTTAAACCGTTCAACTAGTCAGGGTTAAGGCATTGGACTACGGTTCGGAAGGTCCCAGGTTCAAACCCCATGACCACCAAGCTGCCATTGTTGGACCTGTTGTTGTTTGCCATCTCTCCAGGACCTGCATGCCCTGGAGCAAGTGGGAAAGACCCGGCCCTTCCCAGATACCGACTTTCTGACATGTTCATGTAAAATTTATAGAAGGAGTCACTAGTGTCAACGCCTTCTAACAGCAAGAGTTATGGTGGTAATTTTTCGTTTCTTTTTACAGGAGTTTTCTTTTTTTAATTGACTATGTGTCTTTCTTCTTCTTTTTTTTTTTTGTCTCATTAGGTATTAAAAGGAGAATCTTTTTGTGGGGATTACTGTTTGTAGCTGCATTAATGCAAGTGATAACAGAAACAAACTTTTTTAGTGTGTAATGCAGCATTGAGTGTAACTACAAATGGATAAAAGTATTCTGTAAATCTTCAGTATGCAGAGGTGGAAAGAAACTTTGTTACTGGACTTCGGTACATTTTTCATGTACGTATCTGTACTTTTATCAGTGGATATGTTTTATTTTTACTCCACTATATCCTACAACAAATATCAAATAAATGTACTTTATTTTTCACTACGTTCCTTCAGGGTGTTGCATTACATAACCAGTACTATATGTAATGTACTGTCTGAAAATCAAGAGAGAGAGAGAGAGAGAGAGACTCTTTCACTGTGACTTAAAGGCAACTGTGAGCTAATATAAGCTCAGTACGTTTGATACTTGAGTAAATTTGAATGTAAGTATTTTTTTTTACACTTTTACTCAATTAGAATCGTACAGTACAGAGCAAAAGTTTGGACACCCCTTCTCATTCAGCGAGTTTTCTTTATTGTGTTCTTTAGCCCAAACGCGTCTCTTCTGCTTGTTGCCTGTCCTTAGCAGTGGTTTCCTAGCAGATCTTCTACACTGAAGGCCTGATTCACACAGTCTCCTCTTAACAGTTGTTCTAGAGATGTGTCTGCTGCTAGAACTCTGTGTGGCATTGACCTGCTCTCTGATCTGAGCTGCTGTTAACCTGCGATTTCTGAGGCCGGTGACTCGGATGAACTTATCCTCCGCAGCAGAGGTGACTCTCGGTCTTCCTTTCCATTCCATGTGAGCCGGTTCCTTTGTAGCGCTTAATGGTTTTTGTGACTGCACTTGTGGACACTTTCAAAGTTTTCCCAATTGTTCGGACTGACTGACCTTCATTTCTTAAAGTAATGATGGCCGCTCGTTTTTCTTCACTTAGCTGCTTTTTTTCTTGCCATAATACAAATTCAACCTCTTTGAATGAGGAGGTGTGTCCAAACTTTTGGTCTGTACTGTATATGGATGACTTCTACTTTTACATAAATACAGGATTTGTGTAATTTGCCCACCATTGTAAATATGACTGGATAAAAGAAGAGTATCTGGTTACTAAACAAGGTGAAAATGTTGGTAAAGTGTCTAAGTGTGTAAGAGAAGTAACGTCTTGCGGTGATGTTACTGGTAAATAATC
The DNA here is from genome assembly GCA_030347435.1 of Clarias fuscus. Classification (NCBI taxonomy): domain Eukaryota; kingdom Metazoa; phylum Chordata; class Actinopteri; order Siluriformes; family Clariidae; genus Clarias; species Clarias fuscus. Next base: position 26,252,952 of record CM059216.1, read on the forward strand.
ACCTTCAAGGCGGTAAATTTGCTTCATCAAAATGATTATTTTCCTACGACAGCATGGCCTTCAAATTGCTTTCATGTAGTTGAGGTGTCTGTGATATAAGTGCATATTTTCTGATATTCCATTCCAGCCATCACTGACCTTTATTTATTTGACCTCATTTATTTATTTACTTATTTATGAGTAAATGAGAGCAAAAGTAAAACAAGGGCAAACTGAGGTGAGGAAGAAAAAGATCATAGATTTGGTTCAAGGTTAGCACTTCTTAGTCATTTATAAAAGTAGATATGAGACTCTTTACACACTTGTCTCTGACCTTGAGCACCAGGCAAGGGAAATAAGGGTGTGTATAAACACTTCTCCTTCTGTGTGTGTGTGTGTGTGTGTGTGTGTGTGTGTGTGTGTGTGTGTGTGTGTGTGTGTGTGTGTGTGTGTGTGTGTGTGTGTGTGTGTGTGTTGCAGGTTGGTGGCTCAGTGGAATAGTTTTGATGAGCGATGAGTCAGAGCACCTACTGTACTCCCACACACACACACACACACACACACACACACACACACACACACACACACACACACACACACACACACACACACAAATAGGAACAAAGCCGGCATGGTGGTCAGTTTAAATTTGCAGAATCCTGCTGTGATAAAAAAAAAAAAAAAAAAAAAACAGATGAAAAGAAATCTAGGAGGACACATGGTGTCAGAAATCGATGCTACACAGATTAGTATTTATTTATTTTCTCTCTCTTTCTGTTGCACCATTTTCCAGATCACTTATCGTGTTTAGGGTAGCAGGGGGCCTGGAGCCTATTTCAGAAAATTTGGGTCACAAGACAGGCGACACTCGGGATGAGGCGTCAACCCAACGCAGGTCGAACACCATGGCGGATATGGAAATGCTAATCAGCCTACACTGTACTGTAGGAAACCCAGCGAGTATGGGAAGAACATGCAAACTCTGTGCATGCAGTTCAAGATTTGAACCCCAACTCCCGAGGTGCAAGGTGGCAGTGCTAACCTCTGCGCAATCACGTCCCCTTTATAATGCCATCACTAGCTGGCGGCGGGATTTCTCTTCGCCATTCTCTGGTGAGTGCTTTTTGGTGTACGGTACCAGTCAAGAGTTTGGACACAAGTTTGGATTTATTGCATTAGGTCATTAAGTAACAACAACAGCAGCAACAGTCAGTTTTTATGTTATTAGTCATGAAGGTTCTGGAACAGTTCTTGCTAGAACAGTATTGTGTGTCGAGTGCATTTGCAAAACCCATTAAGCTCCATGATGAAACTGTCTCTCATAAAGACCTTCCCAGGAAACCAAGACCAAAACGTTACCTCTCCTGCAGAGGAGGAGTTCATTTAGAGTCACCAGCCTCAGAAATCACTGATTAACAACCAGCACCTCGGATTAGAGCCGTTATGAAGCTTTACGGAGCAGAAGTAGCAGATATACATCTCAATATCAACTGTTCAAAGGAGATTATTGTATGTTTTAGACGCCTTCAGCATCGTTTTACAGTGTGGAGAGAGATAAAAATTAGGAAAGACCATGGAATTAAAAGGTGTGTCTAAACTAATGTTGAAGGAAACTGAGTGCCTCTTGCTGGAGTTGGAAACGTTATTTAAAAAAAATTATTATTATTATAATAATTTTTGCCTCCGGGAAAAATGTCCCATCATGCATGCGGTATACAGTATAACAGAAAAACCAATATCCAGCATTACAGTGTAGGAGAATAATGCAATCAGGATAATTCATTGAGACTGTGTAGGCGACGAGCAGCGAATACCAAAACAGGAAGAATCATTAGAATGACTGGGTCTTACTTTCTGTGCTTCAGAGTGTGTGTGTGTGGAGAGAGAGAGAGAGAGAGAGAGAGAGAGAGATTAAGATCTGTGGTGATTCAGTGACACTGCTTATGTGCATGTGTTTGTGTGTACTGTACGCTTCCTTGTGTGTGTGAGAGAGAGAGAGAGAGAGTGGGTGTGTGTATGCATGTGTGTTTGATTCTGCTATTCTGGCATGCATGCAGTCGTTGCAGATGTGCTGTACAGGTGTGTCTGTTTGTAAGAGCTGTGCTTTGGGATCTGGTGCATATCACAGATTTTTTGTCTAAACTATTTTGCCATTAAACTCAATTCACAACATTATAATGAACAAAGGTCGTAGTCACTGGTGATTATATTCAATTAAGAACACAGGGAGTCTGGCATGCATAATTACAGACGGGATGCTCGGAGTTCAGTGTATGGTAAGCCTGTGGTACACACAAAGCACACAACTCTCTGTCACACACACAACACCACTTTGAAAGACGTGAATATATGCAAGGTTAATTGGCCCCAGACGTCTGATTGGCCGTGTGCTACAAAGCCTCAAGCTGTGTCGAGATAACGAGGATTGCTTTGACTTGGACAAAATCTTAGCATGTGCACGTGCCCACACACACACACACACACACACACACACTATCCCTCTTGGGTTAATTTTTGCACCATTCTGTAGCTAGAAAAAAACTTATCAGTGTTTGTCTTTGTTAATTTGTAATACTTTCCTTGTAGGCGTTTCATTAACTCTAATCATGTCTCATAAAGCTCTAATAACCTGCAATAATTAATTCCATGCTTATTGCAGATAATATCTTGACTTTATTTATTATACACTGCCTGCACACCCCACTATTTCATGTGACTGCCCTTAGCTTTTTAAGTCCTGGAATCACTCCACAGATGTGATAATCTGGTGATTCAGTACATTCAGGTCGTCAGCTGACTTCATTTGCCACATAGCGTTGCTGAGCTGAGACTTGAGCAACTGAAGCAACCCCAGATCATAACACTGCCTCCAGAGTCTTGTACAGTGGACACAATGCATGACGGGTGCATCGCTTCATGCGCTTCCCTTCTTACCCTGACACGCCCACCGCTCTGTAATAGGCTCAGTCTGGACCCCATCATCAGACCGCATCACTTTTTTGCACTTTATTTCCAAATCCAGGCATGCCAAACTTGTGGAGCTACTCAAAAAGACAGGTATTTCCAGTTGCCGCCAAAGTTGTATAGTAGTACTGAGCAAAAAAGTCATAAACACCTTCATTTCTTCTTTGGCAATTTCTTGGCAAGGCCGTTCTTGTCATTTTAGTGTAGGCTTCAGGAATAGTTCTCCAGGACTCCCGAAGGAATTTTTTGGCTCTCATTCTCGAGAAGATTTTGTAGTCATCGTTTTTCTTAGGAATAGTTTTTTATTTGTTAAGCCAGACAGTGAGCCTTGAAGCATTCAAGCATAAAACATCTCACTTAATGCATGAACCAGTGAGAAACAGGTGCAGATGATGAGAGATGATCAGACCGGTGATCAGTATATTATATAATATACAATAATCCCTTCTGAAGAGTTATTGAGATGATATTGAGATGTATATCTGCTACTTCTGCTCTGTAAATCCTTCCTAACGGCTCTAATCCGAGGTGCTGGTTGTTAATTGGTGATTTCTGAGGCTGGTGACTCGAAATGAACTTCTCCTCTGCAGCAGAGCTAAGTTTCGGTCGTGCTTTCCTGGGAAGGTCTTGAGATGAGAGTCACTTTTCGTCATGGTGCTTGATTGGTTTTGCAAAAGAACAAGACTGTTCTTCCAAGAACTGTTCCAGAACAGCTGACCTTCATGTCTTAAAATAACAACTGACTGTTGTTGTTGTTGTTGTTACTTAATTACCTAATGTCATGTATGTACAGTATGTGTTATTTCATAGTTTAGGAATAAAAATCCAGTATTGTTCTAGAATGCAGACAATAAATGCAAACTTGTGCATTTCATTTAATTAATTGTAATTCAATATGAATAACTGAGGGGGCCTCGAGACATTTACAGAGTACTGTATATAACATTTTGATGTCATGAATTGCAGCATAGTAACCAAAAGTTTCATAGAAATTTTAAGTGAAAACACTGAATATTTGTATTGATGGAAAATGTGAAACCTTCTTTTATGATGTGGCGTTCCAAACGTTTGGGTGTTTTGCAATAATGATTGTTGTGTCACTGGATATTATAATGGAGTGAACACAATCAAATTGCTCATAAGATTATATTCAGAAACGTTTATTATCCAAATTCCATAAGCACCATCAACTGTACAAACGTGTAAGTGTACGTTCTTCTAAGTGTAATGTTACTCTACACTGATATTCCTCAGACTAACATTACCCAAGACGTATCCCAAAGGTATCACCACCATAAAATGCCTGTGCGTCCTGAAAACCCCTGTGTAGAACTGTTTTCTGAGAATGTTAAAGCAGACGATGAGCTACGGCCGAGTAAAACCCACCCCATGCAGAAACCTCGACCTTCAGGTAAGACCAGCGCTTCCTCTTTGTAGCCTGCTGTTGCTTAGCGCCATGTTCCCACTGGGCTTTGCATTCTGTGCTCTTTAGGACGCAGTGGGATCCGCCGACTCTCTCCATCTCCAACTGTGAACTGAGAGCACACGCAGCTCTGTGCTCTGTATGCCACGCAAACACACGTTAACCCTTCAGTCCTGCACAGGCCAAAATAGCTATGTTTATGTGACCTGATTTGTTTTGTGTTTTTTAACTTGTCACTTATCCTCATGCAAGATGAAAATCATTCAAGTGAACTTTGCATAAATACAAGTAAAGTGACAAGTTGATGTACTGTATACATTTACAAGTTAATGTATTAGAAGTAACCTCCTATGCAATATTAACTTTCTAGTCATTTTTAGACAGTCAGATGGGTCTCCAGAGTGCAGATACGAAGAAGAAAACAGGAACATCAAAACAGCTAAGGAAAAGGCAAACAAATGTACCAATTAGATTTTTCCCCTAATGTGACATCATATAAGACGCCTCCCCTGACTTGTTCCTCAACCCCACCCAGCTCTGAGGTAAAACAGAGGGAGTTGCAGGTATTTAAAAAAAAAAAAAAAAAAAAAAAAAAGCATTATCTGAGGGTTATTCCATCATGAACATTAACTCATAGTAACGTACGGAACCTTTAAAGAACATGTCAAGATTTTTATCTATTTTTAATTATGTTATGTAACAAGTTAATTTCCATTATAGCTGGTAATAACACAGTGATATACAGTAATTCCTTCACCAGTCTGTTATTTTACCCCAAAATCAAAAGTTGCGTATCATGTGAGCAAGAAATCAGCAATTAAAAACCCTTGTCCTGAAGGCATTCCCATGATGAAGAGACCACTGCATAAAAAACTACAGTATATCTATACAATATCAATGAATCTGTGTACAAATTCATTGAATTAAACTAAAATAAACCTTGATTGACTAACCCTGATTTGCCTAGTAGTAAAAATGTGTTCAAAAGTGCTCAGATAGAAAATTAATCAACCTCGCAATCACAATCATCATTAGTATAAGTAAAGGTCACATGGATGCTTTTCAATAACTATTGTGAGTCCGTAAATTAATGCATTTTGCACACATGAATGTGTTTTTTCTTTCTTTCTTTCTTTCCACAAAATGCAGTATTTCCTCAGATCCAAAATATACTGTATGTGTAATATAAGTTGAATGAATTCATGAGTCTATTTAGTCTGCAATTTGGTCTCTACTGTATATATCTATATATAGTATTGTAAAAACATGTCATTTTTATTTTAGTCCCATCTGACTTACTCTTTCCTCACCATCAGCCCTGAGTGTAGTACTTCACAGGAGCCATCTACATTTAATGCGTATACTCCTTTAACAATTTTCCATTTCTCTTCCACTCTCGCTCAGTCCTTCTTGCTCCTATCCATCTTCTGTCTGGCTTTTATTGCATGCAGTGGATAGCTTATTAATCACTTCAATCACTGCTTTTCTCTCTCATGCACGCCATGTCTTTCTCATCTCTTTGTCACTTTGCATCTCTCTTTCTCTCTCTTCTTTCTTAAATTGCACACTGTGGAATGATTATTAATGTTCAGGTGCTGGAGGCAAACGTATAGAGGCAGATAAAGCTGTCATCACAGTCTTTCTTACCATTGCACATATGTGCATGTACTGTACAGTACATACAGGGAATATAATAATTTATATAATTAGAGAAAATGCTAATAATAACCACTATTACTAAATACCAACATCACCAACTGCAACCCTAAGCCTAACCCACTGACACCCACATCCTCAGAACCACAAAAACACCATCACAACACTATAACTGAGAGCTAGAACACCTTTAATATGATCACTGCAGCCAATAGAACAACTATAATCAAAACCACAATGAAACCATCACACCAAAACAATACCAGTATGGTCATCACCAACACCAAAACAACACAAATGCCACTACTACACCACCACGAAAACATCATCACCCTCAAAACTTCACCAACAATAAAACAACACTAATATCAGCATCAACACCAAAACAACATACATTAAACCACCACTACTCCACCAATAACAAAGTCAGCAGCACCACTAACATAAAAAAGCACAGCATCCAAAACAATACAAATAACATCCAGTACATCACTGTAAACATCACAGCCACCATCATAGTTACCACTACCAAAACAATGCAGATATCATCAACACTACCACTTATAATATATCAATAACATCATCACCAGCACCAAAACAAAAGCAATACCATCAACACTACCACTTATACAACACCAATAATATCATCACTACTAGCAAAATAATACAATACTATCATCACCACAACCAAAGCAACACCAATACCACCAACACTACCACCTATACCACACCTATAATTAACATCATCCAAAATAACACCAATACTATCATCACCACATCCAAAGCAACACAGATACCACAATAACATTATCAACACAGCCACTTATAACACTAATAACATCATGACTACCATCAAAACAACACCAATATACCATCAACACTACCACTTTTACAACTCCTAACATCATCACAAGCACCAAAACAAAAGCAATATCATCAACACTACCACTTATACAACACCAATAACATCACTACCACCAAAATAACACCAATACTATCATCACCACAACCAAAGCAACACCGATACCACCAACACTACCACCTATACAACACCTATAATTAACATCATCCAAAATAACACCAATACTATCATCACCACTATCAAAACAACACCAATATACCATCAACACTACCACTTTTTCAAACACCAATACCATCATTGCCACAACCAAAATAACACCAATACCATCATCATTACCACCAAACAACACCAATACCATCAACACTACCACATATACCACACCAATAACACCATCAGCACCAACAAACCACATCAATAACATTATGACTACCATCAAAACAACACCAATATACCATCAACACTTTTACAACTCCTAACATCATCACCAGTACCCAAACAACATCAGTAACATCAACACTGCCACTTATACAACAGCAGTAACACCATTACTTCTTCCAAAACAACAGCAATACCATCAACACTATCACGTATACAATACCAATAACAGTATCACCACCATCTAAACAACATCAATAACATCATCAACATGGTCACTTATACAAAACCAATAACATAATCATCATCATCAATACCATCAACACTACCACTTATACAACACCAATACCACCGTTACCACACCACCAAAACAATACCAATAACATCAACTCTCCTATCATTACAACATGAACAACACTATCACTTTTACAACATTGGTAACATTATTATGGAAACCAAAACAACACCAGTACAGTGTACTGCAGTATCAGCACCTCAACAAATACACCACTATATATAACATCTGTTTCCACCATCAAAAGAGCAATCAGCAATCAACACCAGTACACCACCACCATCATCACCAATTCCAAAGCAACATTATCGCTGCAACCAAATTAACCCCAGAAGCATCAACAACCACCAAGATCATCTCCAGCATTAATATTAACATTAACAACACCACTTAACACCAGCAACAATCATCTCCAGCAGTCCTTATGGGGCCAAATTTGATTTCCAGGTGTTTAAACGGCAACCAGGTTGTAATCAAGTAAAAAGGTTTGCTGCGGTCAGTAGAACACGGAAGTGTTAATTTAAGCCATGTTGAATTAATAACTCTGAGATTAGATTGGTTTGTGTGTATTATAACGTTAGCACAGCATCTTCTCCAGGATGTGGTTGTATTAATATATTGCATTAGAGGTTTACGGATAATTGATAAATTACTGGTCAGGCAGAGAAACGTCCATGGTGGAGCTCATGGGAGTTTTATTCATGCTTATCTTCTAAACAGAAACAAGAGATCCGATAGAAAATGGAAATGACTCGAGGTTTAATCGGCTTTTAGCGTTTATGACTTTATACTGAAATGCATCATGTTACTGTTTTCAGCAGATTCAAAACTTTTTTCCCGTCTGAAGGAAGTTAGCTTTTGTAAAGCTACAGTAGCTTGCTAGTCGTACTAACTTTACCCAGCACAGAATGAGTACTGTGTGAGTTTTGTGTGTTTGTTACTGTTGTCCCCCTGGCCATAGGTCATACACACGTGGACAAAATTGTTGGTACCCTTCGGTCAATGAAAGAAAAACTCACAATGGTCACAGAAATAACTTTAATCTTACAAAAGTAATAATAAATAAGAATTCTATGAATGTTAACCAATGAAAGTCAGACATTGCTTTTCAAACATGCTTCAACGAAATTATATAAAAAAATGAACTCATGGAACAGACCTGGACAAAAATGATGGTACCCCTAACTTAATAGTTTGTTGCACAACCTTTTGAGGCAATCACTGCAATCAAACGATTCCTGTAACTGTCATTGAGACTTCTGCACCTCTCTGCAGGTATTTTGGCCCACTCCTCATGAGCAAGCTCCTCCAGTTGTTTCCGGTTTGAAGGGTGCCTTTTCCAGACAGCATGTTTCAGCTCCTTCCAAAGATGCTCAATAGGATTGAGGTCAGGACTCATAGAAGGCCACTTTAGAATAGTCCAATGTTTTCCTCTTAGCCATTCTTGGGTGTTTTTCACTGTGTGTTTTGGGTCATTGTCCTGTTGCAAGACCCATGACCTGCGACTGAGACCCAGCTTTCTGACACTGGCCAGCACATTTCTCTCTAGAATCCCTTGATAGTCTTGAGATTTCATTGTACCCTGCACAGATTCAAGACACCCTGTGCCAGATGCAGCAAAGCAGCCCCAGAACATAACAGAGCCTCCTCCATGTTTCACAGTAGGGACAGTGTTCTTTTCTTGATATGCTTCATTTTTCCGTCTGTGAACATAGAGCTGATGTGCCTTGGCAAAAAGTTCCATTTTTGTCTCATCTGTCCATAGGACATTCTCCCAGACACTTTGTGGTTTGTCAACATGTAGTTTGGCATATTCCAGTCTGGCTTTTTTATGATTTGTTTTCAACAATGGTGTCCTCCTTGGTCGTCTCCCATGTAGTCCACTTTGGCTCAAACAACGACGGATGGTGCGATCTGACACTGATGTTCCTTGAGCATGAAGTTCACCTTGGATCTCTTTAGAAGTCTTTCTGGGCTCTTTTGTTACCATTCAGATTATCCGTCTCTTTGATTTGTCATCAATTTTCCTCCTGCGGCCACGTCCAGGGAGGTTGGCTACAGTCCCATGGATCTTAAATTTCTGAATGATATGTGCAACTGTAGTCACAGGAACATCTAGCTGCTTGGAAATGGTCTTATAGCCTTTACCTTTAACATGCTTGTCTATAATTTTCTTTCGAATCTCCTGAGACAACTCTTTCCTTCGCTTCCTCTGGTCCATGTTGAGTGTGGTACATACCATGTCACCAAACAACACAGTGACTACCTGGATCCCTATATATAGGCCCACTGACTGATTACAAGATTGTAGACACTTGTGATGCTAATTAGTGGACACACCTGGAATTAACATGTCCCTTTGGTCACATTATTTCCAGTATTTTCTAGGGGTACCATGATTTTTGTCCAGGCCTGTTCCATGAGTTTATTTTTTTTAATAATTCTGTTGAAGCATGGTTGAAAAGCAATGTCTGACTTTCACTGGTTAACATTCATAGACTTTTTAAAAATTATTACTTTTGTCAGATTAAAATTATTTATGTGACCATTGTGAGTTTTTCTTTCATTGACCGAAGGGTACCAACAATTTTGTCCACGTGTGTAAGTTTCTGCTTCGCTAAGACACTATAAGACACAGAGGCAAAATGTATTCAAACTCACACCACGGTTCAGCTTTTGTCCTTTACACTGTTGTACAAAAACAGAAGCGGAACATTTCCTGACATGAACCTTCGGCACCCCTTTCCTAATGACCATGAAAACTCATATCACTGAGATAATGTTCATTGTTTAATAGGTTTAATGGGTGCAATGAAGCCAGCACTTATCATCTGCAAGACAAGTTACAGCTATAAACACTAGCTCCCTTGCTAGCTTTTCCTTTTCTCTCTCATCTAATTAATAATAATAAGAAAAAAAAAAGACACGCTACTGAGAAAAGGGAAAGTGCAAAATCATCTGTCCTGCAGAATTAAATGAGTTTTAACAAAAGCGTAACACTGGAGGCTCCTTCCATTCATTTTTAATAGACCCACTGCACGCGGTCACAAGTTCCAGTGAATGAGCAGTGATTATAAAGACAATAGCATGTTAGAACGAACGCATTTGACTTGGAAGCAGCGTTCAAGTCAAAGCAGGACTTTTGATTATGCAGAATAACAGATCACAGTTCTGAGAGTAAAAACTGCCTTTATTTCTCTATATAATCCCCTGATACACTGTGTACTTATCCAAGGCGTTTCACTAGTGCGTGGATACCATCAAGGTTGAACGTTCTCTCAGTACCATGGATCCATGATCAGACTGCATACTTCACATCATCCTCACTGATAAAATGCTGGCCTTCCAGGAACTCTCTCAGTGGCCTTTTCCTTTAACACATTGCTCACGACCACTGCTTGAACCAATACAGTAACACGGCTGGGAGTTATTGCTACATCTCCCGTCTAGTCCTGACCTCGCTCCAAGCCATTTCCACATGTTTGTGCATTAGTGTAGTGTAGGATTAGATAGAGAAAGAAAGGTAGTTTTCATTCGCATAACTGTTGCATTCTGTTATTCTGCACAATCAAGAGTCTCGGTTTGACTTGAACACCCTATTATAATCCTATACATTATGAAGTCATTCAGTCATACAGAAAAACACACACTTTCTGACCATTTCGATTTAAGAACTGGAAGGCATCCTCTTTAAAAGCCTCTTTAAGACAAGGTGTTTGCTCTAGTACTGTTAGTATGGATAAACAATATGGAAATTAAGAATATCAGTGAGGAACAGATTGTAACAATTCTTTGCAGGTGTAAACACTAAGAGAATTCAGAAATGATCTAGGCTCTGAGCATCCCATGTCTGAAGAGATATGTAGATTGTGCATTTGTTAAGTTGGGTGGAGAGGGGGATCTCTCTGACTGCTCTTCCTAGTGTGTGTGTGTGTGTGTGTGTTAGTATAAATGGGAATGAGAAGTGCAGAAAGCAACTGAAGGGTGAAATGAAGAGATAGAAAGTAAACATGAAAAAGAACGACGGGGAAATGATTCACTTTCTCGTGCAACTCAATTGAATGGAGGCCTCATGAAAAAAAACTCAACACACTCAGGTGTGAAGTCAAGGCCAGATACAGCGAAAAATGTATGTGTTCCTCTTCAGCGTCAGTATGCCATTCATACTGAACATGAATCCATGTCGGAAACACCTCGCATTCCAGGTGGCACATGGAGCGGTGGTTTGATATTATTTCTAACAAGCATAATAGAAAAGCAGAATGCGTTCGAGACGTTCGTCAGCCATAATTGTGGCCTGTCGTGTGTAATAAAATACGACGCACACTACAATAGGCATGAATCACACACACACACACAAGTCTTGTAAACATACACGTCTATGCATATACAGGTCACGTAGTATAGTAGGGTTTATAATTAAAGGAGACCTACTATGCAAAATGTACTTTTTATTTAATCATTTCTGGACGTTTACATGGGTCTCTGGGCAAAAAAAAAAAAAAAAAAACACCCCCCTCCTTTTTGTTCCTTTCCCAATTTTTGCCCGTAAATGTGCTTTAATATGCTGTTCAGATTTTCCACCTGGTATGACGTCTTTTTAGGCAAGAAGAAAACAGAAGAGGGAACAACTTGATTTGCTCCTCCAGCGCTCCATGAAAATTCGGTGTGGCGTTGTGGGGGAACCCTAAAAAAAGCCCAATGCAGCAGCGAAAATGACTCACCTCAAAATAACGCATGCCTTTTGATAGAAATATAATGCTGACAGGGCCTCCGAGTGGCGCAGTGGTTAAAGCGCTCGCCCTATCATCCGGAGATCGCTAGTTCAAATCCCGGGTGGTGCTGTAACCTCTCGCAGCCGGAGGTCTAGAGAGAGCTGATTGGCCGAGCTCTCTCAGAGGGGAGGGATGAGAGGTACTTAGTGCTCCCACATTAATCACGGCTCTACAGCCAGTCAGGGGCGTCTGTGAGCTCGCGCAACGGAGGGAGCGGATAGCGCTGTCCTCCGAGTGTGTTACGCCGCCCCCAACGGTGCGCGAGCGAGCAGTTCGAAAAGATGCGGTCGGCTGGCGTCACGTGGTTCGGAGGAAACACGTGATAGTCTGAGTGGTAGTAGTAGCCTTAATGTGGGAGCCCCCTAGTGACGGGGAGGAATTGGACACGACTAAATTAGGGAGAAAAATCGGGGAAAAATCTAAAAAATATATATATAATGCTGTATATCGCGTTCTGATTTGTTAAGAGAGTATCTCGATGGTACGAACCCGAAGGAAAGGTTATTTTAACAGTTTGCTTAACAATAGTATGAATCAAATTATCATACAGCATAGCACTTTAGAATCTTTGGTTTGATTCCATCTGATTACTGCCAATCTGACTACTATTTTTTTTTTTTTTTATGCATGACATTGAAATGCTGGTCTAGACCGTTCCAGCCCACTTTAACCTCTGACCTGAAACAGAAGAAATTTTAGGGATGCCAGAGCATGATTGATTTTTGTACAGCATGATCTTAGTGTAATTTCAGCTGTTAATTCTGTCTAAGGTTCATTTAAACTTGTTAACGAGTAAACAAGTAAAATATGGCATGTATAGATCTTTAATTGCTGACTTATTTTTTTTAAATGAATTCTTTAGTATTTACAATAAGACTAAGGTGTGAAATGGTAAGACTGATGATACTGAGAAGGAAAAAGAGGTCAGACTTGAAGGTTTGTAGCTTAAAAAAAAAAAAAAAGGAAGGAAAATCTGCTGTCTCAGTCCCCATTGAGCTTTAAAGAATTTTCCAAAAGGACAACTGACGAAATTTTCAAAGGGAACATCAAAGGAGCGGAGTTACTTTTAGAGATGATAGAGCATCGTTTGTAGCCTTTTTTCCGAAGAACCCCTGGAGGAATGTACAGTTTTAGGGGGGGAGGTACCTTGTGGATTTTTCAAGATCTCTTTTTGAGTTTGTTGAACAATTAATTAAGCTTTCTTCATTGCAGATTGGTGTAGGATTACACGGGGAATACTTTAAAGGTAGGGACAACAAAAGAACCCTATTATGTTCTAGCTTAATAGGTTTTATGATTGTACGATTAGGCAAGTTAATATGTCTTGAATATGGGCAAATGTATTTAATGTTTCTTATTATAAATATTCAAATATAAATATAAGATTTTTTTAAGGTTATGCTGCAATCCCATGTAATTTTTTCATACAGTGGGAGTCATCTCCAGAGTTTGATTTCTTAACAGGGAACCCCAGGCACAGGAATACACAAGTCAGTGTGCTCTCAGTGCCAGTCCTAAGCCCAGATTAAACGGGCAAGGTTGCGTCAGGAAGGGCATCTGGTGCAATATCAGTGCCAAATCAAATATGCAGATCAGTTGATCTGCCATGGTGACCCCTAACATGGTTTCTAGTAGCCCAAAAAAGAGGAGAAATATATTTTTTTTCTACATTTAAATTTTAGACTTTTATTGCCAGACATTTTTTAATCCTTTCTTTTTCATATCTGCTAATAGAACAAGACTATTTTAACTTAATAATTATTTTAAAAATGAATACAAATAGCATTAACAGTATATATATATATATATATATATATATATATATATATATATATATGTATATATATATGTATAGATGTGTAATCTTACACTTGTAACTGTCTGCATACACTCTCTGGCACAAAAGATTCCCCACCAGGATTTACTTCTATTGCGCAATTACTGCAATTATTAATATGATTCAGCTGTTAACAGGTTATTATTCCTAATTGAAGCAGGGGGGGCTTCTCAATTCCTAAACAAATCATGCCAGAAGACACATCCTGTGGTCGTGGCAAAGATGTTACTCTGTTTCAGAAGGGTGAAATTATTGCATCAAGCAAAGAAAAAAAACCTAAATAGATTACTGAAACGATTACTGTTCATGATAGGAGATTACTGAAACATTTGGTAAAATAAGTAGAAAAAAGTAGAATTCATGGCTATGTTTAATAGTAAAGTTAGAGCATTTTCACTCTCACCATGCAAAGAGAACTCAATGGATCGGGACTAAACAGCTGTGAATGTGACTGTTGAGAAAACCACTTATAAGTGAGGCTACTCAAAAAAAAAAAAAAAAAAAGCTGGAATTTGCTTGGAGCATAAAGAATTGACTGTAGAGCAAAGGAAAAAGGACATGTGGATTGATGAGTCCAGAGGAAGGAGAGGTGGGTGAAGTGATGCACCCATCAGTTGGCCAAAAGAAATGAGGTCAGCTGATGATCTAAACATACTGAATGATCTTGTTTTTCCATTAATAGATATTTTATCAGGTCCAAATTGTGAAAGAGTGGTTCAGGGAGCACGAGGCATTCATTTTCACACATGGATTGGCCACCAGAGTCCAGACTCATAGAGCCCATTGAGAATCTTTGGGATGTGCTGGAGAGGACATTGCGCAGCGGTCCGACTCTTCCTTCAACAATACAAGATCTTGGAGAGAAATGAATGCGACTCTGGATGAAAATAAATGCTGTGATATTGTGCCATAAGCTTATTAAAATGATGCCATGGCGAATACGTGCTATAATCAAAGCAAAATGTGCTCTAATAAAAAAGAGGGTGAGATTTTTTTTCTCTTGGCTGGGCAGTGTATATTAGACTGTAGTCAAGATTTGCACTTTTTATCTCTGTATATTAAAGAAAATTTGGGACACTGTTTATATCAGCAAAGTAATAATGCCTGTAGATCTGAAAATGTATATCTGACACCATCATTGTAGTGAACTACGAATCCTGTACAGTGGAAAGCATTTGTATTGACAGATGCTACATCGATAAAAACCCCCAGTGTTGTTAAACCACTTTCAGAGTCCTTTTGAGTCCAGACCTATAGAAACTCTCTAGGGTGTTAAATCAACACTGTGGGTGTTAATTCAACAGACGGATTTTGCTGTGTAGGCAGTTGCCAAGGAAGCCGGTAAATAACTATATTCTATGAGTGTTTATTAAGCCCACAGAAATGACAAAATAGCAAATTTTTCAATTAATTTAAAATTCCTCACTGTCACATAATGGAACACGGCATAATTGAACTTCTGATGTGTTATCAGAGATAATAAGAGATAAAACAGTTTCACATGTGCCAGTGCTAAAACTCATTTAGTTAGCTGCAGTTAGCATCTAACTAACTCGTCTTTCTGTAATGACAGCTAGCTTCTCATCTGCCGTCTTCCCTGACAGATTAAATCACAACAATTCAGCTTATGAGTAAGACAAGTACAACCTCTTTGGTTCATTCATTTGGGACATTATTAAACAGCTTGAAGACACATGACTCAATCTGAAAAGCGGAAGACGTGGAAGGAAATGAAGAGAAAGAATAAAACATTTTGTTCGAATGAGCCGACACGTCACATAGAGTCTCAACAAGTGAGTCAGAACAAAAAAGATTTCGGGTCTGGCTGACAGCCAAAGAGCTGAGCTTGTTTCCTTGACGGAGAATACTAACAGATCTAAAACCAGAGCACTCTGATTGTCAGGCTGTACGCTTTATAGCCACAATGCACCTGCTACTCTACTCTACAAGACTCTACTCACAGTCCACCTCGTTTACTGGGAACATCAAAACAAAAGCAAAAAATATAGAACAAAACTAAACAGTAGGCTTTCATTATCCTGACAGTAATCATGAAGGAACACTAACGCAAATAATAAGTGAAATTTATTATGCTTGAGGCATGCCTGGCCTTTTAATAAGCCTCCCGTGTGGAGCTAGCAATGTGTTTAACCCCTTAAACTCCCAGGAGCCATCAGCAGGTTCAGACTTATGGAAAAATCACATACATTTAAGTAATGGGATCATACATGATAAGCCTGAAAAGGTGCAATTTAATGTTTTATGATCGCATGTGCATGGAAGTAAACATGAAACATCATATGATCTACGTTATAAAATAAGGATTATTCATGCATCAGGAAAATCACATGCAATGTGATACATGTACATGGTTACAGGTGAAAAACATATCTGGAGGAAATGGGGAAATAAATCTGGTCATAAATGGGAAAAAATATCTTGTAAAAAAAAAAAGTCATATTACAAAAACTTCTCAAAAAACATGTGGCAATTTTTTTAATATAAAAAAGGGTGAAAATTGTGAAAATTAAACCATGTAAAAAAAAAACTCAAGACGTGTAAATATATGACAATAAATTAAAAGAATGGAAAAAATATCATTACAAACAATAAATTAGCATATGAAAATATTTTTTTAGTATGTGTGGAAAAAAATAAGTTGTATAACCAGATTTCCTACATGTGAAAAATAACCATCGAAATGTAGAAATTCGTATTTAAAAATGTTTGCTCCGTAAAAATCACACATGACATAAAAAAAATTAATTACCAATTAAAAATTAAACTGAAGCTTCCACAAAAACTACACAGCTCAACCCAAGTTCAGCCCAAGCTCTGGACAATGATACCTATATAAAATTCTAGCTACACAGCTGTTGACTTAAAGAACTGATATAAAGAACTGTATCCTCAGTCTTACCTTTCTGTAGACCAGTGTGTTAGGAGAGTCATCCATCTCCCCATTGCTGTTCTGGCTGACGTTGTTGGTTTGCGCCATGTTGGCCAAAATCCTTTGCTCAAGAGCTTCTCCAGAAGACCAGCCAACCTATTGAGGACAAAGCAACGGATCAAACAATCAGATCAATCAAACAGACTTGACAGTGATCAGAAGGATGTGTGTTTGAGTACTTGTTGTTGAACCCCAAGAGTTCAGCTTAGTTTTAGAGGTTTTATAAGTTTAGTTTTTCAGCATTCACTCTTAGAAAAAAAGCATACTAAAGGTACTATTTCTTTCACTGGCACTATGGTGGGATGGGAGATATGTTCCTTAAAGTACCTTTAGTGTGTATATTTTGCCTCGACAGGTGAAATTGTTCATTCTTTTTAAGCACCTTAAATCATTTTAAAGGTACCGTACAGCTGTGATGGTACTACTCATGTGACAAGAAACGGTTCAGTTAAATACATTGCTGCTAATTTGAGGTTTGTAGGGATGAAGCCAAGATGGTCAGTTCCAAGTCCAAGATGACAAGAAGAGTACAAACAGAAGGACTAGCCAAGATCGTGTCTGAACCAATGAGAATAAACATATATGGTGTGTGTGTATGTATGTGTTCTACAGGGCTGGGCTATAAAAGCCACTGCCCAACTTCTTCTTATTATTCTTAACATCACAACCAATAATCAATTTTGCTGAATTATTGTACACAGCATTGATTTCCTACAACAGAATGAATGCTCACTGTGCATCTCCTTTTTTAAATGTACATTTGATTTTATTTTTTCCCCTCAAAATAATTACATTAATAGTAATCAGAAAGCATACAATTTTAAAATGCATACCTATGAGGTTTTCATAATTGGTCCACTAAATAAAAAAAATTATTAATATTACAATCTCTACGTTATTGTTTTGCGATTTTAATAAAATCTTGTAATCATTGACAAAGCAAAACATTCTTGTGGAGAAGCTCTTAAACTGTTTGCTCCTTTTATCAAATGTATGTTGATTCACAAAAGGCAAAAATAAATAAATCAATAATAAAATTCAGATTATTTTTTAATCAACAGGTAACCAAGCCAGTTTTGTAAGACAATGAAAATGAAATCAGAGGAGTTTATTTAAAAAAAAAAAATGGAAGGATAATATAACTGACAGAAATACAGACAAAAATGATGATATATCAACTCTAACTCATTTCTGCAGTGTGG
The DNA here is from genome assembly GCA_030347435.1 of Clarias fuscus. Lineage (NCBI taxonomy): Eukaryota > Metazoa > Chordata > Actinopteri > Siluriformes > Clariidae > Clarias > Clarias fuscus. Next base: position 26,271,270 of record CM059216.1, read on the forward strand.
ACCTCACTAAAACGTTGGTCTTCATTATGACCCTGACCGTAATCTGTACTTGAACAAGACAACAATCTCCACCTGTATGTCTTGTTTAGAGTGCAGGGAACTGGCATCCTTGAGAAATGATTAAATATCTATTTATCATGGAAAAAACAACAACAACAACAACAACAACACCACCACAGTCAGCATTACTAGACCATCCTCCAGTATCGAGTATATGCCCAGATGTGTGTAGAACACCTTTCATGCATTAAGCAATCTCGCCTTGTGTATGTTTCAGCTCATCCACATGCAGAAGCAGTGATCAGTACAGATGTCTACATATTCATAAAAACAAAACAAAAACACAACCCTTCACCCCCAGTATCAACATGGCCCCTGTTTGTTCCCCCCACACCCCCCACCACCTCCATAAATTCAGCACCTCAGACAGCTCCGAACCCCCCGCAGCGCTTTAAGCCGCTCTGGCTCATTCTTCCATGCGCGGCTCCAGGGCTCGGCTCGGGAGGGAAATAAAGGCTCTGAGATGAAGCACAGAAGGTGTGTTGACTGCGATGTGTCTGCTGCGAGTCCTCACCTCACACCGCGCGAGAGGGAATCGGGAGTCCGTCAGCTGGCCGACATGGAAACCCGGGGATCAGGATGATGCATTTGAAGCCGTAGGAATCTGCAGGTCGACGGAGACGAGACAGCGATGCTGCTGAAGGACGCACGAGCACGCGCAGTCCGCACGCGCAGTCAGTCCGCCCAGCCAGCACCGAGCCCGCGCCGCGCAGACACGCACACACGCGCACAGAGAGAGAGGGAGAGGGAGAGAGAGAGAGAGAGAGAGAGAGAGAGAGAGTGCGCTTCATAAAGCCTGAATCAGGGACATTTAAACATGTGATGCACTGCTGTAACCTGATGCACACAGACTATAAAGAGACACCGTCAGATCTTTTCACAGTCAGCATGCAACGTCGGATACTATTGTACACTCCATATACTGTATTCTTCACGTGTGTGCATGATCATCATACGTGCGTACTCTACAGTATATGCGCATGTTGCAATGTTTCAGGATGTTTTTTTTTGTTTGTTGTTTTTTTGTCTTGTGCTTCTTTTTGCAAAAACCCCGAGGATGGGAATGACACTACAGTATGTGAATTAATCTTATGATAATGATGATGGTGTTATAGTAATAGTAGAAGTAGTAGTGGCGTTGTTATTATTATTATTATTATTATTATTATTATTATGAGCTGCAGCCAAAGTGTGTCATACGGGTATATATATATATAAAAAAATTGAAGAACACTTCCCCACTCTTATACTGCTATATTTCTATCAGACATAATACCGTACAGGTCAAAAGATAGCATCTCTCAAACATGTGTTATGATGCATAACAGTCACTTCTCCGCCTTTTGGCTACGATCAAGTGTTATGATGCATCGCATTCACTGCATTGCACATGTGATGAGGACACAAGATAGCAATAAAAGTTTTATTTAAAATATATGAAAACATTTGCACAGCTGATAACTACAGTAAACATGTTAACACAAGTGTTAATCGATTCAAATTAAAAAGGATTCAGAGAAATTAAATGAAGATTTTCTTAGGTACAGATGGCACAACTAGTTAATTAAAAAAGACTATATTATGAATTTTAGTTTTTATGACAATGTAGTTCCAGTATAGGGAACATAGGGCACTAGGGCACAAGGTGAGTACACCCTGGATGGGGTGTCAACCAACTTCAGGGCACGAGCAGACGCAGTAACACAGCCAATACTACACTAATACACCACGGCCAAATTTGAAATGCCAATCAGCACATGTCTTTGTACTCTGGCCTGAAAAAAGGGCACTTTAGGGAAACTGATTAAACACAGGGTGGAAAATACAAAGTCTATAGAAACACCAATTTAAGGAAAGATTAAAACCCACATCCCTTTAGGTGTGATGCGTGCGTTAACCACTAAGCCACCATTATCTTACAGGAGCACAGTCTATCGCAGGTCTCCATATATTATCACTCTCTCACACCTAGAGGTACTTCATCACAACTCACCTGCAGACCTGCAAGCTTTTAGACATACTGTATACCAGAAAACCAGAGTACCTGGAAGAAACCAACAAAAACAGAAGAAGAATATGTAAAACTTCACATCGATGGTAACCCGAGCTGAGGACTGAACTGTACATGCTACCAGCTGTGTTGTTGTTGCTGCTGTTGTTGTTGTCATACTAATAATACTTATTTAATTTTAATGTACAACCAACACTTTTTGTATAAACAAATATAATTTGTGAACAGATCAACAAATCATGCTTCTTGAATTAATCAGCCACATTAGTTCCCCCTTTCTCGTGGACTTCTAGATTCCTCAAGTATTAAATACTATAGTATACTAGACTATGCAATCATGCCATATCTTCAGTTTGGATCAGTATTGAATAGATGCACTGTGCTGGAGAAACTGCTGTATATGTAGGTTACTGTCTCAGGACCTCACTTATGATGTAGCACCCTCATCTGCTCACCACTGGAAGTGGACTTCAGTCTAACCACCGCATAGGTTTCCAAACCAAGTCCTAGATAACCCTCTGTCCTGCAATTTTTTAGTCTTTTCACACGCTCTAATACACCAATCGAGTCGAGTAATTAACAGGCTTGTATGCCGTATTTTTAGTCGAGTTGTGTGTTAAAGCAGAGAAAGCACTAAATTGTGTACTAAGAGGTTCTCAAGGAGTAGGGCTGGGATTTTGTGGTTGACTTTATTTGCATTGTTTTTTCGTTTACCTGAAATTCAACACCTGGACACGACAACACGAGGATTCCGGGATATACTGTACGTAGGTAGATATATACCAATAATATAAACCATAGATTATGAGGAAAACATGCCCAGGAAAGGGATTGATCCTGCTACTGTTTTTAGTATTTTTTTCTTATTGGAGAAGATGTGCAATAAACTCTGGCACTCATAGTGGAAAGTCTACTAATCATTAAACTTAGCCTCAGATTAATAACTGTGGTTAGCATTGTTGCCTTGCACCTCCAGCATCTGGGTTCAGTTCCAGCCTTGGGGTCTGTGTGCATGGAGTTTGGATGTTGTCCCCATGGTTGGTGGGTTTCCTCCGAGCACTACGGTTTTCTAGTGGTTAGGCTATCTGGCATTCCCAAATTGTCCGTAGCATATGAATGTTGACTGGAGGTCTTGTGTGTTTAAAATGAGTATAAATACAATGGTAATCACCACTGGCCGCCATTTTCCCTAGCTGGACTACAAAGGTTCTGAGATGGATAGATAGAATAATAATATAAACCAGAGACCAGGACATGGATCAATCCTGCTTGTGTTTTTTATTTATTTTTCTTATTAATATATTGCAGAAGATGTGAAATAAACTCTGGCAACGTAAGTGGAAAGTCTGATTGCTTAACCATCACTCCTTTTTGAACGTGGGTCCAGGACAAAATACCTAAAAGATCAATAACAAAATAAAATAAATATTACCCACAGGCTGCACTTTATAAAAGTATTTAAGTGCTTCTTTGTTTCACAATCTAACACAACTAATTAGTTTTATAAGTTTAAAATACTCTTATTGGAATCAAACCCCTAAGATGTTCAGGACAGGAAGAGGACGTTAGGAAGCAATCCAGGCATGCAGGCGTCATCGAGGAACAATTTGATCTGTCCAATCAGCATTTCCAGGAGGCGGGGTTAGACGACATCCTTCGTTCTGATTGGACAAAATGGCCATCAACGTTTTTCTTCGTTATACGACAAAATAACAAAGGACGTTTTAGGATGGAAATGTAAGGAAATTCAACATATAACGTCAACGTTCTTTAAATAAATGTCGTCACGATATGATTAAAAAGTTAATCATCGGGTTTGGGTTTTGTAAGACGGCTAGGCAGCGACTCAAAGTTTGAGCGGAATCCCAAACCGCTTTCGCTGTAAACAAAGGGCACTTGTTAGGGATTAGAATCTTATCGTGTTTTCCTCTGCGTAGGGCACACAAGCAGGAAGTGTAATGTGATTTGGAACACAGACATAGTTAAACTTCCCTTATCCCACAGTGAACGTTGTTTCTCGCTTCGGGAAAGAAACTGGCAGGCGGTAGAGGGATAAAATGGTTTCGTGGATTATATCCAGAGTTGTCGTGTGAGTAAAAACTGCCCTCTTGTGCTGTTTTTATATTTGTTAAATACTTGAGACTTAGCAGTTGGCTCTCTAGTGAAGTCGTTAGACTCAGTCTAGTAACTCGAGCTCGTGCGACCACTTTAATAACAAACACTGCTATTATTAGAATTGGAGAAAAACAAACTTTTATCTTTTTTTTTAGGATGAAAATGCAAAACAGTTGCTTCAGATCCATTTTTATATACATGCTTTAGAGAAAAAAAAACATATACATGTTAAATTAATTTTGATTTATAACAAGCATAAATAATATACATACAGCTGTCTGCTTTACTTTTTTTTACTCTAAAGCATCATATATATATATATATATAATGCATATACAATGCAAATGTTATTAGATTGTAATAAACTGTTGATATCTCCAAGTACAATTCACTGACAGTTTTGCCCAAGGCTCTCTCTCTCTCTCTCTCTCTCTCTCTCTCTCTCTCTCTCTCATGGCCCTGTGTAATGTTGTAATGTTACACCCTTTTTTAAGGTCTTAGAAACAACCTGTCAGGCTTTAAAGTAGTGTTAATGAGAAGAAAAGGTAAATTTGGGGTTTAGAAAAACACCAGGACTGGAAAATCCTGTATTATTATTATTATTATACCTTGCTACCTCCATCACCATGTTGTCTTTGTACACCTGAATGTATAAAAATGCATGCAAGAACAAGGGCAAGCTGTGTCCTTGGGATTATGGACGCTGATACATTAGTACATCTTGAAGAAAAAAAAAAAAACAGAAAATAGTTTAGGAGATATTATTGTTTCAGTTTTAGCCTATAGGTCACTACTTATAGAATAAAACATTAAACTTTTACTGTATTCAGCATTTTGTTGATTCATCCTGTACTAGTCGTGGTATCGTCCAATGACGTGCTTACAAGAATGGATTTGTCCCGCCCCCAGGGTGTGACAACAGTTCTACAATTCTACAAACCAGCTTGTCAGCAACAAACATGGTTCATTGGTTCATCTGTGCTAATTCTATTTCACTATTTGAGTATTTTAAAAATTGGTTTGAATATATATGAAATCCTCTAAAAAAAAAAAAAAAAAAGGAAATATTAATATCACATAACCACAAACTCACATAAACTAATCCGTCTTCCCACAATAAATAAATATTATTTATTATATATTATACTATTATATATAAATAATACTTGGGGGTGACAGAGAGGTTTATATGAGTGGTTTGTGGTTATGTGATAAAACTCCCTTATAAAAAAAAAAAGTTAATATCATTTTAGGACTGTATCATTATCACTCATTACTGATTGAGAAACAGTTTTCCTTTTAGGTCAGAGGGATTTGAAATGTTAGAGGGAATAGGGCACAACTTGAAAAAACAACATTTTTCTTTTATATAGCAAAACAAAATCGCTCAAAAAATTCCAGAATGAAAAAAGTGATTTTAACAGTGTTTCACTGGGCAATAATGAACTAATTTTTCCACTTTGGATAAGTTTCAAGAAAGTATAGTGTAAAAACCGAAACATGTTCCACTTAGGCCTAAATTCCTGTCCATGAATTCATTGATTGGTTGTGACATCAGATCTTTTAAACTGTTATTCTATTCATTTTATATTTGCTTTCCAATAGTGCTGCATATTTTCTTTTTCAGCACAACCTGGACAATATGATGAACTGACTTGTTTTTTTTTTTAACCGACTAAGCGAAAAAATAATTTTCACTTTTCAACTGGAAAGAACGGACTGAGACACTAGTGCACAAATGTAAAAACATTGTTTCTTGTTCAACACACCAAACCGTTTTCCTGGTAAGTCATAAAATTTCATCAGCGCTAACACTCCTGGCGAGTGAGTCAGCGGCTCTTCATCAACGATAGTACCACTGACGCTCGACGTTGGCTCAAACATGTACGCCATTAATCTGAACCCACAAGCCAATTTACACTGCGGTAAAGATCCAGAAAAGATCATTAAGATCATTAAAAACATTCCAGCAATTAAAAGCGTTTTCATGTCCAAACGTGTTTCCCGTACAACCAGACAAACAGAAATTATATGCAGGGTGAAAACCTGTCACAAAAAAAAAACAAACAAACACTGATCATTCTTGTGTTTAGTCTTAGTGTTGTTATAATAATTAATATTTGGTTAATTATTTATTGAACAACGTGACATTTGAATCCACATTGACTTGTGACACGTGCACAAGCTTTGCATCATTTGGACCGTTTGCATATATGGTCATGTGACGTCTCAGCGGAGACCAGTAGGCAAATCTCAGGTTCCTGAAAACATACTGTAGGTATATCATGAACTATCAGTGACATCACAGCGGTACAGTCGACGGCATGCGCTGTATGTCGAGATCATTTTCGAAGAAAGAACTAGATCGTACACGTCAATGGATGAGATGTGCCTAAAGGGGCATTAGATTACTGTTATTAATGCTTGTGTGCTTATCCTGGTCAACCTTTTTTTCTATTCTAGCTTGCGTGTTGGAGATAGTGGTCATTAATTCAGCTTGTTATGGTTTTATCCCATTTAATCAGGTGCAAAGGAAAAGGTTGTGACATAAATTACAGTCTTGGCAGAAATACATCAAATATAACCGTCTAATTTATCACCAGGAGGAGGAAGGGGAGAAGGATGTAATAAGGGTTTAAACGTGTCCTAAATGGTTGTATTTCAAATAAATGATTAAGGTTTGTATTTTCTTAGAAACGCTGATATTTGCATCAGACAGTCATCCGATCACGCTGTGTAAGCAGCCTGAAGAGGAGTAGAGAAGGAGCTCTACACAAATGAAGGCGAAGCAGGATCCAAGCACGCAATTTTCTTTCATATTGTTAAGACTAAGCATGATAAAGTTCAAACACAAGCAGGAGAATCAAAGCTAAAGCTGAAACACAGAGTGAAACACGACAGGCACAACAGGGAAAACAGAACTGACACAAGACACTGGCCAAACTAAACATAAACACAAGAATATAAATAGACCTAGTGATCAGAATCTAACAGTGATCAGATACTGGCGACCCCATCAAGATCATGTGACTTGAGACATGTGCCATGAAGTGCATCCCGGGAACCGAAGTCCAACAAAACACACACAGACAAAAAAGAAAAAAAAAGAAAAAAAGGATGACGAACTTATTCAACAGCAGGAGTGACGTGAATACATAAAACATTTTTTTCAAGCACAACTATTGGTCAATAAATGTTAGAATATCGGTCACACACTTTGTGTGGATTCTCATTATTCAAATTAATTCAATAATATTCAGACTAGTGCCAGAGAGCTTTCTACCACAACAGATTTATTACTTCCTATTAGAACTTGTGCTGCCCGGCCAAAAAGAAGTCACATACTCTAATATTTCATTGGCCCGCTTTTTGCTTTGATTACAGCAGTGGCATCGTTTTGATAAGCTTATGCAATGCCACAAGATTTAATTCTGTCCCGAGTCACATTAATTTCTCCCCAACATCTTGTATTGATAATGTGAGAGTCGAACCGCGTAAAGTCACCTCCAGTACATTCTCCATATGTGAAAATGAACAATTTGACCCTGATGAATCCTGCCATTGTCATCCTGGACTATGCCCATGCAATCAGGAAAGAAAAAAAGATCCACTGGTCATTCAGTACATTCACACATCAACTGACCTTATTTCTGGGCACATAACATTGTTGAGCCTAGACCTGACGAACTGAAGCAACCAAAGATCATAACACTGGTCTCACAGGCTTGTACAGTGGGCACTGGGCATGATGGGTACCATCACTTCATCCGCCACTCTTCTCTTCGGCTGTTTAGCTGTTTAGTCTCAATCCCTTTTCACCATTAAAGATTGTTGTTCGTGAGTTTCAAAGGAAGGCTCTCAAATAACTGCTTACTTAAATCCAGATGGCAACCTTTTTTTCTTTTTTTTTTTGGCCGGGCATCATATTATTAAGGACCTACTTATCTTGGAATTTGGGTTGAGCTTTCTGTTGTTACACAAAGTCAATTTATGTGAACAGGATAATAAGAACTTGAAGCTATAAAGCTACAGTAACAGTTTTAATAATGACACAATAACTAAGTTATCTAAAGCATTGCTCAAGATTAATCTGCCGTTCACGACTAATCTGTGTCAGTATGTGTAGCTTGCATGAGGTAATCAAGTTTAGTGTTTCATCTGCTTAGTCAATCATGCACGCAAAAAGCATCGCTTATTAGCTTATCTGTGGAAATCTAAGATACCACGGCCACGTCATACATTAGGGCTATGTCTGCCTGATATAGACAAGGTATAAACCTTAACGGGTAAAGTTCACAGGGTAAAGATCTGATGTGTGCTTTAAAAATAAATAATAACTAAACATATGTGGATGCTGGAACTCATGCGAAATCAAATATTTGGAGTGAGTGAGATGGGCCTGATGATCACGACACACAACTATATGTTTAGCGATTAGTTAGAGGTTAGTTGTGTCTGCAATACAAGTGGTAAATTTAATTGTTTGGACCATTTTGCGATTTTATGTAGCTCGGGTTCAATTGAAACCATAAAAAAATCAAGAAGAATCAATAATGTTAACACTGAGTAATAAAGAAAGCAGAGCTCATTGTCAGCCTTATGAGTCCTAAAGTTTACTTGAGAATATTCGGGAAAAAGTAGGGCTGGACACAGTTTGGTCAAAAAGATTGCATTATGAATTATTTTTTAAACATTTTTCAATCTAAACTGCAATATTCTCTATTAAAAGTAAAAATTTTCTAATCAAACGTATTTATTGCACAAAATTGTATTTATTTTGCGCTTTTAACAATGGCCATTGTCATAAAGTAGCATTACAGAATTAAAGAATTATCGAAATAAGTTTAAAAACTAAGAATAATTATGTATAAATGATAACCATAAGATGAGCAAGCCGAGAGCGAAGGTGGCAAGGAAAAACCTCCTGAGATGACAATAGGAAAAAACATTGAGAGAAACCAGACTCAACAGGAAACTCATCCTCATTTGGTTGATATTGGATAGCAAGGATTGATTTGCGGTCATACTGTGTTAGGCGGCTGGACGTTCAGTTATTATCTAGGCTAACAGCAAATAATGGCATGGACGCGTTTTCTAAGAAATAAACCATAAACAATAGACCCAGACATAACACCACTCGACAGTCAGTACTCCCACTAACTCAACTCATCACCTCATTACCGCAGGGTGTTAAAATGTCATGTTTGTCACACTGTCACTTTGTCGCTCTTGTTTGCACATTTACATGTGCACTTTATGTTGTCTCTTTTGTAAAAAAAAAAAAAAAAACGTAGATAGTTTCCTGTTAACTTAAAATGTCAATCTGTCTTGTCCCAGCTGTCCAGCTAATTAGGTTTCTTAGTGTCCTAGTTAGTTTCTGTTAATTTATGTTGTAAAGTTCTGTTGTATGTAGCACCTTGGTCCTGGAGGAATGTTGTTTCATTTCACTGCGTACGAACCGTATATGGTTGAAGTGACAATAAAAGCCTACTTGACGTGACTTGAGTACTCTATCAGAATCAGCGGAGTGCAGCGATCGGTGCACTAAAGGAGGAAATCATCTCTTCTTGGAACAACGTCAGTTCTGATACATTAAGAAGCCTTTAACGATCTTCTATTTGGCACGTTTCCCTTGACAAAGTAAACACAGATGAGAGAGAGTTGTTTGTTTCCTTTGAGTTTACAGATCGGAAATCGAAGCAAAATTCCCCTCCTGGAAACTTGTCAAGTCACTTAATGTTATCCCCACTTGTGGCCCACATGCACAAAAAGAATATGGACATTTTCACATTAGGCACGATTGATTTGTACCTTGCCAGGAACGATTGCTCCCCGTTGGCCAGTGTTCACATAATTTTTTTCTCCATTCTCGGCTACACATGCATATTTTGACCCTCCGCGGTTTGCGAGCTGCCATTAAACATAAAGAGAAGAAAAGAACGAGGAAGACGATCTTCACACTATGCCTAATATTATTGCTATTTCTGAAAAAATGTCAAAAGTAACGCTCTCGCATGCATTCCTAGTTAATCAGCTATGGCTGTGTAGGTCAGCAGATGAGATTGATGCGTCGTACACGAACACGAGTTTCTTCGAGTAAAGAGACAGCACTGATGATGTTGCGTTCTAAACAACAGGCCACTTTCATGATCAGGTACGATCGCCTTTCTTATCTGATTTGATCTGTGCGGAGCGGAGCGGGCCGAGCCCAGAACACGTGCGTTCTCGTTCATCAAAATGAACTGGACTTTGGGGTCAAGTGTTCTCAGAAACTACCCCTAGTGAAAACGCTCTATATTTATCTCTACAAGAATAAATGGAAAGGATCGGCTCATGTGTTTACATTGTTATTGTTTATCTACTGAATAGACTATTAAAGGTTTTACACCAAACCTCTCATTTCCATTGAAAAGTCATTTCAGTCAGGGTTGACATGGCCAGACGGTTCTGACTGAGGAGTTTACATGATGCACTATTTTTTTTTGGGATAGCTCAGATTAGTCAGATCATTCGTCTCAATAATAGCTATCTACCGAGCATGCAGTTTAAACTTGTTAGAATCAGTTCTGTTAAGAATGATCATTTAAAAAGCTAGGTTTTGTAATACATTCATCGATGTATTCCATCCATATCATCCTCAACATAACGTCAGGAAACGACAACTCAGGGGTGGACAGATCACCAGCTGGCACACAGGAAGAGTTTAAAATATATTTTTAGTGTCCTGAAATCCAACTGATGAAGCTAAAACGACAGTCTGGTTAGCTTGTGAATAATAGGCCTAATAGAATTAGACTAATGACTGATCAGTATCTTTTTCAAACTGTTTTATGGAACATATGGTGTCCGTGTCCTCGATAAAAAGTCAGCAAGTGGGCGGTGAATGTGGCAGCTATGAGCCTGCACTGTTCTCTCCTCTCTCGTCATTTTCTCTCGACATCACTGCTTTACAGACCTGCATGTTCCTGGTCCTGAAAAGGTCACCAGTCGTCCATGCATTTTAATTATCCGGCTGTGAAAAAGAGAAAACGTTTCACTGACAGCCAGATCAGTTTAGCGATACTCAGTAGAGAGGAGCCAGGACGTGAAACCTGCTCAAAAGAATGCACTAAAAAAAATATTACCCAGAGAGCAAACACAGAAGAGTGAGTGGATCCTCTCGGGTTAATTACTATCAAAGTTGCTTTGATTCATTTCAGGCTACCCTGCGGTTAGTATCCAGTTCCTTAAAGCCTAAAAGTTAGTTTAACACATGATGTTCGGACACGTGTTACCGTGTGATGTTAGCGTGGCTTGTGTTACACAGGAACGTTTTGTTGTTTAGTACATGTAGCTGAGATAGCTATGGGTGGAGAGACGGTTAGGCAATAGGGGGAATTGTTCCAGCAGCTCTTCACTACTCTCGCTCCCACACACACACACACACACACACACACACACAGTATCAGGCGGTGCTGTCGTTCTCATAGTTACATGAAAATATACTGGTATGGATGCAGTCTCCCACTTAAGGCTGCACCTCTCCCACAAACACTCACTCAGCCATCATGCTCTTTCAACTTGGCTCGGTTTCACTGACACTTTTACAAGGTAAAATAAAAGTGTTTCACATGAGTAGCATTCATAAATCTAAAACCGCACGCATAATCAGGAGGGTACTCGGGTATATAAATGGCATTTGATAATAATGACAACATCATAATTTTCAACATGCTAATAATGACAACATCATAATCATCGTCCTGTAAAGTTGAGAGAGGTTTTGCTGTAAAATCATCCACTGCTAAGGACTGAACGTTAAATATAACCTCTGTTCTGGCTGTGTATATATCACTACTTAAAAAAGCAATAAAACATTTTGAGACACGCTGTTGTGGGAAAATGAAAGTTTTCTTTCTCTTATAAAACAGAGCTAGTCTATGTTTTATATTGTAAATTAAATACTGAGATTAGATACTGAGGATGGGAATCACCAGCGACCCGCAGATACGATATTATCACAATACCTAGGTGCTGATTCAGTTCATATTGGGATTCTATAAGTATCACAATTTCTTAAGTATTATGATACGATATCACTCATTCACTCATCATCTATACCGTTTAATCCTGTATTCAGGGTCACGGGAGGCCCGGAGCCTATCCCAGGAGACTAAGGGCACAAGGCAGGGTACACCCTGAACAGGGTGCCAATCCATCGCAGGGCACAGACACACACTCACACACTACGGGCAATTTGGGAACGCCAATTAGCCTAACCTACATGTCTTTTGAACGTGGGAGGAAACCACGGAGAAAACCCACCAAGCACGGGGAGAACACGCAACTCCATGCACACAGAGACGGGAATGGATGAAGAATCACGATACATACTGTACAGTAACTGAATCAACCCCCATCTCTATTAAATACTGAGATATCTCACATCATTTTTTAAATCCAATAATGGCTGTGACATCACAATCATTAAGTGAAAACTTATGATACTAGAGACAACTTGAAATTAAATTGATCAATTTTGCTCATTTACATTACTACGGAAAATTGTACATTAATACTGTTCACTAAATGTTAATTAAAATGGTCAATAAAAACTAATATTGTAATTAAAAGTAAATGGATCTAAATTGAAGGTCTCCTTTAGCTTATCTAAAGCCTGTAGATAATTCAAAACCATAACAAGGGTCTCTTAAAGTTTTATAATGAATGATAAAATTAAGGTATACAATTTAAGGTAGTATTAAAACTTTTTATATATATATATTTTTTTTGTGGAACTAAGTACTAACCTTCATGACATTTAAGGTATCTGGCTCTTTTTTTTTTTTTTTTTTTTTTTTTTACCAAACGCGCTTAAGCTTGCAGTCAACTTTTTCTCATTTATAGTTCAGTCAATGATTAATGGTTTGTTTGTATTATATTGTACCACAGTAAACCTGGTTTTAATCATAAAAATAGTCTAATGATTTATGTCTGAATGTTTGTGTTTATGTCCTAGGCTTCTCTTTGGCACACTTTACCCAGCATATTACTCCTACAAAGCAGTCAGGAACAAGAGTGTAAAAGAATACGTAAGCATGATTTCCTTCCTTACTTATAGACCTTTTGCAACTGATGTCACAACGTCTGTCCGCCATGGTGCAAACCCACTTCTAGATGGCAAAAGGCAAAATGTTACTTACCAGATGCTAGCACAGAAGCACTTTGAGCAAAAAGCTGAGTCATTCTTAATCACCTTCGAACCGTCTGTGTTCTGTTCACGGCTAACACAAGCTACAACGCTAACTAGCTTTTAACACAAGGCTGAATCCCAAATCCCTCTCTAACCCCTGACCTTGTTCCACACACTATTTGGTGTGTGGAACAAGGGATTGTACGCACTGCATAGCATGCTAGCTTTCCGTTTAATGCTATTTGGGATTCAACTTGGACCAGTTAGAGAGCAATTATTTAGAAAGCTTAAAATGTCAGTATTAGTTAACGTTACCTGCACGTCATTCCATGGAGCGTAAAGCACAGGCACAGTCCCTAGCATCATCTCATTTGTAACAGAAGCACTGAATGAGCTAATGTTAATGCTAGCAAACACCACTGACTCCACACGCATATTTGCACATCGTCTGAGGTAGTCATGTCATGATGACAAGTAAAAGTCTGCAAATTAATATGTTTATTACCCTCTTCATCCATTTTCACATGCTTGTTTCTCTTTCTAATAAGTTATGAAGTCCACCACGACATACTGAATATGAAAATAATCAGCAAAACAAAGCTAGCTAGCTATCTACAAATGCTATGCTATGCTTTTATTATTTAGCATTAGGTAATCTGGTAATCATCAGATAATCTTGAATGTAATGATCATAAAAAATACATATTAATAAGTTAAGTGCTTCTGCTATCGGAGATATCATGGTAGTCACATGACTGTAAAAGGATATTTACATTTGGATATTGCCAAAATTAAAAGAAGTAAAGTCCAGGCAGGGGGGGAGATTGTGTCGCTGAGGGTGGTTTGGGGATAAAATGAAACATGATAAATACAATTAAGATTATCTGATGATCACCAGATTACCAATCAGACAACCTGATGCTAAATAATAAAAGGATAACATAGCAATTGCTACAGTAGCTAGCTAGCTAGCTTCTGTTCTGCTGATTATTTTCATATGCTGTATGTCATGGTGGATTTCATAAGTTATTAGAAATTGATAGAGAAAATCTTAATTTTTATGAGCAAGATTCTCTTGCTATTCATTTGCACTCAGTTATTACATCAGAGCAGTTGTATTATTAAATTATTTGTGATGAAGCAGCAGTTGTGCGTCCTGTACAGGAGAAAAGCAGTACAGGACCTCTGATCCTGATCCCTGTCAAGGCTTCTCTCATTTCCCTTTCCTCTGTGTGTGTGTTTCCGCAGGTGCGGTGGATGATGTATTGGATTGTGTTTGCTCTTTATACTGTAGCGGAGACGATCGCAGACCTCTCCGTAGCATGGTAAAACATGTTCACCTGTTCTTCCTGTCCCTTTTAATTACTTATTATTGAGATTATTTGTAGCATTACATTTAATCCTCATGAGCTGAGTCACATCTCATGTTTTTATTGATTTATTTTTTAACCTTCAGGTTTCCATTGTACTACGAGTTAAAGATGTGCGTGGTGATCTGGTTGGTGTCGCCGTACACCAGAGGAGCCGGTCTGATCTTCAGGAAGTTCCTGCACCCGCTGCTGGCCTCAAGAGAAAGGGTACACACATTAATCAAACTGTTTTTAAAGGAAAACTGACCTCCAGACTGACAAGGCCACAAATAATGAATGGAAACTTGGGGCAGTTAGTATGTTGTCTCCTCCCTACTGGGCATTTATTTCACATTTTACATCGACTCCTGACTGTAGAAAATCTGGAGAAAAAAAAAACCACTGTTGATATTTGTGGATTTAAATGTAGACATTGTTCCAGGTAGTTAAAAAAAAAAATTATAATAAGGAAAGGAAAAGAAAAGCAGTAAAGTAAAGCATGTGAATTTATATGATAACTGTTTTTTTTTTTTTGTGTGTGTGTGTGTGTGTTTGTGTTTCAGGAGATTGACGATTACATCGTTCAGGCCAAGGAGAAGAGTTATGAGACCATGGTGAACTTTGGAAGGCAAAGCCTCAGTGTCGCTGCTTCAGTCGCTGTAACTGCTGCTGTCAAGGTAGAACACACACACCTCCACACACACACACACACACACAAAGAGCAAGTGTGAGCGGGAGCTTGAAAGTGAAAGTTTTTTTTCACTATGGTAACACACACAACACTCAGATTCTTCACAAGGATTCTTTCACAGTTCCTCAGTTTACTGATCCACTCGAGCCAAACATTAAACCAGTCACCACTAATGTCCTTAACTCCCACTTGTGCCAGTGTTAGCACGTCAATCCTAAGCAGTCCAGTTCTACTGAACCACACCAACAGGGTTGTATCTGTCCTGGCATCTTTTCTAGTTAATAATAAATACCCTAAAAGGCGTAGAACAGAGAGGACCTCATCCAAAAAAAACATATTCGAAGAACATGCGAATTATCCAAACAGCCATGTTAATAATACTTACAGCAGACTACAGTGTGGAAGAACGTTTGACTCCAATTGGTCAGAAGGTGTGGATTATTTCTGTATTATTTTTGTATTATTTTTGTATATTGCTTCCGATTTTGTCCGTGCTGTCAGGGAGGTTGGGGTGGTGTGCTCTTTTTTCGTCATTTGAGTGAAAAAAGCATCTGTCGCCTTGCATCTCCAGGGTCCAGGTTAGATTCTTTGCCCGCCTCTATGTGCATGGAGTTTGCATGTTCTTCCTGTGCTTGGTGGGTTTCCTTTGGGTTACTCCGGTTTCTTCCCACAGTCCAAAGACATGCAGATTAGCCTAACTGCCGTTCCCAAATTGTAATGTGTGTATGTGTACCCTGCGATTGACTGCCACCCTGTCCAGGGTGTACCCAGCCTTGTATTAAGTGCCCTGCGATAGGCTCTAGGCCCCCCACAACCCTGTACAGGATTAAGCAGTATAGACTTAGGAATTGCTGCTAAAAATTATTTCTTCCCTCTGCATGCAGTGCAGTACAATTCCTGATAGTATCTATTTCGGCTGTACTTTCTTCTCAGTATTTCACTCCCTCTGTTTCTCTCCTTCCTACCTTCCTCTCTCCATCCATTAGACTAACCTCTTACTAACAGTCTTTGTACCTGGCTAAAGGTAGTGGATTCGCAGGTAACACCACCATTGGTCTATTTAAAATAAAAAGTGAAAAATCTGTGAAAAATATTTTTGTGGTTAATTGGCTTGGTGTCACCTTGAAAATCTAAGAATATAACAGTATTTATAAAACTGTGAATATTAATAATTAAAGGTAAGGATAATTAACGAATTATGCTGTGCACATACACAATGTGCCAAAAGTAAGTGTGGGAAATGGAATTTGGGTTGTTTAAATGATTACTAAAATCTCATTTTTTAAAGCCATTACATTTTTAAACAAAAATATGTTACAATTATTCGTGAGCCTAGACATTTTTCTGCACAAGAATTTTATACAAAGTAAACAATTTTTTTCTCATCACACATTTTTTGTTTCACACGACAGCAGAAGACTCAGAGGAAAGGCTGTCAGTATTTCTGGGGCTGAAAAGTACAGCATACTGTAATAGAACTAACTAATCAGGACTGAATAATGCTACCAGTAAAACATTTGTGATGCTACCCGAAATGCTACCACTAAAGATGTGTAAAAGTTTTAGAATACTTTTTGGAAAATATATTTTACAGATTTTTTAGCAGACTAGTGCTGTTGGTTTCATGTTTTTATAAAGATTGTAAGGAAAGTTACATTTTGGCTGGTATATTTCAGATAAAAGCACTTTATAAAAAGTTTTGAACATAGGGTAGATCTGAGTGTTTCTTGAAATTTGATAGAATGTGTGGCCCTGAAGTGTGCAAGTCATCAATGTACAACAAATGATCCCAAAGAAAATCTGAGGTAGACAAATCACACAGTAGACTTTGTGATATTGGTTTTTGATATTATAGTTTTAAATTTGTAGCTGGTCACCTGAGAAGTAAGCTAAGTTTGGGGGGAAAAAGATGGTGTGAGCCGTGGTGAGAAAGAGATGTATGACTAATTTGTCACTAAGGTCTTCTGCGAGGACATGGATGAACATGGCATGTGGACTTTACTGCTGCTGCTTGCTTATATATATTATATAAATATAATATAAAACTGGCTTTTATATATATAATTTTGTTGGGGCTCCAAACATGATACATAATGCATATAAATTTATGTTAATAGTTAAACATCACATACTTGATTGTCTTCTTTAGCTTGTATTAATGCACCAAAAAGGCAAAAATAATTGCATTGTGTATTGCATTGATTCTGCATGGACTCTGTGTACTTCGACTTCTTCCTTCTGTTCATACAGTATTTGAATAACTGGCCAGTTCACAAAGATTCAGGAAGTTACTGATGTACTTCCTGAAAAATAAATTAAATGCAATATAATTAGACAGAGCAACAGTTTAGTCCGCTGGTGTTTTTTTAGTAGATCTGAGTCTCTCTGAAGACATTGCAGATTTCCACTACATGAATGGAATTACACATGGCGTCAGGAATCAGTTCAATTGTATCATCTGTCAAATTAAACCTAATCCACCTTTGACCTTAGGGACAAATCTAGTAATCAAGACATACTGTATGTTGTAAACGTCCAAACTCACTTCTTAGACCAGTGCCCCAGTCTCCAGAAAGGGGTCTCCTCTTAGTAGGTAATGCAAAATAAGATGTAACAGTGACTGATCAGTGACAGGATATTAAAGAACATACAGTAAGTGTGAATTCTCAGAGACGCAAACCTCTGCTACAGAACTCCAGTAAAAATGAGCATGGTGATTAATTTGGTAATTGAACTTGTTTTTTTTCCAGGGACAGGGTGCCATCAGTGAGCGTCTAAGGAGCTTTAGTATTCCTGATCTCAGCCAGGTTCCTTCCGGCCAATCAGCATTCACAAAACCTGGACAGCTGGCAGGTCAGAGTGCAGACCCCAGCACCCAGGGCTCTGGTAGGCAACTGACAGTCTAACTTTCATTTCTCTTTTGTCAGAATTTGTGATGATATAAAAATATTATATTTATTAACAATACATTCATGTCAGTGTATAAGAATTCTGTAACTGGGGCGTATAGAGCAGATTGGCTGTGGGTGGAGTGGGAGGGGCTGGAAGCATTGCACTCTCACATCAATCATAGCGGTGATAGCAAATCATGGGCATCTGTGAGCTCACGCTAGCAATAGGGATCAGATAGCACCGTCCTCCGAGTGTGTTACGCCACTCCCTAACACTGCATGACTGACAGCTCGAAAAGATGCAGTGGGCGGCTTGATGTGCATCGGAGGAAGCATATGTTAGCCTATGCCCTCACTGTTTGGCAGCTGATTTTGGAGCGCCATAACAATACAGATGGGGATTGGCTGTGAGATGACGAAATGAGAGGAAATCGGGGGTGGGTACCACACAGCATTGTTTTGTTTCTTTAATACCCCTTTTTATAGGAAGGTTGATTATGCAATTAGTCCCAGGTTATAGTTTATTCATTATATCTCCATGGGATGTATTATTCAATCGAAGTGTATATAATCTTCCTTAGCCATTTTTACATTTTCTTTAAATGATTTTCCTGGACATCTTATCATATCCGGTTTGTCATCTCTCAGAAAACAAATTCACAGTTTCTCCCTTCTGTTGATATTTTCTTTTTTTACTATGGATATTAAGTGTATAAACACAGAAATACGTAATGAAGTATGAACTGAGTGATATTTCTCGATGCCCAATCACAATGGAACCAAATCACTGATATTTTCTAAAAAAAAATTTAAAAATGAGAGAACTTTTAACAAACCCAAACTACCAGAGTTTGAAAGGTCATTGCAAATACTACAATAGTACTTGTCGGAATTATTTTTTGGGGGGGGCTCTATTAAGAAAAATGTTCTTGCATAACTTAGCAGACATGCACACACAGTGTTTCACACTTTAAAAGACTGTACTAGCAAAATATGTCTTCCTTCTCCAACTTCCACTCACTCCTGGAATATAAATAGAGCATCATATACCTTGGCACTGGTATTGCATTTTTTGAGTAACGTAGGAATATTCTATGAATACCACCATCCACTATAAACCTACCACATGTCTACTATGTCTATTCCTGTTTACTCTGTAGATCCTCCAAAACTTTCTGTTCCTTACTCAAAACTTTCCCCAAAGCTCTATGGATCAGATATGAATATTTTTATTGCCGGATTATCCAAGAAGATCATAGATGATGTTGTGGCTGTGTTGCACAGTAAGGGAAGATGTACCCTGATTAAGCTGCCTGAAATGATAGTCAGACCCAATAAACTCTCAAATGTTGTGCTGGTTCATGCAGCAATCTCCAGCTCTGTAAAGGTCACGATTCCAACAGCTATAGCAACAGGATTAACCTCCTACACTTCAAGAAACGTTTACACTGCGAATAGCTTTAGACTTTTCCTACTAACCTACAAATATAAGGACACTACATTCCAGAAATATTCCCCGCCCACTCTAGATTAGTCACTCACTTGGAGATTGGTTATAACGATAAACACTGTCTCGAACTTTAAGGCGTGCTTAAGACTTAGAGCAAGATATAGCCTGACAAAATACAGCTTTACAATATACAGTCTTGTTTTCTGTCCCATCCAGAAATCACAATCTCACATTTTAAAAGAATTCTTTGTTTCTAACCAGCATCCCTGAGTAAAAAACAAAAATATCTAACGTACCGCATATTATATAGAGCTCTTGCAGTCACGTCATCCAGAATCAAAACATTCACTGTTTTGTTTGGCAATCCTGCCAGCCATGGATAATACCATCACCCCCAAATCATGATAAATCACTGGCTAAATTTACCCCGACCGATTCTACTGCATGACGTGCGACCAAATAATGGTGTATATTGAGAAAACTCAGTCATTAAATATTACTGATTTTTATCAAGCTCCAGCTTGACAAAAGAAATTATCTCAATAATTACACAGATCTGTGTAGTAAATGTGCCAAATTAGTAATTACCTGTGTGGTTATGCTATTTCACTTCTCAATTGCTATTAAATTTGTTCTATAAATGCATGACGTTTTTCTGGTCTGATTTAAATCCTTCTCTCCTGTTTATTCCCTCTCAGTGTACAAACAGTCAGGACAGGGCGAGGAAGTAGACGGAATGTTTTCAGAAGACGACACGTCGTTGCCGAAGGGTCTGCGCAGAACTCAGAGCGTGAAGATGAGTCGTGCCAAAGTTATACGCAAAGAGGTGTGTATTCACAGGAAACAACTTTCAGGTTGTTGCTCTACTACTGACCATTATTTTTATTCAACTGGTAACACTGGTTAATGCTATGTAATCCTGACATACTTACTTTATACTATTCTGTGCATTTACTTAATCCCACGTGTGTACGTTCTGCGTGTAGCCTCGTTATGGATCCTTAAAAATGAAAACCAGAAGGAGGCCTGTGATTTCTGCCAACACATTTGAAGAGCCGTGATGAACGGGAAACACATCAGCAGCCAGCTTGGATCATCCCATTCGACAAACCACAAACACTCCTGAGGACCCTCTGTTTGAACAGGCCAGATTATTATGAGTTACCCAGCAAAACTTCCGTGAAAAGACCTCATCGTCCTGTAATGCACCAGCAAAGTATACACAATTAGTCATTCCGTAACACCCGATAAACTCCCAGTAACCTGCCCGCATATAAACAGGCAGAGTCATTCCACAGTGCATGTCTGACGAGCTGTGGTATGAATAGGCATGATCATTCTGCTAAACACACACACACACACGCACACACTGTCCAGACCTCTATATGAAAAAGTCTGGTCAATATGTAATGCATAGAAGGAGCCTCAAGACCGATTATGCAAAAACACACCACAAAAGCGTTTGTATCATCATGCCTGTTCATTCTATAACACACCATTGAGGACCAATTAAATGACCAATACCAAAAGACTTTTAACGAGCCTCTATGAACAGGCCTGATCATTCCACAATGCACTAATGGGAAGAGTCTGCATGAAGAAGCCTGATCATTGTGTAATACTATACTATATCTAAACACACACCTGATCATCCCTCAACACAACACAGAATCCTCTACCTTAGCCTTTTCTTGTCAGTCTGTAACAGAAGAAGCTTCAACATATGAACAGGACAGATCATGTAGTAAACCAGAAGACATAAACATCCATGTTAACAGGTCTGGTCATTCTGTAACTCATGATCAGAGCTGTGATGTTTATGTAGAAGCAGACGTGGTTATTTCAAAAGACATGTCACATTTCAGAGCCTTAATGAACCGTCCTGATCATTACAAAATACAGTACATATGGACAAACCCTGTCATCACGTAATACAAATCCATATAACCACTGTATCAAAAAGCTTTGTCATTATATAACACACACCCGAGGATCCTGTATATGACCGGGCTTCGTCATTCTGTAACACACATCTAGTGAGCATGGGCTTCATCCTTCATAAAGTAACCTACAATTGGGTTAAGTATCTGTAAGTCATGTCTAAGAGACTAACATTATATATGAATAGGCTTTGTCATTCCGTAACCTACAGGAATAACCTCTATATGAGTGGGGTTCCTCATTCCTCATGGCAACTGAGAACCGGCTTATACTAAAGGGCTTTGCCATCGTCTAACCCGCATCCTAAGAGTTTGTATATGAATTGGTTTCGCCATTCTGTAAAACACACCACTGGATGCACTCTGCATGAATAGGGTTCATTATTCCATAACCCACACCTGATGATGAACGTCTGAGGGATTTGATATAACATAAACCACATCCGGTTACTTGTTTATGAATGGGCTTCATCATTCCAGAACACAGAGCAGAGGATCTGCTGTATGAGTAGGTTTTATCATTCAACAAACCCAAGGACCTTCAATAGACAAAGTCTTAGTCTTTCTGTAAGACACACTCACAGATAAAAAAAAAAATGGCCTTGTCGTTTTTTTACACACAATTGAGGATCCTTTACACGAATGGGCTTCATAACGAACTCAGCTGAGGAGTCTTGATTCACCCTTGGTTCTCATCTAACACCGTCTGGATTCTTAGTATAGCCCTTAGCTGTATTACCCCCCCTTAATATTTTGATGATACAAAGCTGCCTAAAATGCTGGACTGGTAAAACGATGACATTTGACTTAAGCAAACTGTGCACATGATGACATTAACTGACAATTTTTTAATTTATGCAAGGATACGGTCTTTACGATTGTTACCCAACTTAAGCACTTTCTTACCTAGAATAATACAGTGGGTTCTTTTAAAGAACATTTAATCAGCTTTCACATTTACGAAGGTCTGGGTTAGATCAGCATCAGACACTGGGAGCTATTATTTATTTAATATTTGTAAACTAAGAACCAAAATACTTACAATAGCACGCCTATAGCTTATACTGATTCCCACTAATCACTGAGATGCTCGGCAAAATGACAAACGTCCATATAGTACATTCATGGTTTATATATACTGGTCTTCTTTTTTGTAGGTAGCGATGAAAACAGTAATCAGTTTTTGTTTAGATCGATTTGATGCAATACCAAAAAAAAGTGTCCTTTAATTGCTTATTCCGGTTTTTAAGGATTTTCAGGTATACTGCTTTAACATTCCTTATGCAGCATGAGCTAATATTCAGCACTTTCCCAACACTGACCTACCTATGTCTTTTAAACTTGTGTGAGTGGAAGTCAGAATGCTCTGCAGTTTGTTTACTATTTATTATTAGTGCATTTTTTTTACTTATAATAGTGCTTGGTTTAAGAAATGTCCAGATCATTTACCTATAACCATGATATTGTACTGTTTTCATTTCAAAAGTTATATATTCCTGGGTTTGAGTCAGAAGAGAATCCGGGTTCGAAAGACTGTGTCCCATAATTCTGCTCACAGGATGAGAATTTCCTGCAGATGTTTGGAAACTATGGCAAAACCAAGCATTTTTCAAGTACAAAATGAAAATTGTTATGTTTGGTGTGCCTTCGTGACACACAGGCACGTGATATAAATTGAATGTATAGACTAAAAAGAAGCACATTGAGCGCTTGTGCACCATGGCCTGGTTTAGAATTGATCTGAATTGTGTTGCATTTATTTATCGAGTTTCATGGACTTAATCCCAATCATGGACTTCACTTTATATTAAAATCTCATTTAAATTGCAGATTAAACTTAATAAGAATTAATAATATTATTTAGCTCGACAGAAAAAACCTTGGACAGACTTCAAAACTATACTCATGAAATGTGTAGAAAACCAAAAACTGTATGCTAATGTGTTATTTTGTCAGTGTTTGCCATGACAGTGTTGACCTTTTTTGTTTCCGTGCCTAATGTGTGTAAATCTGTAAGCGAAACTTTCATTCTGTAAATGTTTAAATGTCAAACATTCATTTGGCCTGGATTTATATGACTGAATGAGATGCATTGTAAAATCTTGCCCTATTTACGATTGATTGATTGCATCGTGTGAGTGTAAATTAATTAAAGGGAGAAAACACTAACATTATATTTGACTTTATAACTGTCACTGTTGTGTCAATTAATCAGTCAAGATCTACAGTTTTATATATGGTGTACATTGCACCATGTGATCATAGTACAAACATTTTTTCTTTGGTTTAAACTTGAGTCTGCTCTACCCAAAATAATTTTTTGTCTGTTAAAAATTATTAAAATCAAGTTTATAGGTATGTAAACTATATTTTTTCAACCTATAATATACAGAAATATAGAACTTGTAGTATCACTGGAGTCCTGATGAAAACAAGTCCCTCCCCATTTTGCTCTTACTGTGAATGCGACCAGCATTTTCCAGGATGTTTGCTGGGATGGCTCATGAATATCCTCCAAGAAGTCCAGATCTCACTCCGTGTGATTTCTTTTTCCCTGTGGGGCTAAGAAGGACGTGTACAGGACAAAACCTCGTGCCTCCCAGGACTTGGAGGCACGGATTCAGGAGGTTCTCAGCAATATCCCAAACGACTTCCTTCAGAAAGTCCTCGGCCATTTGAGGAAACTGGTTGATGCCAACGGTGCCTACGTTGAAATTTAAAGATTTGTTTTCATTTTCCTATATAATAAAGAATATGTACAATTAGTTTCAATAAATTTGTATTAGAAATATGAACTTTATTACCAATTTTTAATGCCTAGTTACTTTTATTTATTTTTTTTTACCCACCCTGTATTTTGTGGTGGCATGGAGACTTAGTGGTCAGCACTCTTGATTCATACCTTCAGGATTGGGGGTTCAAATCTGGCCTAGGTCATGTGTTTCTGGAGTTTGTGTGTTCCCCCTATGCATGGTGCGTTTTCTCCAGGTACGTACGGACATACAACGGTCTTTAAAACGTTTGTACCATTCTAAGACTCTCATCACAGAATTGTCCTGGTCCTGAATGGCCTTGAATGCCCCTTGGAAAAAGGTGCGAAAAGTATTACACTACAGTTAATTGTTAACTACATTAGCTTATCGGCCTTAATGCAAAACAACATGGACAATCAAATACACACAAATATGTGATACAATGTCAAAAATGATTCCTTTAAATGTAACATGGATATAAACATTACTTAATTATGGGTTCTGTGAAAGAAGGGTTTATACAACATTACAATTTATTATTACATAATTAATTTATACAACATTATCCATAACATTACAAGGTGAAACATTATGCCCAGTATCGTGTAGGTTTCCCTTGTGCCACTGGGGCAGTTTTATCCCTCCAGGACATGACTCCACAAGAGTCTCGGGGGAGTGCTGTGGTGTCTGGGTTGGCGGCCTTGGGCTCTTTGTCTGCTGAGCCCCTTGCACTACGGTCTTTCTCACATTAATTAGCGACGAATGTACTGTTCATATGTCATGATAAATAATGTTTAAAATGACAAATCTTCAATGCCACATGGTTTTCGGAAGCAGTAAACAAACAGGGCCCACTTTTCATGCAGGAATACTCCAGGTTATGTGTGTAATCAAGTATAAGAGCAAATCAGATATGGAAGAAATGTATCAGAATGAGTTCATCCCGTTTTTGAAAAAGCGTTTGTGAAAGTTTGCAATCTGCTTCATTCGGCCCTGAACATAACCTGAGCCAAACAAACCAGACAAGCACATTGCACTCCTTTATTATTATTATTATTATTATTATTATAAAAAACTCACACCTATACTACTATTAGTCAAAGCATGGTATTGGTGCTAAAAAGTGTCTCACCAAGGTGAAAAGTGAATTCTCAGATAGGTTCATGTAACAAGACCTTATGCTTCTTATCGCCCAAATAATGCTTCATTGTTTGTAAATATGCCTACACATTTATATTTTTATCAGATAAAAAGAAACACATCAGCGAAATACAATTTCATGCCCTTTAATGTAGTGTCCGTAACTTTCAATCTTCAAAAATTTTAATCTTTCAATGATCTTAATTGTCATTCAGATTGTCATTCAACTTTGTCAATTTAGATTTCACATGAAAAGACATAAACCTGAAAGTGTGTATTATTCCAAAATGCAATCTTTTCTTCTTAACCACTGCAATTTTTTACCCTCTAACCCGGAATGCTAAGCAACAATTTTCAAAGGTCATATGCTTTTAGTATCAATACTCACAAATAAATACGAATAATTTGTATTTTAAATTATTATTGTTTGAAGCTGAAAAAAAGTCCTTTTTTGGGACACATGTAAAATCATCGCTCCAGAACAGCTGAAGTTAGCTATTTAAAATTCTTAGGGAAGAAAGACAGGTCACTTCCATGTTGCTACATATATTTTCCGTATTATATGTTTTTTTCAGCTGCTCCAAGCAAGGCACATGTTTTACGCCAGATGTGAAAAAGACGCCCATTTTTCTACCCGGGCTTGGGACCCGCACTGCTTGTTGTAGTTGGATTTTATGGGGTGTGGCAACCCACCAACTACGGAGCTCGAACCCAGATCAGATCCTCAAATAACCAACCTTTAGCCTTAGCCACCTGAGCCACCACCCCCCCTTTTCTATATTATACTGTATATATATATATATATATATATATATATTAATCAGCACCAATACTGTGTTTTGGCTGTATATATCTGTGAAATAGCCATCTTGCCTAATCCTTGGACCTGGCATGCTCTGAATTCACCACTAGATGGAGCATTTGTCTTTGCTTTATTTTTCTCTCTTGCCCTAAAAGAGTAAACATGTGATAAGTTGCGTCCTATTGTAGTCCTGACCAAAACAAAATGTATCATTACACATTAGTAGTGTTGTTTTTTAGATGTTTCAGAGCAAAGAAAAACTAAAACAGAGCGAGCATGCTTGCTTATGACTCTATTTTACATACAGTAGTTGTTGTTGTTTTTTTTATATACAATTGGTCTTTCATCAGATCTTAAAAAGCTAATGATTTTGCATATTTTGAAAGTAAGAAATCATTAGTTAAATTCACACTGCATGGAAGCAGTAATGACATCAGTATAAACCTTGCAGAAATTTTTTGGTTGTCAAAACATTGTGGTAACGTCAATTTGGCAACAGTTGGGACGTTGGGGAAACGTTGGAATTTGAAAAAAGAATGATTTTGATGAGATGATGTCGGGACATGTTGACTTCATGCGATAATGGTAATGGGACCATTGCTGGACAAATATGCCCTTAACGCAAAAATTGGATGGAGAATATCACAGTAGATGAAAGCCATGCGTAAAAAGAAATGTATGGTGAAAGTTGTAAGTGTAAGTAAATAAAGTCGCAAATGTTTTATTTATTTATTTGTTTGTTTATTTATTTATTTATTTCTTTTTGAAGTGGAATATGACTGTAAATCACCAGTAAACATAATTATTCAGATATGAAGTTTGTGTTCATTAGTTTTTCATAACTGATTAATAAACAGGACATTTACCCTTTTGAACCCTACTGTTGATGCCACGCCCTGTTTACAGTCTTGTCTGTTTTCCACGTGTTTGACCTCTGATTAGGGTTACCGCAATATTCACACCTCCAGGCCATAAAAAAATTAAGGTTTACCCAGACACACAAGCTCGCACACGCTCGAGGCCCGCTGAAGTTCTGAACAATGAGTAACGAGGGCCTCTGACTCACTCGACAACACTGATAATTTACTCGTCTTTGTTGTTTTGATGCTCTCCATTATGAGCCCTAATGTGCAGCTTTACCGAGTGACGCACGTAGCAGCTGGAAATGTACAAAGGTTCAATTTTTTTTTTTTTTTAAAAAGGGAAATATAATTGCGAAGGTTATTGAAAAGAGAACATATCAGTGAATCATGTCTGTGCCTTGGGCTTATAGGAATAAGAAGCAGAAGCTGTTTTTGCATGTATGTGTATTTGTGTGCGTGGGTGTGGGTGTTAGGGTGTGTGTGTGTGTGTGTGTGTGTGTGTGTGTGTGTGTTAGCGTGGGTGTGTGTGTGGTCCTACTGCAGACGTTTTTATTGTGTTTCCTGTCAAAAAGGACACTGTTCCGTCTTTCATCGCATCACTTTGAAGACGTCCTGTGTTCCAGACAGCAAAAGAGGAGAGGAGAGGAAGAGAAAGAGAGACGGAATGAAAGAGACGAGGCTTATCTGCACAGAGGTCGAAGGTCAAAGTGTGCGCAGGATCTCTACTGCAAGTACAGAACGAGGAAGTGATGAGAGAGAAAGTCAGGCTGTTCAGTCCTGCTGATCGGAAATGCATTACAGTTAAGAGTTGAGTGTTTTATACATATTACGCATCAGCGAAACTTTATGTAGTGAATTACATACTGAGACAAGTTCGTTCCTGTTCTCACTCGCAATACAATCAGCTATAAAGCCTTATTTTCCTTCGTCTGGAAGTTAATAAGACAAGAAGACAAAATAAGACTCGTTACAGCAGATAATGCAGTTTTCTTTTAACCTCAAACTTTCCTCCTCTAAATGCACCATTTCAAGGTCTATGTAAATGAGCTATTGCTGAGCCACGCCCTGCCAGAGATTTGTAGAGCTGAGCGATAACCAGCTGAGGGGATCTTCTTATATGAGGTCACGTTACGTCCCAGCCAATACAACAACGAAAAACAGAGATTTTTTTTTGGTTTGGACATACACATACTGGAGACCCATCCGAATGTGTAAAAATGAAATATTAAAAAACAGTACCTATATTTTGCATAATAGGTACTGTTTAAAGATTAATTAGAGGACTTTGTTCTGCAAATAAAAATGAGCAATATTTTGACTAAAGTAGCAAAAACATTAATATAAAAACGCCCTGTAGTTTGGGTTTGTATAAGAA
This sequence comes from Clarias fuscus, assembly GCA_030347435.1. Lineage (NCBI taxonomy): Eukaryota > Metazoa > Chordata > Actinopteri > Siluriformes > Clariidae > Clarias > Clarias fuscus. The sequence continues at coordinate 26,299,882 of CM059216.1, forward strand.
GGCAAGAATGTATTGGAATATGTGTGTAGCATTTGAGTGTGTTTGACATGTCCTTATACTTACCTCAATATTACCCGTACAACTTGTCTTTGACACACTCTGCCTTGTCTTTCACTTGTCCTCCTAAAGAATGTGTTCTCTCTTTCTCATTCTCTTCCTCATTTTCCCCCTTTCTCATTCACTCATTCTTGGTTGACCTCAACCGCCTCGTTCATTCATTCCGCCTTAGAATCTCTTCCTCCGTCTCTCCTACTGCGCAACTCACACTCCGCTCCCTTGTCTGGCCTTAATAATCCATCCTTAATACCCAAAGGTCCAGACCCCTGGCACATACCCACGATCAGGTTCCTGAGGCCTCCTTTTCATTTTTCTTTTTTTATTTCATACCTCTGTCCCCTTTTTTTTCCAGGTTTCCTTTTTTTTTTTTTTTTTTTTTTTTGGACAACTCTATCCATAATAAGTTAACAGCGGGGGGCAGATGAGGAAGCACTGATTGACACAAAGAAGAACATAATGCCTTGATTCTGCACCCAAAACCTCATAGAAACTGAAAGCTCATTCTTTGAGACACAGCTTAAAGAAGTGCAAAAATGGGACATGGCAGTGATTGTACCAAAAGAGGCTTGCGAAGAAAAATAAAGGAGAACATAATGACACGCCTAGCTTCTGGACCTAAACACAGACAAAGAAAGCTTTTTTTTTTTTTTTTTTGCATCCAGGATGCGTAAGAGAAAGCTGTATATGTGTTTGTGCCTATAAATGTGACACAGGTGCTATTGTACCCAAAAAAGTCACCACACCACCCACACTCACACACAAAGACCACATGGATGGACTTAGACTGACCTTCTTCTTCATTTCTGCACCTAAACAGCAATCCACAGCAAGCATTTAAAAAGGGCTGGAATTTGCTCCAAGAGACAAAAAGTTTTCTTTGGCTTAAAATGAAACCTTGCTACTTTACCAAAAGCCAGCGCAAGACACTGTTTTAGAAAAATATTGTGTTCTTTCACACAGAACCAGAAGAATCTGTATAGTAAATAAGTGATGGCCGAGTGCTAGCCCACATTCACCACCTTCATCTAGCAAAAAAACTAGCTGTCAGAACGCAGCCACAACTCAACCCTGATGAACCCATAACTTTGTTGGTTTGGCCAAATTCTGACAAGTGCAAAAGTTTAAGTTTGACTGAAACAAAGATAAATAAATATAAAAGGGGCAAAACCAATCCAAGTCAGTAGATTAGTGAAGTATCAGGTGATCAGCAAACAGATTTTATAGAATTATAGAATTATACTATGCTGTCATATGTTTCACAAGCTGCTGCAGTTTCTTTCATCTAGAAGTACAGTAGAGCTAGATATGTAAGTGTGTATGTTCCCTAAGAAAAGGCAAAGATTTGGTGAGTACTTGAGCTTAAAAATAAGACATAGCTAGATTGAGATGTATTACAGCTGCCTAAAAAAAAAAAAAAAAACACTGTGTTTTTGGCAGAGGTGAGCATCTATTGAAGATAAGTGTCCAGTCACGAAAGGCCCGTATGAACATATATTTAGGCTAGGTGTGGGTTTTGGAGATAAACAGCAATCAGATTAAAAAAAAAAAAAAAAAAAAAAAGAAGAAGAAGAAGTTGAGCGATTTGTGTTTTCTTTGTGGGTCTAAGACTTTGTGTATGTCTGCAATTAACTGAAGAAAATAGAATCCACAAATAAAATGAAAAACTGAATGACATTTTTAGATTACAGACATTTGCAAACAAAACATCCATCATGGTGATTGCACAGCCTGAGGGACTGGACTGGGCTTGCTCATTACTTGACTCCTAGCGGAAACCTATTTGGGATGCAAAGAAGCTTAATAATTATATCGATCCCTAAAAAACTCAAATAATTCTTCTTTTAAAGAATGTAGGCAGAAGCTGATCAATGACCTTTTTGTGTGTTTCTGTACGTTAATTTCCACAACAACAACAAAAAAAAAAAACAGGGAAAAAATAATAATTTGACAGTTTTCTGGCCCACATAAGCCTATACTGAATCATTAGTACTATACTGACTACACTGGAAGGTGGTTTTGTATATACAGTAAGCAGACATGATATATCATGTATGACCTGAATAGAAGACAAATTCTGAAACTCTTTTCATGAACTGTGTGTGCACAGGCATTGCTAACCAACTACTTGGTATGTGTAGTCAGATTTGCTTCCACAAACAAGTCTAAGATTAATAGGCTTACTTGCTATATGGTTATCATTGACAGATCTAGTCTAGTGTCATGGGAGAGAATTATTGACATTCAAGTCAATACATTTTCGGTAATGGATTCTGGAATAATAGCAAAGTCACATTCGAGTCTATTGGTGTCTTTGCAATTACAAGTTTGTAAGGTGATAAAGATGGCCTGTGGAATGGTGCTCACATAAGCAGGAAAGGGTCTTTTCTTTAAGTGCCTTCAAAAAGAATTTATTATGATCAGCACAGGCACTACAGAACTTTGGATTGTCCTGTTTTAGATCATGGCTCTTTGTCAAATTCCAAACTGATTGTATAAGAAATGTACAGTAGCACTGGATTTGGACATGATTACACAAAGCTGTGGTATTCACCCTTTCAATTGAAGTCCATCTGACAGGCTGAGGGAGTTCAGGGTGTTGACGTTATGTACAGTATGTATTCCAAGTCTTTAGCTCACCAAGCATTCACCAGCACTACTGTTCAAAAGGTACATTTTGTGCTAATGAGGTCCAAATATCCACCAGTCTTGCCTCTTATCCCAGATACCTAAACAAAAGCGAGAGGATGCCACACGTACTTGCCCAATGGCCCTTCTAATGATGCCACACTAGCATGAAACATGGTATATATAATAATTCAATATACTGTATTACAAGGGGAAAAAATGTGTTCATTGATAGACAATTATAGCAGCAGTTTCCTAATGAGGAAGCTTTAATTCACAGCATTAATATAACTCCCTCTCTCATCTCTCTCTATGCCTTCCTAATGGAAAACCCCAAAGTCAGGTCAAGTCAAGTCAATTTCAAGTCAACTCCACTGCCAAAATACACAGTCCTTAAGGGTCTTGCTCCAAAAGCAACAGCTTGCAGCACCACAATTGCCACCTAGCCTCTTTCTGAACTGTACATTCTGAACATTTGTAGGCTCTATTACTTCTACACTATGTGGCCAATGGTTTTGGGTCACCTGAGCATCACATCCATGTGGTTCTTCCCTACAACTGTTGCGGAAAGTTTGAAGCGCACCATTGTATGGAATGTCTTTGTGTGTATCCATTTTACCGAAACTAAGAGGCCCAAACCTGTTCTGGTATGAGGTTGCCCTTGTATACAAAGTGAGCTCCACGAAAACTTTTGTTGGCATGGGTGAGCTCAATTGTCCTGCACAGTTCACCGACCGAACTCAAGACCACTGATAACCTTTGGGATGAACTGGAACTGGAGTCTCCTCATTGAACATCAGTACCTGACCTCACTAGTGCTCTTGTGTCTAAAGGAACACAAATCCCCAAAGCCCTGCTCCAAAATGTAGTGGAATGCCTTCCCAGAAGAGTGGAGCATATTGTAAGAGCAAAGGGGAACTAAATGTGGAATGGAATGCACAACAAACACATATGGGTGTGATGGTCAGGTGTCCACACACACCTCCTAGTTAGACAAGACACATTTTCTTATGTTAATTTTCTGTCATTTTCCCATAACACCAAACATTCTCTCTCTCACTAGGCTGCGCTGGAGCTATCGAAAAAATAAATAAAGCCGGGTCTAAGTAATAGTATCTAATCTATCTGATAATGTGGCCTTACAAGGGCCTAACATCTAAACCGACTCTCAATGTTAAGGACCATGGATCTTTGTTAAACCTGTAAGTTTTTTAAGGCATAAATATTAATCTCAGCTCTATTGATTTTAATAAGACTGATGGCTGCTTGAATTCCAACCTTCACCCTGGAACCTGTTCAAAACAACACCAGAACTGTTATGCAAATATGCCACTTCCACTGACGTTTGTGATGCAGTACAATGCAAAACTGAGAGGTCAAGAGGGAGAGTAACACACACACATACACACGCACTACTGACTGCCTAAACCAAATAGAAATATGTATGTCAAGAGGGCGTCTGTCTATGTACCATCCTGTCTAAGAGTCAGTCTATGAAACTGAACTTAGTATAATAGTGTGTGTGTGTGTGTGTGTGTGTGTGTGTGTGTGTGTGCGTGCGTGCGTGTGTGTGTCTGTGTGTGTGTGTGTGTGTGTGTGTGTGTGTGTGTGTGTGTGTGTGTGTGTGTGTGTGTGTGTGTGTGTGTGTGTTAATCCTTGTTATGTTAGTCAGCGATTCTTTTAAGTATCTAAAGAAAGTGATGAAAGATGTCTTCTTTCATAAAACAGGATTCTCAGTCTGGTTCAGAGGAAATGACTGCCAAAACACAAAATACTGTTGACATCATAAACTGTGCTGTGTATGAATAATAATAATAAAAAAAAGTATATATGTTTTGCTTAGAGATTTGCTTTTAAAAAACTGATATATTTTAATATTTATTATTATTATTATTATTATTATTAGGAGTAGTATTAATAATAATAATAATAATAATAATAATAATAATAATAATAATTGTAACCTAATCATGAGCAAACTCATGAAGGAAAGACAAAACAACAAGGTGTAAAATAGGTGAACTAGACTAATATTGTATTGTTGGAGTTATAGAGCAAACCAAACTACTACTTGGGTCCCACGGTTACATTCTTCATTATGGTAATACATCCATCACAATCTTATTTGTGCACAGCTAGCATAAAATGTTAAATTGCAGAAATAAAATAATAAAAAGTTCTCTCTTGTTTTTGTTTTCCATCACCATACATACAGTACATTGTGCAATTTTCTGGCATACAGTACTCAATGGCCTCCTGCAGACATCCTACTCCCATCATTCTTTTTAAGCTCATACTGTTGGTTATCCAACAGTAAGCCAACTCTCCCCAAAGTGACTTATTTTATTAGGAAATGTAAAAACATGTCTAGTTTCATCCCGGATTATGTTGATGGAGAGAACACAACCCTTTTCCTGCTTCCCCCTGAAACTGTCTTAGGTTGCTTATCTCCACCCAGCAGTGCAGTTGACTGAGAGAACCATGGAGTATAACCGGTAACAGCACATTTCTGATGACTCTGCTTTCATGTATGGGGAAATTTAGCCAACCAATCACAGGCAGAACCTGAGGTCAGGTTAAGGTAAAGAAACAGCTTTAATGATGTCACCAAGGAGAATGCAGCCAAGCACTGCATAAACAAACAGACAGTCTATATAATGTACACAATGGGAGATTTTTTGAGACAAGACTGAGAGTTTAGGAAGGATCTAAATCAAGCATAAACACAAACAATCATTGCACTGGTTGAGCAGTGTGATGCAAATGTAATGCAAATGTGATGTAAATGTCCAAAATCTGAAGAAAAAAAAAGTTTCATGTTATAATAATTGGCTGTACATCTGATATCAACTGTGAGCAACTTTGTTTTTTTACACATGGCAGACTGTAAGTTTGTCAATTGTTGTTCAACTGTCGTTTCAATTTCCGAGCACTTTGGGGGCTTCTTTGGATGTTTATGACAACACTGGGCAGGAGATGTCTCAAACACTGTGACACACCTAAGTCATAAAATGACTTAGGTGGGAAAACAGGTGCAAAAAAAAAAAAAAAAAAAAAAAAACTCCTTCCCCACAGTGCTTGACTGATAGTACTTAGTTAGTAATCTACAATAGTAACCCAGTTTAAGGATCTGTCCAATGATGGAAACTTAAGCACTTTTGTATAAGACTTTTGGATAAGAGCATCTGCCTAAATCTAAATGTAAGTAGCATACAGGCCCACAAACAAGGAGTCCATGTGAGATTGCTGAAGCGGAACAAAAAGCCAAGGTATGCCTCTAGTGGTAGTCAATATCCTTAACTTGTTTCTAGGTGATGAAGCTCAATCATAAGAGCGTTCTGTTTAATTCTTTGGTGTTTTTCCTCCTCAGCTTCTCGGTACAACATTGGACTATCCTGAAAGAACATGTGAAACACTTAAAAGTGGAAAGTGTCAAGGCTTTACGTTACCAAATGCCTTAAGGCCTTGACTGAGCTTATTACTTCTAGTAAAACATCTTTTATTCATAAAACAGGGTGAGTAAGTTACTCAAGAACCTTGTTCTATCCATAGAAACATTTGAGAAGGTAACAAAATGGTTTAGATAGTATAGTACACTACAGAGATAAGGGTCTAGTACCAGCACGGACAGACAGAAGAGGGATTCAGAGAGCAGAGAAATTGGATTTAGAACTGGTGTTACCCACAGACAACACAAAAAAAGAATCAAAGCTACAGTTTCTCTTGATCAAGAAGTTTTTCTTAGTTTTTCCTCTCGTGAATACAGGACTCTCCCTTTTCCAAATTGGAAGTTTCTATTGCTCTTTGAGGATTTTTATTCTCAGCGATTAAAAATTTAACACTGCTTTATCATTTCAAGAACTTGGGAAAAGGACAAGGGTGATGTTGATGACCTGTTTTTAGGAATAAGGGCTGGTATACATACATTCCCTGACCATGTGTGAACAAAAGATCAAGTGGTCTTTGAATCATCAATAATTGTGCTGCCTACAAGAATTCTGCAAAAATCCTTAGTTCTTTTTCTTAATTACGGATATAGACACACACAACATGCTGATACAGTACTTAATGTTTACAGTATGAGTATGTAGTAGAATGGTATGCTATGGACATATTTGTGTGAATGCAGTTTAACGCTTATGTGAAACACATGAGGTTTTGGCTGAAGCTCTTCGAATCATTATAAACTAAACTAAATTTTGCCCATTAGTTACGTTATCTAAATCCCATGGATAGAAATACTTGTTTAGCATCGCTATCAGGAATTAACAGAGTGTGTTTATTTATGTAGAGTGCTATCTCGCTAACTGATAAGTGGCTGATTAGATAGCTAGTGGGGTATTTGTTAGCTACCAAACCAGCACCAATTTTTTCCCATCTTTGACAGTAGAAAAGTTTGATTTTGAGAAGGACTTACAAATTTTTAGACATTTTAAAATAAGACACTGGCCACATTCTGCTCGGACTTTGTAACAGAGTACATGTTAAGAACATCTCGATTGTGATTTTAGTACATTTTGGATAGGAATAGTGTTAAGTGTAAACAATTCATTTATATCCAGAAGTCACATCTAATTTCATGTAATGTGTGTACAGTAGTAATGTTCATTGTGTGGTTTTAGTAGACAGCTCTTCTCCTCCACCTCATTATCATCCCAGAGACAGGGAGCTCATGACTCATGAGAAACCTAGGCAAACAAGATTCATTTGTCTAGGGCCAACAACTATGTCATGTTCAAAGTCACTTAAATCACCATCCCTCCCCATTCTGATGCTTAGTTTGAACTTCTGATCATCTTGACCATGTCTGCAGGCATAAATGTATTGAGTTGCTGCCATGTGATTGGCTGTTTAAATATTGTATGTAAAAACAAAGTTCAACAGGTGCACCTAATGAAGTGGCTGTGATTTCTGGCACCAGGACATTGGTGCTGTGAGTTATGGGGTGGGACCCCCATGGGTTTGTTAGGTGTATTCCATGGGTGCTCAACTGGATTGGGATTTTTAGAGGCTGGGTCAGCATTCTTGGGTTCTCAGCCTGTTGCACCTCATGTGTTCTGATCCCTTTGTCTTGTGGCCAGCCTTGCCTTTTTTATTTATTTATTTGCAATTTGTTCTATATTGGCTGTTATGTGGGATCAGAGTTGACAGACTGGCCTTTGGTGCCCGTGGGCATGAGTGACCCTTGGATGACCGTTATCCTGTTAAAGGTTTACTTGATAATTAACAGAAATGTGTTAATGTTATGGCTGATATGTGTATTTATACACAGGACTAAGTACAAGAACAAAGATGATTGAGCATTTGCTGTGGCTGCTCCAAAGTTGTGGAATAATTTGCCTTTTAATATAAGGCTGGCTTATGTTAAACCTTATCGTTGTTTTGTTTTGATTATTGTTTATAATTTAGACTTTTTACTGTGAAGCACTTTATTATTGTTATTAATGGTGCTATATAAATAAACCTTGATTTGATGTACTCACACAACAGTTACTTTTATATACTATTATACTATTAAATACAATATAATACTTGATGCTACACTATTGCACTTTAGCACATTTTAATGATATATACATCAGTAAAAAAAGAGGCACAGTGGCTTAGTGGAAAGCACTGTCTCATCACACCTCCAGGATTGGGCATTTACAAGTGTCTGGGGGTGGAGTTCTTATATTTTGCCCTCCAGTTTACCTACAACAGTCCAGTGACACGCAGAATAGGCAAACTGCCTGTGGTGTATGATTGTGTATGTGTGTGCGTGGTTTGCTTGTGCACCTCAATGGATTCGCACTACTGTACATGGCTGGACCTTGCCTTGTGCCATGAGTTCCCTGAGAAATTCACCAGGCCCCCGCAACCCTACACAGGATATTTGGTATAGACAGTGAATGGATTGGTGGATGGATGTTGGAAAAACAAACATAAATATCATTATTATTGCTAAAAAATAAAAAATCTATTACACTAGAGTCACTACATTATGTAGTTCAGTCTAAACTAATTTTCAAAAAGTGTGCAGAAGAAGCAAAAGAAGAAAAAAAAAGACAAAAGAGATGGGAAACAAGTAAAAAAAACAACATCCTATAATCTTTTAGTCTTCTTATTGTCATCCCTAAATGAGTGTGCTTTGGCAAAGAGCTCATAAAAAGCTCTAATGTGTGTTAATTAGACATGAGAAGCCAGACAAGCAGACATACACAAGGCTATGTTGTGTGTGTTATGGTCTGCTTGAATCAGGTCTATTGTGAGATGAAATCCAGTTTAATCCTCCTCTGAGTCTGTCTGTCTCTCCTGTGTGAGGAGTCCCTCCCTTAAACGGACTGAATCCCTTAAACACACCACTCAGTCCTCTAACTCAACCCAACCTCATTAGTCTTATGCTCATGCTTTAAAAAAAAAAAAAAAACTACAAAAGCACAGAATTAACTGTAACTGAAAATAAAGCTGTGCTTTGCATTCATTCTTGTTTGTTCTTCTCACCAATATTATGTAAGCATTCTTTTTTTCTTTTTTTTTTTTTTAAAAAAAGGGAAAAAGTTCACAGATTTGTCAATCTCTCTCTCTCTCTTTCTCGTACATGGAGCTTCACAGGTTAGAACAGCTGATCATCATCTTTCTCAAACTCAACACATTCTGATTAGACCAGGTCATCCAACCCTTGTGACCTCTGACCCCTTCTTAATTACATACAACTAAGATAGCGATGATGGCACACATCCAGAAGTGAACGTCTCTCGGCTCTCGTTCCAGATGCCGCCCGAAGGAAATGCGCACTTCAACTGAACACTTTAGTCGGGTCACAGGATGTAACAGCAATCAGCACATCAGACTAATTCAACGACACAGATGTTAAAGATAAAAAGAGATGTTGAAGTTAAAACTTGCACTGGGCTGAACCTGAGATCAGGAAATGAAATTAGAAGCTTATATTGATTAATTTAGCCAAAACAAACCTAATGGCATATTATAACAAATCTTGATTTCAAATTATGTTATTATCAAGTTCATATTCCACCTTCAGAGTCCGTGTTCGGTTCCTGCCTCGGTTCTGTGTGCATGGAATTTGCCTGCTTGATGGGTTTCCTCTGGGTACTCCAGTTTCCTTCTGTCTAAAGACATGCAGATTTGCCTAATTGATATTCCCAAATTGTGTGTGAATTTGATGTGTGTATGTGTGTGCCCTGCAGCGGCTTGGCCCCCCTTTCCAGTGTGTACCCTGCCTCGTGCCTGAGATAGGCTTTAGGCCCCCTGGTGACCCTGTATACAGGATAAAGATGTGTATGATGAGTGGAAAAATGAGCTTAATAATAAATAACTTTAAAAGAATCTGTAGTTTACCTGAAATTACACATGCTTATTTAACAGCTATTGGAGCTCTTTTAACAACTTATGCTGTTTAAAAAAAAAAAAAATTATTAAATTCTAATTTATTTCTATAGCGCCTTTACAATATATATTCTCGTAAAGCTGCTTTCAGGAATAAAAATTCTATGTTTTTCCCCAATGAGTAAGATGGAAGTGAATGAAAAACTCTCTGAGATGTCATGAGAAGAAATTTTGAGAGGAACCAGACTGAAAAGGGAACCCATTCACATTTTGACAAGAAATTGATCCCTTCTGTAACCATGTAGTGTAAATGAGATAATGTTGAGCTCCACCCCTCCCCTAATGACCTCACATGCACTCTGGACATCCATCTGAATTATTCCCATCCTAAAGATGACTAAACTGTGATGTTTACATTATAGGTGCCTTTTAAAAGTTTTTCCACAGTTCATCTTTTCTAAAAAAAAAAACCTGGGTTATTTTCGTCTGGGAATGCTGGGTAGTAAAAGTTATTATATAACATAATTTTAACTTGTTAATGAATGGATAAAATATGAATCGATGAAAAGTTTGAAATATTCCTTAATGAACAAAAATGTTGGACATGTTGCTGAGATTTAAGAGGAATAAACGGTTCGGAATGTTTTGTCATAAACAAACAAAAATAAAATGTAGGCTAGCAACAGTAACGCTGCTTCCATCACTGAGTTGTTTTATATGACATCATAAAAAAATCCATGATTCAATGATCTAAGGAATAAATGATGTACTGTTATTTAAAATGAACTCCTGTATCTGATTATGTTCTAACCTGTTTTGGAAACCAGCGGTGGGGAAAGCATACAACAGCTCTGTGCTACGTTTTTACTCAAATCCTTTGGAATAAAAGCATTTTCAGAATAAACTACAGCAACACCCATCCAAGGCACCTGTGACCACGAATTTAATTCTTAATTTTGTCTGAGCTTAAATTTCACTCTCAGGATATTGTAGAAAATACTTGTTTTGTCTACATCTGCAATACATAGCATTAGAAAATAGTATTTAAATAAACACAAAGCTTTTAAAAGTTGTTTCAGTTAAATTAAGTATGGTTAGTCATTATTTCACAATTACAAATGCTTCATAAATCTGTTTACTGACTCGACTTGCCAAAGAGACCTGGATTCGGGTACACCCACATGCATGGACACACAGACTCTGTGAGAAAGGTTTGAATCTGCTTTTTAAAGTGACATAATCATTTTGTCTTACACAACAGAATCAGTGTTATGTAGAAACCTTCCAGTTATGTAGAAATCCAATTACCTGGGGAGGGGGGGGGGGGGGGGGGGGGGGGGGGGTTGCCTCTATATACAACTTGTAAATCATTTTCCAATAATGTTGTTTGGATGAATGTGTATGTGTGTGTGTTTAAATGAGCCCCAGCATGCTTGCTCATGTCTTCAAGAGGATTCCTGAACACTTTTAATACCCCAGGGTGGATCTTCCCATCTGCTTTGGGCACAACTTTATTGTGTTTCACCACAAATATATTGTTATACACACAACAGAAGTATGAATTTACTTCATTGTATTTAGACAGACGTTAAAACAGCGCTGCTTGTTGGGGTAACATGGCATTTAATGCCAATTTAATGAAGCAGAATAAGCGTTTGTGTGTGTGTTGGGGGGGGGATTTTGTGCTGCCGTGTGCTTCGCTCACCTTTACCAGCTTTGAGTGGGTGACCTTTACACAACCTATTTTTCTGTTTGTTGGTATCCATTTTTAAGATGCTGTTCAGGCTAAGTATAAAGAGTTAAGTTTTGCTTAATTATCAATAATAAACTATATATTATGCACAGATCAAGCAGAACTAACAGCTGCTGTTAAGAATCAAATATAGTATAATCGTAATATAATAGATCTGTGTCTCTTATTTCCACTCCTGCATAATTCAATTATTATTATTATTATTATTATTATTATTATTATTATTATTACAAATATCCTATACCTACAGCCTGTACTTTAACTAGGGAAAGAAGACAGCCGGGGATGCTACCCTTCCATTTACAGTAACACACTCAATTTACATCCAAAAGTAAATTCTGTGCAATTCATACAGAGCGGACAGAGGGGAACTACTGTATAGGCTTCTACAAAAATGTTGTGTGATGGTTGTTCATTTAACATTAACTACCACCTCCTGTCTACAAATCTGGAATGACACTGACACTTCTGAATGATTAATCAGAAAAGCTTTGGAATTAGGTAACCATGAACCACATATCTGTAGAAATCATTACTAGAATGCAAGGGTGTAACAATACATTAAAAATGTGATAATCTGCATTTTGGAAATATGAAATTTACCTTCTGTTAATTATGCATTTAATGCAGTTGCACTGTTTAATCACCAGAGGTCCCAAGTTGTGCAAACCAAAGAGTCATGCTGGACACATAGACTTGTTGAGAGGATGTGAAACATCTTCTTAACCACTGAGGCTGGTTTCAGACTAGGGACTTTGATCCCCAAAGTCTTATATGGTTTAACTGGAACATTTTGTACCGCGCCCAGACACAGATGTGCATTGTACTCAGGTATAAAATCTCTAACTGTACCAAAAATTGAAGTGCCGTTATTCATAATGCGACGTCACTAACGCGGCCTGTCTTATTTGAAATGTGCATGTGCACAACATGAGTCAATCTCATCCTCTAAACTGCATGGCCTAGCTGATAAATTAGGAAAGCATGTGAGAAATCAAATATCAATATCAGGCATAGAACAAAGGTCAACAAATGTTCAACCGGCTTTCTTCTTGGTCATTTTTGGTGAATCGCATCAATTTAATGAATACTGCCACCTACAGTTTCGGAGTGTGTGAATACACAAGGTTACTCAGGTATGGAATACAAATGGTAATGTGAAAACTGAACAAGCAAACATGTGTAGTGTAAAAACAGCCTAAAATTAGCTTCTCAGTAGGTAGTAATGACAGATGTAGTAGTAAGAACACCAACCTCTGCAATCTACAGTGCCAGAGAAAGAAGTTGATGAAATGTACCCAAATGGAGATCTTTAATTATGCCATAATGATTTTTTAAGCCAAAATTTTCTCTGGATCAGAGAATAAATTTTAGAGAGTTGATTAATTACGCATGCTTGCTCATCATCATTATCGTCTATACCACTTTATCCCATATACAGGGTCGTGGAAGACCTGGGCCCATATTTACTAAGTATTTCAGAGTAGGTAATCGCTCCTAAGTAGCCAAAAATTCTCAGAATGATGCCATTTTGGTCCTAATTTCAGGGGTAGGATTAAGAGCTATTTATTAAAATTCTTATAATTGAAAATTACTCCCATCTCCACCAACTTGTACGAGAGCTGTGGAGGTGTCCTAACTGTTTATGAGTAGTGAGGAAATGGCGTTCAGGCAGAAATGCATGCATTTTTTTTTTGCATTCATCAAACATGGCGTACAGTATGTAACTGATCCAATAATGAACATTCCGTATGCTGTCTCCACAGGTGACTGATACTGTACATTTTAGTAACAGTGGAGATGCAGCCTCTGAAACAGTCTACATGTCTTTGGATTGTGGGAGGAAACCATTGTACCCCGATGAAAGGCTGCAAACTCCACACACACACAGACTTGAGGTGGGAATCGAACCTGGTCCCAAGAAATGCAAGGCGATAGCGCTAACCAGTGCACCATCCTACCACCTTCATGAGTGCTAATGATTCACAAATTTAAAAAAGAAATCTTTTTTTATCTAAAATTAATATTTTGATCAAAATGATCTGAGAATTGTATCTAAATGTTCAGTCTGTATTGTTCATATTCTTAGAACCTAAATTAAGGCTTGCAGGCTTCACCTTACTGTTAAGTCCTCATCCCAGTCATGTAAGTGCTTTACTGGCATATTCTGTGTGCTAGTCATGATAGCATTTTCTGTACAGCAGGAAGACATAAATGGCAACATTTGCCAAAAAAAATCATAACAATAAATAAATAAATAATAAAATAATAATAATAAGAAGAAGATAAATTATGAGGAAAAAGATGGGAATAAAGTCCTTTGCAGAGATGTGTTATGGAGGAAAAGTTCACTGTAGGTAAGTGTGCCATAAAGTGTACGTGCTGCACGGCAGCCCATTGATGTGTGCCTCGGGAGAGAAACATACTGATAGCATGAAACAACAGATTACTTCAGGAAGACTTGCCTGATTTCTCCACCCTGCGGCATCACCTGAATCTGACACGGTAATGACACACTTCTGTCAAGTATTTTAATTGTAGGTTGAGAAAATGATACAACACAAAAGGTTATATAAAAGGTTAGGAGAGGGGAAGAGGTTATTTAAGGTGATAAAGTGTACCGTGCATAGTTTCTGTCCTGAGACATTAGGAAGCATCTTTCAATGAATTTAATGAATAAGCATTGGCTTATACTGTAAATAGAGATGGCGTGACACCAGTTTTTCTTTCCCGATACCGATACCCAGATTATCAGCCAATATTTATCCAATATTGTTTTCTTTAAAAACTACCATTTATTTTAAACTATATCATTTAGACTGCAGTTAAAAAAAGACTTTAAAAAAAGACTCTTTCACATAAAAATCACTTACATTTTAAGAGGGACATATTGTGCAAAATTGACTATTCTGCCCAGTATGTACTGTATGTATACACAAAACAAAACATTCCCAGCTTTTTTGTCGTTTTTCAACCTTTGTATTGACCAGGGCTTAAACAACCCAAGTAGATTCCCCCCCTAATGTGACCACATATGAGAGGAGCCTCCTAATGTGGCTTGTTGCTCATCTCTGATGTTCTCAAGCAGAGAGGGGGGCTTATAAGTAGCATAGCATGATCTCTTTACATATAACATAAAATATGCATTATCTGAGGGGTATGTCAGCTGGAACATTAACACACATAGTTTGGGGGGGGGGGGGGGGGGGTGGCACTCTGAAATCTGTGTTAACTGTGAAATCTGTGAAGAAATAGTAATATATGACACCTTTAAATAGCCATCCATCATTCATCTAGGAACCTCTGTAAAATTCACACACTACAGGCAATTTAGCGATACCTAATCTGAATGTCTTTGGACTCTTGGGGAAACCGAAGTACGTGTAGGAACCACACCAAGCACGGGGAGAACATGCAAACTCCATACACACAAACCCTGAGGAGTTGCAACCTGTCGAACCTGGACCCTGGACGTGCAAGGTGACAGTGCTAACCACTTTGCCACTCTGCCGCCACCTTTAAATATTGTGAATATGAAATACAAAGAAGTAGAATTATTTCCAGATCAATCTTAACAAAATGCAGTACAAAGTGTTCTTAATTTATAAAATAAATTTCTATTTTGCACCAACTGCAATCCTTGCCAATATCTAATATATTTACTTTAAAATCAGTTTACATTAGATTTCCTGCTGTCAGCCATTTTCAAATTCTGTCTATTGGATCGGTGCTGTCTCAAGCTGTAGGCTACAAATAAGACTTTTTTTTTTCCCACTGGCATTTCACTTTACCACTTGACTAATGCGATGGAAATTATCAGATGAGACATGTCTATTTTGAAATTGATGTGAGGAACATAAACACATTCTTTTAGTCCAGTCATGTTTAAACATTGCCTTATTGTCAAGCTGTCAGTTCATTAATAAGACCAGAAATAATTTTCTCTATGTTTTTCTTTCTAGGAATTTGGTTCAATCCAGTAAATTATATAAAAAGGTGGATTTTATTTAAGGTTCAAATAAATGCTGCATGGAGAAACTGAGACTTAAAGCAACTCTGTATTCCCAGAGTAGTAAAGAACAGATGGACGTGAGTCAAGATAACTGCTATGCACACATTCCTCACCTGCTCTCAGACAGGCTGTCAGTGGACATCAGCAAAAAAGGTATAAAGCTTTCTCTTGTTTTCTGCTGAAACGAGAGAATCCCAGAAGGACTTCTCTGATTGTGGTGACCTGAGGTTCTGTAAAATCATGTGATGTGTATCAACCAGATGGATCTCTTCATCAACAGTCATCAAAATATCAACTTTTGATGATGTCCAACTCATCAAACGTTTTTAGGGTTTTTTTAGGCTGCTAAAAATAAGTGAGCACAAATGTTTAACATATCTTTTAAAGTATTCTGTTAGATTAATCAAGAGAACCAATGATTCAATGCATGGATGTTTCATTAGGTTAAACATTTGGAGGAGAGAGAAGAAAGATATACTGTAGCAAACTAAAGGTTTGGAAACTTTGGTACTTGTTCACACAGTTTTCTGCACATTTTAAAATTAAAACTAGGATTTCATTGGATAATGACATTCCTTTAAAACCCATGCATTAGTTATAATGGGTCAGCTAATTAACAGACATTGTTAATGCATGCTTTTCAATGTAATGTCATAAACCAATGAAAGATGTTTAAATTTAGGGCAAAGGATGTGGATGAATGTGGATGAATGTGAATGTGTTTTTCTCACTCTTACACACTGCCATAAATTTTCTTTTCATTTTTTTGAAGCTGCTTTGAGACAATGACTATTGTAAAAAGCGAAATATAAATAAAATTGAACTGAATTGGATGTAAGTCAAGAATGTTAATTATTACTTTTTATAGTGATAATTACTGAGTGTCATATAATATGGACTGTTTTGTTATTTACTCCATGGGGACAAATACCCCAACTGCCAATAAGCCCTAATAATAAAACATTTTATTTATAATGCACTTTATATTTGAAGCAAATCTCAAAATTCAATGATTTCAACCCAAAAGCTCTGATAAAAAGACCAGATGTAAAATCATCAATAGTATGTGGCATCCTCAGATACTCTGGAAGAGCATTGCACCGTCTAAATTCCGCAGAGCAAAAAGCCTGATCTCCCATAGTATGAAGCTTAGTCTTCAGAGGTTTCAGATGTACTGAGACAGAGCAGAGGTTGCGTGTAGTTGTATGTAAAGTAATAAGTTCTTTGAGGTAGGGAGGGGCAGCCCCATAGATGCACTGGTGGGTATTAATGGCAACTTTGTATTCAATTTTGAATGAAACAAGTAGCCAATGAAGAGATTTAAGGATGGGCGTAATATGGTCATATTTATGCGCTCGCACCAGGGTCCTAGCAGCACAGTTTTGAATATACTGCAGCTTTTGAAGTCTTTTTCCAGAAGTCGTGCGTTGCAGAAGTCCTGCCTGGAGGAGACAAACTCATGGACTAACTTTTCTGCATCTGCAAAAGTGAGTGCTGGATGCAGTTTAGCAATGTTCCTGAGGTGAAGGAAAGATGTCTTACACAGATGTTTGATACAGATGTTTGATATAGATCAAATGAGATCATAATAACAAATGTTGACAACGGGATATCCTGACCAGAAAAAGTGATACTAGTGATGTTAGATGTCCTAACCTGTTGTAGGGTGACTACTAAAATAACTTTAGTCGTAAGTGCTGTTCAGCTGCAGGAATTTTTGCTTCATCCATGACTTTATCTCCTTCAAACAGGTGGTCAAAGTAGATGATGGCGGAGTAGATGAGGAGGTTGATTTTATCCTGAGGTAAAGCTGAGTATCATCTCCATAGCAATGAATTAAAATTTCATGCCGGCTGGTGACACAGCCCAGAGGAAGCATATACAATATAAAAAAAATTGGGCCGAGTGCTGAACCCTGAGGAATACCACTGGTAGCGATTTAGCATCTCCCTGACCGCTTACCCACACAAACATACACAAACTCATCACCTATAATTGTCTAGCTACTAGCAAAAGTGAAAACACCTCCACTCTGAAAGGAAGTTCAGTAAGTGGTCTTATCCACAAAGTGCCAGAGTGTGGTTGATGGAGCCACTTCCACTTGTTTAATCAATTGGGCTCAGTCTATTTTGATAAGTTGTATCAAGTGATGCTCCTTCTCGGCTAGAAAACTTACAGCCAAGCTGGCTCTTTGCTGATAAGATTGAACACCCCTGATTTAATAGATATGTGCAGAAAGTAATCCCCAAGATGGCTTGTTTTACTGCTCTTACTGTATACAACAGCAAAATGTCAAAAGAAATAGCATTATATATTTAATCCATTTTTAGTGATGACACTGGAGACTCATTTCATAAATGCTAAGCATATGTTAATGTGCAGCACCAATACATTGTACAAGTCAATGGAGGAACAATAACGTAGTACAACCAGTACAATACTATAAGATAAGCCTGTAAAATCTGTCTTGCTTCCAGAGCTTTAATAATTTAATATCAAAACCACAAGATTTGAGAACTCAGCAGGGCTGTGTTATAAAACAATGTCAGTTTTAAAA
The DNA here is from genome assembly GCA_030347435.1 of Clarias fuscus. Lineage (NCBI taxonomy): Eukaryota > Metazoa > Chordata > Actinopteri > Siluriformes > Clariidae > Clarias > Clarias fuscus. Next base: position 26,318,215 of record CM059216.1, read on the forward strand.
TGGCCAGCAATGAGTCCTGATCTCAATCCCATTGAAAATCATTGGGGTGAGGTGAAATAGGCCATTAGGGAAAAGAACCCTCACATTCACACAATCATATAAGTTATCCATTAGCATGCAAGCATCCTAGCTAGGACAAGGCAAATTAACCTGAGTAAATGTTTATATAATCTAGATTATTAGCTCCTCTCACTTGTCAAAATAAATAGTTTGAACACAAAAATCTATTCACCTTTAGGGGGCAATAAATAAATAAATATTTAAATAACAGTGTTTACAGCTTTTATTTTAAATTAAACAGTTAAATTATTTCCATTTGGTAGCTGAGGTAAATGTTTAGATTAGGTTTAGCATAGCATTATTTAGATACATTAATCATTAGGTCTGTGGAAGGTCCTCAGGGATTAAAATGAAAATGAGTGTGTTAGCATGTAAACAGTCTTGCTGTGCACCGTGTACTTAAGACAAGTAGTGTATAATTAGATATACAGAAACATGGTGACATTAGAGATAAAGATAAACCTGGGATAAAAGTTAATCAGAGATTTGTTTTCCAATCTGTCTTTTAGCAAAGTCAAATTTAAACTAAGCAAGAGATACTCTATGTCAATATAGCAACCTCATCCCTTGTAAATAAGAAGCTATATATATATATATATATATATATATATATATATATATATATATATATATATATATATATATATATATATATATATTAGCAGGAAGAGACAAAATGTAAAGAAATGCCTTTAGTGTGGCATAATTGCTTGTAATTAGCATAATTAAAGTCTGTGAGCTGAGGGGTGAGACAGGTAGACAGAGGTAAAAGTGCAGGAACAAATAGAGACATAGACACATACAGTACTGTGCAAAAGTCCTGAGTCAGACCACATTTCTTCCAAAGAGCCAGACTTTCTTGTATTTTTAATGTAGCCTTGAGTAACAGTTTTCTAGCCCTTCTGAGGGATGTTTTTGTCTTTTTTAGTCCAGTCCCTGTACCTGACCATTTTCAGAGGAATATGATTTGTTTGTGACCTATGAATCATTAAATAATAAAACCATCTAACATAAGGCATGAATCAATGAGAAACAGGTGCACATGATGACAGATGATTTGGCCGATGATTAGTATACTGGTAATATTGAACGAGTTATAGGTGATATAGACACATGAATATATGGAAATGAAGAAACAGGTTCAGATAGCAGGTGGTATAGGTGGAGAATTGGAAATAAAATAATGCATGAATAATTATAGATGCACATATAGACAGAAGCAGATCCAGGTAAAGACATTGGTACAATACAGTTAAAACACAGGTGAAGCTAAATACAGAGGTGCAGTACAGGTGAAACACAGGTGAAGCACATGTAAAGATCCAGGAGAAGGTAAAGACAGTTGTAGACATAAGTAGAGTCAGAGGATCAGGCACATCATTCAGACTTGTGATTATTTGGTGAATGATTTGCAGGGGGAAAGAAATGTGATCAATTTGGGAGAAACAATTGTAGGATGATATTAAACATGGGCCACATTTAGTGCAACGATATCCTTTAGGGTACCAAGACCCCAATGCTTTGATAGGTTATAACAAGTTTGGGCATATTACTGTTTATGCAAGTCGGATAGACTTCCAAAAATCAAAAAGCAGCAGACACTACCGTCTACATCAATGGGAATGAAGGGGAATCAGCTCCACGTTCTTAGGTGTCCACATCTATGAGGATATGTCCTGGCTTCATAACACACAAGGAGCAACAGCACCTTTATATCCTGATGAACCTTTACATCCTGAGAAACAATATATCCTAAATATATTGCCGTGGTCTTCCAAGATCCTAACAAGCTTGGATCACTGCACCATTGAGAACATCTTGAACAACTCTGTCACAGTGTGGTATAGCACAGTGTCTGGGGAAAAAACTCCTGCAAATGGTGATGAATTCCATGAAAAACATCCTCAGTGCCCAGCGTGAAAAACTTAATTACAGTAGATGACTGCAGCAGCATCAGAGACTCCTTCAATCCAAGTCAAAAGACTATGAGAGTCATTACTATGCTGAATATTACACTACACTGTTACACGGCTAATTGATTATACACACGTGGACAAAATTGTTGGTACCTTTCAGTCAATGAAAGAAAAACTCACAATGGTCACATAAATAACTTTAATCTGACAAAAGGAATAATTAAAAAAAAATCTATTAATGTTAACCAATGAAAGTCAGACATTGCTTTTCAACCATGCTTCAACAGAATTATTTAAAAAAATAAACTCATGGAACAGGCCTGGACAAAAATGATGGTACCCCTAGAAAATACTGAAAATAATGTGATCAAAGGGACATGTTAATTCAAGGTGTGTCCACTAATTAGCATCACAGGTGTCTACAATCTTGTAATCAGTCAGTGGGCCTATATATAGGGCTCCAGGTAGTCACTGTGTTGTTTGGTGACATGGTATGTACCACACTCAACATGGACCAGAGGAAGCGAAGGAAAGAGTTGTCTCAGGAGATTCGAAAGAAAATTATAGACAAGTATGTTAAAGGTAAAGGCTATAAGACCATTTCCAAGCAGCTAGATGTTCCTGTGACTAGAGTTGCACATATTATTCAGAAATGTAAGATCCATTGGACTGTAACCAACCTTCCTGGACGTTTCCGCAGGAGGAAAATTGATGACAAATCAAAGAGACGGATACTCCAAATGGTAACAAAAGAGCCCAGAAAGACTTCTAAAGAAATCCAAGGTGAACTTCATGCTCAAGGAACATCAGTGTCAGATCGCACCATCTGTCGTTGTTTGAGCCAAAGTGGACTACATGGGAGACGACCAAGGAGGACACCATTGTTGAAAACAAATCATAAAAAAAACAGACTGGAATATGCCAAACTACATGTTGACAAGCCACAAAGCTTCTGGGAGAATGTCCTATGGAGAGATGAGTCAAAAATTTAACTTTTTGCCAAGGCACATCAGCTATATGTTAACAGATGGAAAAATGAAGCATATCAAGAAAAAAACACTGTCCCCACTGTGAAACATGGAGGAGGCTCTGTTATGTTCTGGGGCTGCTTTGCTCCATCTGGCACAGGGTGTCTTGAATCTGTGCAGGGTACAATGAAATCTCAAGACTATAAAGGGATTCTAGAGAGAAATGTGCTGGCCAGTGTCAGAAAGCTGGGTCTCAGTCGCAGGTCTTGCAACAGGACAATGACCCAAAACACACAGCTAAAAATACCCAAGAATGGCTAAAGGAAAACATTGGACTATTCTAAAGTGGCCTTCTATGAGCCCTGACCTCAATCCTATTGAGCATCTTTGGAAGGAGCTGAAACATGCTGTCTGGAAAAGGCACCCTTCAAACCGGAAACGACTGGAGCAGCTTGCTCATGAGGAGTGGGCCAAAATACCTGCAGAAAGGTGCAGAAATCTCATTGACAGTTACAGGAATCGTTTGATTGCAGTGATTGCCTCAAAAGGTTGTGCAACAAACTATTAAGTTAGGGGTACCATCATTTTTGTCCAGGCCTGTTCCATGAGTTAATTTTTTTTTTAGAATTCTGTTGAAGCATGGTTGAAAAGCAATGTCTGACGTTCATTGATTAACATTCATAGAATTCTTATTTATTATTACTTTTGTCAGATTAAAGTTATTTCTGTGACCATTGTGAGTTTTTCTTTCATTGACCGAAAGGTACCAACAATTTTGTCCACGTGTGTAAGTATTACTGCTTATAATCATTTCAAATCTATAAACTTTATTATTCTGTATATTCTGTATTATCTGTAAACAATTATATATTATAAATGTACAATTGTATATAGATAATACGGAATACAGAATAATAAAATTCTGTATATTACATATATTATTCTAAATATACAAAATAATAAAGCACATTGTGCACTTACATGGATAATCCAGTACTGTTGTATATTCAATGCTAATATTTGTAATAAAGTATATAAACTACCATTTGCAAATCTGACAAATGCTAAACTGCATTTTTGCTAAGTACCTGTATGTTTACCAGTTTAATTACAATGAGGATGTATCTGTCATCTACTTAACAATTGATTGACATAATATTTAAAGTAGACTTTTAATGGAATGGTGATTACTTCTTTGGACGGGTATGGGCTATGATTCAAAATGAGATAAGTGACTACTAATTCATGGGTCTCAATACTCAATATTCAATTCAATAGTCAACTGCAGGTCATGCTCTTTCTACTTTTATTTCTGCATATTTGAATCGGCAAAGATTTTACATTGCATACCTTGATATTTTTGACGCAGGCAACCTATGTTTTATTCAGGCCCAACAGTCAGCTGCAGGTGCACCACCCAAAGACTTTTAATTTTAAGAATGAAACATTCTTCTTTTGACAAAAAGTGCTGACTTTAGCAATGATGTTTCCCAAAGCCGGGTGTCCAGGCATCTGAATCACATAATACATGCTGTTGCAGGAATCCACAATTTTGATGACTTTGGGATACCTGTTGTTAAGTCTTGGCATGAATCAGTGGTCAGAGGTTATGGGGTTAAAAGTGACATTGTGAACGTATTAAGACTCAAGATTGATGAGGTGATTGTGCTGACTAGAACAAGATTTGACTAAGGGACTAAACACATTCATTTGACTCGAGGATTTTAAACAAGGGCTTGAGACAAAACAAGAACCATAACAATGATTCAGTCACATTCACATTAACAGTGTTTGAGCAAAAAATTCTGCTGACTTAAATAAGTCATTTGTGTGTCTCAGACATGCCATCCAATAAATCAACCATGCTTTGATCTTATTCAGAAATTCTGGCTGTCTGCAGACATACACAAACACAGGATTTTAGGCACAATTGTTCTCACATGCAAGGACAAACACTGTGACATGTCTTATATGGGTGTGCTCAGTTTCTCCTCTCTTGAGCCCAACACATCCGCACACACCCCTTACTGTGAGTTCTCACTGTGGTATGTTAGGTATATAGACGACACCCGCTAATCAGACTTTTTCACAGTGAGTCATTGACAAAATTATAATGTTGAGATTTATGTGTGAAATATCAAGAGGTGAAAGAAAGAGCAATGGGCTGCCAGTTTAAACTATATTCATAGCTATACATAGCTAACCCTAACCCAGTGCATCTCAATAAATCTAAATATAATGGAAAAGATTTATATAATTTGATTTAAAAAGTGAAACTCATAAACTCTAGATTCATTAGATGTTAGAGATATATTTCTATTTTCGTTTTTTCGATTACAGCTCAGGAAAAAAAAAATCAGAATAATCAAACTTGTTGTTACATACAGAAATGTGAAACTTTTAAAAAAGTATGTTAATTTTTGTACTCAATACTCTTTTTAGCACAAATTACTGCATCAATGCAGCATGGAGTTCATCAACCTGTGGCATTACTAAATTCAAGGGGGTTCTCCATGGGATACATGTCAGGGAAGTTGGCTGGCCAATCAAGCGAAGTAATATCATGGTCAGCAACTTTGTGATAGTTTTGGCACTTTGGGCAGGTGCTAAGTCCTGCTGGAAAACGAAACTGGAATCTCTATCAAGCTTGTCAGTATAAAGAAGTATGAAGTGCTTTAAAAATCTCCTGGCTGTTTTGACTTTGGACTTGATAAGCCACAGGGGACCAACCCCAGCAGATGACATTGCACCCCAATTCTTCCGACTGTGGAAAACAAGAACTTGGGAGAACTTAATGAAGTTCTCCCAAGTTCTTGAACTGGCTTTTCCTCCCATACTTTTCCCTTACAGTCCTTGTGGAGGGTGTAAATGATCAGCTTCTGGACAATGTCAGCAGTCTTCCTTAGACGTGTGGTTTCATGTGCTGCTCTTGACCAAGGGGTATGTATACTGTATGAATAGTAATTTATTGAAACTCAAAATAAAATATTCTAATATTTTGAGATACTGGATGTTTGATTTTCATGAGCCATAATCATTGAAATGAAAACAAAAGGGCTTATTTCACTTTATTGCTAATTAATCTACAATATATGAGTTTCACTTTTTGAATTAAATTACAAAAAAAAAATCTTTTTCATAATCCAATTTATTAAGATACATTATACACATACTTAATTTAGATTTTATTATTTTTTATGAACATTTATGTCACTCTTTTTTATAAGAATATTCAGCTACTCAAATTATTACAATTTCTGGATATTAAAATGGGGAAAACAATCAAGAAAAATATTAAATGTCAAATAAAAAAAATATATTTATTTTTTTACAGTGGATAATAGGCTTTTGTGATTTAAGTTGTTTCACATTATTAACCTTTTTGTAAAAAAATTGTAGTCAATATTTGAAAATATATAGGCTAAACAATACCAGAATGCATTTTATAATATTAAATATTTGGGTCACAAACACACACACACACCAGCCAGATTCATTTACTAATTCAACTAATTGTCAAGAATGAGGTGGAAGTGAATTTTCCTGGCCTGTGTGTGAGAGAAAGAAAAAGACCCCTGCTGGTCATTGTTTGTTTGAATGATTGACAGGTGTGTATCACAGCATGTTAACACAGTCAGTAAGGCAGACACACACACACAAACACAAACCACTTGAACCAAACACACCCTGCTCAGGCCCTGTGGTGAAGCTGTCAATCATTCTGAATTGTAACACCCAGGGTCTGCACTCCTTCAGTGTTTCCCTTACTCCACCTCCAATTTATAAGACCCCGCCCCCTGTGTGTTCCCTGCTGAGTGTGATTGACAGCTTGACTGTGAGAATGGATGGCGCTCTGGGAAACCTCCCTCCTCCCCTGGCTCGGTCTTGGCCTGGTCTTGCCCTGGCGCTGTGCTTGGCTCCCAGCGGATAACGCTAAGCTTATTAACCACCGGTGGTCATGTTTCGCCATAAATCATACAGACTGATGCTGACATGAGCATGAAAACCGAATCTGCCACACGCCAAATGGTAAGGTTCTCTCTCTTTTTCTGTCTGTTCACAGAAAAGGACACAGATGGAGGAAAAGCATGAGACGTGTTGAATGAGTATGTGTACAGCAGGACTCCCTCAGCCCCTTGGGTGTTTTCTCTTTGAGTCTGGAATGTCTCGCCTTGCTGATTGTTCTCTGGGCCTTTGAGCAGATCTCTGAAAGGACCGATGGAGTCAGCAGACTTTTTGAAGGCTGCCGCTCTGAGGCTCCCAAGACGTCCCTGAAGATGGAAGAGAACCTTTTCACAGCGGTTTTTAATTATTGACAAGCAGCAATCCAAATATGAACAGTTAGCAAGATCTCAACTTATACCAACTGTTCATCTTCAAACCAACAGTTTCCGATCAGAACATTCTATTGAGTGGATAAGTTTTAGCCACCATCTGACCGGCATGATTAAGACTAATGGATTAAAATAAGCCGTGTTTTTAACTATAAAGGACTTTCAATTGATTTTCAATTGAATCGCATACTGTGCTCAGCCATGCATTTGGCTCATAAGGAATATCCAATCCCATTAAACTTGAACAAAGTTGTTGGTTCATGCCTTACACAGAATACTCTAATCATTCACTAGGAAGTGAGCAGGAAAATCACTTTAATCACAAAAGAAAAGGAGGGAGTCATTTGTCAGTGCTTGTTGCCTTGTCCAATCATCTGAATGTGAGCAATTTGTGCAAACAGGGTTAAAGACATCATAACATGCTTCACTGAAACTGATCGATGACTAAGCAGTTCCCTGAGCAAATTCTATTAAAGGACATTTTTTAGATTATTTCTCTGTAGTTTCTCTATAGTTTGGATTTCTTGCCAAACAGGAAATAGTGGTTGAATTAATGAATTTAGATTTCTGACGCCATCAGAAAATGTTTTATGTGAACAAATTACAATTTCAATTCAATTACATTTAAACAAAAGGTTAATCATTAAGAAACACCTGTATATTTTAGGCAGATCCATATGTTACTATTTATTTTAATTTAATTCACACAGAAATAATGTAAGATTATGTATTAAATCTCCAGGTTAATCATTTAATACATTAATAAAGTGACTGTAATAGTGACTGTAATCTATACTCTATCATGGCACATTGCTTTAATATATGGTTTTGGCTTCATTGGAAAAAAATATATTTACATATGTAGCTAAAATAGTAAAGTAGCTAAAAAAAAGTAACGTTGAATTATTGCTTTGTAAATAAAATCATTAATTTTAATAAGAAATGAAAAGTAAAAACCAATGGAAACTACAATTTTTTTAAAAGTGGAGTCAGATATTTAAATTCTAATATTTATTCTGGTACTTATTATATTTGATAGAACTGTTGAACTCTCAATTCTGAGTGATCAGAAGATGTTGACAAGTTATTTTATACCACAACAGCTTTGACAAGAGTTCAGGTAGAAATAATAGGTTTATATTAATGTCCCTGTTCTGATATGTGATAATTACTATAGTAGCGGATTATTCATATAAACATCTAGACCAGCTGTTCAGCATAACAAAATAATGATGATAATAATAAACATTTAAACATTACGTTATTTTTTCTTTTTCTGTAACATTTGTTTAAAATTCAGAAAGTGTCCTGACTTTGTAATAATAAAAGGTAAATCTGTTTGTGTAAGTTTATCGTCACAGGAAAGAGGAGATTTCCCTTTGTGGTTTGACTGTAACATGGCAACATGGCATGTGTTTTTATGTTTTATTAACTTCAACAAAGAGAACAAAAAGAGAGGCTGGTAAGAACAAGAGCTAACACGCCTTGTAGACATTCCACAACATTAAACATAGCTGTAAACTGATTTCATTCATTTCATTCATTCATAAATAAAATTTTAAAAAATCATTACCAAAATTACACAACAGTATACAATGTTATTGAATAAATAAATAATTAACGTCAGGGTGGTAAGAGTAACTTCGCTTCACATCAGGCAGCATCACAAAATCCTGTTGCTGATTATTTCCAGCTAACAAACTAAGTAACAAACACTTTTTTCTGCATTAATGAATATCAATTTACATTAATACACATTAAGCAATGTTGAAATAGTGACCTGTATTAATTCATGCTTGCTTAAATGTTAATGAAATATACCTGCACTGACTATTTAATTAATCTATGACTCAAAATAATCTAAATCAATGAACACAAAATATTTAAATTAGCAAGTTCCAGTAATTGATTATACTTATGCTGTTCTTAGTGTGTTAATTAATAAATAAAGGGTAGTGAAGGAAGCGTGACTGTGGTGTGGCTTTTTGGTTGAATGCCGCTCTGCAGCAGCCATCCATCTCAGTGGCAGGGGGCAGGTGTGTGTAATGTGTGTTTGAATGTGAAATGACGGCCGATAAATCCATTTAGGCTTTGATTAGATTACAGTAGGGCAGGATGAATGGGATCAGCTAGAGGGCTGACAGAGAGAGAGGGAGATCCTGAGAGTTGGGGTTCTAAATGAAATGGCCTTGGTCCATTCACTGACTCCAAAAACTTCCTTCCTCTCCTCTTTCATATTAATAGTGCTCCCAAAAGGGGGGATGCTTGTGGGAAAGGGGGCAGGGAGCATATGAGTGCATTTTTTTTTTGGTGGTTGTCTTACTATCTGTTTATATCTGTAGCTTTATTTTTCTTTTTTCCCCCAAGAATTCTCTATTGGGAAGGCCACATTTACTACATTAACATCGCTGTTGATGTTTTGAGCATTTGTGATCGTGGCTCTGGAATACCATCACATTTCAGTGCTATCAACTTCCCAGCTTTAATTAATCACCATATTTAGAAGTTCAAACAAGGTCACTAGGTGAGTTAGAGGATGTAAAACAACAAGACGTATGTACTGTAGGTACAGAAAAAAGACTTAGAAACAATGCTCTAGTTATTTACATGATAGTGAATGCCTCACACAGTATTTCAACCATGAGTGGCAAGCATTATGACAGCATTATAACAGACTGACTTGCTCAGATGTTGCCATTCACATTGTTTGAGAAGTTTTGTTTGCTCTAGTTTTTGTTTCACCTGCATATAATTTTCATTTTGATTTTAATTATGAAGTGCTTGTACTATTATTGTGCAGTTAAATATTAAATTATATATTAATAATTATATATTAATAATGTTAATATTTTTGTATATTCTACCCTAATATTATGCTTCTGGCTTGCTCATTAGGGACAAATTGTTCAAGCTATTTCAAGCTGCTTTGCAGCAATGTCTATCAAGTAGACATTAAGTGCTATTAAGTGTAGCATAACCAAACAAAAACCAAAGAATAAACAACAAAATTAAAACAATTGCAAGACCAAGAACAAACTCACTCACTCACTCACTCATCATCTATACCGCTTAATCCTGTATTCAGGGTCACGGGGGCCTGGAGCCTATTCTAGGAGACTTAGGGCACATGGCACAGGGTGCCAATCCATCGCAGGGCACAGACACACACACACACACTATGGGCAATTTTGTGAACCCCAATTAGCCTAACCTACATGTCTTTGGACTGTGGGAGGAAACCGGAGTACCCAGAGGAAACCCACCAAGCACGGGGAGAACATGCAAACTCCATGCACACAGAGACCGGAATCGAGCCTGGCCGGGGATCGAACCCGGACCCTGACGGTGCAAGGCGACAGTGCTAACCACTACACCACCGTGCCGCCCAAGAACAAACTAAAGCATAGATTTTACATAGAGAAACTAATCAAACATTGAAAAGTACAAGTGAATACAGTTAGAAACACACAGTTTCCGTGAGGTGCAGAGCATACTAGACAAAAGTCCTTGGCACAAAGACACAATACAGTACAAAATGCTAGTTACTTTTACCACCCCAATGTTGATTGCTTTCCAATAATAGCATGTCATATAGTGCTTTATTCTCCTTATACCAAAACAATTGGCCACTACTAACAAATCTGAATAACAAATTACAGAATGGAATCTCATACATTTTATTCATTCATAACTTCAAAACTTTAAAGTTGTGGAACATCCATGAAATAAGTGTGAGCAATGAACCATCTTGTGATCACTTACATTTTACCAGATGCTCTGTTAAACCCAATCATGGTGTTAAAGGTGTGTTTCAGCACTCATCACAACCAAACATCATCATCATCATCATCATCCTCAGCAGGAAATGTCTGTCAGAGACGATGAGTGATTGATGTCCAGAGTGTTATTCTGATGACTTCCTTGAATGGATAGTTCACCTCCTCCTACCTACCCGTGTTGCATGTATTTACACAATTACACAAACACATGATTTGCTGCCCATCATATTTGTTGATAGCAAATTATGCAACTGCATCTCAAGTTTTTAGTGAATATGCCAAGAGTATAGTTTTGTTCATGGTAAAAAGGCATAGAAAACATAGGTATAGAAAAATTATTGCACACTCAAGGTTTAGTAAAGGTCCAAATAGGCTTAAGAGAATTAATAAAATAGTGATGGAAACATAGAGAGAGGGAGAAGGAGAGAGAGAGAGAGATTCATATTCATATTATTTCTGGATTGCCTTTTAATTTACAACCGCCCGAAACACATTTCCAGACAGAAAGAGAAGGTGTGTGTATGTGTGTGTGTGTAATCCTACAAAATGATATATTCTTGGTTTCCTCCCCTTGTAGCTTAGGGTAAATGTTTCAGACAGTCTTTTAGAGTCTCACTTCCGACTACATGTGATTAACAGCTACACATGCCAATGTTCAGTTGTGTGTGTGTGTGTCACTCTCCAGTCAGACTGTGGTATGTGTTCCAGGCACTCACCTGTTTCTGGTCAACGCCCTTTCACACTCACTCATTCACACACACTGAAGAGGAACCACAGCGATCCAGGTGTGAACATATTCGAATAGTTAGCGCAAGCAGGAAGTTGAACCTTCATTGAATCTGTTTCTGTTTTTTTTCCTGTTATTTAATAGCTCTTTCACCCTAAGGCTGAGAGACAGAGAGATGGATTTAGGCTTTGGGGATGAGACACCTTTTGAAAGTGCACGTTTAAGGGCCTTTTTAAGGCTTTTGTCTTCCTCTTTCCTCTCCTCTGTCCCTCTTTTTCCCCTCTGCTTTTTGTCTCAAGGTGCATTTGACCCCTTAGTCACTGCCTGAGGTGTGCTCCACACGCCACTAATGGATCGCTTACACACAAACACACAGTTTGTTGATGTGTGTAAGTAAACAGGGAGCTTCTTCAGGATGCCATTGTGGTGTGAGCGAATGGATTAAGCTGCTGTCATGAAGCGCGTAAACACACACGTGCACACACATCCCATTGTAACAAGCTTTTAAGAGATCAAAACATTACATACTGCATAATATTAACATTGATGGCATGGTTTAAAAATTAGTGGTAGTGCTTTAAAACACACATCCACATAAAAAAGCAAGAGACCTTTCTCCATTTAACACATCTCTCATGCTATTATTTCATATGAACTGCAGACTGGATTGATTTTCTGTACTGAACATGCTAGAATTGCACAACTATAAATTAGAATATTGATGTACTTCATCTTTTATGTGAGAACTGAAGTGTGGCCTATTTTTTATGTTTCCAGAATTTGCTTTCAGCAAACTCGTACAATTTGTAAGTTTAATAGATGAACGGTTTTGTTTTGTGACATTCCTGTGAAACCAAATATTGCATTTAAATAGTAATATATACATGAAATATATAAATGGTAACTCCTTAAGTTTCTCTATCCACAGCCCTTTCTTACAGCTTTTTTGTAATTACTGAAAATGTTTGTTAACAGCAAAGAATTATATGAATAATATGTGACTATATGATACACTAGGATTTATTTATTTTTATTGCACCACACTCTGTTTTTAAATTTAGATTAGTAAGAAAAAATATTTAATTTCTTTAATGAGTAATGGATAGTTATTGTGCTTTTAAAATTGTTATTTATGTAATTGTTATTCATATTACCATTGAAATGATGTAATTAATTTCACATAACATATTCCTATTTAGTTTAACACCTTTATTTATTTAAAACATCTAAGAAGCTGAACAACTCCTCATCAACCATGTTTATATGTTTGATGAGGAGTTGCTCATCTTGCTCATCTTAATTCTAATGTGTTATTTATATAATAGAGGTTTAAAACATACATAATTTCAGATATGGTGTTTTATGAGAGTAGATATAATGTAGGATTTGTGGAAGGAATCTCTAGTGTCAGTGCATTATAAGCATTTTGACATGGAAAGGTTTTTAATAATTTAAGTTGACTTAGCGGTTATCTTCAAGAGAAAAATAAGTTAGAGTTAAATTACTTTTAGTTATGAAAATTACTTTTCATAGCTGCTTCAACACTGCAATGTTTCATGAACGTTCCATAAATGGATAAACAATATGATGCTTTGTTATTAAAATAAATAATCGTAAACATTGACAAATTGCAGAGATGTTAAAACAGTTTAAAAATTAAAAAGTGCTAACTGTAAATGATTTGTATACTTTCCAAGAACAGCATGAACACTAGTGTTTTATTGCATATATAATAGTTAACTTTTTAGTAGTAAACTATGTATCATTTGCAACAGTTTCCTGCCAAAACCTACAGTGATAGCGAATCCTGAGAATCACAATTTGGCAACATTCATATTTATTTCAAATAAAATAAAAAGATGAGTCATAAATTTCAATCCTAATGTATTGTGGAAAGTTGGACAATCATCCAAGCATGATGTTACACATTGCTGTAATTGCTAGGAATCAAACTATTATTATGCATAATATAGCTTGCGTGTAATATAATATTTTTAATAATTTTAAACTTGTTGAATTGCTTTATTGTTTTCTGTTTTTTTTTTTTCTATTCTCCTTAGAGGAAGCAAAGGCCTCAGGGGTCAGCGTCTGAGGTCATGAGGCATCACCTGAACAAAACCTGATACCCGTTGGGTGACACAGCCCTCTGACAGATAAGGAAATGAGATGGGTGACTGGCCGCTGCTAAAGCCTTTTGTAACACACACACCTACACAGACTCACATATGCACACACCTAAGAACCTATACAATACCCCAAGGGGGTCAATATGTTCTGCCTCAAAATGCTATGTCCTTCTCTCATCTTAGTTACCCCTCAGCTCTACCCCAGAGCGTGCGCACACACACACACACACACACACGCACGCACACACACGCACACACACACACACACACACACACACACACACACAGAGTGATGATAGGCAGTGCTTAGGAGGAGGGTAAGACCAGTATTATCAAAGCAGCACGTCCATGAGACGAGTGTGTGAGTGTGTGTATGTGTGTATGTTGGAGTGGTGGTCCAGAGATGATGAGAGATTGTCTGAAGTGAGTCTTGCTTCCAGGTCAGTGAGGACTTCCCCTGTAATCTTTTCCATATTATCCCTTAGTCAATGCTTATGGAACTATCCTTAGTGACTAAATACATTCTAGATGAATAGATAACAGACTTACTCGAATGTAAGCCTCATCCCAAATGTAAAAATGTGTACGAATTACACCATCACAAATTCTCTTTAGTTATTAATTTTAACCATCAATACGATGTGGCCAAAAATCTAACAATTTTAAAATTGTGTAAGTAAAACAGTGTAAAATACACTGAAAGAAAAAATAAATACACTGAAAGAATGTGGTTAATCTGGTTGTGTACATTGGTTCCAGGTAAATGAAAGGAATTACTCAAATTTTAACTTATTTGTTTTGCAATAATAAGATATGAGATAAGATAAATCTTTATTAATCCCAGGGGAGATTGCAGACAGTATATGAATTGATTGGACTTACTCTAAGTAATTAAATCTACTAATTAAATACATCTTTAAATCACATTTTGGATATGAACATCTTATTTTTATTTCATGTAAACTATACATCAGATATGTTCTCTGAAATCTGACCAACCACTTATTTATTTCTAAATTTCAATTTTAATTGTCTTACGTTTTTGTAATTGTGTGTACCTTTTTTAAAGTAAAGCATTCATCATTCTAAACAGTTCGTCATTGTTTTTGATAAGAACTATTCGGCTTAAAGCTAGAGTCTAAAGAACTAACCGGACCTCAACCTTGTCTTCACCTCAAACAGGAAGTGAATATTGCTGTGCTGATGGATGTGTGTGTCCCTCTTTTCTTTCAGCCAGGTGAACACTTTCGCTCTGACCTCGCTGCTGCTTCTACGAGCTGTGATCTGCAAACGATGAATGACGAGGGGTTAGAGAGACAGAAAGGGATGGGGTGACTGCTTAAAACTGTGTGTGTGTGTGTGTGTGTGTGTGTGTGTGTGTGTGTGTGTGTGTGTGTGTGTGTGTGTGTGTGTGCGTGTGTGTGTGTGTGTGTGTGTGTGTGTGTGTGTGTGTGTCCACAAACCCACAAAACCACAATTGGTTTTCTCCAATCTTTCCATCAATATTTTAATGGACGAGTCATGTTGAATTTGTCGGAAGGTGTTTATAAATATAACAATATTTGCGACTGTAATTCAAATGAGACATTTACATCAATGCTGTTTCCATAGTAACAGCTAATTCAGCTCCGATAGACTGGCAGGTTTACCTGCTAAGTGGTAAGAGGACCAACTCACTCTTTCTCACACTCATTTTCTATACCTATTATCCTGAACAGGGTCATGGGAGGCATGAATGTTATTTCAAGGGACTTCAAGCACTAGGCAGGGTATACCCTGGATGGGGTGCCAATTCATCTCAGGGCACACACATACACACTCGCAAACTACTTGCAATTTATAAATGACAATTAGCCTAATCTGACTGTTGGGGGAAACAGGAGTAACCGTGAGAACGCGCCAAACACAGGGAGAGCATGCAAACTCCACGCACACAGACCAGAAGGTGGGACTCGCACCTTTGACCCTGGAGGTGTGAGTCGAATGGGCTAATCACTAAAACTATGTAGCTACAAAGTTATAACAAATGGCAAATGACATAAAATGATAAATTATAAACTTGTGAACGGTAAAACCAGACATCTCACATGGATTTTGGCTTATTTTCTCAATGGCCTAAAATTTTTTATCCCATACTTAATAAAAGAGTCTGAGATTTAGGTGAGAGTTTTCTCATTAAAGTAAAGGATCTAAAGGAAACTTTAGGATCTGCAAATGCACCAAAGCATGGAGTGATTAATTGTCTACAAAAACAGGCCTGAACACTTTCGGCAGGCATTTTCGGGATATTCCAAGTCTGCTGAAGTAAAATGATCCTTCAGGTGCATGTGATTTCACACACTGATCAAAGTGACTCTGATGCAGCTCTAAGCATCAGAAACACGACGTTACCCCCTGCAGCGAATTGGTGTAGAAGAGTCTATGGAACGTGTGACTGCTTTGATGGTGCTGCTTAATTAAAATACATTTTAGACACTGTTTTTTACTTATTATTTTTTTCCTATGATGTGGGCTGAGGTCTGTCAACTCTAAGACAGTGGTTTAAAAAAAAAAAAGGCATGGTTGTTTAATTAGAAAATTGTCAAGTCTATACAGATACAGAATAACCACCAAGGTATAAAAAAAAACTTGAGTAGAAAAGTGGAAAAATAAGAAACTTGATTTATGTTTACAAATCAATTGCTAAAATTGTGTCTGCAACTCTTGAGGTGTGTGTGTTTGGGGAAGGTAAGTGTGTGGCAGAGCAACATGCCCGCACATGCAGACAGAGGTGGAAGCTTCCTCTGGTGTCCTGAGTCTCTCAGCTATTAAAATTAATAACGGGATTTGCCAAACACCTTAGATGGGGAATACCTCTTTGAATTGTCGCACTCTTCTTTTTTTTCCAGAACTTTCTCATTCATAACTGTCTCTATCATTTTCCTCGTTCTTTTAATCTAGTGTTCTCACTTCACTAGTGAAATTTTTTTCACCAGGACAAGAGAGAAGAAGGTGATGTGAAGAGGAGAAGGAAACTGAGAATAAAATAGAGATGAGGTGAGGAGATAGGAAGAGGAAAAGAGAAGGCAAAGGGTCAAAAGGTCATCCTAATGGATTAGACAAGACCACTAATCCAGGATTCAAACTAGCCACCCTAAGCCTCTGTTTACTCTCCGGACATCTTATTCTTTCCTCTGAACAAGTGCTTTCAAAGGAGCAACATATACACACGGCCAAGAGGCTGTGTTTCCGAGCTGATCCAAGATAACACTAAAAGAAAAGAAATAAAACCTAGATCTTTTAGTTATCTGTTCTGGGTCTTTAAACTGAGTCCATGGATTATCTCTTCAAGCAATATTTGTAAAAAAATAATCCTTCTATCAATTGAAAACTACTTTTTTTTATCAGTATAGGAGTATAATTAAATACTGCCTAACATTATCCAGACATATTATCAAGTTCTAGGATAATTAGTCTGTTACATTACAAACAAAAATAATTTATCCAGGAAATAATTAACGTTTCGACAACTGAAAATCTTGGAACAACGTATCAGGAATATTTAGAAGTGAAACTTAAATGACCTTTTTATGACTTTTACAATAAAAACACATAACCTGACCAGAAAACCTGACCAATGTCTAAAAGTGGCATTTAGAAAAATATTAAATTGATAAATTTTTAACTGTTGACTGGTGTGGTTCTAAGCAGGATCTGACTGTCTAATGTGCAATCAAGTTTTTCTTTTATGAAATTACAAGATTTAAGGCTGTTATTTGGTTTGTCAGCTCCTGTATTGTTGAATGAACCCGGCAAGCAGTGAGGGGTTTTACTGCTTTTGCTAACTCATGGCTGTTTGAGGTATTGAGGTATGTCAAGAAGGTTATGTGATGCTGGTGGTCTAATACATGTGCTGAGAGACAGACAGAGAGAGACAGAGAGAGACAGAGAGAGAGAGAGAGAAATGTATATATACAAAGCAAAAATATTGAGAATGGCAGAACCGCTCTACACTCTGGACTAGCCTATGTTTTTTTTATTTTTTTTTATCTCCATTCATTTGATTGTGCATTACTTCAGTCTTATTGTCTTACTGGAGTTCACCACATCATCTTAAAGACTTGTTATTTTTTTGATAAGCTCATAACGTGACATTAGTTATTATAATTGGGGAAAATTATCCATCCATCCATCCATCCATCCGTTCTCCATACCAATTATCTTGTGCATAGTTATAAATTGCCAGTTATTATGTCTGGAAATAAGAACCGTCACAATAATGAGAAAATAGAATGTGTACAGCTATTTAGGTAACAAAACAGCTTGGTAGTTTAACATGATGTTAGAATTAGAGAACTGTAATGTGAGACTTATTAGCCCATAACCCACTATATACTGTACATGTACATTTTTTCATTTTTATGACGTTTACAATAAAAACAGATAATAGAAAAAAATGCTGACAGAAACAAACATGTTTTTGTATATTTTATATACTTTTTATAGACTTATAGCATGTCTAGCATATTAAATATCGTTACGCATTACCCTAGCCTAACAATAGCAAGAAGTTACAAACAGGTTCATACCATTTCAACCAGAATTAACTTAAAAAGAAATATTAATATTAATTATCTTAGTAATGTTTTATTGTCTCTAAAAGGCTAATTAAACTGTGAAGATAATATAATCATTAATGTGAGAAATACCTGTAGTGAATGCGCCATCATGGTGGATCTGAAGCAGCCGTTACAGCGACCGCTACCTTTTAAAAATCTCATGCAGCGCGAGACGCATGATTTAACAAGCTCGAGACGCGTGTTTTAAATACTGTGTAGACGTTATTTAGCATAATTGGCTAATAAGAAAATTCTGAACAAATTAACAAAACAAAAAAAAACAGCTTTTAATAATAAATAATGGATAAAAATGCACTTCCATTAAAATGTTTAGTGAACAAACAAACAGGCAGGGAAAGAGGGAAATTTTGGCCTGCCGGTTAAAATGTTTGTGAGATGACAATAAGTAACGTTAGCTGAGGACTGAGGGAAACATTAGTTTATTCTATTACATGAATAAAAATGTCAAATATTTGAAGTCACTGCCGGCTTTACACCTTTTTTCAATTATAAAATTCATTATGATATAATAATACTTAAAATATTGATAATATGTGAGAATTTCATGTAGCGAGCCTAAATTCTGACATAATTGTATGCTTAAATATGCTAAAATATGAGTCCGACGTTTGATTTGCGCTGTATATGTTGTATATTAACGTTGTATATTTTAAGATATATTTGTAGCTTCTTTATTTCAGTTTAAGCGTCTGAATATTATAGAAAAAATAGCAACCGTTTCACAGCTCCTTGCGAAGAAAATAAAATTAAACGGTTGTGTATCATTAGTTCTTTACGGACTCTTTCTCTCACCCACACTCCTCCTCTCTCTCTCTCTCTCTCTCTCTCACACACACACACACACACACACACACACACACACACACACACACACAGGGAGAGATAAAGAGAAAGAGAGAGAGCGCGCTTCTGATTGGCTACCTCTGCTGATTCTCTCTCCCTCTTTCTGCTCTATAACTTATTCCCATACCCAATGATTTATCAATGAGCTCTTCATGATTTAGGAGGAAAAACCTTTCTCCCTCAGTTAGTATTTAGTAAAGGATGAGAAGACGGAACAGTGCACACCTTCCTGCAGGAGGATAACACGCCCAGAGTGCTTACTTTTTATATCATCATTCATTTTCTTGTTATCTTGCAAGTGAATTGCAGAAATTATTTGCCTTACTTTTTATGGCAACATTTAGGTAAGTAGTATAACCCTTGTAATACTGTAATTTTTACTGTTTAAGTTTAGTTCTGCACTCGATCTGCAAAGTCTATATAAATCTTATTACACAAGATCTGGAGCTTAAGATCAAATTCACGGTATAAAACAGCGACAATAGCGACATCACTGCTCTTTTCTCTCAAATCTCAACTCTCTTTTCAAGCTCAAAAAAGCTGACATTTGACATGCTCGTAATTAGCCAGATAGACAGTAGTAACCAAAGCATTTTCTACGATATTCTTTCAATTTGCTAGAGTGTAATATTGCTATATGGTCTATAAAGCTATTCAATGCAAAACATGCCTACAGTGGTAATGCAGTATCGTTTTGTTTGCAACAACATGTCTATGATTATTCATAACACCATACATTTACAAATAAACTAAGGTTAATTAAGCTGCATGAATTAAATTTGATTAATTGCCCACTTCGTTTTGTTAAAGTCCACTATCATCCAGTCATGCTATAAAATGCATTTCAATAAACAGAACAAATGATCAAGTATAAGGAGGTGATATAGAAAGTTAAAAAGGTTGACGCAAACGGCATTACGCATGCGTATATATACATAGCTAGTGAATATGATTGTCCATGCAATGAGGTCGCAGAGAAGATGTTGAGCATGTTCAATGTCCTAATGTTCCAACTGTACACAGGCTACTCTATAAAGTCGGATGAAAGACATGCTAGCGCATGTAACTTGTAAAACTATTTGGCATACCTGTCAGTTTCGTCTTGCGCATTTGGAGCAGACGGAAAGTGCCAGGCATGTTTTTTTTTCTCTCTCTCTCTCTCTCTCTTTCTGAAAACTAACACAACTTTTTATACATCCTAGCAAACTGATGGAACGAATCCACCTCCTATAAACAGCTTGGACGCTTGGTTGTTGTTTTTACACTCCTGACAAGGAAGACGTGATTTATTATTTTTTTTATTTGATTTTTTGCTCGGTTCTTATGCTTGATGATGATGTTTGGGAGTGAAAGTGGCGTGGTGTCAGCGCTCATCGCGCTCTTCCGCTCCGCGGTTCCGGCGCTGCTGCTGCTCGCGCTGTCGCGGCGGCTATGGGCGCTCAGGTGGCGCGCAGCCCGGGACAAGACATGCGCGCTCCCGCTACCTGAGGGCTCCATGGGGTGGCCGCTGATCGGAGAGAGCTTCCACTGGCTCTTTCAGGTAAGATTAAGTTTAGATTAAGATGATCACATAAAAAACGTCAATGTGGCGCACTATATGAGTCCTACCCAGTGCTGAATTTAAAGCCTTGTGCTAAAGAGTATCCAAAAGTCTCCCAACATAGGTGACATTAACATGATTTAGCAAAATACAATTTTATTTACATCACACCTCGTCATTTCTTTGTAATTAAACTTGCAGTTGTCTCTACAGATCATGATGAACTTGTTCATGAAGAACACTGCATTATAAGGTGCAGATGAACTCGTGTGAACTTTTATTTCAACACTGGGGATTTTGCGGTGCGCACTACCTGTGTGATCGTTGCGCACACGTTTCTGTGGTTTTGGACATAATCCAAATGCCGGATGCTCTGGATCATTCTTTATGCACAAAATAGAGCAAGACCTTTCTTGTGTTTATGCCGAATTTAACCCTAGTGAGTTTTTATTAAAAGAGCATGAATCTCAGTATTGGTATTAGAATCTTGTGGTCTGAGACTCTAATCTACACATTTCCTAAAATGTTTCTTTATAATATGCTATATAGTAGTCGCACATTTAAACATACAAAAATACAAAGTCTCACATTACCACCTGAAGTGTCAAAATGATCTATTATACTACGCAGATGCACTGATATTAAGTATTTATTCAATGCTGGGGATTTTGCTGTGTGCACTGTATGATGCTGGCTTTATTCCAGGACAAAACTTAGTGCGGTTTTGGACAGAACCCAAATTACACAAGAGATCATAACCTTCCTTGTTTCTTTTCCCTCTTTCTTTTTCTGAGAGCACATTATGTCTCAGTCTCACTTTTGCAAATTTGTAAATTTTTACACAACTCCGTCTGTCTGAAATGTTACAAACGTTCGGACTGTGGTTGGGATTAGATTAGCGTTTGCCCATTTCTGATGACTACATCCGGAAATAACTGAACATGTTCAAAGGACATGGCCCATACTTGTTTCAATTTCTAAGAATTTCCCACGAGATCATGTTGTTCCCAATTCATTTATTAATAGGCAGCATTAAACCCCTTAATATGTTGATACAATACAACGATACAATTGGACTGTGCTGTTATAGAAAAATAGTGAAGGATGCGGTGGTGTGACGCACCTAATCATTACTGTTACGTTTCTGTTACTGTTATGCTACCACCCTAACAGTATTACCAACAATTAGAAAATAATATTTAAGAGCACCAAATGGTGCTTTCATCCCTTAGAGTTGCATTTAATATTATAGAATATCTGTAACACAAGTTACCATTTGTGTTGTAACAACTATAGTCATTTCTCCACCAGCCTTATTTTTTTCTTGTTGATTGAAAATAAAAAAGGTAAAACCCAGCTTATCATTTTACAGAGAAACTGCTGAACACAAGCCCATCTGTCCTGAAGCCACCCCCAGCAACAAGAACTTACTGAGCATTACAACATTCTTATATTGCAGTCTTAAATAGCCTATTAGTTTTCTTTCTTTCTTTTTTTTACCCACACAATCATTTGATTTCAGTTGGCACATGCTCTGACCAATCAGGTTTGAAAATTCAACAGACTTGTTGTACATTTCCTAATATACCACCCATTACCCACTAAGGAATCTTTTTTTTATTTTGAGTACCATAAAGCACATATGAGTATGGGCTTAGCAGCAGTCTCTTACCTAAAACACTTTGAAATTATTAACCAGAATTACCCACAGCAGATACACCAGCATTAAAGACAGGGATAGAATATATTATATTTATATTAAGATAAAAATTGTGATAAAAAAGTGTCTTTTGTTAAGTTGTCATTAAGTAGTACTAAGGGGTTACAAATATGAAATCTGTAAAACTAAAAATGATTAACCCAAGTACAACTGATAAGTCTTTAACAATTTTTGTTACTGAATAGAAAACAAGCAAGCAGATAATGGCAGTGTACATCAATCAGCCATAGCAATAACACTGATTATCAATTATATACTAGTAAACTGGTGACAGGATCATGGGCACTCAAGGCTGACTGATGCCTTGAGAGACCAAAGGCCAACCTGTCAGATCTGATCCCACAGAAACGCTAATGCAGCACAAGTTACTGAAAAAGTGACTGGCCACAATAGAGAGACACCATAACACTCAGTACACCACAGAGTGCTGCATATTTGGCTCAGCACACAAAGAGCCCAAGGCTGCCATCTTGGTCTCTAAGTTCCTCAGATCGAGCACTCATGGGATGCACTGGGCAAACATGTCCAATCCAGAGACCCCTACAACCAGACACCACAATACCACCACCCCCCTGGGGCAGTGCGGAGACAGAGAGGCCAAAGCTGTCCTGCTGGCACAAGGCGAGCCTAAAACCTAGGTGGTTATAATGTTAATGCTTTAATTGCTGCTGTCGGTCTAGATAGAGGATTTTGTTTTTATGACATCATTATACCCCTATAATACGGGTATAATGATGTACACATAAGGCATATTTGAAGAATAGCCTGGCATAAGTTAACCTTAACCTACTGCTGGATTTTTGTGCTCTCAAGTAATAATTCACACAATGCATTAAACATAATAATAATAATAATAATAATAATAATAATAATAATAATAATAAAATGTACAACACATAGTAAATAGGGTACTATTGCCATTACAGAATTACCACTTTTGCACTTCAAATTATTCATTTTATATGCTGAAAAATAAAGGACGGGACATTTTGCAAATACTGATCAAGTCTATTAAGGCAAGGCCAAAAGATTAATTGTGTGTTTAAATACTACATATGTTTCCAGCTATGAGAACTTTCATGCCATGGTCATAAACCTATCTCCCTGGTGTTTGGATAATTGTCAATGGGTGAACATCCAGAGAGAGAGAGAGAGAGAGAGAGATTATTGTTTTAGCTCTCTAGAATTTTGCTGAAATCATTGGACATCACACTGCTTTATGCCAACTGTCCAATTCTCACTATAAATGTCTCATTTAACATTCCTCCATAGTGCTCTAGTTCAATACTATTGAAAAAAAAAACTCAGGTGTTTTACAAGTTTACTTTAAATTGTATTCTACTGTATGAGGTCATTCAATTTTATTGTAACATTTAAAGTTCTGGCAAATCTCTGGCACAATAAAAAAAATCTTCAGTCTACTGCTTTGTTAATACACGTATGAAATTATTTCCCTGCATGCGCAGACCTGAAAGAAAAGTAAAATTCCCCTCGGTTCCAGGCACAGTACCCTGCCAAGGCAAATCCGTCGCTCAATTTCAAAAGACTCCTGTTTTTGAAATATAGAGCATAACTGGGGAGGAGTTAGGAAGGAGGGTGTTCTTTGAGCTTTAGCTTGAGTCTGTCTGATGAGATTCAACCAAAGCACAGACAGAAAAAAACCTAATAACCCTGATATAAATATATAATTGGGGATGGGAATAAGTTATATATGTGAAAATGAAAAAATAAAAATGTATTCGAAAAACATTTGAATAATTCCCCATATTTCCTTCTAATAAACATATCTGTATCTCTTTCCAACTCTTTTTCTCACCTCTGTTCATCATTCCACAGGGTTCAAGCTTCCACATCTCCAGGAGAGAGAAACACGGCAATGTCTTTAAGACCCACCTCCTGGGGAAACCTGTGATTCGTGTAACCGGCGCTGAAAACATTCGCAAGATCCTGCTCGGTGAACACACACTGGTGAGCACGCAGTGGCCACAGAGTACACGCATCATCCTTGGACCAAACACGCTCGTCAACTCAGTTGGTGAACTACACAAGAAGAAAAGAAAAGTAAGCAATAACTTGAAAAAACTGTAAAAATAAGATGTTTGCAGTTTATTGATGTTTGGATTGAATACTTCAAGGCTCCGGATAACCTGTAAAAATTATAACGCATAAATGATACACACGTGGACAAAATTGTTGGTACCCTTCGGTCAATGAAAGAAAAACTCACAATGGTCACATAAATAACTTTAATCTGACAAAAGTCATAATAAATAAGAATTTAATGAATGTTAACCAATAAAAGTCAGACATTGCTTTTCAACCATGCTTCAACGGAATTATTTTAAAAAATGAACTCATGGAACAGGCCTGGACAAAAATGATGGTACCCCTAACTTAATAGTTTGTTGCACAACCTTTTGAGGTAATCACTGCAATCAAACGATTCCTGTAACTGTCAATGAGACTTCTGCACCTCTCTGCAGGTATTTTGGCCCACTCCTCATGAGCAAGCTGCTCCAGTTGTTTCCGGTTTGTACGGTGCCTTTTCCAGACAGCATGTTTCAGCTCCTTCCAAAGATGCTCAATAGGATTGAGGTCAGGGCTCATAGAAGGCCACTTTAGAATAGTCCAATGTTTTCCTCTTAGCCATTCTTGCGTGTTTTTAGCTGTGTGTTTTGGGTCATTGTCCTGTTGCAAGACCCATGACCTGCGACTGAGACCCAGCTTTCTGACACTGGCCAGCACATTTCTCTCTAGAATCCCTTGATAGTCTTGAGATTTCATTGTACCCTGCACAGATTGAAGACACCCTGTGCCAGATGCAGCAAAGCAGCCCCAGAACATAACAGAGCCTCCTCCATGTTTCACAGTAGGGACAGTGTTCTTTTCTTCATATGCTTCATTTTTCCGTCTGTGAACATAGAGCTGATGTGCCTTGGCAAAAAGTTCCATTTTTGTCTCATCTGTCCATAGGACATTCTCCCAGAAACTTTGTGGCTTGTCAACATGTAGTTTGGCATATTCCAGTCTGGCTTTTTTATGATTTGTTTTCAACAATGGTGTCCTCCTTGGTCGTCTCCCATGTAGTCCACTTTGGCTCAAACAACGACGGATGGTGCGATCTGACACTGATGTTCCTTGAGCATGAAGTTCACCTTGGATCTCTTTAGAAGACTTTCTGGGCTCTTTTGTTACCATTCGGATTATCCGTCTCTTTGATTTGTCATCAGTTTTCCTCCTGCGGCCACGTCCAGGGAAGTTGGCTACAGTCCCATGGATCTTAAATTTCTGAATAATATGTGCAACTGTAGTCACAGGAACATCTAGCTGCTTGGAAATGCTCTTATAGCCTTTACCTTTAACATGCTTGTCTATAATTTTCTTTCGAATCTCCTGAGACAACTCTTTCCTTCGCTTCCTCTGGTCCATGTTGAGTGTGGTACATACCATGTCACCAAACAACACAGTGACTACCTGGAGCCCTATATATAGGCCCACTGACTGATTACAAGATTGTAGACACCTGTGATGCTAATTAGTGGACACTCCTTGAATTAACATGTCCCTTTGGTCACATTATTTTCAGTATTTTCTAGGGGTACCATAATTTTTGTCCAGGCCTGTTCCATGAGTTTATTTTTTTTAATAATTCTGTTGAAGCATGGTTGAAAAGTAATGTCTGACTTTCATTGGTTAACGTTCATAGAATTTTTTTTTTAATTATTACTTTTGTCAGATTAAAGTTATTTATGTGACCATTGTGAGTTTTTCTTTCATTGACCAAAGGGTACCAACAATTTTGTCCACGTGTGTATATAAATATATATACTTTAAGGAGTGGTTGTGATTTCTATTATATTTGGGTATATTGAAATTATTATAACAACAATAATAATA
This sequence comes from Clarias fuscus, assembly GCA_030347435.1. Taxonomy (NCBI): domain Eukaryota; kingdom Metazoa; phylum Chordata; class Actinopteri; order Siluriformes; family Clariidae; genus Clarias; species Clarias fuscus. The sequence continues at coordinate 26,344,744 of CM059216.1, forward strand.
AGTAGAAGAAGAAGAAGAAAAAGAAACAATATTAAACTGGTGTATAATTCTAAATTGGCCTAAAATAAGGTCTTTGTCCAATCTGAGTTGATGATGAGGTCAAAATGTTTACATGGAAGGAGACTTTAACCAATTTACTGTATACCTGTATTTGTTTATTTATTAAAAAGTTGCAGCACCTATTACTGCTCTGTAAACCTTTTGTTCACTTCTCAACAAATTTTGAAGCAGACATTTCCTCTCTTAACTTTATTATGTAAGGAAATACACAAATTATTTTTCTATTCTTGATGCATGGTACATGTAGAGTGTAAACCCTGTGTACATTTAACATCTATGCATCAATGACAATTCATTTGAGTGCCTTTCAAGTCTCCAAAGTACACTATATGGGCAAAGGTTTGGAAACGTGAAGTGTTTTTCAATAGATATTGCATTTATTTGTGTTACTGTAAATAAAACTTTTTAGAAATAAAGAACCATTTAAACAACTTCAACATAAATTTTTAACTGAGTTGCATGTACTTTTTTTTTTTTTTTTTTTTAAATCCCTGTCTCCTTCTTAGATCCTGGGAAGAGTGTTTAAATGTGAAGCACTGGAGACCTATCTGACACGCCTTCAGGACGTGGTGAAGGGTGAAATCAGTAAGTGGTGCGCTGAGGCTGGCCCTGTGGAAGTTTACAGTGCTTCTAGGTCACTCACTTTCCGTATCGCTGTGCGCGTCCTTCTCGGCCTGAAGCTTGATGAACAGCGCATCACTAACCTCTCCAAGACCTTTGAGGAGCTCATGAACAACCTGTTCTCACTTCCTGTGGATGCACCTCTTAGTGGCCTGCGCAAAGTGAGAAAATGCATTTTTATGAGTCACTAAAACTAAAGAACTAAAACAACATGATCAAAACGAGCACATTAGTAACATTTTTGTATAACTTTCCCACTAATATTTTTCCTTACAAATTCTCATCTTAGGGGAAAAAAGCACGAGACACTCTGCATGCGGAGATGGAGAACATCATCAAGGAGAAACTGAAGAAGCAGGACATGGATGAGTACTGTGATGCTTTTGACTACATGCTGAGTGGTGCAAAGGAACATGAGTACAACTTGACCATGCAGGAGCTTAAGGTACAGCATTCATTTAAAAGCACATTGCTATAATGGTTTTGGAAGGAAATAAGGGCCTATTTTAACTGACTCCTCATTGCCACCATCAATTAAAGTTCTGTGCCAGAATTAATGGGTTTGGACCGCTGGTTTAAAGGTTGTGAGTTTAAATCCCAGCAATGTCCAGCTGACACTACTAAGCTGCAACCAAATGCGTTTTGTAAGAGATGAGTGCACATCAGGACTCCATTATTAAAGAAATGAAGACGAAATGCATGAAGGGAAATGCATTGCACTACATAATATGGTTTATCCATTTTGGTTATTTTTTTTTTTTAATCAGAGAATATGATAATTGCAATGACTCAATCACTCATATTTGTAATAACAGTGAAAAGCACTTCATGGCCTTAAGGAACAGTAGAAGCAACACTGCAGTCGCTTCAGTGTAGCATTGTACGCAATATATCCAACCAGTGAAGCTGAAAAACTCCTCATATTTACATTCCAACATGTTTGGACCACTAAAGGAGTTCTTTGGAGGCCCTACATGAAGCAGGCAGTCTGATCAAGGCTCTGGGCGAATTGCGAAAACTTTGTTGGTATCCAAGCACTAGTGAACTACTGAGATAAGTGCTTCAGTGTTGCATCGGATTATATAGAGAAATAAAGGGAGTTTTTACTCTCATAACTGTGTTCTGTTATTCTGCACAATCAAAAGTCCTCTTTAATGTATCTGTGCATTATACAGTGCATTATTTTAGTACTAATATCTCTGTTAATCGTAACCTTAACACACAAACCTTAACGCAATACACTTACTAGCAGCAAAGCAACCCAAAGGCCTTTGCCATGTTTGGGGATGTTCCTGATGGCATGTACATGCACAGTAGGATAAATAACAGATTGCATGATTAGGATAGCCACTAATATCATCTTTGGTTCATGCAGGACAAAAAATGCTGAAAATACTATTTTTGATTTTATTTTTACAGGCTAATTCGCAGTGAATAGTTTTTCCTGAATTAATCTGATTACATTTTTTATATTGCAGGAAACCGCAGTGGAACTGATCTTCGCAGCACACTCCACTATAGCGAGCGCATCCACATCACTCATACTTCAGCTGATGCGCCATCCTGAAGTCACAGAGCGTGCAAGGGCCGAACTGGAGGCTGAAGGTTTAATGGTGGACGTTCCCAGCACTTGTTGCTTATGCTGTAATGAAAACAGCAGCACATGCTCAAACAGTCAGGCTGAAAATTCCACAAATGACATGACACGGTCCCGTCTGAAATCCAAATCTCTCCTCAATAAAACCACCTGCCTTGACAGACCAGATTCCCATCGATCTTGGATCAACGTTCCATATTTGAGTTTGGAGAAACTCAGTCAGTTGTGCTACTTGGACTGTGTGGTGAAGGAGCTGCTTAGATTTCTACCACCAGTGTCCGGAGGGTACAGAACAGTGCTGAAGACGTTTGAGCTGAACGTGAGTAGACAAAACTGAAAAAAAAAAGATTAAAAAGAGAAAAAAAAAAAAAAACCTAATATAATTCTGTAATTTTATAAACTAATCAAAAATAGTTGAGTTAATATAAATTACGCACCAAGCTCAAATAAAGAGTTGTTTATTGCACGTTTAGAGTGAAATCAAGATAACTCATGTTAAAGTCTGTTGTCTTGAGCTGATTTTAATGCAGTGCCGATTTTAGTTGTGGCCATGACAATGATTTTCATTATTCATTTCATTCTCAGAAACTATATTTAAATTGTTGCAAAGAAAAGAAAGACAAATATATATTATAGCTAAAATAGTTTATTTCTGACATGATATACCTTATGTGGCATAAACAATGTATATGATTTTGATGATGTCAAATGACATATGATGTCTATTAAGATTTCTTTAACATTTCACTTTTAAACAAAAAACATGTTTAAAATGATTTTAAAGAATCCTGAAGGTTGAAACTTTCACATCAAACAGTTACAGTATTTATCATTTTCTTCAATGCCGCCTATTTAGTATTCAACATTTTCTCTCTTCACAGAGAGCAAATGTTGAATAAATATAGCCCTGTAATATTTGTTAAATAATGTGAAATCCAATTTTGCCTGTCCCTATCTACAGGGATACCAGATCCCAAAAGGCTGGAGCGTCATGTACAGCATCCGTGACACGCATGAGACTTCTGCTGCCTACACAAATCCAGAGCTGTTTGATCCTGACCGTTTTGCCACCAATCGTAACGAGACCAAAAACAGTCGTTTCAGCTATGTTCCATTCGGTGGTGGTGTTCGGAGGTGCATCGGCCGCAAGTTTGCCTTGCTTGTGCTCAAGGCACTTAGCGTGGAGCTGTTGGCTACGGCCGAGTGGAAGCTAGCCACAGAGACGTATCCCAGCATGCAAACAGTTCCCATTGTCCACCCAGTCAACGGACTCCATGTCCACTTTAACTACCGGAATTATCCGAATGGCAGAAACCGCAGGGAGTCCAAACACATATAAAAAATATATTCAGCAGCAACATTTATGAGTCCACTTAATGATTTTTAAACCGTCCTGGAGTATTTTTCACCAGTCTATTAACACAATCAGAACACAAGGAATGACTGAAGTACAGTTCAGAAAGAATTGATCATAATAGCATAAATATAAAGTCTACGCAGTAACATGGAGGATGCTTACTGCTAGCAAATCACTAAATATCTAACCTGTCTGGCTCGGTTTTGTGTTCTGGAAAAAAAAAAAAGATGAACCATATTGAATAGAGAACATGGACAGATGCATATTTATGTTATTCAGAGTCATGATAATTGTGGGAGAAAAGCAACCCATACACATGGATGTTGTAATAAGAGACAATGCTTCGGTATACTTTGAGCTATATAAGGGCCCTGGAACATGCAAAGACTGTCGTCATGGTGAACTGCATTTCTCTGGGTGCTTATTTGTTACTGCTTTCATTTTACATGCAGTTTGTTGAGAATGCATGGTCTTTTAGACGGCCTTCACTACTATGTTGGACAAGAGTTCCAAACACTCTTCTAAAGAAATCTTGAAGGAGGATGTAATAATTATGATTAATTTGTAGAGTATAAATGATCCGGACTTTTTATATATATATATATATATACAATTACTTGGTTTTTGTTTTGATCAATCAAAGCATGTACAATGTATCTTTCATTCTCTGATATTTATATCTAGATTTGTGAAACAACTTTTTTTGATGAGCAACATAATTGAAATAGATTGTCCTTAGGCAAATTAAACTAACCAAACATTTAATATTTAACATTTAATATTTGGTTATATATTCCAGTATTTAGTTGCATGTGCAATAACTGCATCAAGCCCGTCACCCACATTAATACTTTTGTTTTTTAATTGCTGTTTGTTTTAGATTTATTTCCTTTCGTTATCCTCGTCGGGAATTAAGAAAATTGGGTTACGGTCTGATAAATGCTACACATTTTCCCCGATGAAGTCCTTCGTTGTGTTGGCAGTGTGTTTTGGATTGTTGTCTTGCTGCATGAAGAAGTCCTTCCCAGGTAGATTGGATAAATTCGCCCTTAACTTGGCAGGCAGGATATTGTAGACCTATGATTTAATTCTGCTTCTACTATCAAGAAAGATTAGTGAGAAGTGTTTTAAAAAGCGAGCCAAGCCCAAGCCATGACAATACCTCTACCGCGCTTTAGTGATGAGATCATGTTTTGGATCATGACCAGATCTTTTCCCTCTCCACACTTTAGTGGCTGGTCTCTGTGCGAATTTCTTTGTGAATTTATAGATCATTCATATCTTTTAATATCAAACCCGGATGACTTCAATATATAGCATCAATTAAATAATTGGGCTTTATATACAGAGAGAGAGAGAGAGAGAGAGAGAGAAAGAAAGATTATTTTGAACTTTATTATAACCACTTGTTGAGGGCTTGATCAATTTTATACTATAATTTGTTAATATGTTGGACTCAATATGTTGCCTGAAACCACAACTTCTTTGAAATAACCCTTTAAATACAGTTTAATATACATAAATTATGTATATTTTACAGGTAATTTTTCCAGAATGTAAAAGAGTGAGTTACCTTTTTAGATGCACACACAATTTAACAACATGATGGCTTCATGTTTTACTAGAATTCCACAGACACAGTAGTGATATTTATATTACCCCACCTCCCTATGTAAAACTAATCCAGTCCAAATTATGCTTTAAAGGTACTTTTAATTTTTTTAATTATTATTATTATTAACCAGGCGCTTGTTGGAGAAAAACTAACCACTCTTTTCATTACACGTATAGTTTTTACTCTTTTGCGTAGGTGATGTACAAACAAAATGTATTTTTTATTTTGTTTGGTAAATGAAGTAGCAATTTAAATAAGCTCTATTTATGATAATTTTTTAAAGTAGAAAAATTAAAAAGAACAAAAAGAATCTGTAGCGACTAGGCTTACTACACTAACATGGAATAGCTGTCTGTCTTTTTTGGCTTCCAGATGTTTACGGTAGTGCGTAGGAATGTGGTATTATTTCACACTCTGTTAGCATGCTATTAATTAACTGCATTTATTCCAGATGTGTATGATAAGACATCGATGCATGGAATCATTTCTCAATGAGTTAGCCTATGCAGAGATGCTGCATTGTTAATTATGTATATTCTAATTGCAAACTGTGAATAAGGGTCCTTGTAGAAGGATCGTTCTAAAACAGGGAAGGAGAAATCAGCAGCACTTTTACAAGTTTTTTTTCTTTGTATATCTGTAATGTATGTTTTTTCCTAATGTTTGTGCATGTCCCTATAGACACTTACTCAGTATTCTTTATTATCTGCTATATCAGTCTCTAAATTAAAGGGATATGTCACCCCCCTCACCAAGTGCCTCTTGAATCAAAATTGAGATGCGTGTAAAAACATTACAGTAGGTCTTGTTAGTTATACATTTTCTTGCTCTACACACAAACTGTGAAGTTTGTCACCCTCAATGTGAATACAATGTAAGTAATCAAGGCCAAATTCCACAACAATTGTTCCGTGCAAAAATGCATTCCAAAGTTCAGCCGAGACTGATGTGAAGCTTCTGCAGTCACTCTAATCCAAACAGAGTTGGTATGTTTCATTGTTATTTATGTGTTTGTATTTAGTACAACTTGTTTCTTACCTTTTTTTCCCCTAGTTTCAGATGGTTAGTTCAAGAGAAAGAAAATTGTTAAGAGACGCACTGCAGAAGCTTCATATGAGTCTGAGCTTAACTTCGGAATGCTTTCATGCATGGAATAAGGGTTGTAGAATTTGGCCTCAATTACATTCACTCTACTTACGTAACATGTGACAAACTTGGTCGGTGTGTAGAGCCGGAAAACGACCATGACCTATTGTAATGAACTTAAATTCACCTCAATATTGATTTAAGAGACTTGAAAAACCTGAACTATCCCTTTAACCTACAGCTGACTGGAAATGAGTGTTTCTCCCACTAAGTAAGACTTTTAATGAAAAAAATGTTGGTTTTATTTATGCTCCATTATTCCAATATTCAGTTATTCAGCATGCATAAAATAGATGGACTCACCACTTATTTTGGGCATTATCATTATAAACACTGTTCATTTACTGTGGCTGCATAAATCACAAATGAGTAATATTTAAATAAAATGTTCTTGCTTCTTAAAATAATAACCTTCTTGTTTTTATTTGTTGATGTTGTTGGTTTTTTGAAAGAAAAAAAAAAAATCAGTTGACATGCAAAACACGACCAGTAGTTTCTGGCCCTAACCTTCAGAATATATGAAAGCTGCAATTTAGTTGACTTCTGTGTGTACACATTTGTGAGCACTAGCTTGCACCTAGAAAGCAAACTTTTGCTCAACACAACTAATTTTGGGAACAGAATATAGTATTTCAAAACAAAGTTCATTTAATTCTGTTTTTAAAAGTTTTTAAACACAATGGTGAATATATTGTATAAGATTAAGAATGTATATAAAATCGCTCGCCCTATCATCCGGAGATCGCTAGTTCGAATCCCGGGTGGTGCTGTAACCTCTCGCAGCCGGAGGTCTAGAGAGAGCTGATTGGCCGAGCTCTCTCAGAGGGGAGGGATGAGAGGTACTTAGTGCTCCCACATTAATCACGGCTCTACAGCCAGTCAGGGGCGTCTGTGAGCTCGCGCAAGCGGAAGGCGCAGATAGCGCTGTCCTCCGAGTGTTACTGCCTTAACGGTGCGCGAGCGAGCAGTTCGAAAAGATGCATTCGGCTGGCGTCACGTGGTTCGGAGGAAACACGTGATAGTCTTCGGCCCTCCCGGCTGAGTGGTAGTAGTAGCCTTAATGTGGGAGCCCCCTAGTGACGGGGAGGAATTGGACACGACTAAATTAGGGAGAAAATCGGGGAAAAATCCCCCCCCCCCAAAAAAAGAATATATATAAAAAATATGGTAAAGTTTGTTTACCTGCCACGTCAATCAATTTGACTTTCTACTAAAGTAGGCAGGTCTTGGCCACACTGACTAAAACAAAATGTACCAGACTCTAGTGAAGCTACAGATATTTTTTGTGAGACTTGCCGAAAGCAAGAAAGTGGGTCACCGCACTGATGCACACATGTACAGACATAAAACTGCAAAAAGAATCCGTCAGACAACGTCCTTCTTGTGCACACATTGGAAGAACACAGCTTGAGGGCACAGAGACATTTATTAGACCTGTATGGGAGGGAAGGAAAGGTAAAAGAAAAATCTGAAATAATGCAAGGCGTAAAAATAAGAGGGAAAAGACTTGGAGGTTTGATCAGAGGTTAATTAACAAAAGAGTAAACGTATAGAGTGAAAATGTAAAGGATAAATGGGAGACAGCAAAAGGAAGGGGACAGAGCAAGAAAAAACACTAAAAAGGACAAACGAGACAATGAGTAAAAGGACAGTGTGTGGAGGCGTATAGCTGAAGAGCTTTATTATGGCAATGCTGTGTTTATACCCTACTTTTTAGTTCATGGACAAAAGGGACATTGTGAAATTGTTTCATCCATTTATCAGTAGCGTTCAGATAATATGTTACCTCAGCCAGATTCTCTTCTGCCAGAAATCACTCCTCTGTTTCAATGCAGTGTCAACAGCACCAACAAACTCTCCTCAACCTGTCCCACTGACATCCAGAAATAAGTCTGAAAGCAACCAAGGTACAGCGTCCTCTCCTGCACTAAGATGTGAAACTCAGTCTAGGGCCAGTTCTCAGTCTAGTGTGTAGCTAGATTTCTCTTCTTTTCATCCTTTTATTCAATAAAAACAGCATATGGCTTTTGCCAAGAATTACGGTGCTGTATGTAGTGACAAAGGTGGAAACATTAAACATTATGTAATGCTTAATATCCAGATGGCACGGTGGTTTAGTGGTTAGCATGGTCGCTTTGCACTTCCATGTTGCGGGTTCGATTCCTGCCTCTGGTCTGTGTGCGTGGAGTTTTCATGTTCTCCCAGTGCTTGCTGGGTTTACTCCGGATGGTCCAGTTTCCTCCCACAATCCAAAGACATGCTGATTAGGCTAATTGGCATTCCCGAATTGCCCGTAGTGTATAAATGAGTGTGTGTGTGTGTGTGTGTGTGTGTGTGTGCCCTACGATGGATTGGCACACCATCCAGATTTGTGCCTCAAGTCTCCTGGCTCCAGACCCCCCTCCGTGACCCTGTACAGGTAGTCCCCGACTTACGAACATTAAGTAACAAATTTCTGCAGATACAACCAGACAGAGGTTCTATGAATATTCCTAGATATGAAAAAAAACGCAGAAGTAGCTCATGTGTTTTGTATGAAAAAAAAAAAAAAAACACTGCAATGCACAAGATACCAATGTTTACAATTATATACACTATTTTCAGTGTGTAAGTGAATGTAGAAAATTTCTAAAGACCAGTATATCGCACTGTATGTGTGTGCGTGTGGCGGATCAAGAGAAATGAGTCAGGCTCGCCAGTTTCAATGAATCAGTCTGGAAGCACAATGATAGAAAATGACTGTCGTGTCCTCAATAATTTTGGACACGTCTCATCATTCAGAGGTCACAGTGGAAAACAGCTCTGAGACAGAATGGTGTCTGGGATTTAAAGGCGCAATGACAACATTGTTACATTTGACATGTGTGAGATAAATTTCCCAAGGGTAAGGGTGTAAGGAAAGGGCACAGATTTAGTCAAATGGATTGGTATGCTTTACATTGTACATTTGTGTCAAAGGCGTATAAGACTCACTTTGTCTGACTTACGAATGTGCTCCTGGAATTTAACTTATTTGTAAGTCGGGGACTACCTGTATACACAATAAAGCTGTATAGATGGTGAGTGAGTGAATTAAATATACAAATGTAACAAAAGATGAACTTAACCCTTAATCAAGCAAAGCACTACATTTGAGAACCCGTATCATATATATATATATATATTGCACATGTATAACTTCAAATAAATATCTACCTAAATAATAAATAAATATCTATCTAAGAAGTACAATTTATATATATATATATATATATATATATATATATATATATATATATATATATATATATATATAAATTGTACTTCTTAGATAGATATTTATTATATATATAATAAGTATATGTTCTTTATTACATAGGAAAATGAAAGCTAATTTTTACATTTCAACATAAGCACTACTGGCATCAACCAATTTCATCCAACGGCCAGGGACCGTCTTCTGAATTTATTATCAAATACTGATTATTTGAAAGGATATTGCTGAGACCTTCCTTAATCTGTGCCTCCAAGTCCTCCAGTGTGCGTGGCGTTGTGCTGTACACCTCCTCCTTTGCGTAGCATGGTAAGAGCAAAATACTTGAATTTTTTGACTTTGGATTTTTTTATTACCAAGAAAAAACTGTTTTTGTTTTTTTAAACATCTTTGGGCTTACCCATTACTTTATGACTTTACAATCGTAAGGTTTTGTCCATTGCTGTATATTTTTTTTACATTATCCCCAGGTTATTTAGGTACGCTGCTTTCCAAAAAATACCACTAGGTGGACTAATGACTTTACAGGAAAGTGCCTCTTAAAGGCACTTTAAAGGTACCTCGTGATAGGCTGGAGTCCCATCAACCCTGCAATCCTGCCTTAGATGCACCATGACCCTGAACAGGATACAAGTGCTTACTGAAGATGAATGAAGAATGTGAATGCAGAGGGAACATACTGTAGCTGTTTGTTTTTATGTACAGTATTATTCTATTATGGCTCTTGTTGCTGTGTTACTTTTGTTTGCAAGACTGCGTCACTCACGATTCTCGGACAGCTTTATGACTTGCGGGTGTAGCACTCTTCTGTGCACTTCTTGTGAATCCCTTTGCATAAAAGTGTCTGCAAAATGAGTAAATTGAAATGATAATCTGGTAATAAAGACAGGATATTACACAATAGAGAGATTTAACGCAAATCTTAAACAAAGTAAATTCTCTGCGCTGACTCTGATCTTAGAGATCAGATAGAGTGTGTGCGTGTCTAAGGTAAGTCATGACCTTTGTTGGCGGTATCAGTGTGTGTGTGAGAGTGTGTGTATGTGTGTAGGAATGCAGAAACAGCAGCTGGTGTCTGAACTGTAATTATAACCTCGCACCAATGCTTCCTGTTCTAAACACACACACACACACACACACACACACACACACACACACACACACACACACACACACACACACACACACACACACACGGGTAAGGTTCAAGAATTGAGGGCAAAGTTGAAGGCACTCTTAAGCTCAGTTTCTCTCTCTCACTCACACACTTACACACACGCGCACACACAACATGGTTTTGCTGCATCGACACATTTTTACTTTTTGTTTATCTTATGCCTATTTTGTGAAACTTACATTTTTACTTTATTTATTACTTCAGTTCATTGCTTCTTATATTTTATTACTCTCTTGCTCTTGGAGAAGTCCCTGGAACAAAAATGTGCTCCAGTATTAATAAAGTTTTATCTTATAAAATAAGATAAGATAAAATCGTATAAAAAAAAAAATATTACCATGGTATAGGTACCACAGTATTTTGACATTACCACGGTACTTGCTGATATAGTACATGTCCCACTCTAACGTACATACTTTACCATTACATTACCATGTACCATAGTATGGTTATTATGAAACACATACAAGGATACTGTCAACATATGTCATACGATACATGTTCATATACCATAATGGTAATATTGATATAGTATGGAATCATTGTACCAAATTTTATCCAACACCTGGTGTCACTGTGGTGTCTATCCAAGTGCCATGATGCTTGAGTGTAACCTCTGCAGTGCCATTTTACTTGTTCTGGTAACCTCCAAAGGTTAATACAAATTACTTTGATAAATACTCTGCTATAGCATACCAGCAGTATGTACTAACATATCTAATGTACAGTAGTGTATGTACTAACATCCATATAATATGATAATTACGAATAAAAATTATTTGGTAATTACGAATAAGTAGCAACGTAATTACATAGCACTACAAAGTACTTTTTTTTTTTATTAAAACTTAACATTATTATTGACATTAAACTGCACAAACACACCTGCTGGCTGATTTGTCCATTGGGATAAGACTGTGGCAGGTAGCGTTATTATAGCGTTATAGGTAAAAATTAAGTTTGGATTTTGCTGTTAAACTGTTCAGATGTTAATATACTAAAAGTAAAAATAGCAGGACTGTGTTTAGATTAAGAGATTAAAAACCATAGGAACATAATTTGTGGATGAGCACCAGTTGGAGACGTTTAAACACCACAAAACTAGGAAGGACAGCCTGACTGCTAGCAAATTAAGTGCATATAAGTAACTGCTAGTTTGTTGTATATAGAATGCCAGTTTATTATATTAGAAGTAGGGTTTTGTCCTGTACAGTGTGTGAAATACAGTAATAAAAGTAGTGTGATAATACTATTAATAATAGTGATAAAAACCATTCTGAAATTAAATGCTTATTGATAAGAAATCATAACTAAAGTTCATGATGTTACTTTATCTTGAAGCAGAGATATTTGAGGCATCAAATTTCTGGCATTAAAGGATGGAAATGAATGCAAAACAAACAAACAAACAAACAAACAAAAAAGGTACATGAAGTGTCCCGAGATCACCATGAAGGGTCATGGTTTCCTAAAAGCAGGTCAAGTTCTTTGGCTTAGACTGCATGTACACAGGTTTGTTTGTATGTATGTATCTATGTATGCATGTATGTATGCACGCATGCATGTATGTAACAAAGGACTTTTTTTCTTAAGGGGGGGGGGGGGGGGTTGTCAAAAAAAAAAAAAAAAAAAACATTTTACCCACAAGAAAACACAAAAACATGGTGTCAAGAGCATGCCAAACCAACATATAGCATTGGTATAACCCTAAATGTAAAGCCACATTGGCTAATCAGAAACCTGGGGTAAAAAGGTATATCACATATATACATTATGAACTAAGGTCAAGCAAAAGACACATAGCACATTCATGTAGCATGTTTATAATGTGAAAAGTCAGTGTACCCTGTCTACACGTCAACATTGAAAAAATGAGTTTCTGAATATCTTCACGCCAAAAAGAGTTTACAAACGGTCCGTTTCCAGTGACCAAAAACACCACACACATACACACAAGCTTGAAAAAACACCCTTGTATGTGTGCGCTACCTGCAAGTCCCCAGTGCATCCAATTGTGTTTTCTATATATCCTGCTGTCTCTATGTAAATCAGAGGCTCGAACCCATCACAAAAATGAAATATCTCTGTGAAGTCTTTATTTCAGACTGTTTCAGCCTGTAACAGCATGTAACCTTTACCATCGTTCCCACATATAGCAGGGGATGTAGTTCATATTTTTTTTATTGACACTACAAAAGAAAGCATAGAAATAGGACTACATTGACCTGCATTATCCAACATGATAGAATAAACTTGAAGTAAGGGTGCAAGACTATTTCAGAAGAGTTACCGGTAAGTTTACATGTTCTTACTTTAACATTCTTGAAATAATAACATGATCAAATGAAGCCAAAGTCATTTTAAGGAACCTGAAATTCTACTAGCTTCTGAAAAGGAAATTACCGTAACTGCATTCCACACTCCTTTTATAGTGTGCACATGACAATGAAACATGAACAAAGTATCTAAAAAAATATTGCTAATTAATAAGAATGCCATTTCAGAACACGTATTTATAAACTGCATATATTGAACCTCAATGCAACACACATTGCAACGTATGAATTAATAGTATACAATCATGTATCAGCCAGGGGGCAGTGGTGGCTCAGACAGCTGAGGCTCTGGGTTGTTAATTGGGAGGTCAGGGGTTCGAGCCCTATCCCAGCCAGGTTTTCACATTTGGGCCATTGGGAAAAGCCCTCAACCCTATGCCCATATATAACACCCAGCCAATAAGATGCAGGGGATCCTCAGCGCCAATCCCAATCCTGGCGAAATGGTTACACTGTGCCAGGAAAAGCATCTGGCATAAAAACTGTTCCCAATGACCTGTGGATCAAATGATGCAATATCAGTGTCATTATCAATTGGATGAATGTTCCCTTTCAGGTCCTTTTAAGGTTTCTTCCTCATATCTTCTGTGTGAGTTTTTCCTTGCCACTGCAACCATTGGTTTGCTCTAGCAGGTAAAGTGGAGCAGAAAGGTCACGCATCGTCTATACCGCTTTATCCTGTATCCAGGGTCACGATTTCCAAGAAGCCTGGAGACTTAGGGCATAATGCAGGGTACACCCTGGACAGGGTGCCAATCCATTGCCGGGCACAAACATACACACACTTACTTTCACACTAGAGGCAATCTGGGAATGCCAATTAGCCTAATCTGCAGGTCTTTGGACTAGGAGAGGATACCAGAGTATCTGGAGGAAACCCACCAAGCACAGATCATGCAAACTTCATGCACACCGAGACAGGAAGTGAACCTGACCGGGAAACAAACTTGGACCCTGGAGGTGCAAGGCGATAGTGCTAACCACTACACCACCATGCTGCAATTATTTTCCATGATTTACTGTTATTCAATTACATCATTTGGGTTTGAGATCAAAAGATAAACATGGGGAAAATATTCGAATTTCAGCATTAATTTCCATTCATTGATTTACATCATGTGAGGTGTTAAACCTCACAAACTCAAAAACACACCTCTGCATCCTATACACTACAGCTTTAATATCAGCAACAGCCTGTCTCTGTCATGCTCGGCAATGAATGGCGAAAACACCAACCAGCAATGGCATGCCTCATAGAGCTCTCGTAGATCTTCATATTCTTACGATTACTTAATCGTATGCAGGGAGATCATAAGGTGATTATGCCTTGGAGGTAAATTCCGTACCTGACCTGATAAACAAAGCGCAGAGATGAATTTACCGGAATGGGGGTGGAGACGAGGTGTAGGTGGGATACTGGAACGTTGCTTCAGAGTAGGGTGTGTGAGCTATGCAAACACACTCCTCCTGACCTTTCGTTACTGACTTTTTTTTAAGAGGAAACCAGCTTTTTTTTTTTTGGGAGAAAACCCATTTCATGAAGGAAACACAGTGAAATTTCCAAAAAGCATGACTTGTAGCAACAGACCTACAAGTATGTGACACATGAAGATTATCTTTTGCATTCTTTTATTATGAATATAACCCAGGCAAGTGTGCACACATCAGTAGATTGACTGTGCTTAGTATTAGTCATTTTATTTATTTATTTATTTATTTATTTATTTATTTTAGAATTTGTATTCTAACGTTGCCCAACTTACCATCGCATAGTATCCTTACACCTGGAAATTGTAATTGACCTGCATCAAGCATTGGACACTCAAAAAGTAAGATAAACTTTAGTGTGTGTCTTTTACCTGGACATGTAGTGTTAACTTTCACCAGTCTTTGAGGTTCAACTATGCACCTTTAATTATTTTTACATGCCCATTTTCAATGGAAATATATACACCACATGTTTAAACAATGTGCCATTGATGTCACTAAGAAAATACAATTTGCAATCCTTATTTCTGAAAGTATGTTACACTTTATAAGTTATAGATACCTTCATAAATGAACCATGAGAAACATCAGAGAGAGTGTCTCAGCATTGCCTGAGGTCAAATGCATATTTTGATGACGTTTTTCATCTGACTGACACAAATCCAGAAGATGATGAGAACGTTTCAGGGTTCAGTGCTATGCTGACTGGCACTCTTTAATAAAAACAGAGCACATTCACTTGTCTTAATTACCCCACTCCCTGATTCGTGTGCACAGCTACAGCACAATTATCAAATTATATTCTCCATAACTGACATCGATGTTTTACTAAGCGCTCCGTGTGTCAGACGCAGCACGGTGTGGCTTAGAAAATTTCCCTGGAAGTTCAAACGCAGGTCAAGGTGTTCCAAGCCAACAGCCTTTCTCACCTCAGGGTGACATACCTGCATGCATGACTAACTACTAGCTTTACACACACACTAATCATATCCTCTCCCACACACCACACAACACACGAATACACAGATACCAAGTATGGCATGTGGGCATATTTATTTGAACTGATTTCTGAATAGAGGTGAGGAGACAACCGGGAGATCTTCTGATAATAGAAAATTCAGCTGTGCATTATAATTACAATGTGCCCAATAGCCTTTTACAAATATTGTAAAATACTATAGTAATAGTCGAGGCATTGCTTTACCTTTGGAGAAGGTGAAATGACTTACTGAATATATAAAGTAGCCACTACTTCCTCTAGCAGTGGAGAAGGTACTTTAAGCAACTGTACTGTATCTTCCGATCACTGATCTCGGAGAAAGTAAAGTGAACCAAGAACCATTCCATGGGGGACTCCAGTTGTAAGGCTGTGAGATGATGAGCCTGAATGTTTTCATCTTAAGATCTATTTGCACGGGATTAGTACTACCTGGGGACCTCTATTCATTTGTAATAATTGCGAAGGTTGCTTGTGATCTTAAGCCCGTGCAAATCGGCCATGTCTGTCATTTGTAAAGTAAAAATTCCCCCGCGACTGACCTACCGTATTTCGCTGATCACCAAAGTCCTGTGATAATATTAATCCTGTGCAAATCAGCATTTCTGTAATTAGGCCAGGATTTGGCTGAGTCGTAGATCATTTATTCAAGGTATTTGTTTCCTGTGCGCTTTTTATCCATCTTCTACAAAGAATGCAGGTTGCGTTTGGGTGCTTTGAAAGTATTTTGGGTGCCGGGTCATATCGCTATACACCATACAGCAATATGATGTGCAGAAAAAAGAAAGCTGAAAACCCTCAGAAGAGTGAAACCAAAAATTATTATTAGATGGAGATGGATGACATGTATAGCAGCATGCGGTATGGAACACTCTTCCTTTCATATCATACAGCTAGACCTATAATGACAAGTGTTTTTATCTTGAAATCATATCTGGGAGATAAGTCAGGAAATGTAAGCAAAATTGCACGCTTCGCTTATCCGGTGCAAATGCGCCACACGAAATTTAGATGTGGGGTGTGTAATAGCTGAGTGTATAATAGCTGAGTGTGTCTTAGGGTGATGCAATTGCTAAGTCATGTCCACCTCTTCATGACCCCATGGACCGTAGCATGCCAGACATTCATGTTTATTGCACTGATGATGGTAACAAATTATCTCATCCTCTTTCATTCCCTTCTACTTTTGCCTTCAAATATTATCCAGAATCAGGGTCATTTCCAGTGGGTCATCTCTTTGCATTAGGTGGCCAAAATATTTGAGCTCTAGCTTCAATATCTGTCCTTCCAAATAACTGTCAGGTTTGATATGGATCTACTTTTACTTTTAGGTTAGGATTAGAATAGCTACTTTTTAAAATGCTGACTAGGTGTGCCATAAATGAGTAATAGAACACATCAAGAAGATTTTTTAGATTTTTAGTCTTTATCTGTTTGTTTGTGCCCACACCATGTAAAAAGAACTACTGAATGAATTTTAATGGGGTTTTCACAGGTGTATTTGGCCAAGCTTGAGGTAACGTATAGGCTCCGTTTCATCACAGTTGGCCTATGGGAAGAGAAGATATGCTAATTGGAAATTTAAATGGAAAATTACTTTATATCATAAAAAAATTACATGGAAAAAATCTTGATCTAACACCTTCATTCCGCCCACTTCATGATAAGATGTAAAAAAAAAAAGTAGTACATTCCAAAATTCAACAGATGGTGCTGTACATTTTTTAAAACGCGCTTAGGAGTGTGCAATTAAATTCTACGCAAATGAAGTTGATCTAGTATTAAATACGTTTGTTAGCCCTCTGATCCCCCCTACTGGCCTGGGGCCCCAAAGCAGTTCCCTGTTGTCAAACAGCACCTCTGGTTGTCCTTCATATACAGTATAGTTCACACAAATCGTATATAAAGTAGAAATTATTCTGCTGAACTGCATTCCTGTTCTCAATATATTTACTTGCTTAAAGTTTAAAACAACTGTTTGGTAAAATAAATGCACATTGTTAAATTTAAATAAGTTGGTAATACAGTATAAGCTACATAAGATGAAGTGAACAAACTTAACGCTACAAACTACAGAGTGTCCTGAAAGTCAGCATGTAGTGGAAGAGACTACTCTGTATGTGTATGCTCACAAACAAATTGTCAATTGTGTAGAGGATGATTTATAAATAAAGTTGCATAAAATCTGTTAATTTCCCCTATACAGTACATAGAGACTTTTGGGACTGTTCTATATGCAGGTAAAGCAGGCAGTTCGATCATGGCTCAAGTGTACTGAGAAATCTTTCTACCTTGATGGTATCCAAGCACTAGTGAAATGCTGGATGAGTGTATTAGTGTAGCAGGAGATTATATAGAAAAAAATAAAGAGAGTGTTCTGTTATTCTGTGCAATCAAAAGTCCCACTTTGATTTAATGCCCCTCATAGAAACAGATTTTACAATGCTTAATTAAATTAGCCTAAGACTGCACTTCCTTTCATGGCCACTTTTGATCACATTAAACATATACAGTAATAAAAACAAAACAAAAATAAACGTCTAATAACTACACATCTACTGTTGTCATATAAACCTCTGCATTAGTTAATTTCTTTTTAGATATCACACCTTATTTTATTTTCCTCCACATGTGCATTTAAATAGGGCCTCCTTACCTCTATACCTGTGTTTCAATCTGCAGTGTTGACTAAAGTTGAAAAACGAAAACAGTAATTACAGATTTAGCCACCGGCTTGATCCGGAGATAAACACAGGCCTGCTGTCTCCCTATTCTATTTCGCGGGAAATAGAATAGGTTTCTATTTCCCGCGATTTACCTGAGCGTCACACATCTGCCCCACTGACATCATCAGCATTCTCGAGATCAAATCGCCGTGTTTTGTCTCCATCTGGGGGCCACAAGAGGTAGCACATGTATGTGAATAGGTGGATTTTTCTCTTTTAGAATTTTAGATCACACGTTAAAATGGTGGATCAGGTGGTTGAGACACTGGGCTGGTGGTCAGGGGTTCAAACCGCGCTACTTGCCAGGTTGCCACTGTTGAGCCCTTAACCTGATGTATAAGCTGTGGAAGTGGGACCTTTCAACGTTAAATGATTAACAACAAGAACAGCATAAAGTGAACAGTGCAAGAGCGAACCAAGATTCGGATACCTAGAAAGTTGATCATTTGAACTGTGGTCAACCCTCATTTATGTGGTCGACCCTCATTTATATTTATATGATATAAAAGTATAGCAAAGATATGGCAGTTGCAGTGAGTGTGTACGACTAATAGAAATATCAGTATGACATAAAATGATCCAAATGATCCAAATGATTGCAAGATTGGATTGCAAGATCCAAGATGGCGGCGCGGCAGTAGCACGCAGCGGCCACTCCGGAGCCAAAATGGTGCTACATTGTTTACGTCGTGTCGTAGCGCGTTTATTTTACAAAGTTTATGGACACCGGCACAAACGGTGTTCAGACTTACCACTGCCAGACACTTTTGCAACTCAATAAACCGGCATATTTCATTCAAGATGAGCTGCGGGAGAAGCTACGCGACCTCGGCTTGCTTCGGGAACCAGGCCTCCAGTCCTCGGCGTTGCCTGATGCCGGTGGCCGGAGGAGGGGACATCGTAAGCGGTGCGCGAGGAAGCGGAAGCGCGGCAAGCGGGCGAGAGTCTGTGCTAGGCTAAAAACAAACCCTAGCCGGCCGGCTCTTCCGTCCATCATCTTATCTAACGTCTGCTCCCTGGAAAATAAACTGAACTACATCCGACTGCAACAGGCTACACAGCGTGAGGTTAGGGACTGCTGCGTATTTGTTTTCATGGAGACATGGCTCAGTGACAGAGTTCCAGATGCCGGCATTCAGCTAGACGGACTAGCCTCGTTTCGCGCCGACAGAAACGCAGCTCTGTGCGGTAAGACTCGCGGCGGCGGCTTGTGTGTTTACATCAACACGAAATGGTGTAAGAACTCTGTGCTAGTTTCTAGCTTTTGCTCATCGCTGGTGGAGATTGTGACTGTTAGATGTAGACCTTTTTATTTACCACGGGAATTCACCACTGTTTTCATTATCGGAGTGTACATTCCACCTAGCGGTAATGCTAAGGAAGCGCTAGGGGAACTGTATGCTAAGATCAGTAATCTGCAGAACACACACCCGGATGGATTGTTTATTGTTGCTGGAGATTTCAACCATGCAAATCTCTAGTCAGTGCTTCCTAAATTCCATCAGTATGTGGACTTTGCAACACGGGGAAAACACGCTGGCTCTTGTTTACACAAACATCCCCGGCGCATATCGGGCAGAGCCCCGCCCCCACCTCAGCTACTCAGATCACATCTCTGTTATGCTAATTCCAGCATACAGACCACTCGTCAGGTGTTCAAAACTGGTTCTGAAGCAAGTGAAAACCTGGCCAGCAGGAGCCATCTCTGCTCTTCAGGACTGTTTCGAGAACACTGACTGGAACATGTTTAGGGAGGCTGCAACTTACGGCGACTTCACCGACTTGGAGGAGTACACGTCATCAGTGACCAGCTACATCAACAAGTGCACCGATGACGTCACTGTCTCCAAGAACATCATCTCACGACCCAACCAGACACCGTGGATTACTGCGGAGGTGCGTGCACTACTGAGAACTCAGAAAAGCGGGGGACAAAGCGGCCCTAAGAACAGCAAGGGCCAAACTGTCCCGGGCCATCAGAGAGGCAAAGCGCGCACACGCCCAGAGAATCCACAATCACTTCAGGGACAGCGGTGACACACAGGGGATGTAGCAGGGTATACAAGCCATCACTAACTACAGGACTTCATCACCTGCCTGTGACAGTGACGGCTCCCTTCCAGATGCGCTGAACAACTTCTACGCACGGTTCGACATGCAGAACGACGTGACGCTGAGGAAGACCACCCCTCCGCCGAACGACCAGGTGCTGTGTCTCACCACGGCTGATGTGAGGAAAACTCTACGCAGAGTCAACCCACGTAAAGCTGCTGGACCAGACAACATCACAGGCAGAGTGCTCAGAGAATGCGCAGAACAGCTGGCAGGTGTTCTCACCGACATATTCAACATCTCTCTGAGCAGCGCCATCGTTCCCACATGCTTTAAATCTACCACCATCGTCCCCATGCCGAAGAAGTCTTCTGTGTCCTGTCTCAATAACTACCTCCCTGTTGCACTCACACCCATCATCATGAAGTGCTTCGAGCGGCTCGTCATGAGACACATCAAGACCCTGCTGCCCCCCTCACTAGACCCCCTGCAGTTCGTGTATCGTCCAAACCGTTCAACGGACAACGCCATCGCCACCACACTCCACCTGGCACTGTCACATCTTGACAAGAAAGACACTTACGTCAGAATGCTGTACATAGACTTCAGTTCAGCATTCAACACAATCATCCCCCAACACCTGATCGGGAAGCTGAGCTTGTTGGGCCTGAACACCTCCCTCTGTAACTGGATCCTGGACTTTCTGACCGAAAGACCTCAAGCAGTGCGGATCGGGAGCTACACCTCCAGCACCACCACACTGAGTACTGGGGCCCCCCAGGGCTGCGTGCTCAGTCCCCTGCTGATCACACTGCTGACTCATGATTGTGTAGCGACACACAGCTCCAATCATATCATCACGTTCGCTGATGACACGACCGTGGTGGGTCTCATCGGCAAGAACGATGAGTCAGCGTACAGAGAGGAAGTGCAGAGGCTAACGGACTGGTGTAAAGACAACAACCTGGCTCTGAACGTCGAAAAGACAAAAGAGATGGTTGTTGACTTCAGGAAGACTCGGAGCGATCACTCTCCGCTCAGCATCGACGGCTCTTCTGTGGAGATTGTCAAGAGCACAAAATTCCTGGGCGTCCACCTGGAGGAGAACCTCTCCTGGTCCCTCAACACCAGCTCTCTGCATAAGAAAGCCCAACAACGTCTTTTCTTCCTGAGAAGGCTGAGAAAGACACAGCTTCCACCACCGATCCTCACCACCTTCTATAGAGGAACTATTGAGAGCATCCTGAGCAGCTGCATCACTGTCTGGTTTGGGAATTGTACCGTGTCAGACCGCAAGACCCTACAGCGGATAGTGAGGACAGCTGAGAAGATCATCGGGGTCTCTCTCCCTTCTATCGAAGACATTTACACCACACGCAGCATCCGCAAAGCCACCAGCATTGTGGCTGACCGGACATATCCATCACACTCACTCTTCACCCTCCTGCCATCTGGAAAAAGGTACCGAAGCATTCGAGCACTCACATCCAGACTGAGAAACAGTTTTTATCCGCAAGCCATCCGTCTCCTTAACACAAAGGGACTGGACTGATAAACACACACACACACACACACACACAAATCACTCAGACGAACTAAATAACATCTGGACTGAACTGATAAACACAATCACACTGATGTACACCCATCTCAATCTGCTCATACCTACCTACCTGTGCTGCTCCTCGCAATTTTTTGCACGATATTTATTTGACTGCTATTTGCACACACAATACTCTTGTCAAAATGTAAACTGTTTACTGCTGCTCTTCCCACTACCTCAATTCATACTTCATCAAAAAAGTACTGTTATGTGTTACATTGTTGTGTCTGTCACGTACCTCTTTGTTTGCACATTTGCATGTGCACTTTGTCTATTGTGTATTTTTATGACCCGGTTACTGCGTTCACCAGATATCAACACAATTTCGATCCGCTCATCACGTGTTAACCTCTTCGACATGTCAATGGCTGTGAACAAAGAGAAACTTGTAAATAACTCATGAAAGAATAAAAACAACCAAGCTAAAGTTAAAACCAAGCACACCATTGTTTTTCTTGTGACATTCCCAATAAGTTTGATGTGTCACATGACCCTCTTCCTATTGAAAAAAACAAAAGTTGGATCCAAGATGGCCGACTTCAAAATGGCCACCATGGTCACCACCCATCTTGAAAGGTTTGCCCCCTCACATATACTAATGTGCCACAAACAGGACGTCAATATCACCAACCGTTCCCATTTTATTAAGGTGTATCCATATAAATGGCCCACCCTGTATATATATATATATATATATATATATATATATATATATATATATATATATATATATACACACACACACACACACACACACACACACACACACATATAGGGTTGACTTAACCCAACTTTTCATCTGCTTAAAAGGTTCGAGTTTCGTTTCCCATTGTAGCCCACTGATGTGTAGTTGGTCAAGTGATTGTTTTTCTGTAAACACAAGTTGGCCTAAGATCCCCAACAATTAAAACAATTAAACACAAACATTACTTAAAAATTCTTCCAGAACTAGTTAAAGTTAAAACAGTGATCTACATAAAACAGGTTCTATTTTGCTTAAAGGTCAGTAAAATATCTGGATAATACCAGATGCTTATCAGTGTCTTACACTGTAAAAAGACTCGGGTTGCACCAGCAACCTTTTAGTTATGCTGTCATAGTTTGTCTTGCCGGAGTCCCTGCTTGCACTCTGCACTAAATATGCATTCACCTTATACATCATATGACCGTGATAATACCTAACTTATTTCTCGTACTCTTCTGCTCTCTCCTCTTCTCTTCTCTCTCTCCCTCTCTGTCTCTTTAACTCTCCCTGTCTCTCTGTCAAGCTACACATGTCATTCCTGAGCTCTTAATGATACAGACTCCCTGTGCCCTCTGGACCTGTCTGACTCGTCCTGGTGTCCCGCTTCTGGTTGGAGTTCTCGTCGCATGGATGCCCTGTGTTGTTTGTTTGGGATGCGTGTGGTGTCTGGGGACGGTTCCACTTTACCTTGAAGGCAGACCTTGCCTCGGCCAATGGAGATTACTGTTTCTCTGAATAGTTCAGGACTGGAATTTCCTACAGTCTGTCTGAGCCTCCAATAACAAACTGAACTCCGTATTAACTTAAAGACATCAACTGTTATATTGAACTTCCAGCTGCCTAACACACAGTATGACTGCAGATCAATTCCTGCTTTCCGTTTCACCCAAATGAGGATGGGTTCCCTGTTGAGTCTGCTCCCTCTCAAAGTTTCTTCCTATTGCGATCTCAGAGAGTTTTTCCTTTCATACAAATTTCCATAATTTTCTTTTGACTGTAAAGCTGTTTTGTTGCAATGACAATTGTTAAATGCACTATAAAAATAAAATTGAACTGAATTGAATATAGCATAATGCTATATTTTACGAGGTGGAATGCTTCTTGTGACCAAACAAATGTATTTGTTGCTACAGTATGTGTTAAAAGAACTAAAATATGACAGGCTGTGCTGTTATAACAACACGTGGAATATACAGTACACAGACAAATGAAAAAAAAAAAGAGATTTGCGTGCCAAAAAATTTGGTGTTATGGACAAGTTATGTACCATATCAGGTTTCTAATAATCTGTTCCACATAACTATTTTAAGCATTTATGCATGCTTAGGATGCCAGTCATTATAAGACCTTATACTTGGCATAAATCACAGATTTATGGCTGATTAAGTAAAGTAAAGCCTTTATTTTGTCACATATACATTACAGCACAGTGAAATTCCTTCTTCGCATATCACAGTGTGACTGGGGTCAGAGCGCAGGGTCAGCCATGGTACAGCACCCCTGGAGCAGTTAGGGTTAAGGGCCTTGCTCAAGGGCCCAACAATGGCAACCTGGCTGAGCTGGGAATCAAACCGCCGATCTTCCGATCGGCAACTCAGTGCCTTAGCCCACTGAGCCACCACATGTTCACAGGGTACTGTTTTGTATCCTGTCTAATGATTTGTCTCATAAGATGTCCTTTGTCTTGTGTGTTAATTATTTTTCTTTGCACTAACACTTCTTAAATTTTTACAACAGGTTCACAACAGACCTGGAGCCTATAACAGTCAACCCAGGGCATGAGGCAAAGTACATCCTGGATGGGGTACCAATCCATCACAGGGCATACAACTATGCACACACTCACTACAAGTAATTTGGAAATGCCAATTAGCCTAATCTGAATGTCTATTGTTTGTGGGAGGAAACCAGAGTACCCAGAGGAAAGCCACCAAGCATGGGAAGAAACATGCAAAACCCGAGTCGAGACTCCAACCCTTGATCCTAGAGGTTCAAGCACACAGTACTCACCACCATGTACTTCTGCTGAGTAGACGTTCATAAAATAAAGTCAGAATAATTTAGTAGTTTAATGTTTGGAAGGTTTTTACTAAACATAATTATAACATTTAGAACAAAGTTTTAACAACTGTACTCAAGTGATTAGTAAACACAACAGTGACATTTCAATTAGCATTATACATAAATAATCCAACCATCAAAATGCTATAAGAAATCGTAACAGCACTTTGGACATTTCTATAGTATACTCATTGTAGACATGCAGATATAAGGTTTATTAGACACCCTCAAAAATCATTTTAATAACATTGATTCAAGATTGTATTAGGTAAGAAAATGGCTCAGCTATCACACATAACTAGCACTTGATTTCCTGATTACCGTGATAACATAAAATTAGTCAAGAACCTCTAAGTGATGGAGTTGTCCTGTTCACAAATGCTGATAATTTTGTAATGATATTTTATCAGTCATCCATTATTTAATATTAAACACTTGCTTTAGACTAATAAAAGCCTGCTCTTTAGTTATTCTCTTCCATGCATCTGGATACACAGCTGGCTCTGCATTATATCTTTCAGCAAATTGCTTATTGAATGTCCAGCACATACTTCCAGTAATCCGAGGCCTCTGTAGTCATGTCAGGTGCAATGTGCCACTTTGGATAGTATTTCTGATAGTCTTTGTAGGGATGAGATTGGAAGTTTGTTTTATTGCTTTGAAACATTCCGTTGCCATGAACACTAGATGTACAAATCTCCTCACAAAGGACATTAGTATTCTCATCTCTGCAGATGCCAAGTCCTTGTGGTCTGTGTACAGCTGCATGGTGAATCTGATGTTCCTTCCCTCCTGCCTCGCATGGTGTTTTGCAAAATGGACACTGTTCTCCACAACCAAACACCCCCTTGAAAAGCACATCCCGAGGTTTTGTTGTCACTTTTTTCAGTGTTTCAACAGCATCAGTTGACTCTGAGATCTCCTGTTCTATTTCTTGTTTCAGATCATTAATACATTTATGGAGACTTTTAGTGAATGAACTGCAACAGCTGGTGTTCTGAAACAGGACCCTGTCGACTGTGCTCATGGATATTGAGATGGTATCACTCATAGCTTTGCAAAAATTGTGGATTACAATTGTGGTACTTTGTGCGTTATTTGGCAAAGGAGATCCATCAGCTTCAAGCTTACAAGTTTCCACTGCTTTTTTAATTTAATTTTTAATGTTTGCAGAGATATGTCTTTAGGAAAACATTTAACAATGTGATGGTATATCCAGTCTTTCACATAAGTTTTATAATGCAAAATGTACTCTGCAAAATCATTAAAGTTAGATTTTTCCAGAAGTTCTTTCAAAATGGTATACTGAAATAGTGCTCGTGAACTATACTCAGTAGTTTTATTCTCCAGAATTGCATCAACAATGTCAGGTCCGGGAGACTGGTTGATGTACTCGCCACTGCCACTGGTCTCTCTCTCTCTGTACAAATCAATGAAATCAGAGAGATACTCACACTTGAATTTTTGTAGATGTTTTAATGGATCTTGGTCAGCTAAATACTTCCTGTGCATCTCAAAGAATTTCCGAGAGGCAATGCCACAAACATGCAATTTCAGGTCAAATTCAAATTTGGTATTGATTTTAGAGCCTGCTTTTTTGAGGTGTGCATCAATTTCTTCAAGCAAATCTTTTGTAAATGTATCCTGGTAATCACCTTCAGACTGTGTTAAACCATCAATCAGTTTCATGCAACTGGTAATGACATCAACTGCAACAATCTCTAGATCTTGCTTTGCACTGTTTTGTGTAAAAAACTATTTGATTTTCTGACGGATTGTTACATGTGTTTTGTTGTTGACCGTAAAATCTTCCTGCCCATATTGTGTCAAATTCTTAACATTCTGAAAATCTTCCATTATTTGACGATTCCCTAAACTCGCTCGTAACTGCTTCAAAACATCATCAGGAACATCCCTTTCTTTTAGACCAGCAACATTTGCCACCTCTTTTTGCCACATTTTCTCAAAAGCAGCTTGGAGATCCTCATCAGACACCTCATCGTTATGATGTTTGTAATCCGGTATTAACTGCTGGACTTGGCACTCAATCATAGCAGCTTGGTTATTTTGTATCTCTTCAACTTTCTTCTTGTTATTTTTCTTCCCAAGAGCAGCAAATAATCTCTTACCAACCTCATGTGTCATATCAGTCTCCAGAGATTTAATGCTATTAGTAAAATCAGATTTGTACTTTTCTACTAAATGCACATTACGATCTTTCCTCTTGTAGAAGTCTATAAATTTTTCAGTGATTGCTGTTGTTTGAAATGCAATCTCATCATATGCATTATTTTGAAATGCCACAGCATTAGATATCTGAACTTCTGCTCTACCAAACAAAGACAACATGTGTCTCCTGAAAGACCACTCCCAGACTGAAAACTCTTTGCAGAGGTTGTCATAGGCATGGGCTACAAGACTGTTTCTGAAACTAAATATGAAGTTCTCAATCTTCACTGTCCTCCACAAGCTACTCCTCCATTGAAGGAACTCTGGGATCTGAGAGAGTTCATCTATTCTTGCTTTAAGCAGTTCCAAGAGGCTTTTCTTAAAATCAAACACAGCCACACTGTATCCTGTATTAACTGGTGCCATTGGTGGTGTGCCATGCCATAGACCTGGGATATACCAGTTATTCTTTTTCACATCATAGTCCAAAACATCTGTGAATTTCTTTACATGATGCTGCTTTTCCATTTCTACTGCAATCAATGTCATCTCATTTAGCTGATCCAGGAGCTTTTGTCGGTCTGTCATGTTTTTGTCATAAGCAGATACACCAGCAACATTTTGTGGCAGTGGCAGACTTCTTTTTTTAGCGATTTCCTTCATCCGTAAAAATGCATGAACTGCAATCTGTAGGATGTCTTTCATCTCTGTGGTGTTCTCCATTGCTACACTGATGATAGTTACATCACTAAGACCAATGACAAATGTGGCCAAATCATTGTCATGCTCATAACTGTCTTCCAGTTGTGCCAGTGCTGGTGATTTCAAACCCTCTGTATCAATCAGAAGGACAAAATCACAGAGTAGCTCCTCCTTCAAGTCTTCACCCACAGGAAGGACAATCATGAATGCTCCACGTGTGCATCGTCCACTGCCCACTGCGAACTGAACTCCAAACATAGTGTTGAGCAGTGTTGATTTACCAGTACTCTGGACCCCCAACACAGTCACAACCAGCAAACGGCTCTTTTGCCCAACCATCCTGTGAAGCTCCATAAGAACATCCGTTATCCCATTGATTTGCCTTGCAAAAGTAGCCAAATTCACTTTTTGGCTTTTCTTTATGATGCAATCTCTTTCTAGTTGTAGAGTATCAATTGCTGCTTCAGTAGATGACTCCACATTCTGTTTTGTACTATTCTGTGAGCAGACAGCATTTGTTCCTTTTTATTAACACTGTCCAGAAACACAAAGACAGCTGTAGACACCTGAGTAAGAAAATCTAATTGTGTTGCAAATGTGCAAATATCTCCTCTTAAATTAGCAATAGCAACTGGCTCAGGAAAGACATCAATGCTATTGTTCCCACCTGGAAGACTCCAGCCTATTTCAACTAGGCTATCAGCGATTACCCTAGGAGAAAACACTCCAACCATTTCTCTGTGAGAAAAGAAGTTATAATGCTGCTCTGACTTGTTGAGCACTTTGCTTAAAATATAGGATTTAGACAAGCTGCAGTTACTTAACCTCACAAATGATATCAAGGGAATTTCTGCATGAACAATGCTGTCTTCGACAAACACTTTAGATTTTGACGTTGAATGTGGATGCCATTCTTTCATAAAACCTCTAAGAGCCCATAACATCAGAGTGCACTGATTATGTAGTCCATAAGGTAACACAAAGGGTACTGCAAACTGGCACATTGACATTTTAAGTGCCATTTCTTGCTGAAGGAAACTATCTGCACAGACAAAGAGGGCAGTGTGAAGATCTAGAACATTTGGACTACCATCACAGTCCTGCTCAGAAATCTGGTTGTCTGTTTTATTTTCTCCACATTCAGATATAAAAAATCTTGAATTTGAATCAGCCATCAGTAACTTTCGTAAGAAAGTCATTGGCATTGCTTGCAGTGAGTGAACCTCTTCATCAGACACACTGACATTGTTGATCTCCAGCAAAGACCTCAGAGTCAGCTTGTTTGGGTAGTACATTTCAAGTCCCAGTGTTTTTAAAAATAAAAAAGTACATTAATTTTGTACTGTTTTTAGTACATGCACCACTATCAAGAAAAAAAAATATCTCTGTAGTTTCTTAAAGAAAGAAATGAGACCAAATGAAAATAAACAGCCATTCTACCTTTTAATCAGATCTGCTTTGTTAATGTTTTGCTTGGTTTATTAAAATATGTTACAAAATTTTTACCTATATGGTAATACCTACACACGTGGACAAAATTGTTGGTACCCTTCGGTCAATGAAAGTAAAACTCACAATGGTCACAGAAATAACTTTAATCTGACAAAAGTCATAATAAATAAGAATTCTATGAATGTTAACCAATGAAAGTCAGACATTGCTTTTCAACCATGCTTCAACAGGAATTATAAAAAAAAATGAACTCATGGAACAGGCCTGGACAAAAATGATGGTACCCCTAACTTAATAGTTTGTTGCACAACCTTTTGAGGCAATCACTGCAATCAAACGATTCCTGTAACTGTCAATGAGACTTCTGCGCCTCTCTGCAGGTATTTTGGCCCACTCCTCATGAGCAAGCTGCTCCAGTCGTTTCTGGTTTGAAGGGTGCCTTTTCCAGACAGCATGTTTCAGCTCCTTCCAAAGATGCTCAATAGGATTGAGGTCAGGGCTCATAGAAGGCCACTTTAGAATAGTCCAATGTTTTCCTCTTAGCCATTCTTGGGTGTTTTTAGCTGTATGTTTTGGGTCATTGTCCTGTTGCAAGACCTGCGACTGAGACCCAGCTTTCTGACACTGGCCAGCACATTTCTCTCTAGAATCCCTTTATAGTCTTGAGATTTCATTGTACCCTGCACAGATTCAAGACACCCTGTGCCAGATGCAGCAAAGCAGCCCCAGAACATAACAGAGCCTTCTCCATGTTTCACAGTAGGGACAGTGTTCTTTTCTTGATATGATTCATTTTTTGGTCTGTGAACATAGAGCTGATGTGCCTTGGCAAAAAGTTCCATCTGTCCATAGGACATTCTCCCAGAAGCTTTGTGGCTTGTCAACATGTAGTTTGGCATATTCCAGTCTGGCTTTTTTATGATTCGTTTTCAACAATGGTGTCCTCCCTGGTCGTCTCCCATGTTGTCCACTTTGGCTCAAACAACGACGGATGGTGCGATCTGACACTGATGTTCCTTGAGCATGAAGTTCACCTTGGATCTCTTTAGAAGTCTTTCTGGGCTCTTTTGTTATCATTCGGATTATCCGTCTCTTTGATTTGGCATCAATTTTCCTCCTGCGGCCACGTCCAGGGAGGTTGGCTACAGTCCCATGGATCTTAAATTTCTGAATAATATGTGCAACTGTAGTCACAGGAACATCTAGCTGCTTGGAAATGGTCTTATAGCCTTTACCTTTAACATGCTTGTCTATCATTTTCTTTCGAATCTCCTGAGACAACTCTTTCCTTCGCTTCCTCTGGTCCATGTTGAGTGTGGTACACACCATGTCACCAAACAACACAGTGACTACCTGGAGCCCTATATATAGGCCCACTGACTGATTACAAGATTGTAGACACCTGTGATGCTAATTAGTGGACACATCTTGAATTAACATGTCCCTTTGGTCACATTATTTTCAGTATTTTCTAGGGGTACCATCATTTTTGTCCAGGCCTGTTCCATGAGTTTATTTTTTTAAATAATTCTGTTGAAGCATGTTTGAAAAGCAATGTCTGACTTTCATTAGTTAACATTCATAGAAATTTTTTTAATTATTACTTTTGTCAGATTAAAGTTATTTATGTGACCATTGTGAGTTTTTCTTTCATTGACCGAAGGGTACCAACAATTTTGTCCACGTGTGTATATGTCTGATTAGATTTTCATTCCTCATGCTATCATGCCAGTGTACCATTAGCACTGTCCTCTGCTGTCCAGTCTAAATACTTGAAGAAAAGCACACTAATTTTTATGTGCTAGCATTTATTTTTAGATATACACTAAGAGGCACATATTCTGTATTTCAACTATTATTTTAGTTCTAAAAAGTAATATAAAAGTAAAACCGGAATAACTTGATTTGGAGAAGGATCAAAACTCTGTGTTAATACTTTATGGTTTATTTACAACTTTTGCTTCATTTACAGCCTTGAGTCTGTTCGGATACTTCACAACCAATTTTGTGCACTTTGATTGATTAGTGTTTCCCACTCTTCCTTACAGAACTTACATTGAACAATGTTCAGGTCATTATGTACGTACAGTCGTGGCCAAAAGTTTTGAGAATTACATAAATATTGGAAATTGGAAAAGTTGCTGCTTAAGGTTTTATAATAGCAATTTGCATATACTCCAGAATGTTATGAAGAGTGATCAGATGAATTGCATAGTCCTTCTTTGCCATGAAAATTAACTTAATCCCCCCCCAAAAAACTTTTCACTGCATTTCATTGCTGTCATTAAAGGACCTGCTGAGATCATTTCAGTAATCGTCTTATTAACTCAGATGAGAATGTAGACAAGCACAAAGCTGGAGATCATTATGTCGGACTGATTGGGTTAGAATGGCAGACTTGACTTGTTAAAAGGAGGGTGATGCTTGAAATCATTGTTCTTTCATTGTTAACCATGGTGACCTGCAAAGAATCGCGTGTAGCCATCATTGTGTGGCACCGTGCTGAGATCTTAGAAAAAAAATACTTTAGAACCGATTACGCCACCCCGAGGTTAACCGGGGAAATAACCCAATTAAGACACACAGGTTTGTAGGCCAAGGAACCCAGAGAGACGTGTGGACAATGTACAAAAATTTTATTTTCTATTTCACAATAAAACAGTTTTTAAAAAAAAAGCTCATTAGCATACAATGCTAAACTTAAGTCAACCAGGCACTCTGTATACTCACAAAAAAACAAAAAACAAATTACAGACAGACTTCTCAATGGCTGGGACAGGCTAAATGAAGTACCGGTAGTACGAGTGCACTCGTGCATCACACACGCGTCTACACACACACACACACACACACACACACACACACACACACACACACACACACACACACACACACACACAAGGTGAACCGTGAATCCAGGCAACACTGCACTCCACACTGCTCTATTAACACCAGTGCTCCAGCTAAATAGCTAACCTCCCGGCCTCCCAGTGCCCAAGACGGACAGAATTACATCCAACAATATATCACACACATCCACGACATAAACCAAACAAACTAATAAAAGAGCAAAAGTTCTCTTTACAACAAACACACAAAGAGAAAATAAGGAGAAAAAAAGACAAATAACAAATAAACCAAAAACAAAAATTTCGAGCTAGATGCTCACTGCAGCAGTCATATCAAATTCAGAGTTCTCCAAAAGCTACACAACATAGTATCCGTAAAGATTACAGATGCAGATAGCCGTAGCAGCAGGGCAGCTCCAAACCAATCCTACAGCAAGCCATCCATGATTACACTCCACAGGCACGGTGTAACCGATAACCCGGAGCAGATGCACAAAGAAAAAAAAAGAAAAGAAAGCGAAACAACAAAACCGGAAGAGAAAAACAGCAGCGCCGTCCTCCGTCAATGCGGAAGACAGATACTTCCGCCTTTGAACGGTTCACCGGCACAGCATCAGACACCCTTATCGCACCAGGAAGAAAAGAACTATTAGTAAAATAAATCTTTTCTATGAACCAGAGAAAACAAAACTCACTTACCCGGATGAATCGTTTTATCACGCGAGTTGTACCGCTGCTCACAGCTCACAAACATGTCATGCACAAGGGCGCGTGCACAGAACAAGTTCCACGGCTAAGTAGTAAACAAATGCCAGTTAACCCGATACCGCAATACACAGCACGTAAGAAGCGTGCACCTACCTTTCAAAGAGTGGACAGTCTGACTCAACCAGATATCAACTGGCCACTGCGCACACTAAGGGAAAAGAAATATCGGCCGTTTAGTATACATGCCTCTCTCCATTAGCCACATAGCTACAAACACAAACCACACACCTTCCGCTCATGCGCACACCGTGAGGGCGGTCCTAGTCGTGGCGTACGCCAGGTAAGAGAACTCCCGCCTTAAATATAATCGAGAACCATTCTGATAGGTTATCGTGCGTGATGAATCACTTACCTATAAACCAATAAGGAGGGCCCATCACATTGCCACAATCGCATTGCATAAAAATGGCTTCACAGGCAAAGCTATTGTGGCTACTAAGATTGCACCTAAATCAACAATTTATAGGATCAAGAAGAACTTCAAGGAAAGAGGTTCAATTCTTGTTAAGAAGACTTCAGGGCGTCCAAGAAAGTCCAGCAGGTGCCAGGATCGTCTCCTAAAGAGGATTCAGCTGCGGGATCGGAGTGCCACCAGTGCAGAGCTTGCTCAGGAATGGCAGCAGGCAGGTGTGAGCGCATCTGCACGCACAGTGAGGAGAAGACTTTTGGAAGATGGCCTGGTGTCAAGAAGGGCAGCAAAGAAGCCACATCTTTCCAAAAAAAACACCAGGGACAGATTGATCTTCTGCAAAAAGTATGGCGAATGGACTGCTGAGGACTGGGGCAAAGTCATATTCTCGGATGAAGCCTCTTTCCGATTGTTTGGGGCATCTGGAAAAAGGCTTGTCCGGAGAAGAAAAGGTGAGCGCTACCATCAGTCCTGTGTCATGCCAACAGTAAAGCATCCTGAGACCATTCATGTGTGGGGTTGCTTCTCATCCAAGGGAGTGGGCTCACTCACAATTTTGCCCAAAAACACAGCCATGAATAAAGAATGGTACCAAAACACCCTCCAACAATCCAACAACAGTTTGGTGAAGAACAAGGTAAGGCAAAAGTGATAACTAAGTGGCTCGGGGACCAAAACATTGAAATTTTGGGTCCATGGCCTGGAAACTCCCCAGATCTTAATCCCATTGAGAACTTGTGGTCAATCCTCAAGAAGCGGGTGGACAAACAGAAACCCACTAATTCTGACAAACTCCAAGAAGTGATTATGAAAGAATGGGTTGCTATCAGTCAGGATTTGGCCCAGAAGTTGATTGAGAGCAGCCCAGTCGAATTGCAGAGGTCCTGAAAAAGAAGCGCCAACACTGCAAATACTGACTCTTTGCATAAATGTCATGTAATTGTCGATAAAAGCCTTTGAAACGTATGAATTATATTTCAGTACATCACAGAAACAACTAAAACAAAGATCTAAAAGCAGTTTAGCAGCAAACTTTGCGAAAACTAATATTTGTGTCATTCTCAAAACTTTTGGAATTTGTAGATTCTCTGGGCTCTAACCAGGCCATGTGAAGACATTGACCTCTGTTTACCTTAGTATCTACTGTATGGTCAATTTACCTTTTAATTTTCTTGCAACCCTTTCATACAAGCCAAACTTTTGTAGCAGTTGTGCTACTGTTGTCACATGCACACAAGAACACTCTTTGACATGAAGTCCTGTAACTCCTTCAAAGTTGTCACTGGACTCTTGGTAGCCTCTCTGACCAATTTCCTCTCATACTGCCATCCAGTTTGGAGGAATGACCTGGCATGGGCAGAGCTGTTGGAGTACCAAACACCTTCCACTTATTAAATTAGGTAGATCAGAAGATAATTAGTTACTGTTTTAAGTTACAAAGTTTAAGCACTTAGGGATATGTGTGGGGGTGATCCTTTCCAAATCAACTCATTTTTTTTTGTTTCAATTTTCATTGAGTATGCATTGAGTAAATCAACCTGAAAAAGTATTATATTATGTATGATTTTATTTCAGGCTGTAAAACAACAAAATGTAAACATTTTGAAAAGGAGTGATTATTTTCTATACCCTCTGTAAGTGTATGTAAAGTTTTAAAGTTGCGTTGTAGAAGAAGCGATTACAGATTACTTACAATTAATTAAAATTTGTTCATTATAAAAAAAAATTATTTAATCAGTAAAAAAGTATGAATTTAGTTAAAATGTCTGTAGAACAAGA
The DNA here is from genome assembly GCA_030347435.1 of Clarias fuscus. NCBI lineage: Eukaryota > Metazoa > Chordata > Actinopteri > Siluriformes > Clariidae > Clarias > Clarias fuscus. The sequence continues at coordinate 26,379,706 of CM059216.1, forward strand.
TCCAATTAATTAAATTGTATGAGACTGATTTATATACAAATCATGCAAAAGGAATCATTTAGAAGCGAAAATTAAGCTGTTCCACACTCCAGTCGGTAGAGGGCGCTATCCACTCCTTCTGCTTGCGTGAGCTCACAGACGCCCCTGATTGGCTGTAGAGCCGTGATTAATGTGGGAGCACTAAGTACCTCTCATTCCTCCCCTCTGAGAGAGCTTGGCCAATCAGCTCTCTCTAGGCCTCCGGCTGCAAGAGGTTACAGCATCACCCGGGAATCAAACTTGCGCACTTTACCACTGTGCCACTCCGAGGACTACACTTGATCTTTAAAAAAAATCACGCCTGGTGTGAGATGAAAAAAGAAGGAGGGAGGGGGGCTACTGTAGGACAACTTTAACACACACACACACACACACACACACACACACACACACACACACAGAATCACTGCTCTCTGACAGAGAGCCTCTGACTGTAAACTCGAATCTTTAACAAGAAACCTCTCTATTAACACATGCTTTTGCCTCATTCTGAGGATTTCACAGAAATGTGGCGTTGCATTGTCATTAAACAGCTTTGTCTCCCAAACTGCTACAGGCTTTTTAACCTTTTTATTTTTTCACGAGGACCATTGTTCCAGTACAGTTACTAGAAAAGTCACAACACTTGGACACAAAAATAAAAGAAAATGCGCACACATGTGGTCACAGTGTTAAAGTAAACAGTGTACGCGCACATTGATGTTGACTGTATGATGAGCAATGCACACACATTGAGCATGGAAGATGATTACCCAAAATCCCACAGTGCAAGAGAAAGAGAAGACCCATTGGCTCAGTTGTGACTACGTGATGCTCGGCAGACAGTACTCTTATTTCAAGACATTGCTCATTTACCAAGTTAGAATTTATTTAAAAATTTGGCTCATCTTGCAAAACACAGACCAAGTTACTCATTTTGACAGTATGTGCAAAGGCAGTGCAATATAAAAAAATAATATAGTAAAATTAAATGTGTTATTAAAATGTTAAACTAATTGTTAAGGTTTTTGATGTTTATAAGTAAATGAACAGCAACTTAGAATCTCTATTAAATCTGCAATTTTATGTAATAATAACAGAATTGTTTTCATCAGATTTTTTATTGCTTAACTTTCCTGTGCTCTATATTCCAAAGGTTCCCAAAGTAAGTGGAGAATATTCTGTTTTTTTTATTTCTTGCATGCATTAGTATAACAGCCACAGCATTTACTGACCTTTGAGCTGACTGGACTGGGTCTGTGCTGTTTCTGAACCACAGTCTTGCACTAAAAGAAACGTTCAGTTAGATACAGGCAGTAGTCAGCAGCTAAAAAATATCATTAAAGCAGGATATAGCAGAAAATGGTACATAATGAATCACATACAAACATGCATATATTTTTGTAGGAGCATTCAGTGTGTAAAAATGCTAGTATGTGGCATACTTTCTTCTGTGTCATCCGTTTCAGATGCCATATTTCTTCACCGTAAATTTGTTGGGTATTACAAACTTTCAGAAATACCTGTAGTGAGAAAAACAGAACATTTGACAAACTATAAAATATAATAAAATAAACTGTTATTTAAACATGTGTAATGCTACTACTACTAATAATAATAACATCTATATAAGGCATCATCATTGCAAAATCAATGCAAAATTTCCCTGTTTTTATTCTTTAACAATGCTGAAGTCACTCAACTATTTATGCATTAGTATCTTGCATAGGGTTGCTGTGGCTGATAAGAATTTAATTGTTCATCACTGCACAGAGTCAGCAGAGTGAACAACAGTTAACTGGGCACACACCGCTGGGGTCCCCAGTGTTCAGGGTGATGGGGCTGGCATTGCTGCCAGGGGAGGGATCACTGCCACAGGCAGAAAAAATAGTTTTGTTGAATATACTGTAAAGACACTGACATCAATGCACTTGGTGATTTAGCTTGTTACTGATGAAGTGTACTCCTCACCCTGCTCAGAACAGTTCTGAAGAGCAGAGATGTTTCCTGCTTGCCAGGTGTTCACCTGCCTCAGACCCAGTACAGAGCTTTTGATGAACAGTCTGTTGGCATTAGTATAACAAGGACAAGGCCTAAGCAGCCAAGGTGAGGGCAGTACATACTGGAGATGTTTTTGTAAACAAGATCCAACACATTCACTCCTTTCATTAAATTTCATGTGCTAAATAAATTCTTGAGTTTTGCACTTAGGGTTCCTACCTTGTCATTTAACATCATAAAAATCTGCTGGTGGAAGAAGAGGACATGTCGCATTTTGGAGCTCTTGCATCCAAGCAGGATAGCTCGCATAGGGCCACAAACGTCCCGAAGCGGGCAAGCTGTCATGTCTCTCCTAGAAGAATCGGACGCAGAAGCAGATTCCATTATGAGAAATGTTTATTTTTCTTTCTTATTAACTCAAGTTCACTGTTCTACTGGTTTTCCCAGACTGGGTCTGCAGGTGGGCAAACAAAAGAAACTAAAAAACATATAACTAAAAGGGGTCGTAAACCCTAAAGTCCGTGTGGCTGGTGATGACCCGACCACCTTGAGCACGCCGCACCTGCAGACACTGCTCAGTCCTGGGGGAACAAGAGAGGAGATACAGTCCGTTAAAAAACATGCAGACACAGAGACAACACAACATGCATTGAGTGTAGCTTTTGAAAGGGAACGTCTCGGGTTACTTGACTGTAACCCTGTTCCCTGATAAAGCGGGAACGAGATGCTGCGTGAAAACGCTATGGGAACATCTCTTTATTGCCCGGTTGTGAAGCCTGTGCATGTCAAACCCGCCGAATACCTTTGGCTTATAACCTGTGCCAGGCATGACGTCACCGAATAAGGTGCACCTGCAGGTTATAAATAGGAGTGAACCGGAAACATCCTCAGGTCAATTTTGTCTGAAGGACGTCCAGGCATGCCAGCAGTGCGGCATCGGAACGCAGCATCTCATTCCCGCTTTATCAGGGAACAGGGTTACAGTCAAGTAACCCGAGACGTTCCCTTTCAAAAGCTACACTCAATGCTGCATGAAAACGCTATGGGAACGAGAATACCAACGCCGCCGCACTGCAAGTGTCTGGACCCCCAGGTTGTGTAGCGTGTGCGCACAAGCCGAGGAGGTCTCAGACCTAGCTCTGGGATGCTGACTCAAGGATCCGCGAACCTGGAGTAGCATTGACATCCAGACTATAAAATCTAACAAACGTGTGTGGAGAGGACCAGCCCGCCGCCTCACACACCTGCTGCAGGGGTACGCCTCTTGCCAAGGCAATCGATGAGGCAATCCCCCTGGTTGAGTGAGCCCTGATTCCCAGAGGCAAAGTGTGACCATGCGCCTCATAGGCTAGGGCAATGGCATCTCTCACCCAGTGTGACAGAGTCTGTCTAGTGGCAGCCGCCCCCCGGTTGCGACCCCCATGGCAAATAAAGAGCTGCTCTGACTTACGCCACTGGCTAGTGCGGTGGACGTAGATCCGAAGAGCACATACTGGACACAGTAAGTGAAGTCTTTCCTGCTCCGGAGCTGTGAAAGGCGGAGGACAGAAGGCTTCGAGAACAACTGGGTGCATGGTCGAGAATGGAACCTTGGGAAGATAGTTCGGTTGAGGATGCAGAATAGCTTTGACTAGCCCAGGGGCAAAGTCTAGGCAGGATGGGGAGACTGACAGAGCCTGCAGATCCCCAATCCTCTTCAAAGAAGTAATAGCCATCAGAAAAACCATCTTAAGAGACAGAAGCTTGACAGGAGCTGACTCTAGTGGTTCGAACGGGGTGTCGGCCAGGCCTTCGAGTACGATAGTTAAGTCCCATGAAGGGACCGTCGCTCTAGTGGGCGGCTTCAACCGTTTAGCTCCACGAATAAAACGGGCACCTAAATGGTGCTTGCCCACAGAAACCCTGTCGTTCAGAGCGTGACAGGCCGAAATAGCGGCTACGTACGTTCTGAGCGTACTAGGGCATAAGCCCGAGGACAACTTTTCTTGCAGAAACTCCAGCACTGAAACAATCTGGCAGTGAACTGGGTCTATGTGTCTTGCCATGCACCAATTTTCAAACACACTCCATTTGAGGGCATAAGTTCTTCTAGTGGAGGGAGCCCTGGCACTTAAAATGGTTTCAATTACGCTGGCTGAAAGCCCAGCCTGTCTCAGTTGGTCCCGTTCAGGGGCCAAACGTGAAGGTTCCAGAGCTCGGGCCGGGGATGAAGTATTGTCCCCTGCGCCTGAGACAGAAGATCCCTCCTCACTGGAATCACCAAGGGTGAGCCGTCGAGGAGAGATATTAGATCCGAGAACCACACTCTGGTCGGCCAATGGGGCGCTATCAATAAGAGGCGCAACCCTTGTTGACAGACCCTCGCCAGGACTCCCGGGAGCAGAACTATAGGTGGAAATCCATAAAGGCGTAACCTGGGCCACGTGTGGGCCATTGCGTCCAGACCCAGGGGAGCTGGAGGAGTCAGAGAGTAGTAAAGGGGTCATTGTGCTGTCTCTTGTGAGGCAAAGAGGTCCACCTCTGCTACGTAAAATCTTTCCCAGATTTGACTGACTATTTCGGGGTGGAGCTTCCATTCCCCCTGTTCTACAGCTTGTCTGGATAGCAAGTCTGCTCCTACATTCATGTGCCCTGGAATGTAAATCGCCCTAAGGGACAGGAACTTGTCCTGTGCCCAAAGCAGAACCTGGTGCGCTAGCTTGTTCAAGCGGCGCGAGCGCAGTCCACCCTGGTGATTTATGTACGAGACTACCGCAGTGCTCTCCACCCGCACTAGGACATGGTAGCCTCTCAACTGCTGGAGGAAGTGTTTCAGGGCCAGAAACAGAGCCATCATTTCGAGGCAATTGATGTGCCACGCCAGAAGATGACCTCTCCAGCTCCCTTGTGCTGGACGGCCATCCAAGACCGCACCCCAGCCCGTGAGGGAAGCGTCTGTCGTTAGCATCTTTCGACGACAAGACGGACCTAGAGTGGGACCCAAAGTCAGAAACCGGGGTCTGAACCACATAGAAAGGGTACGAAGCCCCCGGCGCGTAACCCTTATTAGCCTCTGGGGGTTGGCCCTTGAATAAAACCCCCTGGCTCTTAGCCACAGCTGAAACGCTCTCATGTGCAGAAGGCCCAAAGGTATCACCGTGGACGCAGCCGCCATGAGGCCTAAAGATTTCTGAAAGTGATGAACAGTGACCTTCTGGCCTAGCTTGATTTCCTTCAGGGTGTTGAGAATGGATTCGACACGAACAGGAGACAACTGTGCCCGCATCGTGACCGAATCCCATGTGACACCCAAATATGTTGTCCTCTGAACAGGAAGGAGAACGCTTTTCGTGGCGTTGAGTCTCAATCCTAAAGAATGAAGATGGGCTAGGACGACATCCCAATGTCGAAGCGCTAGCTCCTGAGACTGGGCCAGAATCAGCCAGTCGTCTATGTAATTCAAAATACGGATGCCCTGGAGTCGTAAAGGAGCCAGAGCTGCATCCATGCATTTTGTATATGTGCGGGGTGACAGAGCTAGGCCAAATGGAAGGACCCGAAACTGGTTAGCCTCGCCCCCAAAGGCGAACCTCAGGAACTTCCTGTGCTGTGGCAATATTTCTATATGGAAATATGCGTCCTTGAGATCGATTGTCACAAACCAATCCTCTAGTTGAATTTGAGAAACAATCATTTTGACAGTCAACATTTTGAATCTGGATTTCCTGAGATAGCGGTTCAAGCCGCGAAGATCCAAAATCGGACGCAACCCCCCCCCCCCCCCCCCCCCCTCTCTTGGGCACCAAAAAGTACCGACTGTAGTAGCCCGACTCTGTCTGGAAGGGGAACATGTTCTATGGCCCCTTTGCCCAACAGAGTCTTTAACTCCTGGGCCAGCAGATGTGCTCGGTCCGGTTTCACGGAAGTGGAGACCACGCCGTTGAAACGCGGAGGACGATGTGCAAACTGAATCCTGTACCCTGTGCCTACAGTCTTTTCTACCCAAGGAGATATGCCTGGCAGTAGTTTCCACGCTGCCAGCTTCTCCGAAAGGGGCACGAGCTTTGACACTTCGGCTGGATGGGGGGGTGTTAGGTGTTGGGTATCCTGAAGTATGGCAGGAGATACCCAAACACCCAACTCTTTGTTGCAGACCGGCGCTCCCCGAAACACCAGTGGTGGCGGGGATTGAACACCGGCCTCCAGGGAGTGCCAGGGAGGAGGCCCTGCTTTGTGATGAAGATCCAGGCGCCCCTCCCTGGGGGGGGGGCACCCCCACAGCCCCAGGCGCACGAACCACAGGGCTTCTTCTTCGAAGAGAGGAAGCTCCTCAGATCTGGTCTTTTTGAGGCAGATTTCTGGGAAGGGCGGCGAGCCCCACCCCAGTCTTTACAAGGGGGTGTGCGGCTGGTCACGCTCTCCTTCTGGACCTCACGCCTTATAGGGGCCAGACCTGGCCGGGGCCGGGTGGCCGACGGTCCCGGTTCTTGAGCACGGCGGGGAAGGAACCTCCCAAAGGCCTGTTCATATAGCTTCGCCTCCCGAAACCTAGTGGCGACGGAATTAACAGCGTCGCCAAAAAGGCCGGAAGGCGAGACGGGGGCATCAAGGAGGACAGCACGATCCTTATCCTTGATGCCCGAGAGGTTCAGCCACAGATGCCTCTCCGTGGATACCATGGCAGCCATAGAACGGCCCACAGCACGGGCCGTCTGCTTGGTTGCACGGAGAGACAGGTCTGTGGCTCGGCGCAGCTCTGCGAACACCTTGTCATCAATAACCCCGCCGGTGCTCAGGTCCTTCAGCAGGTCAGCCTGGTAAGCCTGCAAAACCGCCATGGTGTGCAGTGAAGCGCCAGCCTGTCCTGCTGCCTGAAAAGCTTTGCCCACCAAAGCAGATGTCAATCTGCACGGCTTGGAGGGGAGGGTAGGCTTTTTCAGGGAGGATGATGTCCCAGGAGAGAGATAGCCCGCAAGCGTCTCTTCTATCTGGGGCATCATCATATAACCGCGTGCTTTCGCATCAACGATATTCGAATAAGTCGAAGTCGATGGCACAAAAACACGCGGTTAATTCATCATGGAGGTAACCAAAGAAGGGGAGAGAGAGACGTTGAGGCTCCTCCCCCCGGCCACCCGACAGAAACCTGTCGTCTAATCTCGAACGCTTAGGGGAATCTCGCTGCTGCGGCCAGTCGATATGCAATCGCTCGACCGCACGCGTTACAACCTCTAATAATTCCTCATAAGCTCTGTAAGCACTGGAGAAGCATTGTGAGGAGGCTACTTCCATGGAAGCGAGAGAGGAAGATTCTTCCGCTCCTTCACAAGAAGCGCCGGAGCGCGCTTGCGAAGCGGAAGCTAAAACTTCCTGATCCGGAGAGAGCGCGAGAGAAAGGGGAAAATTCCGTCTCGTGCGCATCTGCCAGATCAGCACGCGAGCCCCAGGAATGCGCCGCGGCTCCCGGTTTCTCTTTAAAGAACGCGAGCCGCGCGAAGCACCTTAATAGGGAGAAGATCACAGTACTCACAGTCTCCCTGAAGCCCATGGCGAGCATGTTCTTCCCCCAAGCACTCGAGACAAAACTCGTGAAGATCGCCCTCCGAAAGAGATCTATCAATCGGAGGCTCACATCTCTTAAGCAACTCCGCCATATCGGTGAGTTAATGCTGTTATTTTTTATTTTTGCTTTTGTTACGGCTTGCATGCACACGCAAACACAAAGCGGTCCTGAAGACAAAAAGATCTGAGGATGTTTCCGGTTCACTCCTATTTATAACCTGCAGGTGCACCTTATTCGGTGACGTCATGCCTGGCACAGGTTATAAGCCGAAGGTATTCGGCGGGTTTGACATGCACAGGCTTCACAACCGGGCAACAAAGAGATGTTCCCATAGCGTTTTCACACAGCATTGAGTGTAGCTTTTGAAAGGGAACAGGCGAAGCTCTACGGGTTCGACTGGAATATATAGTCAGACACACAGGGGAATCACAGGTGCTCATTATTTAGTGCTTAAGTGCAAGCAGTACACACATAGACACACTAGGTGGGGACAAAAGCGTCAACTCAGTAATCCGGGGAACTAGATCTTATTCCCCTGAGCCGCGGAGGTACAGGTGTTACACAAGCTCCTTCATGATTTCCTCATTCTTTAGGGAAGGCCGACAAGTTAGAGATTATCACTCTTGTCACAGGGACAGACAGAGGGGCGATTTGGACTGCAGTTACTCTCACTCTTATACCTGTTTTTATGAGTGCACTCACAAGGTATGTCTTGGTCAGGAAGACCACCGCTGCTTTATTCATTCAGACAATGTCTCCTCACTGGCCTCAGAGGTCATGGTGCCCTGCTCACTCTCTCTCACTCTAAACCTTTAACTTTTTTGTACTTAATATTTACAAAGTAAAAGAATAGGGAAAAGAAATGGCAGTCTTTCAGAATTGGCAGAATGCCAAACTGCCTTCCAAACTGTGCTCTCCTCACACCCACCGCATGTGCAGAAATAGAGAAAGAAAGAGATTGTTTCCAAACTGTTGAACCTGTTCAACTGTTTTTTCTGGCTTAAACCTTCTGAGCATGAATTTCCACATTATTATTGAATAAAGTCATTGTTACTTAAACACTTTTATTTGCAAGTATGTAAGATTTATGTTCATGTTTCATTAATAATTTCTTATATTGTTTTTATGCATTTGTACTTTTCGTTTAATTATGAGTATACAGTATAATCAGCTATGACATTTAAAAATGTAACTTTATAACCGCCTAGGTTTTAAGACCTCTGGGGGTGTGTTGTGTTCCTGACACCAGGACGTTGGCAGCAAATCATTTTGGTGCTTCTAGGCCCCATGAGCAGAAGGCTGTGGTGCACTGGGTGTTTTGGTGATAGTGTGTTAATGCTATATAGTGTTTATGCTATGGCTAATCGGTGTATATTCTGAGATCAGTAATTCGGTTTTTGACTTGCATTGCCTTTGCAGCGTTTAAGCAGTAGAGGAGTTTACAAGTTCTAATTAACTTAAATTATGGATTTAAAAGCTCACAAAACATTATAGAAGAGGTTCAAACTTTATCATCTATTAAGTCCATCAATATACTGTACACTACAATTCATAAAATTCATGTTTTTGAACAGTTCAAGTTCACGTTTTGCACAAATAAACTTTTTATGCCTACAAATGGCTTGAGAAATAACCATCATGCTGTTGCATTATCAGACCAGACAGCAGAAGGAACTAAGAAAAATATCTTTAGAATACTGTTTGTAGGCAAATAACCTCCAATGTCTCCCACACAAAAACACCTTTTCTCATCTCATCTCGTCTCATCTTATCTCATTACATCTCAATATATGTTTATTCAGTGATTAAAGCAATGGTCTATTTTCTTTTCAGTTATGTAAAACACAAATTCAATGTTGCAGATGGAAGAGTAAAACTAAAAACTCACAAACAAATAAATACTAAATTAATTATCATCACTCATCATCTGTACCGCTTAATCCTGTATTCAGGGTCACGGGAGGCCTGGAGCCTATCCCAGGAGACTTGGGGCACATGGCAGGGTAGACCCTGGACAGGGTGCCAATCCATAGTAGGGCACAGACACACACACATACACTCACCCATTCACACACTACGGGCAATTTGGGAACACCAATTAGCCTAACCTACATGTCTTTGGACTGTGGGAGGAAACCGGAGGAAACCCGCCAAGCACGGGGAGAACATGCAAACTCTATGCACACAGAGACGGGAATCGAGCCTGGCCGGGGATCGACCTGGACCCTGGCGGTGCAAGGCGACAGTGCTGACCACTACACCACCGTGCCGCCACAAAGTTAATTATGTATTGCAAAAAAGTATAAAGTGTTAAACTGCTTACCATTAAATTGCACTTCATTTACACCTTGGATAAGTTCTCGGGTGATGTCTGTTTTATTTCTGTTTTTATTTCTGATCATAGTTTATGCTCTTAAACTAAAAGTGGATCTTAAACTTGATCTAACAGGTAATGGGTGAAGCAAACAACTTTCTATGAGGAAGTATTATTTCTTATAAATGCACTGGTGTTCCTGGAACTGAGGAGAGGTAGTTTGTTTGGCAGAATATTATGTTACTAGGCTATTCAGAAGAGAAATATAAAATACACCATTTCCATATTCTCAATTCCTGACATTTAATCCTACTAATATCTGCTGTCTTATGTTTACTACTTTATTATAATTGCAATGAAAAATGTTTTTTTCAGCTTTTATTTATTTATTTTTATTAAATGATTTAATTTGGGTAAGAAGTTTCATGTCACCTTCCACGTGCTTCTTACAATAAGTTGCTAGGCTTTTAGCCCATTCCTACTGACAAAACTGGTGTAACTATTTCAGGGTTGTAGGCATCCTTACTCACACACACTTTTTCTAGTCCTCTCAGCGCTTTGTGATGGCCACTCCAATACCTTGACTTTGGAAGTATGCTAGATGTCATTGCTTTAACTTACTGGCTGTCTTGAGATGTTGCTTCAGTATATCCATATCAACTTCCTCATGATGACATCTATTTTGTAGAGTGCACCAGTTTCTCTTGGAGAAAAGCACCCCCACAACATGATGCTGCCTTGATGTCCTTCATGCTTGGGATGATGTTCTTCAGCTTGCAAATCCCCCCCCCCCCCCCCCCTTTTCTCCAGACATAGCATGATCTTTACTTCATATTGTATGACCCTTAATGGCCTTTCTGTTCCATCAAGTGCAACAGTAAAAGACCTTGATGTGATGATAGATTCCAATCCTTCATTTGAAGCTCATGTGAATAACATTACCAGGATAGCATTATTTATCTTTTAGCATTATCTTTTCAGAAATATTGTCAAGATAAGGAATATAGTGTCACTAAATAATGCAGAAAAAAAATCGGGATATGCTTTTATCACCTTTAGGTTGGATTATTGTAACGCCTTACTGTCTGGTTGTTTTAACTTTGTGACATAAACAAGCTCCAGTTAGTCCAGAATGCAGCAGCGAGAGTCCTTACTAGAACCGGACGATATCACTCCTATCTTATCCACACTGCATTGGCTCCCAGTGAAATTTTGCATCGATTTTAAAATACTTTTGTCCTATAAAGCATTAAATGGGTCTTGTGCCACAATACCTGAGTGAACTGCTAGTGTCTTATAACCCGCCACGCCTAGTTCGATCAAAGGATGCAGGCTGCCTATCAGTACCATGTACTGTATCATGAAAACTACAGCAGGGGCTAGAGCTCTTTCTTACAAAGCCCCAAAATTATGGAATAGCCTTCCAATTATTGTTTTTCGGTACTCAGACAGACTCTCAATGTTTAAGTCTAAGCTATAAACCTATTTAGCCAAGCATTTTTGTAAATAGATTTGGAGATGAAGATAGAGGAGCATACCTGGGGGACTGTTATGGTGAACTGGTATGTTTGGATGCTGTTTTTCCCATTCTCATTGATCATCTCATTGGTGGAATGACTGGTTGTTTTACATTCCAGAGAGCCCTCATGTCTGCGTTTCCTTCTGGCACTCCCTTTTATTTATGTTGTCATAGTTAGTTCTACTGGAGTCCCTGCGTGCACTCTGCACTAAATATACATTTACCTTATACATTATATGACTGTGGTCATATCTAACTGTCCTTCTCTGTTGAGCTGCACATGCTGCTCCTGAGCTGCCAGTGATACATACCCCATCTGCCCTCTGGACCTGTCTGACTTCTGACTCATCCTGGTGCCCCTTTACCATGAAGATGGTCCTGGCCTCGAGTGATGCAGACAGCAGACAGTGTAACCGCTAATAAATCATAAGAGAAGAGGTCTTTGAAAGATATGAAATGTTGTGACATAGAAGTATTACATTTTATTGTAAACATTTATGCAGCATTTAACTGTTTAGAATCAAGTTTCATTTCAAAACATTTTGAATGTAAACAAGTTTTTTTTTTTTTTTTAATCTTTCGAATCTAGCTTTATATTTTTAAAACCACTGAATTTTTGTTTTGAAGTGTGACTTAGGGGACAAGTGGCTTAGTTGTTAGCACTGTCGCCTTGCACCTCAGGTTTGTATGCATGGATTTGTTTGCATGTTCTCCCTGTGCTTGGTGGCTTTCCTCCGGGTACTTCAGTTATCTCGCACAGTCCAAAGACATGCAGATTAGGCTAATTGGCATTCCCAAATTGCCCGTATGTGAATGAAAATGTATGTTTGTGGGTTGGCTCTCAGTCCAGCGTGTACACCACCTCGAGACCCAAGTATCCTGGGATAGGCTACAGGGCTATACTGCCCTGTACATAAAATAAACCAGTACATACATAGAATAAAGCGGTATAGACATTGAGTGAATGAGAGTGAGTGAATTGCGATTTAAGACTTTCATGAAGAATCAAAATAAAACATGCTTTTTGTAAACCACCATGTAAATGATTACTTCAGTGTTACAACTTAATGTACTCCTGTAACGCATGAATGAAAAAAATATCTAGAGAAACAGGTCAAAATGAACTCAATATCAAATACAAAATTATTGAACCAAATTGTGCATGTACAAGGCTTTGTCCTATACACCTCTTCCTTTGCGTTAGTCCAAAAGGAAAAAAAATCACATGGAGTGAGAAGACTTCTTGGAGGCCATTTATGAAGTCTATGTCATCCCAGAAAACGTCCAGTTGGTATAACCACACATGTACAGTTAGAGCAAAATGGGGTGGGGCACCTTCCTGCATGAAAATAATTTTGCCAATAAAATATAGCCATTAAATATTGCCTAGTTCATTTTCACTTGACAGTATTTAGACATCATGGAAAATTTGATGATTATGCTTACAGCTAGTGAAAACCCAAAATTCAGTATTTTAGAAAATTTTAATATGACTTAAGATCAAATTAAAAAAGAAAAATTTTATTTTACACAGGAATGTTGGACTACTGAAAAGTATGAACATGTACTGCACTCAGTACTTGGTCATGGCTACCTAAATGAAATCAGCATCTCCATAAAGCTGGTCAACAGAGGGAAGCATGAAGTCTCTAAAACTTCAGATAGCTGCACTGACTTTGGACCTAATAAAACACACTGGACCAATAACAGCAGATGACATGGTTCCCCAGACCACCATTGACCAAATTGACTTTGAGGTCCAAAGTCATTGACTTGAGGTCCAAACTTTACACTGGACTTCAAGCAACTTGGATTTTGTGCCTGGCCTCTATTCCTCCAGACTCTATGACCTTGATTTCCATTTTCCATTTATTTTTAAAATTTTTAGGCATTTGGCAAATGACCTTATCCAGAGCGACTTACATTTTTATCTCATTATATATCTGAGCAGTTTGAGGGTGAAAGGTCTTGCTCAAGGGCCCAGCAGGGACAACTTGTTGGCTGTGGGATTTAAACCTGAGACCTTCCGAACAGTAGTCCAATGCCTTAACCATTGAGCAACAATCCAGTTCTTTTTCTCCTTAGCCAAGGTAAGATGTCTCTGATCAGTTGTCTCTGGTCCAAGAGTGGTTTGACACAATGAATGCAACAGGTGTAGCCCATGTCCTGGATACGTCTGTGCGTAGTGGCTCTTGAAGCACTGACACCAGCTGCAGCCCACTCCTTGTCAATCTCCCCCAAATTCTTGAATGGACTTAATTTCACAATTCACTCAAGGCTGCAGTTATACCTGTTGCATGTGCACCTTTTTCTAACATCAAAAAAAAAATCCATTCAACTTTCAAATAAGGTGCTTGGATACAGAACTTTATGAACTGCCAGCCTACTGAACCAGACTGAGAGACCGTTTAAAGGCTCAGAAAACCTTGGTGTTTTGAGTTAATTAGCTAATTAGAGAGTGACACCATGAATCTCCAATATTTAACTTTTTCACAGTATTCTAATTTTCTGAGATACTAATATAGATATATCAGTCTCTGTGTAATAATCTACATAATATATGAGTTTCACTTTTTAAATTGAATAAGTGAAATAAATATCCTATGTAAGGTGCTGAAAGCTTGTAAACAGCTCCACACTCCACAAATGAGGAGGCTTCACAGAGCTTTTGGCACCTTGGATAGCTCCAGTGTGTGCAGGGGAAGGGTGGGGCGCCCTAAGAATGTACGCTTTTTCCCACGAAAGGGGTGGGGTTTCTCATGCAGTGCCGCAAAATCCCACAAGCACCATTTAAGAATTTAAATAGATATGTTGTGCTTCATTGAATATCCGCCAGATGGCGCATTGAAGGACTTTATCCAAAAGCCAGACCAAGTTCAATGAAGAACTGTGTATAATTAGTTAGCCTAAAACAAAATTGTTTTCAATGCTGAAGCAAACATGAATTTTATTTTGTTTTACAATAGATCTTTCATGATGAATGTGTGTGTATATGTGCTTCATATTATGTTCATAATGATGAAAAGATATGCTCTAAATTATGAGGCGCCGTATAGGGCTTAAATCAAACTTCACTCATGCACAGTTCATTGTGATGCGGACAAAAAGTCCAGCAAGGAAACGGGTTTCATTATTTTACAAAATCTGAATATATTCCGTAAATGTATGAATTACACTCAAAGTATCAAATCCAACTATGAAGTCTGATTTAATTGATACCATTAAACATTTTATTTGTTTCTATTTATGTTTATATTTTGCTGGCGAAAATCATTTTAGGCAGAGACGTCTGCCCGGTCTTGTTAATTCTTTATAAACCCCTCAATTCTGCCAATTCCCCCATCAGTGAAACCGGTTTGATAACTTCACACGTATCACGAATGAAAGGTGAGAAGAGGTATTACAGATTGGGGGTCTGCATGTGTTCACCTTGGAGTGCGTTGTATTTAGCGAGAAGACTAAAACAAACAAAATCATGTTTTCTTCAGCATGGGAGACAATATTGTTTTAGGCTAACTTTATTAAAGATTATACACTCTCGTATTCTTTGCTGTACTTTTTGCACACGCGTGTGCATCTTTAAATCTGAACAGAAAATAATAGTGGACTGGTAGACACGTTATTTTTTCCATGTAACTTAAATGGTTGAATGAAGTTAAATATACACAATAAATTAATAATTGCGTTTGCTTTACATTTGAGCACTCATCTGTAAATAGCTTTTTCATTGTAAATACTACCATATTATACATGTGTGTCTAATACTGCTTTATTCATATTTTACATTGCATGCAGTTTGTAATTTACAATTATACTTTTGAAATGTTACCTACGAAGGGCTTTAGAGGAAATAGGAGTATGTGAGAGTGCTTGTGATACGCACGGGAAGAGCTTTCCGTTTGGAGATGGCGTGGGATTATTAATTAAGAACTTAAACGGAAATAAAAGGAAACTGAAAACACAAAATAAACAGAGCTCTGCCGTCTCTACGCGAGAACGTGAGGCTCTGGAAACTAAAGCAAAAACTTGTATCCTTAAGCCCTTATTTATTTGAGAGGGGGAGTGTTTTTGCACTAGTAAACAGACCGCGTATGCTGAACTGTTGCATGCCGCTCTCCCTCTCACCAGCGTTTGAGACAGACAGAGGCTTGGGCTTCGCCTCGTTTTGCCACGTCTTCTTTTCTTGTTTTAATCTGTAATATTTAAGTGAAATATATTTAGCGCATTTGCATATTAAATATTTATTTTTATGGACAGGTGTATTATGAAGTAAAGACCTGTTGTTCATGTTAGTGTTAACTATATGAAAGTCCTGATTCGTGAATATGACAACATTTCTTCGTTAAAACGTAAAAATGTGTCGACATTGAGCACCATCAGAAGACATGAACAAAAAATCAATATATATTTTTGTAAATATTCTTATATGCACACAAAGTGCTTCGGGCTTTTTATAATAATAAACATAATGTTTTTTTTTTTTTTTTTTTGCTGTTTGTGTCCAGCATTTCATCCATTATTTGACCATGGCTGGAAATAATAGCTGGAATGTGGTTGTGAATTTATGACTGAAATAAAGCTGTTCATCGGCGTGCGTGAACCCCGATTTGTTTTCACCTTGGAGCGCATTGTATTCAGCGAGAAGACTAAAACAAAAACAAGATCATGTTCGCTTCAGCATTGGAGACAATATTGTTTTAGGCTAACTTTATTAACCATTAACCATGGTAAAAATTATACTTTTGTATTCTTTGTTTTACTTCGCCTATTTGCACACGTGTGTGCATCTTTAAATTCGAACAGAAGATAATAATGGGCTGATAGGCACCTTATTTTTCATATAACTTAAACAGCTGAATGAAGTTAAATATACACAATAAATTAACAATTTGAGCACTCATGTGTAAATAGCTTTTTTATTGTATATACTACCATATTATATATGTGTGTCTAATACTGTTTTATTCATATTTTACATTGCATGCAGTTTGTAATTTACTTGCAATTGTTTTAAAATATAACCTATGTGTTAGTTCATGTTGGTTGACTCAGTTTCCCAGAAGGCACCTCAGTCAGGTGATGAGTGCTCACCTGGACTGAGGTGCCTCATTAAAGTTTCTATAAATAGCAGTTTGTTCTGGGAAACTGGGTCGAGCATTGTTTGTCTGTATGTTTGTCTGGTATGTTTGCTTGTTTGCTTTTGTAACTACCGTCATGTGGGCATTCCTTTTTGTTTGTTTAAGTTTATATTTTAGTTATATTGTTTTACCTTTGTTTACAGAGGGCTCTACTGTTTGTTCTCTTTATGTTCCTTGTGTTGCTGGATTCATGGAGCTGTCCTGTTTCATGTTTAGTTAGGCTGTCTCCTCCTGTGTAAGTACTGTTCTGTCTTCTGGTCTAGTTCGTTGTCTGATTAAGTTTTGTGTAGCCACATGAGGGTCTAGCCGCTAGCAGGGTTAGCCGCTACTAGGCCTTGATTGCTAGTAGGGTTAGCCCCTAGTTTGGAATAGCCTCATGTGTGCCTTTCCTTTTGTGTTCAGTTCCCCCTATTAGGTCAGTACTAACCCGGTTAGCCACTAACTCCATTAGATACTAACCTGGTTAGGTCAGCATCCAGTGTCCCCAGCATTCCATGTAGCTACTAATCCAACTAACCACTAACCCAGCCAGTCTAGTCTCTAGTCTCCCGTCTCTAGCCCTGTCTCTCCTGTCTAGCCCTGTCTCTGTGCTCCCGGTCCTGTCTCTGTGCTCCCGGTCCTGTCTCTGTGCTCCCGGTCCTGTCTCTGTGCTCCCGGTCCTGTCTCTGTGCTCCCGGTCCTGTCTCTGTGCTCCCGGTCCTGTCTCTGTGCTCCCGGTCCTGTCTCTAGTTAGCTTCAGCTCCATGTTTCCTCATCCCCAGTTCTCTGTCGGTTCCCTGATTCCCAGTTCTTGTCCCTGTGTTAGCGCGCTGTTCCCTGTGTTTTTCCTGAGCCCTAGTTTTAGTTTGAGTTTGTTTTGGTTCCTCTGTTTGTTTGTGGCTGTTTTTGAGTTTGTTTAAATAAAGACTCTTTCTGTTTAACAACCCCTCTGCCTTCATGCCTATCACATATGCCCACGGCAACAACATCAGCCGGGTCTAGCCAGCACCACCAGCTAGACCCATGACACTATGTATCTACAGTATAAGCATATTTAACTACTTCAGCTGTGAATGAGAAATTTGGTCTGGCTTTTAGATAAAGACCTTATTTTATATAATTTTATTATTTAATTAATTATCTTATTAGAAATACAATTCTTATTCTCTATATTATTTTCGAGTATAGTCCTTCAGATCAAGCAGATCTCTTTTCACCATTCATTCATGACAGGTGTGAATTTATCCAACTGGGTGCGCTGTTGGCAAATACTGTAGGAGGGTTTTAGATGAATTAACAAGACAGCATGGACGTCTCTGCCTAAATTTTATTTAACCAGCAAATTAAATCAGACTTCATTGAAGTTGATACTTTGAGTGTAGTTCACGAATTTACTGAATATTTTCAAATGCAGATTGACCTGTATATCACTTGATAACTAGCGAATGCTTTAGTGAAGGGCTCTAAAACAGCGGCAATATGATTGACAATGGAATATTACAGAACGTGCGAGTTGACGCCCATGCACCGATCACAAACAATTAAAATGTTGGATTTGAATTAAAATGCCATATATATATATTTCAAACACACACACACACACGGCTTTTAAATTAAAATCCATCATTTTAACACATTAAGGATATTCGTGTTTAATTAAATTCTTAAATTCTCGTGTTCCAGTGTTTATGCAGTAATTTGGTCATGTTCATCCCTGGGATGACACTATGATTATTCATTATTTACTATTATGCAGGTCAATACTGTTTGATGCAGATTGACCTGTATATCAACTTGAAAACTAGCTAATGCTATTAAATGCCACATATGTTTACCCCATAGGCAGTCTGCATTTTTATCGATAAATCGCATGCGTTTATTACCTATTAATCACCTTTTTTTGTAAAGTGAAACTGCGAGACGCGGGTTTGAAATTAATTGTAGATTAATTTTAAAGCACGATTTAGGGCGTCTAATTTTTATTAACATATATAACATAATCTCATTATTATAAACATAATTTATAAATTACACTCGAATGGGCGGTAGACCTCTGATTAGACTACCTAGGAAATAGGTGAATTCTGGAAAAGGCTCTCCCGCGAGAGCCCCAGTGGGAAAAAAAAAAAAACACTTTAGTGTATTACAAATATATTGAAATCTTCAATAGTACATTGCAAATATATTTTTAAAAAGTTGTACCATCAGTTAATATATAAAAAGTATACTTACATCATGCTTTTTCAAAATTTTGGAATTAAACTTTAAATATACTTTTAAATAATTGTATCATAGTATTCTTTCCAAAAATATATTATAGGAAAATATACTTTAAGTGAAAGGTTGGTCTAATTTCCAAAGTACACTTATTTAAACTTTTTTTTTTCAATTTATTTTTAGTATATTTTAAAAAAAAATATGCTTGAAATAATCATTGTACAAATGTACAGAAAGTATACATTAGAATACAAATTGTAATATACGGTTGTTAAATTTAAATGCACTTATTCACATGTACTCATTAATGCTTATATTTAGTGCACTACTCTCTCTCGCGCACGCTTTAATACTCGTTTTTACACGCTGAATCTCTCTCTCGCGCGCGCTCTCAAACTCGTTTTTTTCACTCGAGTTTCACCAAGCCTCACTTTTGCATGTTCAAAATTTATGTTTGCACTCTCTCTTCTGTGCGCTCACTATCATAAAGCTGTACACTTGCACAAACCGCAGCAGCGTTATAGCGTTACAACTATTCCAGCCAACCAGAGACTAGAATCAGTTCAACATCAGCCCAGCACATTCGGACTGTCTGTTTTCTGATTGGCTCCCCAGTTCTTCCGCTTCTGGTGGAAGCTGCATCATTGCGTGCGTTAGTTCATATAGTTATTATTTTATTTTCATCGGCATAAGGTAAATTTTATGGTTTTTGTTGTGTAATTTGTAATTAAGTACATAGTTTAAACTATGGAATGTATTGTTTAATGTGTTATTCCTAAATCCTTTGCTTTCCTTCCCTCTGGTATAATGCTCCGTAGCTCTCGGCCTGTTTTCAGTCTCTGTGTAACAGAATCAACACACCAGGTTTGAACTGATACTGTACCTGTATATTCTATATTCTGTATATTCTAATACCAATTTCTGTCTTTGTTCAGATAACTGTTGTTCAGACAACAGTTATAGAACATAAATAAACTATAGTAGTGTTTTTTTGTAACCTTGTGTCACGAGCAACCGAGGGAAGAAGACAACAACCTTAGCAGTTAGCCCGTGTTGTGTGGACGGTAAACCCAAACGCGGAAGTAAGAGTAAGGATCTACACAAATAAACCCGCGTTCTAGCAACACACACTCAATCAAGGAAGCAAACCAAATTGGTGAGTCACGAAATAGTCGGCGAAGAGTAAGCGAAGGCATGGGCAAACTCAATGACCGAGCGATGTGAAGCGCCATCTTGTTTCCTTTTATGCTTCCTGAAAGCGCGACCGTCTTACTTCCGGGTCCTTGTGCCGGTCGCGGGGCGAGTGCGCATGACAGTACCCCCCCTGTCCAGGACCGACTGTCGACGGTCCTGGGGTGGAGGATACCCGAAGACGGTAGTCCCGTATGAGCTCGGGGTCAAGGATGAACCGGGCCGGAATCCAAGACTGTTCCTCGGGGCCATAGCCCTCCCAGTCAATACCCATGCCTCCCAGGCATACCTCTGCCCCGAGGACGTGAGTCGAGGATCCGGCGTACAGTGTAAGCGGGACTACCCTCGATGATTCTGGGAGGGGGAGTAGGGTGGGTGGGTGTAACCATTGGTGAAGTGATGAAGGGTTTGAGCTGGGAGGTGTGGAATACCGGATGGATTCGGAGCGCCGCAGGCAGCTGGAGACGGTAGGTGACAGGATTAATACGGAGGGTGATGCGGTATGGACCGATGAACCTGGGTGATAGCTTCTTGGATTCTGTGTGAAGGTGCAGGTTTTTGGTTGAAAGCCATACTTTGTCACCTACATTGTACAATCGTCCTGGCGGGTGTCGATGGCGATGTTGGATTGCGGAGTTCGCCTGGCTCCACAGCCGTCGACACCTATGAACCAACTGTTGGGCCAACGGCACCTCTTCTTGATGATCAAACATCGAAGGTTGGAAACCGTGGCATACCTCAAACAGACTGAAACTGGTGGCTGAAGAGACGTGGAGATTATGAGATAATTCAGCCCATAGGAGGTAGCGGGCCCAGGAGCCCTGGCGATCAGCAACAAAGCATCTCAGGTAGCACTCCAGTTGTTGGTCGGTTCGCTCCGTCTGACCGTTAGTCTGGGGATGATAACCAGAGGATAGACTACAGGTGGAATTTATCAGACGGCAGAAGGCCATCCAGAACCGGGCGGTGAACTGTGGCCCCCTGTCCGAGACGATGTCTCGTTCCGATGTCTGTGCACGGCGAACCCTCGTTTCCAGGTGCAATGATCTTGGTGGGTGTGATGACAGGTGCGGGATCCACCCGGGGGGCATCCTCTTCATGTTGTCAGGAGAGGGCGTCAGCTTTGGTGTTCTTGGACCCCGGGCAGTAGGATAGATGTAAGTTGTAATGTTTGAAGACAGTGCCCACCGCGCCTGTCTCGGATTGAGTTGTTTTAAGTGGTGGATGGTGATCAGGTTCTGATGGTCGTTCCAGACGATGAACGGCTCCCTGGCGCCCTGGAGCCAGTGTCGCCATTCTTCCAAAGCCCACTTTATGGCCTGCAGCTCGCGGTCCCCTACCCCGTATCGCTGCTGAGTGGGATCAAATTTTTTGGAAAAGAAACTACAGGGATGTAGCTTCTGTTCTGGACCTCGTTGAGAGAGGACAGCCCTGGCGCCCACATCCGAAGCGTCCACCTCCACAACGAATGGTTTACTTGTGTCGGGGTGCAGTAGAATTGGGGCGTTGGTGAATCGGTGGCATAGGTCATGAAGGCAGTGATGGCAGCGGGATTGAAGCTGAAGTGATGAGAAGAGGGTCGAGTCAGAGTGGTTAAAGGGGAAGCAACCGTACTGTAGTCAAGGATAAAGCGACGATAGAAGTTCGCAAAGCCGAGAAAACGTTGAAGTTGCTTGAGGGTCTTGGGTAGGCGCCAATGCCGCACAACTTCCAGTTTCTGCGGGTCCATGGCCACACCCTGGGGTGAGATGACAAAACCCAGGAATGTGGTGGAGCGCTCATGAAAGGCGCATTTTTCCAACTTACAGTACAGTTGGTGGCCAAGTAATCTCTTAAGGACCGCTCTGACATGCTGGGTGTGTTCCTCGGCATCGTTGATGAACTGTTGGAAGGCGGCGGGTGCGTTGCAGAGTCTGAATGAGATGACCAAACTCTCATAGTGTCCAGTAGGGGTGATGAAAGCCGTCTTCCACTCATCGCCCTCTCTGATGTGCACCAAGTTGTAGGCGCTCCGAAGGTCCAACTTTGTGAAAATGGTGACGCCAGAGAGGGCGTCTAGGGCTGAGTTTGTAAGAGACAATGGGTGTCTGTTCTTGATGGTGATGTTATTAAGCCCCCAATAATCGACACAGGGACGTAAGTCACCCCCTTTCTTCTTCACAAAGAAGAACCCCACGGCGGCAGGCGAGGAGAAGGGCCGGATGGTGCCGTGACGATTTACACAAATAAATCCTCGTTCTAGCAACACACACTCAATCAAGGAAGAAAACCGAATTGGTGAGTACTCACGAAATAGTCGGCGAAGCGTAAGCGAAGGCATGGGCGAACTCAATGACTGAGCGATGTGAAGCGCCATCTTGTTTCCTTTTATGCTTCCTGAAAGCGCGACCGTCTTACTTCCGGGTCCTCGTGCCGGTCGCGGTGCGAGTGTGCTTGACACCTTGTGCAAATTAAGTCTGTTGAACTCATGAATAAAATCTGCCTCAGTAATGTAATGTAATGTGTTTCAAAAACATGTTAAAGTGTATAAAATGCATTCAGCATTTTTTAATTGTCCTAAACACCTTTAGTGTGCTTGTAACACATTTGCAATACAGTATTATGGAAGACTGTGTGTACTGTATGATATAATAAAGTATATTTGTATTGACCACAAAGTGTACTTTTTTAGTATTTGTAATTGGCCAGAAGTACAACAGCATGCTACTGCTGCAATAAGAATATATTCATAGTATATTAAGCATGTATTTGTAACACAGTAAGAATTGCTGTAATGCACTTACAGTACATTAAATATATACTATTAAATATATAAGTTCATTAATTACTGTCAGGTATGTGCCTTAGTACACACACAGCCATATACTTTAAGTGTACTAAGTATTCTTTATAGTTGTTCCACTTTAGCACACAAAATTATATTTAATACACTTAAAATTGTGCTTTTGTACAATTTAATTACAACTTAAATACACTTAGTACAAAATTAGTTGTTCCAAAATAGCAAACTTCAAGTATACTAGTCATTAGTCTGTAGCAAGTACAGTTAAGTATGCTCTGGCACGCTATGATTTAATATACTTAGCATACTTTTTTTTTTACTTGGGAGGTTTTGTGTGGACCACTGAGCTTCTACGGATTCTAAAATTGACAGTTACTGTTTTTTAATACCTGCAGTGGAAGAGTCTGAGAATATATTTACCATAAGCTTTGTTGTATTGTTTTTAATCACTATGCAAATGATTTCACTTATGCTATTTTACAAATTGAATATTTTTTATGTTACACACTAAAAACTGCTGGGTTAAATGTTAAAGTGCTGGGTTATTTTATTTATTTATTATTATTTAGTAGATTGCCTGTTAGAAATACCCCAAATGAAATTAATCCACTGTTTTAACCACTGCAGACATAGTTAATCAGCGGTAGTTTTCACTACTACTATTAATGATAATAATACTGAATGGAGAAAGCACAGTCAAATAAGTAGGAAAGAAGAGTATGGCAGGAGAGACGAAAATTAAGAAAATGAAGAATAAATACATATCAGTTGTCATGTCTCCTAGAGAAGAATCAGACGCAGATGCAGATTCAATGTGCACAAAGTATAATCTTTTTAATTTCTTTTTTCACACTACACACAATGTCTCAGGGCGCGCACTGCGGTCCTGAGCTGACCTCCCAGGCCGGGTCTGCAGGTGGGCGAACTGAAACAGTCTCACACGTGAGGAGAAAGATAACGAAAATAAAGCACTTGCAAAGTCCATGCGGCTAGTGAGGGTTTTTCCTTTCCTCCAAGGATCCCTCACCTGCAGACACGCTCAGTCCTGGGAGTGAGACGGGAAGAGTAGACAGAACGATTAACACACAACATGTAGACAAAAACTGGGTGAAGACAAGACGTGTGCACAACAGTGAACAGGCGAAGCCCTACGGGTTCGACTGGAATAAATAGTCAGACACACAAGGAGATCACAGGTGTTCGTGTTTAGTGTTTAAGTGCTGGTAGTACATACATAGACACACTAGGTGGGGACAAAGTATCAACTCAGTAATCCAGGGAACTTGATCATATTCCCCTGAGCTGTGGAGGTACAGATGTTACATCAGTATTTAAAGTTTGTCCTCAACATGTTTATGAGCTCTGTCGCTTGCTGTCAGTGGGCGCCTAAAAGAGAGAACACGTTTGGCTTCAGTAGACACACAATACTTCTTTCCACAATACTTTTTTTTTCAAGATGGCGCCGGTGAGGTCGGCTGCCGTCGCGACTGCTCCGACCTATTTTTCCTTGTTTTCGTTTTTTAAGTTAACTTTCAATAACTTTAATCCGGCTAATTCACCATCATTGAGTGCATTAAGTACGATAGAGATACTCTTATTTCTATTGGTTTACAATGTACTCACAATTCGACGTTTTTAACTCCGGATTCGAGCTGGCCGAGTGAGATCCTGAGGGTAAACAAAGGACGCGACGCGAAGCGGCGGCCCCGAGGAAAACGAGCCGGCGTCAGGAACAGGCTGAGAGCCCGTGCACACCGCACACCTCTGCCTAGCATCCTGCTCGCCAATGTCCAGTCACTGGAGAACAAGCTCGATGACCTCAGGGCCAGGATAAAGTTCCAGAGAGACATTCGGGACTGCAATCTTCTCTGCTTCACCGAGACATGGCTGAACCCAGCGGTGCCGGACCACGCCATCCAGCCGGCCGAGTTCTTCTCGGTTCACCGCATGGACAGGACACGGGACTCGGGGAAGACAAGGGGAGGCGGCGTGTGCTTAATGGTGAACAGCAGCTGGTGCAACAGCACGAGCGTTGTTCCTCTCGCACGCTCCTGCACACCCAACCTGGAACTATTAACTATCAAATGTCGTCCTTTTTATCTTCCTCGGGAGTTCACATCGGTCATAATCAGCGCCGTTTATATTCCGCCACAAGCAGACACGGACACTGCCTTATGCGAGCTGCATGAGGCACTCACACAGCACCAGACACAACACCGGGACGCTGCGCTTATTGTGGCGGGGGACTTTAACAGTGCCAACCTCAAACGTGCAGCGCCTAACTTCCATCAGCACATCACCTGCCCGACCAGGGGCGAAAGGACACTGGACCACTGTTACACACCAGTTAAAGACGGCTACAAGGCACAATCTTGTCCACCGTTTGGGAAATCTGACCACGCCGCCATCTTCCTCATGCCAAAATATAAACAAAGGCTTAAACAGGAACTCCCGGTTCAGAGGGAGGTCGCGCGCTAGACGGACCAATCGGTGGCCGCGCTTCAAGACGCACTCGATGACGCAGACTGGGACATGTTCCGAAACAGCTCCGATGACGTCAGCGTGTTTACGGAAGCGGTTGTGGGATTCATCGGGAAACTAGCAGATGATACCGTACAGAAAACGACCATCAGAACGTTTCCCAATCAGAAGCCGTGGGTGGATAAAACCATCCGCGACGCTCTGAGATCTCGCGCTGCTGCCTACAATGCGGGACTTGCTTCGGGGAACATGGACATGTACAAGGCTGCGGCATATAACGTCCGGAAGGCGGTGAAGGAAGCGAAGCAGCGCTACGGGAGGAAGCTAGAGTCACAACTCCAACAGAGTGACTCTAGGAGCCTGTGGCAGGGACTAAGAACAATAACGGACTACAAAGCTCCAACATCCGGTATGACGAACGCGGACATGACTCTGGCAGACGAGCTGAACACCTTTTATGCTCGCTTCGAGGCTGCAGCTAAAGACGCTAGCGTTGCTAATGCTAGCGCTGCTAATGGCTGCAGACAGGAAGTCATTGCCAGCACCGGAAACGCGTTTATCATCTCCGAGCATGACGTGAGGAGAGCCTTCAGGAGAGTGAACACCAGGAAAGCAGCAGGACCAGACGGCATCTCAGGTAGAGTCCTCAGAGCCTGCGCTGACCAGCTAGCACCAGTGTTCACAGAGATATTCAACCTCTCTTTATCTCAGTCGGTGATCCCCACATGCTTCAAAGAGTCCATCATTGTTCCTGTTCCGAAGAAACCACATCCTGCTTCCCTCAATGACTATCGACCTGTAGCCCTCACATCAGTGGTGATGAAGTGCTTTGAACGGCTGGTCAGAGACTTCATCATCTCTTCACTACCAGACACACTGGATCCACTACAGTTCGCGTACCGTTCAAACCGCTCTACAGATGACGCCATCGCTCATCTACTCCATACTGCTCTCACTCATCTGGACACTAGAAGGGGGAATTATGTGAAAATGCTTTTCATCGACTACAGCTCAGCATTTAACACCATAATTCCCTCTACACTCACTACCAAGCTGGAGCACCTGGGACTCAGCTCATCTTTATGTCAGTGGATCTCCAATTTCCTAACGGGGAGACCACAGGCAGTAAGGATGGGTGGACTTTTTCAACACCGTGGTGAAAAAGGCCCGACAGCGTCTCTACCACCTCAGACGCCTGAGAGACTTCAGACTGCCCTCCAAGGTGCTTAGGAACTTCTACTCCTGCACCATAGAGAGCATCCTGACGGGAAACATCACGTCCTGGTTCGGGAACAGCACCATGCAGGACAGACGAACTCTTCAGAGGGTGGTGCGATCAGCTGAGCGCATCATCCACACCGAGCTCCCTGACCTGCACTCGATCTACAGCAAGCGGTGCTGGACCAAGGCCAGGAAGATCATGAAGGACCTCAGTCACCCCAGCAATGGACTGTTCTCTCTGTTGAGGTCAGGAAAGCGATTCCGCTCCCTGAAGGCCAACACAGAGAGACTGAGGAGGAGCTTCTTCCCGCAGGCGATACGATCTCTTAATCAGTACAACACACAGTACTGATCCATTTTGCACACCCACACATGCTTCTGCACTCATTCAGGACATTTGCTCACTTGTCCTCACTGCACACCTGCTCACTCATGGGTAGTATGCACACGTCACTTAAATATGCACACAAGCCACTTTATCATTTAAAATGTCACTTTACTGTATATTTGCATATTCAATATTTTTATTTCCACTTGTGCAATTTCAATTTTTTACTTACTTACATTTTATATTTTTATATTCTTACATTTTACATTTTATATTCTATATTTTATATTTTATTTAATTTTATTCTCTTAGGTCAGGGCAGTTGCCTAAGCATTTCACTGCATATCGTACTGTGTAGGATTGTGTATGTGACAAATAAAATTTGAATTTGATTTGAATTTGATTTGATTTGACTTCAGATTGAAACACGACTGCCCCCTACAGGTAACGAACGGCATTTCCACAGCTTCCCGCGAGCTGCCGCGGAAGCGTGCAAGATCCCTTTTCTCGAAACGTGCGTTCTTAATGGCCAGATCTGTACGACCCCACTCCTCCCTGCACTGGCTTCCTGTAGCTGCCCGCATCAAATTCAAAACACTGATGCTTGCCTACAAGGCTAAAAATGTCCCAGCACCCACTTACCTCTCTGATCTAATCACACCACGCACTGCACCACGTTCCCTCCGATCCTCCAGCACTGCTCGCCTCATCCCACCATCTCTCAGGGATCGAGAACAGCATTCATCCAGCCTCTATTCTGTTCTGGCACCTAGGTGGTGGAACGAACTTCCTCTAGATGTCCGTACAGCAGAGACTTTGACAATATTTAAATGACGACACAAGACGTATCTGTTTCTCCAGTACTTGGACTAAAAATAAAACCCTCTTCCCAGTTGTGTTTGACTAATGGCACTTATAATTGACCTAGTTAACCCAGTGCAAGTATCTATCCAGTGATGTAAACTTTAAAGCATTTTCTGTAAGTCGTTCTGGATAAGAACGTCTGCCAAATGCCTAAATGTAAATGTAACTGTCACATTCCCTTTCTGAAGACACTCTTGAACCAGAGACAATGTCAGAGGCATCTTACCTGGGCTAAGGACAAAAACAAACTTAGTGGCTTAGTGGGCCAAAGTCCTCTTTTTTTAGATGAAAGTACATTTTGCATTTTATTTGTAAATCAAGGTCTCAGAGCCTGGAGGGAAAGGAAAGAGGCACAGAATCCAAGCTGCATGAGGACCATGTACTATCTACAAGTACCATTGAACGTATACATCAAATTCCACCAAGCTAGGATACTTCTGGATTGATTCCACAATTCGGATTTATCTCGCTGAGGAATCCTTCCATGGTACAGCCATTTGTTGCCATGGCAAATAATCCACTCAAGGATTTTGTCAGGAGACATTCACACCTCAAGCCCCATTTGCATTTTACATCTTTGCACAACTCTGCTCTTCCCTATTGTTTTTTTTTTTTTTATCTCAACATTGATTGGTTGTTAAAAAAAAAAAAAAAAAAACCCTCCCAAAACCCTGACATCTATTGGGACATTACCCAGCCACTACTTTTTATTTAGCCCAACCCGGCCCCTCATGACTTGGTGACTTGGTTATTAGGCAGGTATGTAGATAGACCCTATCCACCCCCCCCCCTCCCCCTAACAGTACTATACATCCCCCATATCATTAAAAAAAATTTACATTGTAATATCAATTCAAAATAGAACTGATTCAGATTTTTTTTTAAATTAAAATCAAACCAAACACTAATAAAATGTACAAAGCAAAGTAAGAATGAGGGGGAAAAAAAAGAAATGGAAAAAATTAACAAATGTGCATTTATGAAGGTGCAATTAAATTAAAAGCAATACTAAAACAAACATGCACCAGTGCTTGTTAGATGTCCAAAATAAATGTCCTAGCTCGGTCCCATTTTATATTACATGCTGACAGCATGGCACGCAATGGCATCCTCCTCATCAGACATCAGCTCCAGCATTGCAATTTGTCACAGTTCTCTCTCTGCATCTGTTTTGAATTTGTACACTTACTTATCTTTGTCTGTTTTTAGTCCCTGCCTTAATGGAGTCTCTTAGCTGAGACTTTCCTGGTTGAGACAAGGAGTATTTCCTCTGTGTGGCGGTAGGGTGTAGTTAAAATTAAGAAAATCCGGTTACACCACCCTGGGAACTTACACCAGGGACAAAAAGATGAAGATATTTAAACCACTCAATTTAAAGGTAAAACACACACGTTCGATTACTTCTCAGTAGGCAGGAGACGTGGATAAAGTATAAAAAATAGAATTTTATTAATACAATTATTTAAAAACACACTAAAAAGGACAAATAAACCAAAAAGAAACCCCGATTTAAACAAGAGAACACAAAATACAGAAGAAGAAAGAGACAAGACTGATCCAAGATCCAAGATGGCCAAGATGGCGGCGCGGCAGTAGCACGCAGCGGCCACTCCGGAGCCAAAATGGTGCTACATTGTTTACATTGTTTACGTCGTGTCGTAGCGCTTTTATTTTACAAAGTTTATGGACACCGGCACAAACGGTGTTCATACTTACCACCGCCAGACACTTTTGCAACTCAATAAACCGGCATTTTTCATTCAAGATGAGCTGCGGGAGAAAAATTATTTCCCTGGAAAATAAACTGGACTACATCCGACTGCAACAGGCTACACAGCGTGAGGTTAGGGACTGCTGCGTCTTTGTTTTCACGGAGACATGGCTCAGCGACAGAGTTCCAGACACCGGCATTTACCTAGATGGACTAGCCTCGTTTCGCGCCGACAGAAACGCAGCTCTGTGCGGTAAGACTCGCGGCGGCGGCTTGTGTGTCTACATCAACACGAAATGGTGTAAGAACTCTGTGCTAGTTTCTAGCTTTTGCTCATCGCTGGTGGAGATTGTGACTGTTAGATGTAGACCTTTTTATTTACCGCGGGAATTCACCACTGTTTTCATTATCGGAGTGTACATTCCACCTAGCGCTAATGCTAAGGAAGCGCTATGGGAACTGTATGCTAAGATCAGTAATCTGCAGAACACACACCCGGATGGATTGTTTATTGTCGCTGGAGATTTCAACCATGCAAATCTCAAGTCAGTGCTTCCTAAATTCAATTCAATTCAATTCAATTCAATTTTATTTCTATAGCGCTTTTAACAATGGTCATTGTCTCAAAGCAGCTTCACAGAAATGAAAAGAAAATGAAAAGAAGACTTATGGAAATGTATATATGTGTAAGAAAAATGTGTCTAGATAATGAGATTGTCCCTGATGAGCAAGCCAAGGGTGACGGCGACAGTGGCAAGGAAAAACTCCCTGAGATGGCAATAGGAAGAAACCTTGAGAGGAACCAGACTCAACAGGGAACCCATCCTCATCTGGGTGATGACAGATAACAGAAATTGTAGAACATCATGTGTGTTATGCAGATGAAAGGCCGATATAACAGAAGTTATTTAAATTAACACAAAGTCCAGTTCAGCTCAGGGATGAGTCAGCTGGTGCAGAGGGCAGATGGGGGTCTGGATCACTGGGAGCTCAGGAGCAGCATGTGTAGATCCAAACCAACATGAAGAAAAATTCAGCTGGAGCAGGTCCTTCTCTGGATGCCT
This sequence comes from Clarias fuscus, assembly GCA_030347435.1. Taxonomy (NCBI): domain Eukaryota; kingdom Metazoa; phylum Chordata; class Actinopteri; order Siluriformes; family Clariidae; genus Clarias; species Clarias fuscus. Next base: position 26,410,076 of record CM059216.1, read on the forward strand.
CAGGAACCTCGCAGGGTCGGCCTCTGTCTACTGAAGCTGGCACAATCTCCAGATGCCTCGGGATGGGTGGAAAAATAAAGAGCAGGTGAAAAGAATTAGCATGGTTGCCATTCACAATAGATGTACTGGAGTATGAGGTAAAGAAATTAATTACTGTATGTGTATGCCAGATTAAAGAGATGCGTTTTGAGTCTACTTTTAAATTGGGAAACTGTGTCTGAGCCCCGAACACTGTCAGGAAGGCTATTCCAAAGCTTTGGAGCTAAATATGAAAATGCCCTACCTCCTTTTGTAGATTTTGATATTCTGGGAACTACCAGTAGTCCGGAGTTTTCTGATCTTAAGGAGCGTGGTGGATTGTAACGTATCAGAAGACTGGTTAGGGATGTGGGAGCTAGATCGTTTAGAGCCTTGTAAGTAAGTAATGCTATTTTGTAATTAATTCTAAACTGAACAGGTAGCCAGTGCAGGGATGATAATATTGGGGTTATATGATCATATTTTCTGGATCTAGTGAGAACCCTGGCGGCTGCATTTTGGACTAACTGTAGCTTGTTAATTGAGGATGCAGGACAGCCTCCCAGTAATGCATTACAGTAGTCCAGTCTGGAGGTCATGAATGCATGAACCAGCTTTTCTGCATCAGATACAGATAAAATGTTCCTAAGCTTGGCAATATTTCTAAGGTGGAAAAAGGATGTTTTTGTGATGTTGGAGATATGATTTTCAAAGGATAAGTTACTGTCTAATATTACACCCAGGTCTTTCACTGTCGAGCTGGTGGTAACAGTACATCCTTCTAAACGTAGGCTGAATTGTGAGAGCTGGTATGAACTGGTTTTTGGGCCAATAAGTAATACCTCTGTCTTATCTGAATTTAGTAAAAGAAAATTATCAGTCATCCAATCTTTTATATCTTGAATACACTCAGTTAGTCTAGACAATTTGGGTATTTCATCTGGTTTTGTGGAAATGTATAACTGAGTATCATCAGCATAACAATGGAAACTAATCCCATGTCTTCTAATGATGTTACCCAAGGGAAGCATGTATATTGAGAACAGCAGAGGTCCTAAAACTGACCCTTGTGGCACCCCATATTTCACTGGCATTACACCAGACTGTTCTCCATTCAGATCTACAAAATGGAATCGATCAGACAGGTAGGATCTAAACCATTTTAAAGCCTGTCCCTGAATACCAATGTGATTTTGTAAGCGATCTATGAGAATATCATGATCTATAGTGTCGAATGCAGCACTAAGATCAAGTAAGACAAGAATTGAGATGCAGCCTTGGTCAGAAGCTAAAAACAAGTCATTTGCAATTTTAACTAGTGCAGTTTCTGTACTATGATGGGGCCTGAAACCTGACTGAAATTCCTCGAGGATATCGTTTTCCTGCAAGAATGTGCATATTTGGACTGATACTATCTTTTCTAATATCTTTGATATAAACGGAAGGTTTGAAATTGGTCTGTAATTTATTATATCATTTGGGTCTAAATTAGATTTTTTAAGAAGAGGCTTAATAACTGCCAACTTGAAAGGTTTAGGGACATGACCTAGATATAATGAAGAGTTGATAATGTTTAGAAGGGGCGCTCCAGTTATATTTATCACTTCTTTTAAAAGTCTAGTTGGGATTGGATCCAGCAAGCATGTTGTTGATTTAGCCGAGGTGATAAGTTTATACAGCTCTTCCTCCCCTACACCTGTAAAGCATTGAAAATCTATTAGTGAAGCTTTAGACTGAACTGGATCATGAGATGTTGTTAGAGGTTAAATGTCCATTATTTTCTTCCTGATAATATCAATCTTTTCATTGAAGAAGTTCATGAAGTCTTCACTTCTAAGCTGTGATGGGATACTCCCTGCAGGCATCTTAGGGTTTGTTAGGCTAGCCACTGTACTAAATAGGAACCTGGGATTGTTTTGGTTTCTTGCTATCAGTTGGCTCAGATGCTCGGCCCGAGCCGCTTTTAGACCCCGTCTATAGGTGCACATACTACCTTTATACGCGATTCTAAAAACTTCTAATTTAGTTTTTCTCCATTTTCGTTCGAGGTTACGGGTAGCTCTCTTTAGAGCACGAGTATGACTGTTGTACCACGGTGCAAGTGTTTTATCTCTGACTTTTTTTAATCTAATGGGAGCAACAGTGTCTAATGTACTGGTAAAAATAGTGCCCATGCTGCTAGTCACTTCATCTAGATCGTCTGCACTTAGGGGTCTGATAAGAAATTGGGACAGATCCGGCAGATTACTTGTGAATTTGTCTTTAGTAGTCGGATTAATATTTCTACTGAATTGATAACGTAAGTCCACATACATCAGTATGTGGACTTTGCAACGAGAGGGGAAAACACGCTGGATCTTGTTTACACAAACATCCCCGGCGCATATCGGGCAGAGCCCCGCCCCCACCTCGGCTACTCAGACCACATCTCTGTTATGCTAATTCCAGCATACAGACCACTCGTCAGGCGTTCAAAACCGGTTCTAAAGCAGGTGAAAACCTGGCCAGCAGGAGCCATCTCTGCTCTTCAGGACTGTTTCGAGAACACTGACTGGAACATGTTTAGGGAGGCTGCAACTTACGGCGACTACACTGACTTGGAGGAGTACACGTCATCAGTGACCAGCTACATCAACAAGTGCACCGATGACGTCACTGTCTCCAAGAACATCATCTCACGACCCAACCAGAAACCATGGATTACTGCGGAGGTGCGTGCACTACTGAGAACCAGAGACTCCGCCTTCAAAGCGGGGGACAAGGCGGCCCTAAGAACAGCAAGGGCCAAACTGTCCCGGGCCATCAGAGAGGCGAAGCGCGCACACGCCCAGAGAATCCACAATCACTTCAGGGACAGCGGTGACACACGGCGCATGTGGCAGGGTATACAAGCCATCACCAACTACAGGACTTCATCACCTGCCTGTGACAGTGACGGCTCCCTTCCAGATGCGCTGAACAACTTCTACGCACGGTTCAACATGCAGAACGACATGACGCCGAGGAAGACTATCCCTCTGCCGAACGACCAGGTGCTGTGTCTCACCACGGCTGATGTGAGGAAAACTCTACGCAGAGTCAACCCACGTAAAGCTGCTGGACCAGACAACATCACAGGCAGAGTGCTCAGAGAATGTGCAGAACAGCTGGCAGGTGTTCTCACCGACATATTCAACATCTCTCTGAGCAGCGCCGTCGTTCCCACATGCTTTAAATCTACCACCATCGTCCCCATGCCGAAGAAGTCTTCTGTGTCCTGTCTCAATAACTACCTCCCTGTTGCACTCACACCCATCATCATGAAGTGCTTCGAGCGGCTCGTCATGAGACACATCAAGACCCTGCTGCCCCCCTCACTAGACCCCCTGCAGTTCGTGTATCGTCCAAACCGTTCAACGGACGACGCCATCTCCACCACACTCCACCTGGCACTGTCACATCTTGAAAAGAAAGACACTAACGTCAGAATGCTGTACATAGACTTCAGTTCAGCATTCAACACAATCATCCCCCAACACCTGATCGGGAAGCTGAGCTTATTGGGCCTGAACACCTCCCTCTGTAACTGGATCCTGGACTTTCTGACCAAAAGACCTCAAGCAGTGCGGATCGGGAGCTACACCTCCAGCACCACCACACTGAGTAATGGGGCCCCCCAGGGCTGCGTGCTCAGTCCCCTGCTATTCACACTGCTGACTCATGATTGTGTAGCGACACACAGCTCCAATCATATCATCAAGTTCGCTGATGACACGACTGTGGTGCGTCTCATCAGCAAGAACGACGAGTCAGCGTACAGAGAGGAAGTGCAGAGGCTAACGGACTGGTGTAAAGACAACAACCTGGCTCTGAACGTCGAAAAGACAAAAGAGATGGTTGTTGACTTCAGGAGGACATGGAGCGATGACTCTCCGCTCAGCATCAACGGCTCTTCTGTGGAGATCGTCAAGAGCACAAAATTCCTGGGCGTCCACCTGGAGGAGAATCTCTCCTGGTCCCTCAACACCAGCTCTCTGCATAAGAAAGCCCAACAACGTCTTTTCTTCCTGAGAATCCTGAGAAAGACACAGCTCCCACCACCGATCCTCACCACCTTCTATAGAGGAACTATTGAGAGCATCCTGAGCAGCTGCATCACTGTCTGGTTTGGGAATTGTACCACAAATCACTCAGACGAACTAAATAATATCTGGACTGAACTGATAAACACCCATGCACAATCACACTGATGTACACCCATCTCAATCTGCTCATACCTACCTACCTGTGCTGCTCCTCGCAATTTTTTGCACGATATTTATTTGACTGCTATTTGCACACACAATACTCTTGTCAAAATGTAAACTGTTTACTGCTGCTCTTCCCACTACCTCAATTCATACTTCATCAAAAAAGTACTGTTATGTGTTACATTGTTGTGCCTGTCACGTACCTCTTTGTTTGCACATTTGCACGTCCACTTTGTCTATTGTGTATTTTTTGTATAGATATTTGATAGTTCTTCTTTTAGAGTAACTTAAAAATGTAAAATGTATGTTGTAAATTTATGTTGTTGCATGTATGTAGCACCCTGGTCTTGGAGGAACGTTGTTTCGTTTCACTGTGTACTAACTGTATATGGTTGGAATGACAATAAAAGCCTACTTGACTTGACTTGACTTGACAAATGAAAAACCTGATTGAAATGTAGGTATTGTTGGCTACAAAAAAAATAAAAAGATTACCAACAGAGCTGAGGTTCACAATGGCCAGAAATATGCACACAAGCCACTTTAACATGTCACTTTACTGCATATTTGCATATTTGCACACCCCTGGACATTCCGTCTCCATTTCAATATTTTTATTTGTCTCCATTTCAATATTTTTATTTTCCGCTTGTACAATTACAATTTTTGATTGCAATATATTCCATTTGAACACTTAATGTATAGTATAATGTATAGTCTTCACTTACTTACAGTTTATATTTTATATTCTTACATTTTACATTTTATATTCTATATTTTATATTTTATTTAATTTTATTCTCTTAGGTCAGGGCAGTTGCCTAAGCATTTCACTGCATATCGTACTGTGTAGGATTGTGTATGTGACAAATAAAATTTGAATTTTGATTTGAATTTGATTTGAAACAAGGTAAAATGGTCTTTTACTGGAGCACACTTCCACACACACCACCGTGCACAATGATCACGCTCTCAAACACTCCAAGTGTAACACTGCACACAATCGGGAAGAACCACCACCACAGCGAAGAAGGCAAATCTAGCACAGAACCTCAGCTTCTACAATAAACAGAAAAATACATAACTAAAACAAACAAAAAAAAGAACTTATAACATGTAACTTATATTACAAACATCACAAACATCTTCTGACAACAATGAGTATCAAAAGCAAACAGAAGTACATCAGAAAAAGTCATAAGACATCAAATGTACCAAGTTCATCTTTATTACAAATCAGCTATCCTGAAATACCTCCATTCAAATTAAATACGAAATGGAAGCAATTATGATAAAATCCAACCAAAAGAAACCATAATAAAGAAAACAAAACAACTTAAATATAAACCTGGCTTACTGAATCAAAAAGAAGAGGAAAATAAATGTATAAAATCAACCATACATTCGAAGTGGGGCAATGAAACAGCACGACACCAGACAAATAAACAGTCCCATTTCTGTAATGTTCCCGGCAGCACTTTCGGGAGATTAACGGCATACTGTTAGCGACTGCGTCTTCAAAGCTGTATAAACCAACAGCACTAGCGGCACCACTCGCAAAACAGCAGCCAATATGATATTAGCAACGAAAGGGAGTTTCCATTCAGGTCTCCGTAGCGAAACCACATACAGGCACAGGTTTAATCAAAGCCATATCCCACCATAGCACGATAGGGCTGCAAGGAAGCCTAATGGTGCGTTCACACCGAACATTTATTTTTGTTTATTTTTGTTTACAAATTATTTGCATTTTGTTTTATTTAAGTTATTAAAGCTTTGAAAATACTATACGATCTTGGGTTATTTTTTTGTATTGTGATGTTTTCCTTTCCTTTAAATATACACTCTATTTTGAATTTTGGAGAAATATTGGTAGCAGTTCACAAAAAATTACAAAGACATGCACCTGTAAGAAAAAAAAACATAAGAAACTAAATATGGTGCAGTGGTCTTTTATCTTTTTCCTGTATAAACAGTAACAATATTCTAATGATATTCTAATTTTTAAGATGCAGTGCATTTGTGTTCTAGCTAGTTAGGTCAAGCTAAAATTAGCTGTCTGGTAAAAGAAAAAAATATTAGCAAGAAAATGTTGTTTTTTAATATAACATTAAAACTTTTGGCTTCGCTTGTGTCTTTAGGATTCATATCTTCTTTCTTAATTCATGATTCCCTCTTGTTGCACTGGCCTTTTTCTGTCATTTATTGATTCCATGCTCTCACCATATTTTCTTTGTTTATTTTCAGATCATTATGTCCCTGTGATTACTCCACCTGTTTGTTTTGATTAATTTTTCCTTAGCAACTTTCCACCTTATTTTTTTTCCCTTACCACACCCACGCTTGATTAATATTTGATGCCGCTGAATATTAACTACTTGCCGGACTGTCTGTGTGGCCATGTTCCTGGAACTCTGCTGTTGTCTTTGTCTGTGAAGTCTGGTGATTTGATTTGATTTGGGTCTGGTATACGGTGAAGCTTTCTTTGTGGAAATGGATGAATAGAAGTGCGGGATGAATAGCTTGAACGGGGAGAACCCAGTGTATTGTAGACTTGTGGAGACTCATGAACTGCAAATATGAGATAGGTTAGCAAGAGCTTTGATCCCAGATCTGTCCTTTTTTCATTGACCACACACTTTAACATTCGCTTGAGTCTAAGGATAGGACACCAACCTACATATCTGCTGCACATTGCAACAGCTTACATATATCTGCCATTAGAATAGAATAGAATATTCAGTTATTTATCACATGGACTTTACAGCACAGTGAAATTATTTTTTGCATATCCCAGTTAAGAAACTCAGGGTCAGCCAGCTTACTGGAGCAGATAGAGTTAGGAACAGGGTTCAACAGTGGCAACTTGGCAGTGCTGGGGCTCGAACACCCAACCTTCCGATCAGTAACTCAGTAACCCACTACCTTAACCAATTGAGCCACCACTACCCCTAGAGTTTGGAAAGGAAAGTACCTAGGTCTGTGAGAAGCTTTAGGCCAACCCAGCAAAAAAGGTGTACTAGTTTGCGTGCAATGTTCTGCAAAATGAGCTTCCAACTGAATGTGGACAGCAGTGTGGGACCACCAGCAGGTTGAATTCTTCTCCAATTCACTCTATGCAGTAGTAGAGTAGTCTATTCTTCACTACAAAGACCAGGCTCGTCTTCTCCCTAAGTGTTGACCTACCTGCTGAGAAAGTGAAGAGGTTAGAGAGGGGGTTCAACTCACCGTCTGCCTTAGGACCAGCCAAGTCTTCTGGGGCATGAGGTAGACAAACAGGAAGTAAGTCATGAGTCTTCTTCCAAGAGTGTTATGGTCTTTGGCATTGCAGGAAGTTAGGCATAGTTGATGCCTCGCTTGTCTTTTGGGCACATAAGACAAGGGACACTAGTAAATCTGGAACCACACCCACAGAGATAATCCACTCGCCACATTGGCTGCCCCCTGTGACCTGGTCAGCAAGAACCACCCTCACATCCCCATGAACACAAGCAATTGAGAGAGGGCCACGTGCTATAGAACAACTGGCACACAAGCTAAACCATGCTGAGCTTAAACACATTCAACAAGAACTTACAATCAGTCTGAGGCGACCAATGAGGCATACCAAAGGAAGGTAGAGAAGAAACTGTAGGAGAATAACATGGTGAGGTCTGGGATGGGATGAAAATCATTACAGACTGCAAGAAGGGCAGTAAAAATTGATGATGATGTTGAAAGGGCTAATGAGTTAAACTGGTTCTTCAACAGATTTGATTGTCCTTTTATTGCTGCTTGTGTACTTCTCACTTCCCCTCCTTCTCAACCACAATCTATCTATCCCCCACATCATGCACTCCCCCCCCGCACCTCTCCATTACTGTCGTTCAGGTCAAAAGGGTTCTCAGAAGGCTCCGCCCCAGCAAGACAGCTGGCCTGGAGAAGGTCTGTTGACAATGCCATTCTATACCTTCTTCCCCACTCCTACCCCCACCTCAACAAGGGAAAGATTGTTGTGAGGATCATATCATGCTTACCCCCCTAGAGTATCAGCTGACTGATATACAGGTAGAGTCATACTTGTTGACCTGGATTTTAGGCTACCTCAGCTGGAGACCACAGTATGTCAGGATGAGAGACTATACCTCTGAGACCATGGTCAGCAGCTCTGGAGCCCCCAGTGGACAGTATTTACCCTCTTCCTATTCACCCTGCACACTTCTGATTTCAAGTACCACTCAGAGTCATGTCACATGCAGAAGTTCTCTGATGACACTGTCATCAGGGGGTGTATCAGGGATGGACAGGAGGGGGAGTACAAGAGCCTTGGGGAGGACTTTGTGATCTGGTGCAGGTCAAAACACCTCCAGCTGAACACTTCTAAGACCAATGAGATGGTGATAGGCTTTCTTAGGACTGGGTCCACACTATTATCTGTCACCACTGAGCGAGTTAATATCTGTGTTCCTGGGAAGAATCCCAAATAGCATTAGATGAATAGAGAGTACAATCCCCACAATCAGCCTTGTGCTAGGAGCTAGTTGGCTTTGTAGGTATATAAAATAGCATGGATAGTACAGAGATGATTCCAGATGACTTAGAAGCAATTATTAAGGATTTTTTTTAAACACAACAATGTTATCAGATGTGTTTTCTTGCTGCAAAAAGTGCTTCTGTGACTTTTAAACTTTTTTTTTTTTTTAAGTTTTAAACTTGATGTTCGGCAGGCAGTTGCTCTATTATACATTACGGTGTATTTTATTTAGTTCTGTTTAATACACTGGTAGATAATATTTTGCTGCAAAGTAAAGCTCAAAGTGTAACTTCTGCTTGGAATTGTTTTCCTTATATTTTTGATGATGTTTTCGCTGATGTTTTTTCACTGACAGTCAAAAATTGGCATGTAATGTAAATTAAACCCATGGGTCTCAATCATCACTAAATCAGCCAATGCCTACAGTATAGTACTGTATTTTTCACTGCTTATATTTTTTGCCCCAGTTTCATTTGGTTTTTGTCACGTCTTTGTGTGCGAGGCATAAGTGCAGAAGGATGCAGGTTTTAAAAGGAAAACGATGTTTATTTCAAAGAAAAACAGGGAAATCCAACAAAACAAAGATACTTTATAAGAAACGAAACCAAAACACGAATACACGAAACAAAAGACACTATTACACCATGCAGACATTTACCAATATAAATTAACAGACGCAAGACAAGAAACTAACTGAAACTAACCTATTTATAATAAAACTAATAACCAACTCGGTTCAGGTGAGCGCCCCCTGGTCACCTGACCGAGTTGCCACAAGGGAACTGAAGTCTAAACAAAGGAACTACAAACGAAATCACAGGGCGCTTTGGCGCCCTCTAGGGGTTATCCCTGACAGTTTTACTCGATTTCATGCGCTTCATGTGCTATTTGTGTGTGTGTGTGTGTGTGTGTGCATATAATCCTAATATGGTCTTACAACGCATGTTACAGAAACTGATCAGTTATATTAATCACATAACGCACACATCGTTTATTGAAGGCTATTTGTGTCGTAGAGGAGATCTCTCTCTCTCACACGCGCACATGCACGCTCCAGGATTTGTTTAGTAATATCGGATTTATTTATATATCGCTTTTAACAGCAGTTACTATCACAAAGCAGCTTTACAGAATTGAAAGACAATTAGAGAAATGAGAAGGAAATGAGAAGGAAATATGTATGAATCAAAATGATCGTATTCATTCACAGAGTGTCCCTGAGGAGGGGTAAAAACTTGGAGTTTCACTTCCAAGCTTATCTTTGCAATATAGAATGTGTCGTTTTCCCAACCTGGCGTTTAGACAGATTCAGACAGATTGATTTTAGGAATGCACCCCAAAGAACCTAAAGCACAAACACCCACACACACTGCAGAGGAAAGCAGAGACGTGCATTCACACCTCTGGCCGTCTTTTGTCTTGTAAATGAGGTATTCTTCGCATAGGCTAGGGGGTCACACACACAAGTATCATTTTAATCACGAACATCATAACGTACTAAGAATGACAGTGAAAAACAATGAAGAGGCACAGTGGGAAATCTTTCAATCCCCACACACTACGTTTGTACTGTACACTGTAGCTGTGTTTGTTAGGGCACTTATTAATACCTGGATAACACCAGCTGCCTATCAGTCGCTATCTGTTTTTTATATTATTATTATTATTATTATTATTATTATTTTAATTATTATTTTTAAAAACTATCAAAGATGGAACAGTTTAAGTCTTTGTTTCCCCTAATGTGTAGACTCCAAGTCGTTCATGGTCCTCCAGTAACTCCAAAAGGCCAGCCATCACCCCTCTGAGCCAATCCTCCACTGCAGAGCTCTGGTTAAAGAGAACAAGAGAATTTATTAAAGAGAAAGATAAATAACATTGACAGAATATCTATATTTGATGAAAAATAAAAGACATTAATAAACCTATATACCAACAGAGTGTGTAAAACACTGTTTTAGGAATTCTGGAATGTAAATAAATTGCCTGTGCTGAATGTAAATAAACTGTTGAACTTTGTTAGCGTTAGCCGCTGTCTGTCTATATTACTGTCTGCATTAAATTAACGGGAATTTATTTAATGCGGTTTCATACAAATAAGTTAAGCGATATAACACTTGTATATGAGCATTAGTGCAACTCTGAAGCCAGGACTGGCTTCAGAGTTGCACTAACTTACTGAGTATTTAAACGGCCCTACTGCTTACCTACTCCTACTAACTGTTAAACACTTCAGGGTTTTATCCAACTTTGGTTAACTAAGCACTCGCGCTACCGTGTACAAGTCTCGGCCAGAGTGGGAAAAAGACAGACACGGTTGTGAGTGTTTAGCTTGCTAGCTCCAGTACTCCTAACCCCAGCTTGTGTCCCTCGTGTCCCCCAAATGTTGCGTGCCTAACATTGTATTCCAGACACAGAAATAACCTGCAGATCAACTCTTCCCCACAAATAAATAAATGCTGAATTAATCTAAATCCAGAGAACACTCAGTCAGATTCTCTCAGTCATTTTCAGAGGGCACAAACACTCTCCTTATAAAAATACCCTGAGCTCACAAAACTCGATATTAATCAGTTTCTCGGGTAGTGTAGGCTCTGTAATAGCGAAGTTAATAGTATTTCCGAAGCTTTAGCGTCTTTTTGAGGGAAAGAGTGACATTGTGAATTTGTGACACTGACAGTAAGCTGTAACTCCAGACTTGGTAAACAGATGTCCTAAAATAAACCTAAAGTCACATCTGACCGCTGCTGGAGCTGCCAGTGATTTTCAAAACAGCCAATAAAAAATAAGTACAGTGGAACCTTGGATTGTGAGTAACATGGTTTACAAGTGTTCCGCAAGACGAGCAAAGATTTTTAATAATTTTTTATTTAAAAAAGGAGCAAGCGTTGGTTTACGAGTGCCGAGTATCATGTATCATGCATGGGCCTCTTATTTTGACACCGAGCGTCAATCTTGCGCTGCAGAATTGTAGTTAATCGTCTCCCCTGCTCCCCTGGGTCTTAGTGCTCATCTCTTACTGGTATAATCAACATCTCCCTCTCTGTTTCATCGTCTCCTACAGTATGTGTGCGCGCGCGTAATTTGACACGGACACACAGACACACCGACACGGACACACACTCTTTTCACCTCCCTCCCCGGCTTCACTCACGCACACAGAAACTCAGCTCTGTCACAATTCTTTTAAAAGGTAAGGTGCTTCATTTGTTCATTTGTTTTTTTTTAGTTTACAGCAGTGATTCCGTTAGTATGCGCACGCGCCAGTGTCAGAGAGTTTTCTTTTTTTTCCGTTAAAATGGTGCTTCCATTGTGTGTGTGTGTATGTTTGTTGTGAAACTTAGAAAGCAAGGTGGGGAGAGGGAGGAGGAGTGTTACTGTGTACTGTGAGGCGAGGGAAGGGGCTAATTCCACACACACACACACACACACACACACACACGCGGCGCCTGCACGCACAAACAGAAACACTTATCTGTCGTGATTTATTTTTACTTTTTTTTAAAAGGTAAAGTGCAGGTTAATCTGTTTTATTTTCACTTTATAGATTGTATTAATTATTTTTATGTATTTATTTTTGGGGGCTGTGGAACGAATAATTTGAGTTTTCATTATTTCTTATGGGAAAATCTGATTTGAATTACGAGTATTTTGGAATACGAGTCCATGAATTATGCTCGTAATCCAAGGTTCCACTGTAAATAAATAAACTGGGAACTAAACTGGGAACTTTAAATACTTACCTTGAATAAAAAGTCCATTAAACTGTAATCTTCATCTCCATATTGCAGTTTGCTAGTGTCAGTCCGGCAGGGGTGAGGAAGGTTAAAATTGCATGATTGCTACTTAGCAGCTAAATTGCTGGCTTCTGTTAACGTCTTCTTGAGAACAAATCGCCATCTAGTGGTGGCAGTCGGTAAATTAATAAATAGTGCTTCAATGGGCGTGTTTACTGTGAAATCTTGACCCATCTTTCTGGCAGGAGAGGGAGAGGTGATCACGGCAGCCACACGCCATTCACACGACGGTTGCCCGACCCCGGTAGTTTTGAGTGGCTACATCTGTACTTCTGTAGTATCATATTTACTCTCCATTGTCTTCAGTCGAATGTTATGTACGGTAACACTTGCTACTGTATATGTTTATAATTAAGGCTAGCTAATCTTTTAATTATTTTAGATACACACACTCGTATGTATATAAGATGACCACTGTGTTACATTCCATAAATTTGCCGATTTGTTATATGAGAGTATTTATTAGAGTACTTTTAAATCACATAACAATAACACATGCCCTTGCCACCAATTTCAACTAACACAGTAATATGGTTATGTTATGAACTGTTTATGCAGCTCATGAATATTCTCATTCATTCTTACACAATATTCTGAATAATGAATTAAATTGAATTTCAACAATAACAACAGTAACAAAGTGATTAATATACAGTACATAACTGCAACACCTCACAATAATCTAATCAAAATGTAAAAAAAAAAAAAAACACTACAGTAAAATAACAAAAATCCGAAATATACTTGTAGACATACAGAAAGTGTTTATTAGTAGCTATATAAATCCCAAAATCATTTTAATCACATTTATTGCATGTTTAAATAATAGTAAGTAAGAAGATCAGCTGTCAGATGCCACTTGCACTCTTCGATTCAATTCAATCTTATTTATATAGTAATTATAAACAATGCTCACTGTCGCAAAGTGGCTTTACCGAATAATATGGATAAATCAAATGATCAGATTGTCCATCCAGTTCTTGATTTACATGAGAAATAACATGATTTTGAGTTATCCGCTTCACATTTGTAAATATTTTTGCAGTGATATTTTGCTGGTTGCCTATTACTTAATATTAAACACCTGCTTCAGATGAATAAAAGCCTGATTTTTAGTTATTCTGTTCCATTCATCTGGATACACAGCTGGCTCTGCTGTATATGTTTCAGCAAACTGTTTATTAAATGTCACCAGCACATACTTCCAGTAATCTGAGGCCTCTATAGACATGTCAGGTGCAATGTGCCAGTCTGGGTAGTATTTCCGATAGTCTTTGAAAGGATGAAATTCAAAATTTGTTTCTTTATTTTGAAATGCCCCATTGCCATGGACGCTAGATGTGCAAATCTCTTCACAAAGGCTATTAGTGTATATATATCTGTATCTGCCAAGTCCTTGTGGCCTGTGTACAGCTGCATGATGTTGCTGATGTTCTTTTCCTCCTGCGTCACATGGTATTTTGCAAAATGGACACTGCTCTCCACAACCAAACACCCTCTTGAAAAGCTCATCTTGGGGTTTTATTGACACATTTTCAAGTGTTTCAATAACATCATTTGATTCTGCCATCTCCTTTTCTAATTGCTGTTTCAGATCATTAATGCATTCATAGAGACTTTTAATAAATGAATGGCAATAGGTTGTGTTTTGAAAAAGGACCCTGTCAACTGTACTCATGGGTATTGAGATGACGTCACTCATAGCTTTGCAAAGATTTTTGATCAGAATTGTGGTACCTTCTATATTATTGGGCAAAGGAGATCCATCAGCTAAACTCTTAGAAGTTTCTACTTCTTCAGTGACCTTGTTTAGTATGGACGTGAGCTTCTTCATTTTTAATTTGTGCAGAGATATTTCTTTGGAAAAACATATAACAATGTGATTGTATATCCAGTCTTTGACATAATTCTCATAATGCAAAATGTACATTTTAAAATTATTAAAGTCTGATTTTTCCAGGAGTTCCTTCAGAATGGTGTACTGAAACAGTGTCCGCGTACTGTACTCAGTGGTTTTAATCTCCAGAACTGCATCAACAATGTCAGGTCCGAGAGACTGGTTGATGTACTCAGTCACTGCTGGCTTGAGACAAAGCTGAGTGAAGTCATGTGCTTTCCTCTGGCCCTGATTCCTCTTTCCATACAAATCAATGAAATCAGAAAGATACTGACTCCTGAACTTCTGTAGATGTTTTAATGGATCTTGCTCAGCTAGATACTTTCTGTGCATACTAAGGAATTTCCGAGAGGCAATGCCACAAACATGCAATTTCAGGTCAAATTCGAATTTGGTATTATTTTTAGAGCCTGCTTTTTTGAGGCGTAAATCAATTTCATCAAGCACTTCTTTTGTAAATATCTCTTGGTAATCACCCTCAGACTGTGTAAAATCATCAATAATCCTAGTGCAACTGGTAATTACATCAAGTGCAACAATCTCTAGAGCTTGCTTTGCACTATTTTGAGTAAAAAGACTTTTCAATTTATGACCAAATTTTACATGTGCTTTGTTGTTGACATTAAAATTTCCATTCCCATATTGTGTCAAATTCTTAACACTCAGTAAATCTTCCATTATTTGACGATTTCCTAAACTCACTCGCAACTGCTTCAAAACATCATCAGGAACATCCCTTTCTTTTAGACCAGTAACATTTGCCACCACATTTTGCCACATATTCTCAAAAGCAGCTTTGAGATCCTCATCAGACACCACACGATGTTTGTAATCCTGTATTAACTGATGTACTTTGTACTCCATCATTTCAGCTTGCTTATTTTGTATCTCTTCTACTTTCTCCTTGTTTTTTTTCTTCCCAAGAGCAGCAAATAATCTCTTACTAACGTCATGCCTCATTTCAGTCTCCAGAGATTTAATGCTACTGGTAAAACCAGCTTTGTACTTTTCCACTAAATTAACGTTACGGTCTTTCCTTTTGTAGTAATCTTTTAAATTTTCAGTAATTGCTTTTGTTTGACTGGCAATCTCAATCTGTGCATTTTTTTGAAGTTCATCAAAAACACTGTCATTATAACTACTTTCAGCATTAGATATCTGAACTTCTGCTCTAGCCAAAAACGAGAGCATATGTTTCCTGAAAGACCACTCCCATATGGAAAACTCTTTGCAAAGGTTGTCATAGGCATGGGCTACAAGACTGTTTCTGAAACTAAATATGAAGTTCTCAAACTTCACTGCCCTCCACAAGCTACTCATCCATTGAATGAACTCTGGGATCTGAAAGAGTTCTTCAAGTTTTCTTTTTTTAAGTGTCTCCAAGAGGTTTTTCTTAAAATCAAACACAGCCACACTGTATCCTGTATTAACTGGTGCCATTGGTGGTGTGCCATGCCATAGGCCTGGGATATACCAGTTATTCTTTTTCACATCATAATCCAAAACATCAGTGAATTTCTTCACATGAGGCTGCTTTTCCATCTCAGCTGCAATCAATGTCATATCATTTAATTGATCCAGGAGCTTTTGTCGGTCTGTCATGTTTTTATCATATGCTGATACACCAGCAACATTTTGGTGAACAAAATGGCAGACTGTTTTTTTACCAATTTCCTTCATCCGCAAAAATGCATGAACTGCTATTTGCAAGACGTCCTTCATCTCTGTGGAATTCTCCATTGCTATGTTGATGATGGTTACATCACTAAGACCAATGACAAATGTGGCCAATTCATTGTCATGCTCATAACTGTCTTCCAGTTGTGCCAACGCCGGTGATTTCAAACCCTCTGTATCAATCAGGAGGAGAAAATCACAGAGTAACTCCTCCTTCAAGTCTTCACCCACAGGAAGGAAAATCATGAATGCTCCACGTGTGCATCGTCCACTACCCACTGCAAACTGAACTCCAAACATAGTGTTGAGCAGTGTTGATTTACCAGTACTCTGAACCCCTAATACAGTCACAACCAGCAAACGGCTCTTCTGCCCAACCATCCTGTGAAGCTCCATGAGAACATCACTAACCCATTTCTCTGGGATATTTGATGCATCTCCATCTAGTATTTCAAGTGGAAACCCAGCAAGAAGCATTTCAGCAGCCAAATTAGGGAGAATCTTAATTTTATCAGTTATTGTATTTGAATCGAATGATGCAGCCTGATAGATTTGTCCCATTTCTCTCATGAAGTGCTCTATTCCAAGGGAGCAATCAAGAAGTTTCTGGTCTAATTGAGCTATAGCATCTCTGTCTTTCGTTTTTTCACATTGTGTGTATTTGTGACGTAAATCTGACATCTGTTTGCGTGATTGCATGTCCAGCTTTAGTCCCAACCATTTAAGGAAAAAGGCTCGCTCAGTGTCATCAGAACTTGACAATGCATTTATTAAGGTGTTCATTGTTTTTGTCATCTTGTACTGACTTTGTTTTTTCTGAATTTCTTCTTTTTCTTTTTGAAGTTGAATCTTATACTGCTCTAAACTATGTTCCCCTGAATGTTTTAATCTGCACTGCTCTTTTTCTA
Organism: Clarias fuscus; assembly: GCA_030347435.1. Classification (NCBI taxonomy): domain Eukaryota; kingdom Metazoa; phylum Chordata; class Actinopteri; order Siluriformes; family Clariidae; genus Clarias; species Clarias fuscus. The sequence goes on from CM059216.1 coordinate 26,427,115, forward strand.
TCTGCGCCAGTCTTTTCCAGTTTTCGCCTTGCAGTGGCAGCTGTGTATTTTTATATTCAACTATGAGGCGAACTCCAATGCATTTTATGAGTTCATTTGCTTTTCTTTCTGCTGATCCACAGGCTATGTTTTCATTTTCATCAGTGCCAACACTTAAATTCTGAGCAATTGTCATCAGAGAACTGCTTTCACATCTTGTGTGGTTGTCCCCACCTAGCAATTTTTTTATGGCAGAACTGATATTAATAGAGAAGTTAGCCAAATTTTCTTTTTGGCGTTTCACAATGATGTAATCTTTTTGTAATTGCAGTGTATTGACTGCTGCTTCAATGGATAACTTCACATTCCGGGTCATATTCCCCTGAGAATTGACCACAAGAAAAATGTTGGCTGTATTTCTTTGTAAAGAGGCAAACAGCCTTTGTTCCATTTCTTCAACACTGTCCAGCAACACAAACACAGCTGTTGAAAACTGAGAAAGGACACTGAATTGTGTTTCAAATGTGCAAATATCTCCTCTTAAATTAGCAATAGCCACCGGCACAGGAAAGACATCAATGTTACTGTTCCCACATGGAAGACTCCAGCATATTTCAACCAGGCCATCAGAAATAATTCTTGGAGCAGATCCTCCAATCATTTCCCGATGTGAAAAGTAGTCATGATGCTGCTGTGACTTGTTAAGCACTTGGTTCAAAACCTGTGACTTGGACAAGCTGCAGTTGCTTAATCTCACAAATGAAATCAATGGAAATTTTGCATTAACAACATTGTCTTCAACAAAGCCTTTAGATTCTGACATTGAATGTGGACGCCATTCTTTCAAGATACCTCTAAGAGCCCATAACATAAACATGCACTGATTATGTGCTCCTTGAGGTAATACAAATGGTACTGCAAACTGGCACATTGACATTTTAAGTGCCATTTCTTGCTGAAGAAAACTATCTGCACACAAAAAAAGTGCAGTGTGAAGATCTAGAAGATTTATACTACCATCACAGTCCAGCTCATTAAACAAATCTTCTGTTTCATTATTTTCTTCAGCTGCACACCGTAAAGATCTTGAATTTGAATCAGCCCTCAGTAACTTTCGTAAGAAAGCCCATGGAATTGCTTGCAGTGAGTGAACCTCTTCATCAGATACACTGGCACTGTTGATCTCCAGTAAAGACCTCAAAGTCAGTTTGTTTGGAAAGTACTCTTCTAGTCCCAGTGTTTTCAAGAACAAAAGAAGATCTGAAAATAGAGATTTTAGTTATTTTAGTTATTTAATTATCCCAGGTAAAAAGATATGCTAAGAATATTAAATCTTAACATGCCAAGGCTTACTTACAGTAACTGTACTTGTAGCCAGACTAATGGTTAGTATACTTTACGTTTGCTATTTTGAACCAATAATTTTGTAAGTGTATTTAAGTGGTAATTAAATTATATAAAAACACAATGTGTTAAAGTGAAACAATTTGTCACGAATGTGGGTGCGAGGCATAAATGCAGAGGTCTCGATGGTTTGGAGAATGATGTTTTTATTTAAAGAAAACAGGGAAAATTAAACAAAACTGGGAACTGAAGTTAAACACAAAAGGAACTACAAACACAAATCACTGGCGCTAGGCGCCGCCCTCTAGGGGTTACCCCTGACAGTACCCCAACTCAAAGGGCGGCGGCGGCGGGAAAAGCTCGCTGTCCTCAGCGACGTAGAACGGCGGTGGAGGTGGAAGCTCGCTGTCCTCCTCGTTGAGAGACGGCGGCGGAAGCTTGCTGTCCTCCTCGTTGAGGGACGGCGGCGGCGGAAGAAGCTCGCTGTCCTCAGCGACGTAGGACGGCGGCGATGGAGGAAGAGGAAGCTCGCTGTCCTCCTCGATGAAGCCGGGAGGTAGCGGAAGAGGCGGCTCGCTGTCCTCGGCGGCGCGTGACGGCGGTGGCGGCGGAGGAAGAGGAAGCTCGTCGTCCTCGGCGGCGCGTGACGGCGGTGGCGGCGGAGGAAGAGGAGGCTCGCTGTCCTTGGCGGCGCGTGACGGCGGCGGCGGAGGAAGCTCGCTGTCCTCAACGGCGCGTGACGGCGGCGGCTGAGGAAGCTCGCTGTCCTCAACGCTGCATGACGAATGCGGCGGAGGAAGCTCGCTGTCCTCAACGCTGCATGACGGATGCGGCGGAGGAAGCTCGCTGTCCTAAACGCTGCATGACGGATGCGGCGGAGGAAGCTCGCTGCTCTCAGCGACGCGGTGCAGCGGCAGCTCGCTGTATACAACGAAGCAGCTACGCGGCAAAATATAGAGCTCGTTGTCGTCGCCGCAGCTGCGCGGCGGAAAAGGGAGCTTGTCATCGTCGTCACCGCTGCGGGGCTCGCCTTCGCTGTCGTCGCAGTACAGCGGGTAGCAGAGCTCACTGTCGTCGTCGCTGAAAGGGATGTAAACCAGCTCGCTGTCATCATCACTGGCTCCGAAGAAAGGGGCTGGCAGGTTTGAGCGCTCCGTGAAGCTAGCTGGCAGGGCTGGGCTTTCTGAGCGGCTTAGCCGCATTAGCAGCACTTGGAGCGCAGCTACCTGCTCCTGCAGGTCTCGAATGCGCCGCTCATTTCCTACGGCACTCCGCCCGAAGCTGCTCCATCCGAGCTGGGATGCTGCTCCTTGCTGGCCGTACTGTTCACACTCCGCTCTCATCTGACGCTCGCTGTGGGGTGCCTCTTCACCCTGGTCACCACCGAGTCTGGACCTCCCAGTCTCTGCCCTCCGGTCGGTGCGGGGACTCATGTCACCCCGAGCTGCGCCAACTCTGAACGGCGTGCGCCGTATCGCCAGCTGGCAGCCATCCCAGTTTGGCTGCTCTCTCAGCTCCTCCTGCTCTGCCACTACCTGAGCTACCCTGCCAGGTCTCCTCCTTCTCCTCTTTCCGCTACGCCGCTTGGGAATCCACGCCCTCCGCGTCGTCCTCCCATCGCGCAAACATCGTTGCCCCCCCAAAAGATTCTCCCGGGGGGGGCTCCTCTGCTATGCCTCTTGCAATCTTTCACGAATGTGGGTGCGAGGCATAAATGCCGAGGTCTCGATGGTTTGGAGAATGATGGTTTTATTTAAAGAAAACCAAAACACGAATAACGAGCACAGAAACCACGAACTAAACTTGATATATTTTAACGAGGTACATTACCAGTTGCAAGACAACTCAAAAGAACTAAAACAAGCTATTTATAAAGAAACTAATGAGCAACTCGGTTCAGGTGAGCGCCCACGTCACCTGACCGAGGTGCATAATGGGAACTGAAGTTAAACACAAAAGGAACTACAAACACAAATCACTGGGCGCTAGGCGCCCTCTAGGGGTTACCCCTGACACAATTTCAAGGACACTTTGTACAGTTTAGGCATATGGCTGTGGTTAAACAATTGTACAACACAATGATTAGTGAAATGAAATAATATATTTAATGAATTATAAGTAAAAAAAATAAAGTACACATTTTGTTATGAATTCAAAAGTAATATACTATTAATATATTCTTATTACCAGCAGTAATATGCAAAGTTATTATTCTGCCTAATTCCAATTACTAAAAAGTAGGTGATAATACACCTTTTGTTATATCATATAGTTCGGTTACATTAATGCTTTATTTGTCACTTATACACTACTGCAAAGTTAAATTATTTTCTTCACACTTAAGAAGCCATGAGACATGCATAGTATAGTATATTAGTATATTAATCATGTATTTGTAACACAGTAAGAATTGCTGTAATGCACTTATAGTACATTAAATATATACTTAAATTTCATTAATTCCAGTCATGAAAATGAAAAATAATAAAAAATATTATGCTTTGTATAAATACTTTGTTTCGTTCACGTGTGTATACTCCAGATTTTCTATCTCTCGCTACATCGCCATCTACCTGACCTTCCAAAAAATCAAAACCAGTATACACTATCAAATATCACAATCACAAGTAATATAAATCACAATTAAAAAAATTATCTCTCTCGAACAGAACCAACACCTCGCCTACACGCCTCCTCTTTCTCGTGTTTCTGTCCGGTTTATATATGGTCGCGCTTATTGATGACGTCACTCTCAGGGCGGAAGCGACCGTGTGGAAGGTCAGGTAGATGCCGATGTATGGAGTGTCAGAAAACCTTGAGTGAAGTCTGGAGCGGTGCACGACCCGGACACAATATACACATGTGAGCGCAAGCATTTATACAAAGCATAATATTTTTTATTATATTTAATTTCCATTCATTTTTTTACTTAGTAGCGAATACTGTATGATTTAAATTGTAATAAAGTACAATACTTCAAACTAAACATACTTAAGTAAAAGTAAAATTACACATTTAAAAAACTACTTTAAAAAGTACACAAAAAAACTACTCACCCAAGTAAAAAAAAAAAAAAAAAAAAGCATGCCAAGTATATTAAATCCTAGCATGCCAAAGCATACTAAAGTGTATGCTCCAGACTAATGTCTAGTATACTTGAAGTTTGAAGTTTGCTATTTTGGAACAACTAATATACTTGTATATCAACTATAGTATATATCTGTCATGAGTCTAGGTGGTGGAACTGGCTAGACCGGCTGATGATGTTGCCGTGGGCAAAATAAGACAGGCATAAATGCAGAGGGCAGGTAAACTTAAAGTGTCCTTTTATTTACAAAAACTCAAAAACAGACACAAACAAACAAAGAAACCAAAACCACAAACTCAAACTATAACTAGGGCTCTTCAAATAGACATAGGGAACTGGACTGACACAGGGAACCAGGAGCTGAACACAGGGAACTGAGCGCTAACACAGGGAACTGGAACTGACACAAGGAACTGAGCGCTGACACAGGGAACTGGAACTGACAGAGGGAACTGGGGATGAGGAAACATGGAGCTGGAGCTAACTAACGACACATAGGGGAACCAGAGGAGAGACAGGACTGGAGATGAGACAGGACTGGAGACGAGACAGGACTGGAGACTAGATACAGGACCAGGGATACAGACTAAAGACAGGACTGAAGACAGGACCAGGGGAACAGAGACTAGAGACAGGGCTAGACAGGGGGCTGGACTAGAGACAGGGCTAGACAGGGACACAGGGACTAGACTGGCTGGTTTATTGGTTAGTTGGGTTAGTAGCTATATGGAATATGACACTAGCAGTCAATCCCACTAGAGGCCAACCTACTGGAGGCTAACCCTACTAGGGGCTAACCCTACTAGCAGTCAAGGCCTACTAGTGGCTAAGCCCACATGTGGCTACACAAATCTAAACAGAAATGGAAGCTACACACAAAGGATTAAACCAGAAGACAGACACTAGGGACACACAGAACAGTACTTACATAGGAGGAGACACAGCCTAACTAAACACTGAATAGGACAGCTCCATGAATCCACTAACACAGAATATAAGGAAAACTAATAAGAGCCCTCTTGAAAACAAAGGTTACAAAACATAAACCAAATATAAACTTGAAGAAACAAAAACCAAACAAAAAGGAATGCCCACATGACGGTATAAGGATATATATAAACAAACATACTAACAAACAATACTCGACCCAGTTTCCCAGAACAAACCGCTATTTATAGAAACTTTAATGAGCCACCTCGGTTCAGGTGAGCACTCATCACCTGACCGAGGTGCCTTCTGGGAAACTGAGTCAACCAACAAAAACTACAAACAGACAAAAACAAAAAGTGCCCTCTTGTGGAGGACCCTAACAATATCAATATACTTGATATTTAATTGTGGCCAATACCACCATTTCCATACAATTTAGAATAGAACCCCGAACCATTCTTTTGCTGTACGGCCCAACACTAGAATGGGACGTAACACCATATTGACCACTTTGATTTTCAAGCACAAAAAAGGCAACAGCTTTATTATGCAAAGGTGTTCCTTCAATTACAAATATTTTCTGAGATTTGCTTTGCTTGTCTTTTTTGAACTACACTGGAATCCCCCATCCCATCCCCGCTGTTAAAAAACAAAATTTTATTACTCTTTCCACCTCTGCTGCAGACCCACAGCTGCCAGTCCTGGAAGAGCTGGAACGTACAAAATGCAAATGAACTTAGTAAGGCATCTGATGCAAAGGCTAATGGGAAAGCCCCAGAGAATTAACCAATCCCATTGAGTCCCATAAAAAGGGAAACCAGTCCTACTCCATCATCTGCATTATTTACGTTGTCTCTGCTTAAAGGAAGAGGAAATACCTCAGAACATGTGTGATGCAAAGATAGTCACCTTCTTCAAGAACAGTAGAAGTGATTGCAACAACAGGGGAATATTCCCCCTCAGCACAGTTGGCAAGGTATTCTCATGAGTTGTTCTAATCACTTCAATTCAATTTTATTTGTATAGCGCTTTTAACAATTGTCATTGTTGCAAAGCAGATTTACACAATTAAATGGAATTAATCAAAATGATTAGATAGTTGTTCTCAACCAACATCAAGTGCTAGCCAACAGGATCTACCCTGTGTCAGAATATGGCTCCCAGTTATAGTTTTTAGTGACCAACGTAATATTGACACAGCCCTGAGAACAATGAAAAGAACAATGGCAGCCACTGTAGCTCACCTTTGTTGACCTGACCAAGGCCTTCAACTTGGTCAGCCACAATGACCTCTTCAAGATCTTGGATGTCCACCAACTCTACACTGTTCGGCCTTTCTCCATTTGTTGTCAAGGCATCAACAGATGGAGTCTATATCCACACGCTTCATGATATAAAAATTTTCAATTTGCCCCCTCTATGTGGGACAAATTTAAAAGATGTGGGTGATGTTTGTTTGAGCGCATAGTATGGCCAATCTTTTAAATTTGGTCACACTATGCGCTAAGACAAACATCACCCACTTCTTAGAAGGGGAGACAGGAGACTCGCCTTGGTTAACCACAAAGATGGTCTACAGTGACTCATTTACATGTTTGCCTATGCCTGCAGAGAGTTTACCTTGACAGTCAGCGTAAAGAAGACTGCAGTCATAAAAACGTTTTTAGTCCTGAATTAACCTTGAGCGTGATTCCTAGAAGTGATTCCGAGATGTTTAGTAAATACAGGCTAGAGAGTCAAGGGTGAGCAAATAACACAGAAATCCTACATCACTCCATGTACGAGCCACTGAATACTGTGCATACATTGTTTGGTTATTGATGTGTAAATTTAGATATTATTGCAGTCAATATATTGTTATTTTGTATAGTGCAAGCCAAATTGTTTAGCATGTTCTTTTATTTTTTAAATATTGGTAACGTGCAGTGTTTATTTTATGACAGCAGGTGGCGCTGTATTAGAATTATCGGGCATGCACAAGGGAGAGTTTGTTTTGTTTGTTTGTTTCACGCTTGCCAAGTGTGGCTCGATATAAGTTTTTGACCGTAGCCCGTGGAACATGGAACGTGAAATGTGTAATTATTGAGGCAGAAAAGATTTAATGTTTGTTTTGAATGCCAATCAGTACTGGACCAAGCTTCATTTGGAAATAAATAATAAATCTTCACAATACAAGACTGTAGATAGGAGATAGGAGACAGGAGATAGATACAACAAAATTTCAAAGACTTTATTACTGCCTAAAAGCAGAAGAAGTGGAAGGTATTTGGTACAACAAGATTTGAAAATCTGTCCCCATTGAAAATCTGGGGGATTTCTTGAAGACTGCAGTCCACAAATGGTCACCATCAATTTTAACTGAACACGAGCAGTTCCACAAACAAGAGTGGGGAAATAGTGAAAGGCCTTCCAATGAGAAGGTGTCTTGTCTGATTGAGTTTCAAAGTCATTTTTAGGGAGAGGGGGGTGATCCTTTTCCAAATCCGTGATTCTTTTTTTCTGACATCTTGGTGTTATATCTCAGCTGAATAATTAATTTGCTGATTAGTATCATCCAAACAAAACTGTAGCAAACAGAGTGCTACAGCTTATGATTGATAACCTAGTGTCTTTTTTGCGCAGTGCAGTTGCGCAATTGTGCGGTACACAAAAAAAATGTTTCTGAAGGCTCCCTTTTTGGAAACTTGGCATATATATTTATTATCCTATCATACTAATTCTTACTAATTTTCAAAAAATATTGATTTAATCTCATACTACTCACTCATCTTCAAGATGGTGGACAAAGAAAATTTCACTGCAAAATAGATTGTGTTTCCAAGGCCAACCACAAGATGTATGGTATGACTTTATGACTTTTTCTGTGCACATGTTGAACATCAACTCTCATTTTCAGAATAGCGGACAAGAAAACACTTTCTACCAGAGGGGGCAGGTTTTTAGTAACTGTTGAACTGTGCATTCTGATTGCAAGATCCAAGTGTCCATTTTTTATTGGTAGACTTTAGATTAATCTGACATCCCCCTGTTTTTCTCACAGGCAACTTTCTGTTGCATCATCAACGGTGAATTCCCCCAAAGAATTTGTTTATTTTGCACCAGGCAGCACAATTTAAAGTGTATTAAATATACTTTTGTGTGCTAAAGTGGAACAACTTTAAGTATACTAAGTACATTTGGACACCTGGTTGGCTGGAATAGTTGCAGGGTTCTAACGCTACTACAGTTCGTGCAAGTGCGAGAGTTAAAACACAAAAATGATTTTGAACACACGAAAGTGATTTTCATCACAGAAAGACGAGTTTGCGAGCATGCACGAGAGAGATTCATTGTGCAAAAATGAGTCTGAAACTGCTTGTGCACATAAATAATACATATGAATACGTACATTTAAATTTAACTGAAAATATACTGAGACTACCTACAGTATATCAAAACTTGTATTCTAATGTATACTTTCTGTAGATTGTTACAATGATTATTTCAAGCACATATTTTTTTAAATATAGCAAAAATAAATTGAAGAACAAAGTTTAAACGGTGGTTATTTTAAGTGTTTGGTGTTTCATTAATTATATGTAATTATTCATTAATTAAATCTGACACAAAAGAGGTCAATAAAAACAAGATATTAGTATAAATTTTGTACATTTTAACAATTTGTTAAAATTGTTAATATATTTGCAATATACAATTTAAGATTTTATTATATTTGAAATGCTTTAAACAATTTTTTCGGGTATGAGTGGCTTAAGATCTGCAATACGTTCAGGACCTTATACAGTTTGGATGTTGTCCAAACACCATGTTATATACAGTACTTAACAAAACTGTGTGGGATGCTGTAGTGTAAGCACTGTTGTGAAGCAGAGAAACATTACGTTTTTGTAATACAGTGGAACCTCGGATTGTGAGTAACATGGTTTACGAGTGTTCCGCAAACCGAGCAAAGATTTTTAATAAATTTTTATTCGGAAACCGAGCAAGCATTAGTTTACGAGCGCCGAGTATCATGTAGCACGCATGCTACTCTTATTTTGAAACCGAACGTCACTCTCTCACCTTCCCCCCCTGTGTGTGTTTGTTGTGAATCTTAAAAAGCGAGGTGGGGAGAGGGAGGAGGAGTGTTACTGTGTAAAACGAGGCGAGGGAATGGGCTAATTCCACACACACACACACACACACACACACACAGCGCCTGCGCGCACCAACGGAAACACTTATCTGTCAGGATTTATTTGTACTTTTTTTAAAGGTAAAGTGCAGATTAATTTGTTTTATTTTCATTTTATATATTGTATTAATTATTTTGATGTATTTTTTGGGGGGGCTGTGGAACGAATAATTTGAGTTTTCATTATTTCTTATGGGAAACGATGATTTGTTTTACAAGTGTTTTGGAATATGAGCCCACTTCCGGAACGAATTATGCTCGTAATCCAAGTTTCCACTGTACAAACGTTTTTGTATTGTTTACAATCTTTTTCATGATCTTAAACAATCTTTGTAATTAAGGTTTTGCATGCACCAAAACTCAACACTTTTTTCCTTGATCTAATTTGCTGCTATTCCTTTTTTTCCTCATGACAAAATCATAATTAAAGCTTGAGATTGCGATACTTAAAAAAAATTTTTTAATTCAACCAACATATTTTGATGCCATTTGTGCTTTTTAATAACCTTGTGACTCAAGGAAATCTTGCGCAAAATATTTTTTATCAGTATGCAATAATTTTTGCTTCATTTGAAAAAGAAAACAAAAAACTAACTTTTCTCAAAATTGCAAAAATAGTAATGTAAGGTTTTATAATATTGTAAGACACTGTAATCTAATAAGACGATTCCTGTGCCCTAAGAACAGACCCCTCACTGTGCTTCCTTACGCCTTCTGTGGTAATACCTTCTATATCCTGTACCCAGACGAGTTTACATCAAAATGGCTCTTGTCTGCTAGAACCCTTTTGTTTAATCAGGAGAATGCAAATGTATTTCCTCTCTCCTGTCTGTCTCCGGGTCTCTCTATCACTGACATGTTAATGACTGGTTCTTTTGATGTTCACGACGTAGCACCGTTTAAATGTGCTCTCCTTGCTGAGAATAAACAGAGATCTTCAACCATCATGCCTGCGTGTGTGTGTGTGTGTGTGTGTGTTTGGGCCCAGACCGGCAAGTGGATCAAGGTGCAGCGGACACAACAAGCTAAAACTCTTCTTCTCTTAGCTTAAAACATAGCTCGTACACACTTCTTTTCCATTTAAAACCTAACAAGTAGTGTCTGTTTTTTCTGTCAATTCACATTCAATTGCTTTCAGAAAGAGTACATGATTTCTTTAGTTTCATGATTGCTTATGTAATTTCCAAAGGGTAGGCTCTATAATTATTTCATGCCTTTCTGTTGTCAATAAAGGCATAAGTTACAGAACTGTCTGGTCTGTGTTACTACACTTTTCAGAGGTAAAGTGCAGGTTAATTTGTTTATTTTTACTTTACATTTCGTATTAACTAGTTTTATATGGTTTTATATATAAAATGCATTTTACATATATTTATGACGATTCATTCCACAACCCCTGGGTTGATGTACATTATATTAACATAATATTAATACAATATTATTAGTGGTGCTTGCGAAGCGAAGCACTAATATTATAATCTCACAGGTTTATTATTCCCTTTTTTTTTTTCTTCTTCCGTACAAAAGTTCGACGCGTAACTAGTCCCGCACCGTTTGTCGTAGACCCATGAATGAGGTATCAAAACGTGCGGCTTGATCGGGAATGGGGTGCTATGACTTTTCTAAGGGGTCGGCGGTTATTAACCGCCCCAAAAAGTCCCATAGACTTAACATTGAGACCAACTTTGACGGATTGTAGCGCAGAGAGGGGATTTTGTAGAAAGGTCAAATTTACCACATTTGTAGAGGTTTGCAACCTGTGTCAGACCATACCCCGCAAGAGGGTATAAGTTCTACCCCCGGGGCAAAAGAGGTCCCCAAATTTGCCCCATAGACATATAATGGGGAATAAATCCCATAGACTTAACATTGAGACCAAGTTTGACGGATTGAACTGCAGAGTGAGAGTTTGGTAGAAATTTCAGATTCACCACATTTGAAAAGGGTCGCAAGCTGTGTCAGAACATACCCCACAGAAGGGTATAAGTTTTGCCCCCGAGGCAGAAAAGGTGCCCAAATTTGCCCCATTGAAATATAATGCAGACTTTGGCGCATGACTACAACAGTATCGTTTGTCGTAGATCCATGAAAGAGGTGTCAAATCGTGCGTCTCGTTCGGGATTGGGGTGCTGAGACTTTTCTGAGGGGGGGGGGGGCAATTAACCATCCCAAAAAATCCCATAGACCTAACATTGATACCAACTTTGACGGATTGAAGTGCCGAGTGAGAAATTGATAGAAATCTTAAGTTTACCAGATTTGAAGAGGCTGGCAAGCTGTGTCAGACAGGCCCCACAAGAGGGTATAGGTTTTACCCCTGGGGGGGGCAAGAGGCTCCCAAATTTGCCCCAGTGAATTATAATGGGGATTTTGGATTCTAACTAGAACTGTATCGTTTGTCATACACCCATAAAAGAGGTGTCAAATCGTGCGGTTTATTCAGGATTGGGGTGCTAAGACTTTTTTGAGGGGCGGGCAGTTAATTGCCCCCACAGGGGGCAATTAATCTCCCCGAAAAATCCCATAGACTTAACATTGAGACCAATTTTGACGGATTGAAACGTCGAGTGGGAATTTGGTAGAAATCACAAATTTACCAGATTTGTAGAGGCTTGCAATCTGTGTCGGAACATACCCCGCAAGAGGGTATAGGTTTTACCCCTGGGGTAAATTAGGTGCCCAAATTTGCCCCATTGACTTATAATGGGCAATTTGGTGCATGACTCGTCATTTTCCGTTCATCGTAGACCCATGAAACAGGTGGCAAATTGTGTGGTTCATTCGGGGACTTTTCTAAAGGGCGAGTGGTAAACTGCCCCAGCAGGGGGCAATTAACGTACAATAGTAACTTCCATAGGAACTTTGAAACTGAATTTAACTGTGGATCCCACTGTTGTAGAGACATGGGGGGTGGGCTCATTTTACTCAGGCAATCAATCAGTCTTTCGCATTTATCATGATGCTCATGAGCCACGCCCCCAAGCAAAATCATTAGCTTGCTGTTAGCATGTTGCTAACGCGATTAGCATGTTGCTAGCTTTATGCTAACAATATTAGCATGTTGCTAGCTTTATGCTAACAATATTAGCATTTCGCTAGCATTATGTTAATTATATTAGCATGTTGCCAGCATGATGCTAACAATATTAGCATGATGCTAGCATTATGCAAACTATATTAGCATTTCGCTAATAACATGATTAGCATGTTGCTAGCATGATGCTAGTGTGATTAGCATGGTGCTAGCATTATGCTAACTATATTAGCATGTTGCTAGCAATATCAGTAGAATGTTGATATCATGATGCTAGAGTGCTGTTGTAAAAAAAATTTTTTTAAAAGCTTAGATGGTACCTACTTTTAGTAACATCTTGCTTAAAGGCCATCTTCTTCAGCAAGCTGTTCAAGCTGCCAGACAGATTTTTGAAAACCTGCGGAGCAAAAGTAAAGAACATAATTTAGTCTGTTTCATGATTCAGTCTTAATTTAATTGCAATTAAAATTGCTTAAGGTCCAGTAAGTAAACCCTCCACACCAGCTACATCCCAGACAATTTTATACCTAAAAACATTAATTGATGGTTTTTTTTCAGTTTTTTTTTTTTTTGCTTTTTGACTACAGAAATCTGTGCAGAACATTTTCTTTTTCTGAAACTATATACAGTTGAAACCAGATATTTACGTACACTTCAGAAAAAAACAAAAGAACGTTTTTTCTTTACTGTTAAACATTAAATCAGAGTAAACTTTTCTGCTTTAGAAAAATAAATATTAACATACTTTTTGCATTTCTTAAATGTTAGAATCGAGCGAGTGAGAATTTTTATGTAATTTTTTTTTATCATTTTCATCAAAGTCAGAAGTATACATACACAAGTTTCCTGTGTCTTTAAACAAAAAGAAAACTCCAGATGATTCCATTCCGAGCTTAAGAAGCTTCCATTTCCATTTCAGTTAATTGGTGGCACACCTGTAGATGCACATAAAAGGTACACCTCTACCTCAACCAAGACACCAGGAAATGAATTCTGGACCTCCACAAGTGTGTCTCATCCTTGGGTGCAATTTCCAGATGCCTGAAGGTCCCATGTTCATCTGTTCAGACACTAATATGCAAGTATAAAAAACTTCCCAGAGGACAACAGCAAAAGACCTTGTGAAGATGCTGGCTGAAACTCTGAGAGGAGAAAGCCATTACTTCAAAACTACCATAAAAAAACAGACTACAGTTTGCAGCTGCAAATGGTGACAAAAATCTAAATTTCTCTCTGCCGAAACAAACATTTAACCATTCAGCCATAATGATAAACGGTTTATTTGGAGGAAAAAGGGCGAAGCTTTGAAGGAGTGGTAGTATAATGTCGAGAGGTCGAGTGCGAGCAAGAAGGCCTACAAACCTGAACCAGTTACACCAGTTCTGTCATGAGGAGTGGGCCAAAATTCCAGCAAACTATTGTAGAAAGCTTGAGAAAGCTTGAGAATGCATACCTGAAACGTTTGACCCAAGTGAAACAGTTTCAGGGCAATTTTACTAAAAACTAAGAAAGTGTTGTAAGGGACTGCCCCTAGAGGTCACTGTAGACATGAGTATTTTTTAGTTTGTGTAGTTCTATTTATTTCCCAGAAGGCACCTCGGTCAGGTGATGACTGAGCTCACCTGAACCGAGGTAGCTCATTAGAATGGTTATAAATAGTTGGTTGTTCTGGGAAACTGGGTTGAGTATTAATTATGTCAAGAGGGTATTACGTTGTTAGGTTTTGTTGGATTTGGTTTTTGTTTTAGTTTGGTTTTGGTTGAGTTTGGTTTTATGTTAAGAAGGCTCTATATGGTTTGTGATTAGTGTGATTGTGTTTGTCACTAGTTCCTCCCTTGGCTCTAGTGCTTCACCTGTCTTTAGTGTTCCCCCTGTCTATAGTCTAGTCTCGAAACCTGTGTGTTCTAAGCCTGTGCGTGCGTGTCGCTCATAGGGGCGCGAGTGTGTCATGTTTAAAAGAGCCTGTGTGTTTTGTTTAAGAGAGATTGTGTTTTAAGTTTGGCGATAGTTTCTTTGCTTGTTTAGTTTCTTGTTTGTGTGTGCTTTCGTTATTAAAATACTTTTTGTTAAGTAAAACAACCCTCTGCGCCTATGCCTGCCTTTTTTAAGCCCTCGGCGTTAACAGCAGCCAGAACTACCCTCAGTTCGTGACACGTGTATGTAAATTTTTGACTGATAAAAGTAATAAACATTCCATAAAATTCTCCATCGCTCGATTCTGACATTTATCAAATGCAAAAAATGTTAATATTTATTTATCTAAAACAGAAAAAGTTTACTCTGATTTAAAAGAAGAAAACTTTTTTTCTGAAGTTTATGTAAATATATGGTTTCCACTGTGTATGTTCTCATATGAATAAACATGTCTCTTCATAAGTAGTTATAAGTAATCCTTTGCAAAATGGGTCATATCTTAATGCTGCTCTGTTCTGTCCTTGAAGCTGATTTGGTACAAAATAAATAAATTCAACCATTGACAATGTCTGACAAACCTATGATGTAGGAAAAAGTTTAAAATGCATGCATCTCTAAATCTTCATAGACCATACGATGCGTTCAACATTAATAACTTGATCAATGCTGCTAAACTAATATTAACAAGAACAATCAAAATAAAACCTCCCTGATTCAAAAAAATAAAAATCTCAGAACACATTTTATCTTCATTCACATCTATTGTTTCTATTTAACTAAATGCATCTAATGTTGAACACTGCCTCTTGTGTGCTTTAAGTTGCATTGGCAAAAGATGCAATATCATTCAGAAACTCAAACGGGCAAAAATAAAGCTCCAGACCCCAGTGAAATGCTCATCCTGTGCTGACATTTCAGCTCTCCATGTGGCTGTTTCAGATAAAAACAGGGTTAGTTTTTTTTCCCTCTTAGTTCATGTCACAGTGTGTACTTCTACTTTTAAAGTAGGTTTTAAAATATGTAATTTTACGTATGTTTAGTTTGAAGTATACGGGGGCAGGGGTAGCTCAGTGGTTAAGGTGTTGGACTACGGTTCAGAAGATCCCAGGTTCAAATCTCACAACCACCAAGTTGCCACTGTTGGGCCCTTGAGCAAGGCCCTTAACCCTCAATTGCTCAGATGTAATGAGATAAAAAAAAAATGTAAGTCGCTCTGGATAAGGGCGTCTGCCAAATGCCTAGATGTAGAAGTATTGTACTTTTACTCGCTACTGAGTAAAAAAAAAAATGAAAATGAAAAATAATGCAACGGGGAAGGAAAACCACTGCACTGATTGATGGGCAGGGAGAACAAACATGCTAAATTCACAATAACGATGGAGACAGATAAAAAAATCTTATGAAGCAAACCCCTGGCCATTGTAATGGACACTACTATGTTGCATACCACATTATGTACACATATTGTCCTTTTAAGAGTGTCTATTGAGTGTTTATTACTCTTTCCACCTCTGTATATTACAATACAAATTTAGAGTAAGCGTGTTTTAAAATTAAAAACATTTTAAAAGAAGCCATTTTTGGTTTTCACCCAGTGCATCTTAAATTTTTGGTTTCGGAACATAATTTTTATTTCGGTGCATCACTACTTTATGGAGTTACTATTTTCTTTTCATCTGTATTTTTGTGTTGAGTGCCTAAAGAGAAAAAGGAGTATGCTATTGTCACGGCCTGGCTGTGACTACAGGCCAGACCGGCTGATGTTGCAGTGGGCGTGTAGGGTAGGCATGAAGGCAGAGGGGTTTGCAAACAAAATGTCTTTATTTCCAAAACTCAAAACACAGACACAAACCAACAAAGGAACCAAAACAACAAACCCAAACTAAAACTAGGGCTCAGGAAAAACACAACAGGAGCTGAACACAGGGAACTGAGCGCCAACACAGGAAACTGACAGGAGGAAACATGGAGCTGGAGCTAACTAAAGACACATAGGGGGACTGGGAAGACAGGACTAGACAGGACTGGGGAGAGGGCTAGAGACAGGGCTAGACAGGAGACAAGACCAGGGGCACAGAGACTAGAGACAGGACTGGTTAGTGGTTAGTTACGTTAGTAGCTACATGGAATATGGATAAAGGGAATGATGACCTAACCAGGTTAGTACCTAATGGAGTTAATGGCTAACCGGGTTAGTACTGACCTAATAGGGGGGCACTGGAACACAAGAAGCAGGGCACACATAAGGCTATACCAAACTAGCGGCTAACTACTACTAGCGACCAGAACCACTAGCAGTCAATCCCACTAGAGGCTAGCCTACTGGAGGCTAATCCTACTAGGGGCTAACCCTACTAACAGTCAAGGCCTACTAGCGGCTAACTCTGCTAGTGGCAAAGCCCTCATGTGGCTACACATACAAGGGAAGCTTCAAACAAAGAACTCAACAAGAAGGCCAACACTGGGCATACACAGAACAGTACTTACACAAGAGGAGACACTGCCTAACTAAACAAGAAACAGGACAGCTCCATGAATCCACTAGAACAAGGAACATACAGAAAACAAAACTAGAGCCCTCTTGAAAACAAAGGTTACAAAACATAAACCAAAATATAAACTTAAAGAAACAAAAACCAAACCAAACCAAACAGAATGCCCACTTGACTGTGATAAGGATATACAATGCTCGACCCAGTTTCCCAGAACAAACTGCTATTTATAAGATGTTTAATGAGCCACCTCGGTTCAGGTGAGCCCTATCACCTGACCGAGGTGCCTTATGGGAAACTGAGTTGACCAAAAAAAAACTACAAAACAGACAGAAATAGACAGTGACCTCTAGTGGAGTTTCCTAACAGCTATATACATACACTGGACTGTATACATAGTGTACTTGAAGTTTGCTATTTTGGAAAAACTAATTTTGTACTAGGTGCATTTAAGTTGAAATTAAATTATACATAAGCTCAAACATGATGTGTTGATTCTAGCTGTTACACAGAGAATAGAGACTCTGATAACAGGCTGAAACCTATGGAGCATTATACCAGAAGCAAACTACATACTATTTAGCAATAACAAATATGACAATATGTCCTATAGTTTTAACTATGTACTTAATTTTAGACTACCTAACAGAACCCATGAAATGTACCTCATGCCAATGAAAAAAAAATAACGATATGAACTAAAGCACGCAATGATGCAGCCTCTAGCCATAAATTCACACTAGAAACAGTTTCTGATTGAGTGGTATTGCCCCTACTCTAGTCTCTGGTTGGCTGCAATAGTGGCAGAGCTCTAACGCTGCTGCAATTCTCTTCACGTAGCTTTATGATATTGAGTGCACACAAGAAATAGAGTTCAAACACACATAAATGAACCTGAATGCACAAAAGTGAGTTTAAGCAAATGAGTATGAGAGGATGTGCACGAGAGAGATTCAGCATGCAAAAACGTGAGTAGTGCACTAAATATAAGCATGAATAAGTACACTTAAATTTAACTAAAAATATACCCGGTCTACAATATCCTAAAATTTGTATTCTAATGTATGCTTTCTGTACATTTTTACAATGATTATCTTGAGAATATTTATTTTAATATGCCAAAAATAAATAAATGAAGGGAATTTGGAAATTACACTCACATTTCACTTAAAGTATATTTGAATGGCAGTTTGGCACTGTGGCAGGTGCAAGGTACTGCTGGAAAAGGACATCAGCATTTCCATAAAGCAAATGAAATATAATCTTTTTTTTTTTTTTTTACTGACAAGAGGAATCCAAATGCACTCTATCGCTACATCCACCACCTAAAAACTAATTTAACATTTTGTTTCTGTTCTTAACACCCTGACAACTCTCAACATTTACCCACGCTAATAAAAGACCTGGGTATGACTCGATATCAGTGAACAACTTGCATCATGACACTTTTTCAAGGACTTTGCTGCCAACATTTCAATTAAATTCAGTTAATATAGTTGTTCATTCAAGAAACTTTATCTAAAATTTAGTAATTCTAATGAAATAAAATTGTTTAGTCTACATTTTAATACAGGCTCTGTGAAAAAACCCATATGTTGTAGCAAGATTTCTAGTCTTCGCTTTATGAAATGTCCCAGACAGACTATGATGCTGAATGACTGACCAATTTGACCAATGGCTTTTTGTTAATCTTATGATCTGTTCAGTGAATAGCAATTCTCACATATACACCTTCCTAATTTGTTAAGCTGTAACTTGTAAAGGGAAATGAACATAAATGAAAATGAATTAAATAATATTATAATGTTTTATAATAGCTTACCAGATTTAATAAATTAAAGGATGATCTCTCATGCTCAAGTTGGTGCCAGTTTATTTGGAACTGCTGCTGGTGGTCAGTATTTATACTCAGTAGATACACCCTGAGATCAGTACTTTCGATTCTGCAACCTGCAAATGTACAGAGCAGGTTTTGCAAGTGAAAACTAAAGTTTGGGGTAAGACCTGGTCATGTATTTTGGGTAATTTGCAAGGACACATCATAATGTTAGGAACCTCCACTAGAGGTCACTGTTCATGTCTTGTGTAGTTCTTGTTGGTTGACTCAGTTTCCCAGAAGGCACCTCAGTCAGGTGATGAGTGCTCACCTGGACTGAGGTGCCTCATTAAAGCTTCTATAAATAGCAGTTTGTTCTGGGAAACTGGGTCGAGCATTGTTTGTCTTTGTGTTGTTTGTTTGGTTTGTTATGTTTGTTTTTGTATATACCGTCATGTGGGCATTCCTTTTGTTTGGTTCGTGTTTAAGTTTATATTTTGGTTTGTTTTGTAACCTGTTTTTCTAGAGGGCTCTACTGTTTGTTTTCCTTTTGTTCCTTGTGTTGCTGGATTCATGGAGCTGTCCTGTTTCATGTTTAGTTAGGCTGTGTCTCCTCCTGTGTAAGTACTGTTCTGTCTTCTGGTTTAATTCTTTGTCTGTTTAGTTTTGTGTAGCCACATGAGGCTCTAGCCGCTAGCAGGGTTAGTCGCTAGTAGGCCTTAATTGCTAGTAGGGTTAGCCTCCGGTAGGCTAGCCTCTAGGGGGATTGACTGCTAGTGGTTCTGGTCGCTAGTAGGTTAGCGGCTAGTTTGGAATAGCCTCATGTGTGCTTTGCCTTTTGTGTTCAGTTCCCCACTATTAGGTCAGTACTAACCTGGTTAGCCACTAACTCCATTAGATACTAACCTGGTTAGGTCAGCATCCAGTGTCCCCAGCATTCCATGTAGCTACTAACCCAATTAACCACTAACCCAGCCAGTCTGGTCCCTGTGCTTCTGGTCCCTGTGCTCCTGGTCCCGTCTCTCCTGTCTAGCCCTGTCTCATCTCTAGTTCCCCTGTGTCTTAGTTAGCTTCAGCTCCATGTTTCCTCATCCCCAGTTCTCTCTGTCGGTTCCCTGTGTCCGCTCCCGGTTCCCTGTGTCCGCTCCCGGTTCCCTGTGTCCGCTCCCGGTTCCCTGTGTCCGCTCCCGGTTCCCTGTGTCCGCTCCCGGTTCCCTGTGTCCGCTCCCGGTTCCCTGTGTCCGCTCCCGGTTCCCTGTGTCCGCTCCCGGTTCCCTGTTAGCGCGCCGTCCCCTGTGTCCGCTCCCGGTTCCCTGTTAGCGCGCCGTCCCCTGTGTTTTTCCTGAGCCCTAGTTTGAGTTTACGTTTGTTGTTTTGGTTCCTTTGTTTGTTTGTCTGTTTTTAGTTTTGATAATAAAGACTCTGTTTGCACACCCCTCTGCATTCATGCCTACCCTCATGCCCACGGCAACAACATCAGCCGGGTCTAGCCAACACCACCAGCTAGACCCATGACACAATCATTTCAAGAATTATTTTAACAACAATGACTAAATATTGAACTGCTCACTATCAGGTTTTATAACCCTGAGCACACATGCGCTGCATATGAGTATGGGGTGACAAAAATATTCCACATGCATGATTAATTTTCAACAATTAAATTTATTTTATATTTATATAATGATTTTAGCAATGCAAATTGTCACATAACAGATTTACTGGAATAAAAAACTTGGAGTACAGTGGATCTCAAAAAATTCTTATCAAGGGAATATTTTTTTTCATAATTTAATTTAAAAAGTGAAACTCAGAGGGTTTACCAGCTAAACCTGCATCAGACCAGCATGAAGCAGTATTAACCAGCACAGACCAGCACATAAATCATGCTGACCTATGCTGGATCTTTCAGCAGGCATGCTGGTCTTCCATCAGTTATGTTGGTTCACCAGCTAAACCAGCAGCAGACCAGCACTAACCAGCAAGACCAATGCTGGTGGTAAGGTTTCATCAGCGTACATATGCTGGTCTTCCATCATTTCTGTTGGCTCACCAGCTAAACCAGCATCAGACCAGCACTAACCAGTATTAACCAGCATATACCAGCATAGTGTAGTGGTTAGCACTGTCGCCTTGCACTGCCAGGGTCTGGGTCGATCCCCGGCCAGGCTCGATTCCCGTCTCTGTGTGCATGGAGTTTGCATGTTCTCCCCATGCTTGGTGGGTTTCCTCTGGGTACTCCGGTTTCCTCCCACAGTCCAAAGACATGTAGGTCCGTAGGTCAAATTGTCCGTAGTGTGAATGAGTGAGCGTATGTATGTGTGTGTGTCTGTGCCCTGCGATGGATTGGCACCCTGTCCAGGGTGTACCCTGCCATGTGCCCCAAGTCCCTGAGATAGGCTCCAGGGCCCCCGCGACCCTGAATACAGGATTAAGCAGTATAGATGATGAGTGCGTGAGACATATAAATCATGCTGGTCTATGCTGGATTTTTCAGCAGGGAGTGTCTCTCAGAAGTCAAGATGGGCAGAGCATCACCAATTCCCCCAATGCTGCGGCGAAAAATATTGGCGCAATATCAGAAAGAAATTTCTCAGAGAAAAATTGCAAAGAGTTTGAAGTTATCATCATCTACAGTGCATAATATCATCTAAAGATTCAGAGAATCTGGAGCAATCTCCGTGCGTAAGGGTTAAGGCCGGAAGACCATACTGGATGCCCGTGATCTTCGGGCCCTAAGATGGCAATGCATCACATTCAGGAATGCTACTGTAATGGAAATCACATCATGGGCTCAGGAATACTTCCAGAAAACATTATCGGTGAACACAATCCACCGTGCCATTCGCCGCTAAAGTTCTTTTTGGGAAACTGGGCGTCATGTCATCCGGACTAAAGAGGTCAAGGACAACCCAAGTTGTTATCAGCGCTCAGTTCAGAAGCCTGCATCACTGATGGTATGGGGTTGCATGAGTGTGTGTGGCATGGGCAGCTTACACATCTGCCCATGCCACACACACTCATGCAACCCCATACCATCAGTATGGCATGGGCAGCTTACACATCTGGAAAGGCACTATCAATGCTGAAAGGTATATCCAAGTTCTAGCACAACATGTGCTCCTATCCAGACATCGTCTCTTTCAGGGAAGACCTTGCATTTTCCAACATGACAATGCCAGACGACATACTGCATCAATTACACATCATGGCTGCGTAGGAGAAGGATCCGGGTACTGAAATGGCCAGGCTGCATTCCAGATCTTTCACCCATAGAAAATATTTGGCGCATCATAAAGAGGAAGATGCGACAAAGAAGACCTGACAGTTGAACAACTAAAAACCTGTATTAGTCAAGAATGGGACAACATTCCTATTCCTAAACCTGAGCAACTTGTCTCCTCAGTCCCCAGATGTTTGCAGACTGTTATAAAAAGAAGAGGGGATTCCACACAGTGGTAAACATAGCCTTGTCCCAACTTTTTTGAGATGTGTTGATGCCATGAAATTTAAAATCAACTTATTTGTCCCTTAAAATGATAAATTTTCTCACCTTAAACTTGATTTGATATGTCATATATGTTGTATTCTGAATAAAATATTGAAAATTGAAACTTCCACATCATTGCATTCTGTTTTTACTCAAAATTTGTACAGTGGCCCAACTTTTTTTGAAATCAGGTTTGTGTAGAAAAGGACAGAGCAGACTCTTTCTACTGAGGAGACAAAGGTCTTTTGGTGTGCAGGGAGCACTCCTGAAGACCTTTTTTGACTCTATGGTGGCATCAGCTATCTTCTATGGAGTTGTTTGCTGGGGCAGAAGCATCTCTACTGCAGACAGTAAGAGACTAGACAAACTGATAAAGAAGGCCATCTCAGTACTAGGGAATCCCCTGAACACTGTACAGAAGGTGAGAGAATGGAGGATGTTAACTACTGTAAGTTATCATCACTGCTGTACAATGACTCTCATCCCCTGTACGAACCAGTTTCATTGCTGATGCTTCCTGTCTGAAGAAGCGATATTCAAGGTCTTTTCTCCCTGCTGCTATTAGACTGTACTATTAGAGCTGCTCCCAGTGAACCACTTACTGCATACTGTCATTATTACAGTGATATACTGTTGTGCAATAATACTGTTGTTGCAATACCTTAACTTTTCTTGAAATATAGTTACAATATCCTAAATAATATCTACATTATCTCATGATATCTGTGCAATAACGTCTTTTTTTCCTAACTGTGCAATATTATATTACCTAGTGCAATTAGATTTGATTGAAAGTGTAAATACTCTGTTGTATTGCCCCCCCCCCCCCCCCCCCCCCCCCTTTACACTGTACTGTGTATGTATATTATATGTATGTATATTGGGGAGGTCCTTATTTTTTTACTTTTGAAATGTTTATCACTGACCCTCTCAAAACATTCCATTTAGGGAAAAGCTGCATCATGTGAAATATTTTGTGTTTAGCAATGAAATTAATGGTAGCTCAAGCTCCTTAAAGTTTTGAGAATTTAAAAACAAATGGCAAATTCTACTCAATACATGGTCATCTGAATATCCTACAACAGAAAGAAATGTTCTACTCAAAACATGGATTAAACAATACAAAGCTGGTAGGCACATCTGAATAACTCCTCAATATCTGATACAGTTGTGACTGGCTTGTGGCTCGTTGCCAGGTTATCATTGTGCTGTGTTGTGTCTAATCTGGGCAGCAAAATCTCTATATAGAAAAATCAATTGGACTCATTTTGAAATAAGCCATTGAAGTGTCAGAAGTTACCGGTAACACCAGCATTTAGCACAGAGCATTATCATCATTTGAAACCAAAACAAACAATTAGAGTTGCTTCTACAGCAACGTCAACTAAAATAGAAGATTTCTGGAGACGTGCTCGAATTCCACTTTGCCACAAGCTGCAAATCGGATATCTAGTTTATATCAGCAAACGTTTAATTTTTCTGAACTGTATTCAACATTATTTACTAATAAACTGAAGTACCAGTGATTATTTCAACAATAACTGTTATTTTGCCAATACCAGGTATAGGGAATTTTCATAGTGGATATATTTTTTTGTCAGGGTGCTTGAGCTACCAGTAAATATGAGAATATTGGCACGAAAATTGGCATGTGCCATTATTTTATACATTGGAACATAATTAGAGGGTCAGAGCAATAAAAATTTAACTTTTAATTTTTACCCCCTGTTAAGGACCACCCTAATATATACATATATACATACACACACACACGTGAACAAAATTGTTGGTACCCTTCGGTCAATGAAAGAAAAACTCACAATGGTCACAGAAATAACTTTAATCTGACAAAAGTAATAATAAATAAGAATTCTATGAATGTTAACCAATGAAAGTCAGACATTGCTTTTCAACCATGCTTCAACGGAATTATAAAAAAAAAATGAACTCATGGAACAGGCCTGGACAAAAATAATGGTACCCCTAACTTAATAGTTTGTTGCACAACCTTTTGAGGCAATCACTGCAATCAAACGATTCCTGTAACTGTCAATGAGACTTCTGCACCTCTCTGCAGGTATTTTGGCCCACTCCTCATGAGCAAGCTGCTCCAGTTGTTTCCGGTTTGAAGGGTGCCTTTTCCAGACAGCATGTTTCAGCTACTTCCAAAGATGCTCAATAGGATTGAGGTCAGGGCTCATAGAAGGCCACTTTAGAATAATCCAATGTTTTCCTCTTAACCATTCTTGGGTGTTTTTAGCAGTGTGTTTTGGGTCATTGTCCTGTTGCAAGACCCATGACCTGCGACTGAGACCCAGCTTTCTGACACTGGCCAGCACATTTCTCTCTAGAATCCCTTGATAGTCTTGAGATTTCATTGTACCCTGCACAGATTCAAGACACCCTGTGCCAGATGCAGCAAAGCAGCCCCAGAACATAACAGAGCCTCCTCCATGTTTCACAGTAGGGACAGTGTTCTTTTCTTGATATGCTTCATTTTTCCATCTGTGAACATAGAGCTGATGTGCCTTGGCAAAAAGTTCCATTTTTGTCTCATCTGTCCATAGGACATTCTCCCAGAAGCTTTGTGGCTTGTCAACATGTAGTTTGGCATATTCCAGTCTGGCTTTTTTATTATTTGTTTTCAACAATGGTGTTCTCCTTCGTCGTCTCCCATGTAGTCCACTTTGGCTCAAACAACGACGGATGGTGCGATCTGACACTGATGTTCCTTGAGCATGAAGTTCACCTTGGATCTCTTTAGAAGTCTTTCTGGGCTCTTTTGTTACCATTCGGATTATCCGTCTCTTTGATTTGTCATCAATTTTCCTCCTGCGGCCACGTCCAGGGAGGTGGGCTACAGTCCCATTGATCTTAAATTTCTGAATAATATGTGCAACTGTAGTCACAGGAACATCTAGCTGCTTGGAAATGGTCTTATAGCCTTTACCTTTAACATGCTTGTCTATAATTTTCTTTCGAATCTCCTGAGACAACTCTTTCCTTCGCTTCCTCTGGTCCATGTTGAGTGTGGTACATACCATGTCACCAAACAACACAGTGACTACCTGGAGCCCTATATATAGGCCCACTGACTGATTACAAGATTGTAGACACCTGTGATGCTAATTAGTGGACACACCTTGAATTAACATGTCCCTTTGGTCACATTATTTTCAGTATTTTCTAGGGGTACCATCATTTTTGTCCAGGCCTGTTCCATGAGTTTATTTTTTTAAATAATTCTGTTGAAGCATGGTGGAAAGGCAATGTCTGACTTTCATTGCTTAACATTCATAGAATTTTTTTAAATTATTACTTTTGTCAGATTAAAGTTATTTATGTGACCATTGTGAGTTTTTCCTTACCCTTCGGTAAGGGTACCAACAATTTTGTCCACGTGTGTGTGTGTGTGTATATATATATATATATATATATATATATATATATATATATATATATATATTATTAATACTGATTGAACTATCACTACTTTGTTTGCACGTGGTTCTTTGCTGTTATACAGTAACATTGAAATTTCCCCACTGTGGGACGAATAAAGGTGCATCTTATCTCATCACCTACCCTGCTGAAAAATACAGCATAGACCAGCATGATTTACATGCATTTACATACATATCTACGCGGATGAAACCTTACCACCAGCATACATTGACCAGCATACATTTTGCTGGTATGCTGGTGACCAGCATTATAGTGTCATGATACTATGCTGTTCAGCACCCCATCTAATGTTGGTACGGTGTAAAAGCCAGAATGGAAGATTGTCATCCAATATGTAAAATATAAAACATAATTAGTATAAAATCAGCTTTATTGGCCAACACAATAAAGTAACAATATGTAACAATATATACAATATGCACATTTGTAACAATACGATAATTTAACAATGAACAGCAAATAGGTTTTGATTAAAAAAAATTACAAAAACAAAACATGAGACCTGTCACAAACAAATGGAGACGGACCAGAAGACTAGCAGTTAGCCCTGTAGCGTGGATGGTAATCCCCCATAGGGGAAGTGGTGAAAGGTTTGAGTTGGGATATATGGAATACCGGGTGGATCCGGAGCGCCGCAGGCAGCTGGAGCCGGTAGGTGACAGGGTTAATCCGGAGGGTGATGCAGTATGGACCGATGAATCTGCGGGAGAGCTTCTGTGATTCTGTCCGTAGATGCAGGTTCTTGGTAGATAGCCATACCTTGTCACCTATCTGGAACAGTCGTTCCGGAGGGTGTCGACGGTGATGTTGGACGGTGTAGCGGGTGTTGGAGCGTCGGATGGCATTGTTTGCTTGGTTCCAGAGCCGTTGACACCGGCGGACCAACTGTTGGGCCGACTGTACTTCAACCTCCGGTTCTTGATGGTCGAACATCGCAGGCTAGAAACTGTAGCATGCCTCAAATGGGCTTAGATTGGTGGCGGAGGAGACTTGGAGGTTATGTGATAATTCTGCCCAAATGAGGTAGCAGGCCCAGGAGCACTGGTGATCAGCGACAAAGCACCTCAGGTAGCGCTCCAGTTGTTGGTTGGTCCGTTCCGTCTGACCGGTGGTATCCAGAAGACAGATTACAGGTGGAATTGATCAGACGGCAGAAGGCCTCCAGAACCGTGAGGTGGACTGGGGCCCCCTGTCCGAGACGATGTCCCTTGGAAACCCATGCAGGCGGACTACGTGTTCTAATATCAGTTCGGCTGTGTTTTTGGCTGACGGGAGGGCCACCAGGTGGACAGCTTTGGAGAACCGGTCGACAATCGTGAGGGTGATGTTCTTTCCTTCGGAAACCGGCAGGCCCGTGATGAAGTCGACGGGAATGTGCGTCCAGGGCCGACGGGGAACTGGGAGTGGTTGAAGTTCTCCTGGAGATGGTCGATTGCTGTCTTTGGCCCGGGCGCACACTGGGCACGCCTGGACAAACTCATCAATGTCCCTCCTCATGTTGGGCCACCAGAAGGCGCATTGGATGAATTGTAGAGTGCAATGCCTTCCGGTGTGACCTGAGAGGAGGGAGGAGTGCCCCCATTGAAGAGCCTCTGGCTTGACGATGTTGGGCACATAGAGTCGTCCAGGCGGCACACCTGCCGGTTCGGTCTCCGCAGCCTGAGCCTGGCGAACCCTCGTCTCTATGTCCCAACGGAGCGGTGTGATGATCTTGGTAGGTGGTATAACAGGCGCGGGGTCCGCGCGGGGGACGTCTTCCTCATACTGTCGTGAAAGGGCGTCAGCTTTGGTGTTCTTTGGTATGACAGGTGGAAGTTGGAGTCTTCAAAAAATAGAGCCCACCGCGCCTGTCTGGGGTTCAGCTGTTTCAGTGAACGGATGGTGATGAGATTCTTGTGATCAGTCCAGACGATGAATGGCTCTCTGGTGCCCTGGAGCCAGTGTCGCCTTTCCTCCAAGGCCCACTTTATGGCCAGCAGCTCACGGTCCCCTACTCCATATCGCTGCTGAGTGGGGTCAAATTTCTTGGAGAAGAAGCTGCAGGGAAGTAGCTTTTGGTCTGGACCTTGTTGGGAGAGAACAGCCCCGGCGCCCACATCCGACGCGTCCACCTCCACAACGAATGGTTTGTTGGCATCTGGATGAAGTAGGATGGGAGCCATAGTGAAGCGGCGGCAGAGTTCACGGCGATGGCAGTAGAGGTGAGGTGGAAGGGGTGAGATGATGGGCGCGTCAGAGCAGTTAGCGGAGCTGCAACCGTACTGTAGTCCCGGATAAAGCAACAATAGAAGTTCGCAAACCCGAGGAAATGCTGGAGTTGTTTGAGAGTCCTGGGTAGGGGCGAGTGACTCACAACCTCCAGCGTCTGCGGGTCCATGGCCACACCCTGGGGCGAGATGACAAAACCCAGGAACGTGGTGGAGCGCTCGTGGAAAGTGCACTTTTCCAACTTACAGTACAGCTGGTGGCGAGCAATCTCTTTAGAACCGCTCTGACGTGTTGTACATGTTCACTGACAGTTCGGGAGTATATGAGGATGTCTTCTAGGTAGACGAACACCCATAGACCTAACATGTCTCTTAGAACGTCGTTAATGAATTGCCAAGTTTCATTAACCAAGTTGTAGGCGCTCCGGAGGTCCAACTTAGTAAAAATGGTGGCACCAGAGAGGGCGTCCAGGGCAGAGTTGGTAAGAGGCAATGGATGTCGGTTCTTGATGGTGATGTTGTTGAGCCCCCAATAATCGACACATGGGCGTAAGCTGCCATCGCGTTTCTTCATGAAGAAGAACCCCGCGGCGGCAGGTGAGGAGGAAGGCCGGATGGTACCTTGGTGCAGTCCACCGGAAACATATTCCTCCATCGCCTGTGTCTCTGTGGCAGATAATGAGTAGAGGTGGCCGCAGGGTGGCATGAAACCTGGCTGAAGGTCGATGGCAAGGTCATAGGGGCGATGAGGAGGTAGGTGGGTCGCCCGTCTTTTACAGAACACCTCAGCCAGGTCCCTGTAGGCACTCGGGATGTTGTCTGTGTCGACCTCGGGGGCCTCGGACTCCCTAGAACACGTCCCAGCCCGGGCCCGTAGGCAGAGTTCAGAACAAGTCGGCCCCCATTGTAAGATGACTTTGTGTCCAAGATATGAGCGGGTCATGGCGAAGTAACCAGGGGTGTCGGAGAATAAGAGGAGGCGAGGAGATGGGGGTGAGGTAGAAGTGGAGCTGTTCCTGATGTTGCCCGATGTTCATGGTGATGGGATGGGTTTGGAAGGTGATGGGGCTGGAGGAGAGGGGCCGACCGTCGACAGATGTAATATTTATGGGCTGGGATAACGCCTCGATCTTTACCCCCAGTTTCTTGGCATAAGAACAGTCAATGAAGTTACCAGCAGAACCGGAACCGATGAATGCGGTACTTCCGACCCGTTTGTGGCCAAACTGGAGGTGTACTCTTACCGTGAGACGGGAATCATTGGTCAGGGTGGTGGATAGGGAGATGGAACCCGGTGAGTCACTCTCACTCCTCACCGGGGCTGCGCGTTTCCCGGGCGCAGAAGACAGATGGCTCGGTGGTGCGCTGCTGACCCGCAATACGCGCAGAGGCCCTCTCTAAATCGGCGTTCCCGTTCTGCAGCGGTTAAGGAGGCGTGCCCTAATTGCATGGGGCCGTCCGGAGGGCGGAGTCTCCCCAGTCGGTCTGGACGGCGAGGGTCTGGAAATTCGCTGTGTAGCGGCTCACGGATGAGCCTCCCTGCCGCAGATGATATAATTTGGAGTCGGTCTCCACCTCAGCAGCAGGATGTTCAAAGGTAAGTTTTAGCTGGTGGGTGAACTCTGTGTAGGAATAGACATCTGAATCAGATCGGAGGACCGCGGTGGCCCACTCCGCTGCCTGCCCTGATAGCAACGAGACGAGATGAGCAACGCGCAGTCGGTCTGTGGAGTATCTGATGGAATTAAACTCAAACAAAGCTCCAACGTGGTTAAAAAAAACACTGCATTCCCCAGCCGTGCCATCCCACTTATCCGGTAGAGCAATAAAGACATCAGAAGAAGGGGGGGAGGGTGGCGGCGCAGCAGCCGCTGCGACGGGCGTGGCAACAGCCGGCTGAGCGGCCGCTCTGCGTTGCGTCGCATTCTCCTGCCATAGCTCCGCCACCTCGCGGCGCAGGGCCACAATGTCTTGGATGCCTTCGCGGAGAACCGCGACTTCACTACGGAGCTGATCGATCAGCTTAGCATGTTGATCAACCGCATCGCAGAGATGAGCGTAATCCGCTGGGTTTACTGCTGATGTCTCAGTCATTCTGTCACAAACAAATGGAGACGGACCAGAAGACTAGCAGTTAGCCCTGAAGCGTGGATGGTAAACCCAAACGCGGAGGTAGCGTGAGCAGGCAGGATAACCACGCTGTTTATTTTTAGAACTCTCCCGAAGCGAGAGCAAGAGTTTACACAAATAAACCCGCGTTCTAATAACACACACTCAATCGAAAGCAAAACCCAAGAAAGTGAGTACTCACGATTAGATGGACAGAGCGTCGGCGATAGCATGGGCAAACTCAATGACTGAGCGATGTGCGGAGCCATCTTGTCTCCTTTTATGCTTCCTGAATAGCGACCGTACTACTTCCAGGTCCTAGTGCCGGTGGTGTTAGGAGTGCGCATGACAAGACCAACCTCTCAGGGACACTTTCACACAGTTACTTTCACACCACAGGAGTGTAAATGAGTGAGCTTGGCCCTCACTCTTTATTTAGGGATCTGCAGGTTTATGGGCCCTGAAGTAGTTCTGACATGTCCTGACATTTGTGTATTTTTCTTACTTATAAACATATAAATGTCACCTCTTTCACCTAGTGCAAAGTAAATGTGCAGGATTGAGGGCAGAGGGACACAGATGATCTTATACACAGAAGGCACATTTCTGGCATACTGTAAATATGGCCATGCAAACAGACATTCAGGGTAAAAGAGTGGAAACAGGAACAGGGCACTATGAAGAAACGGTGTTAGGTTTGTAAAAGCCCACTTTTACACCCTATACACAGTCACACATCTTTGTGCCTCTCTCGAAAAGCAGTTCTTGTTTAACTCAAGTCAAGTCAAGTCAAGTAGGCTTTTATTGTCATTTCAACCATATACAGTTCAGTACACAGTGAAACGAAACAACGTTCCTCCAGGACCAAGGTGCTACATACATGCAACGACATAAATTAACAACACAACATAAATTTAACAACGCAGATTTTTACATTTTTAAGTTAACCTAAAAAACTATCAATTTCTATACAAAAAAGAGACAACAAAGACAGCAGACAACAGACAACAAAGTGCACGTGCAAATGTGCAAACGAAGAGCTACATGACAACACAACAACGTAACACGTTACAGTTAAGAAATACCTTTTTAGTGATAAGGTATGGGTTGAGGTAGTGGAGAGAGCAGCAAGTAAACAATTTACATTGTGTTCAAAAATATTGTGTGCAAATCGCAAAGTGAAATAAAATATTGTGCAAATATTGCAAAGAGCAGTTCAGATAGGTAGGTATGAACAAATTAAGGTGGTTGTAAATCAGTGTGATTGTGCATCTGTGTGTTAATCAGTTCAGTACCGATGTTATTTAGTTTGTCTGTGTTAGTGATTTGTGTGTGTGTGTGTGTGTGTGTGTGTGTGCGCGCGTGTGTGTTTATCAGTCCAGTCTCTTTGTGTTGAGGAGAATTATGGCTTGTGGGTAAAAACTGTTACATAGTCTGGATGTGAGTGCCCGAATGCTTCGGTACGTTTTTCCAGATGGCAGGAGAGTGAAGAGTGTGTGTGATGGATGTGTCCGGTCAGCCACAATGCTGGTGGCTTTGCGGATGGAGCGTGTGACCAGACGTGGTAACATTCCTGGCATCTGAGGTCAGTCCATGTGCTGGTTGTGTCCAGGCACAGGTGAAGCCTTATCGTGTGGTCAACCGCTTAAAAAAATACAAGAGATCCATCCCGAATCCAGACCCCAGTCGTGGTCGAGGTTTCCATGACATAGTGATGGTCTGTCTGTATCTTGCCTGCTTGTTTGGTCTCTATAAAACAGGTGGCTGATCATTTTCATGGTCACAATGGTTTATAAAAAAGGAAAAAGAAACATAAGCATGATAATAAAATTACTGTCAATAATCATGAATAAACATTGACCATGCATAAAGACAACACAAATTTTTGCAATGTTTAGGCAACAGGAGCTAAAGTGTTTGTGCTAAATAACGTTATAGATAGCAGTGTAATGAGCTAACCAAAAACTGAACCAAATAGCTACCATAACATAAAGCTATCCACAACGGGGTCAATATATTATAAACATTTACACCACAGCTGATACTGACAACATCTGTAGATTTTATGTAATCTACATACTGTAAGGTATTAGCTTAGCCACCTGTGAGCTAACATGTTTGTGCTAAGCTACATAAGGCAGTATGTTAGCATGATGTAGCAGTGTTATCTACAGTCGTGGCCAAAAGTTTTGAGAATGACACAAATATTAGTTTCACAAAGTTTGCTGCTAAACTGCTTTTAGATCTTTGTTTCAGTTGTTTCTGTGATGTACTGAAATATAATTACAAGCATTTCATACGTTTCAAAGGCTTTTATGGACAATTACATGACATTTATGCAAAGAGTCAGTATTTGCAGTGTTGGCCCTTCTTCTTCAGGACGTCTGCAATTCGACTGGGCTGCTCTCAATCAACTTCTGGGCCAAATCCTGACTGATAGCAACCCATTCTTTCATAATCACTTCTTGGAGTTTGTCAGAATTAGTGGGTTTTTGTTTGTCCACCCGCCTCTTAAGGATTGACCACAAGTTCTCAATGGGATTAAGATCTGGGGAGTTTCCAGGCCAAGGACCCTAAATTTAAACGTTTTGGTCCCCGAGCCACTTAGTTATCACTTTTGCCTTATGGCACGGTGCTCCATCGTGCTGGAAAATGCATTGTTCTTCACCAAACTATTGTTGGATTGTTGAAAGAAGTTGCTGTTGGAGGGTGTTTTGGTACCATTCTTTATTCAGGCTGTGTTTTTGGGCAAAATTGTGAGTGAGCCCACTTCCTTGGATGAGAAGCAACCCCACACATGAATGATCTCAGGATGCTTTACTGTTGGCATGACACAGGACTGATGGTAGCGCTCACCTTTTCTTCTCCGGACAAGCCTTTTTCCAGATGCCCCAAACAATAAACAGGGGTTTGTAGTTCTCAAGAATGTACGTTTTCATACTAGTGACTAGGGCTTGTGTATGCCTCAAGGTCTACAGCTGCAGCCTCCATTACTGCTGCCACAGCTAATGCGGCTTTTACCTATCTCTCTTGTTCTAAGACAAAGTGTTGCTTATAGACGAGCCTTTTCTACTCGTATTTGCATCTCTTTCTTTGAAAGGGTGGCTCTAGCCTAAGCTGCTTCCACTTTAGAGCGTGCAGTGGCAGCTGCTGGAGTGACACTTTATTTTGAAGATGATCTGCTTGAACGTGAACTCACGGATTGGGTTGCTACATCTGCATTATCCATATTTGATGTAGATGCGTTGTACCTCAATTTAGCTTGAGTTGCAGGTATCTGCACCTTGCTTTACAGTGCAGGCTGGTCTCACTGAATGCCTCACTCAATTATCCAGCAAGCTAAACACCTTCCCACAATATATTCCGGACACCGGGAGTGAAGTTAAAGTCTTTATCATGAAAAAAAAGGTTTGCAACTGTAATACAAATACAAATAAAATGAGTACAATGTAACATAAATTACAAAATACATGAAATATAGGTTGTTAAGCATTGGATACCCAGCTAATGAAAGGCTATGCACAACTTCACTGAAATTTACTCTTAACTTTATATTAAATTTCTATCTGCACAAACTGTAACTAAACTATCAATATTAACCATTTATTCCATTTTTGTTTTACTCAGAAGGAATGCCTTTGCAAAGAGCTAACAAGCAGGCATCAAGCCATGCAAGACACGCAAATTTAACATGTGGTCTAAAATTACTTCGCATTCTCCCACTTCCTGTGTATGAATAGATATCAAAATAAGAGTCCAGATACTTAAACAGAACAAATAACTTGTAGAGCCAGAATAGCGCACGTGTACATACTGTTTATTATAACACACGTTTGTGCGTGTGTGTAAAGCAAATGAAAGTCTCATTAAAGAGGTTAAAGAGTAATTTTCTCTGTCTGGGTGTCAACTTGCTCTGTAGTGATTTAACTACAAAATATTGATCACGAATTGTGTACCTAAACAGATAATGTTATTCTGCTATATTATATATGTTGGAAAGAATACAGTGCAAAATGTATCATAGTACCCAGTAAAGAGACTGATGACTTGGTGTATGCTGAGCCACCAAGGCCTCAGTGTGACTCTACAGAGCAGATGCTTGCAGTGCTTTTTCCTCTGCAGAGAAACTGCTCAGCTGTATTCTGGAATGAATAAAGTCTATTGGCCTCAACATTCGTTGTCTCCGGAGTGGTCTTTGAGTCTTTGGGTAATCGTCCCTGAACTAGCCACGACAGCTCTGATTCCAATTTCCGTGTGTGCGCGCGTGTCATTGGACACTCCTTCACACACACACACACATACTCTAACAGAGACACTGCTCTGTCCCGATTCTTTTTAAAGGTAAAGCGCAGCTTAATTTGTTTTATTTTACCTTTTTACAGCAGTGAGTCCGTTAGTGACAAGTGTCAGCGATGTTTCTTGTTAATTTTCCCGATGAGGCAGTGTTTCCATTAGTATGTGTGTGTGTGTGTGTGTGTGTGTGTGTGTGTGTGTGTGTGTGTGTGTGTGTGTGTGTAAAGGTCGTCCCGCACAAATAAGAGAAGAGGAAGGGTTACTGTGTAAGATGAGAAGAGGGAGAGGGTGTCGCACAAACACGCACACACATACACAGCACATAAACGCACACACATACACGCACACACACATACACAGCACAAACACTTATCTGTCGGGATTTATTTTAACTTTTTTCAAAGGTAAAGTGCAAGTTAATTTGTTTTATTTTTACTTTATATTTTGTATTAATTATTTTTATGTATTTGTGTTTTTGGGTTGTGAAAGTTTTCATTATTCCTTATGGGGAAATTGGTTTTACGCTTTGGTTTCCGAGTGTTTTCATATAAGAGCTCGCTTTCCGGAACAAATTATGCTCTCAATCTAAGTTCCACTGCATAGGAAAACTTTACATTATCCCATGATCGGCAAAAAAAAGAGATACAAAATAAATACATATGTCTCAAACAAGATGGTTAAAAATGGTTGTTAAAAACAAGCTTAAAAACAAAACATTCAGTGGAGCCATTCAGAGGAGTGGTTGTTTTGCACTGTGCGCGGGTGCTAAGTGTTGCTGGGAAGGTATATCAGCATCTCCATAATTCTCTCCATAATAAAGTGCCTGCATTCTCCACCAGTGTAACGGGTCTGACCCAATGTTGCACGGGTGGCACCATGAAACACGGACACGAGGCGAGGTCTTATTGGAAAAAGGGTAATTTATTTAAGGAAAAATGGGGAAGGAAAGGGTTAAAGGAAGGAGGATGGAAATAAAGGGAAAGTAATGTAGTGCACGTGCAGGTCTGGTTGGCAGTGCCCCACTGGCACGTGGGCACAGACTGGTGAGCGGTGGGCGGCGGACAGAGTGGCTGCTTGGAGCACGCGGAGGTAGTGGTCCTGCATGCTCCCATGACGGCAATCTCTTCCACTGAATGCGAGCCAAGACTGGCCCCTCCCAGTGCTCTCTCTTTTCATCTTCGTCGGCGGGGATGTGAAGGCGGACGCTTTGCGGAAGCAAAGGTGCCGCGGGAGCTCGCGCAGCTCGTTCACACGCTGTCCTCTCGCGGAGCTCAAAGGGCGGCATTCCCCTTTTTAAAGTCTCTAGGGCGCATCACATCACCCCGCTCGTGTGCCACTGTCTTTTCTACACTCCACCACGTGCTGCTTTTTAAAGCGTAGTTTCCCAACATACCCCGAGCTACACTCCCCGTTGTGTTTTATAGTGCGGAGAGAAGCTCAGGATCATTAGCGCCAATAGCTTACCGGCCGTGCCTAATTAGGCAGCCCCGCTCCTTTGCACACCTGCAGAAGGGGTGGTCGCCTACCTAGTGAGCTTCGGAGTGAGTGAGGAGCGATATTGGTTTGGACGCACACCCAACACAGGCGCACGCCGTGACAGCTACGTACAAACAACATAAATAAATGACATAAATAAACAAAAACTAATTTCCTGTCCATAATATTTGTTGTATGTTGTGTTTATTTGATTAAACTAAACAAACAGAAAAAAGAATATATATATATATATATATATATATACATATATATACATATATATATATATATATATATATATATATTATGGCATGCCGTTTAGGAAAATATTCATGAGAGAACTTAATGAAAACTCTGAATATATTGAATGAAACGTGAGAATATTGAATGGATTCCGAATATATTGATTGAAACTCTATATATATTGAATGAATTCTGAATATATGGATTGAAAACTGATATATATTGAATGAAATCTGAATATATTGAATGAACTGTGAGAATATTGAATGGATTCCGAATATATTGATTGAAAAAAATATATATTGAATGAATTCTGAATATATGGATTGAAAACTGATATATATTGAATGAAAAGTCTGAATATATTGAATGAAAAGTCTGAATATATTGAATGAAACATGACGTCATCGAAACACAGCGCCATCTTTAGGAAGGATGAGTGAGTCGGCGCGAAACTTGGTTGCTGCAATTGTGAGAAATGAAGAGATGGTGAACACATT
Organism: Clarias fuscus; assembly: GCA_030347435.1. Lineage (NCBI taxonomy): Eukaryota > Metazoa > Chordata > Actinopteri > Siluriformes > Clariidae > Clarias > Clarias fuscus. The sequence continues at coordinate 26,463,669 of CM059216.1, forward strand.
GACGAGTGCGTGTACGGCCCAAAGTGGTGGCACAAGCCGCACTCAGTATCAGACTACGGATGAAGAAATATATTCGCTATTTCACCGCGGAAGACCGGTGTTATGCGCTAAAATGCTCCCCTGCCACAGATTGCACCCCCCGCCCCCCCTACATAATCTCTATCAAATATTATATTAAAACATAAATTCATAGGTTTATTGTAATCAAATATGATATAACTATTATAATTAACCCTTGGCACGTGACAGGTGTCGAGACCATGAATACAAATTCTCATATGTTTATTTTGTGGCACATTTATTTTACAGGGATTTGTCATGTAATACAAAAATGCTTGCACTAAATAAATATTTATGATGAAAAATTTTACGAAATTATTTTTATTATTAAATAAGCAATATCAAAAATACATCTTGTATATAAAAAATAATAATTTATATTTTTCCCTATACAACATGTAATTTTTTTATAATGCTTATTTTATGGATTATCAAATCCATTTGGTCTAATTTGTAATTTCTAAATCATAAACCTAGAAATTTCTGGTCTAATATAATATTTGATAGAGATTATGTAGGGGGGGGTGCAATCTGTGGCAGGGGAGCATTTTAGCGCATAACACCGGTCTTCCGCGGTGAAATAGCGAATATATTTCTTCATCCGTAGTCTGATACTGAGTGCAGCTTGTGCCACCACTTTGGGCCGTACACGCACTCATCAATGTGTTGACCATCTCTTCATTTCTCACAATTGCAGCAACCAAGTTTCGCGCCGACTCACTCATCCTTCCTAAAGATGGCGCTGTGTTTCGATGACGTCATGTTTCATTCAATATATTCAGACTTTTCATTCAATATATTCAGACTTTTCATTCAATATATATCAGTTTTCAATCCATATATTCAGAATTCATTCAATATATATATTTTTTTAATCAATATATTCGGAATCCATTCAATATTCTCACAGTTCATTCAATATATTCAGATTTTATTCAATATATATCAGTTTTCAATCCATATATTCAGAATTCATTCAATATATATAGAGTTTCAATCAATATATTCGGAATCCATTCAATATTCTCACGTTTCATTCAATATATTCAGAGTTTTCATTAAGTTCTCTCATGAATATTTTCCTAAACGGCATGCCATAATATATATATATATATATATATATATATATATATATATATATATATATATATATATATATATATATATACACAGTACAGACCAAAAGTTTGGACACACCTTCTCATTCAAAGAGTTTTCTTTATTGTGTTCTTTATTGTGTTCTTTAGCCTAAACAAGTCTCTTCTGCTTGTTGCCTGTCCTTAGCAGTGGTTTCCTAGCAGATATTGGCAAGGCAAGGCAAGGCAAGGCAAGTTTATTTGTATAGCACATTTCATACACAATGGTAATTCAAAGTGCTTTACATAAAAGAAAAGAAAATAATGATAAAATGAAATAGAAAACAATGGCAATAAAACTTTTAATAAAAAATAGATAATAATAATAAAAAATAAAAATGTCAAATTTGATTTAAGATACAAATAATGAAAAAAACTTACTTTTAAAACCAATTAAATTTGATTTAAAAACAAAATAAAACAGTTAAAAATATTAAATAAACATAAATAGTGCAGTCAGTTCGGACGTACAGTAACACAGTGCTCATTCAATAAATGCATAGCTAAACATATTAGTTTTAAGTTTAGATTTAAATATGACTGTGTTTTTGCACATCTGATCTCTTCTGGGAGCTTGTTCCAACTGCGGGCAGCATAATAGCTAAAAGCGGACTCCCCTTGTTTTGTGTGAATCCTTTGTATTTCTAACTGACTCGATCCTAATGATCTGAGTGGTCTGTTAGGTTTATATTCAGTGCTGCAATGTATTTAGGTCCTAGGCCATTGAGTGATTTATAAATGAGTAAAAGTACTTTAGAATCTATCCGGAATGTTACAGGAAGCCAGTGTAAGGACCTGAGGACTGGTGTGATGTGCTCAGATTTTCTGGTTTTAGTCAGAATTCTTGCAGCAGCATTCTGGATGAGCTATAGCTGTCTAATGGTCTTCTTGGAAAGGCCGATGAGGTGACCATTACAATTATCCACCCTGCTGGTGATAAAGGCATGGACATGTTTCTCCAAGTCGTTATTGGAAACAAAACATCTAATTCTTGCAATGTTTTTGAGATGATAGTATGCTGATTTAGTTACTGCTTTGACATGACTACTGAAACTAAGGTCTGTCTCCAGAATCACCCCAAGATTCTTAACTTGATTTTTAGTCAAGAGTGAAGGTATGCATTCACCTTCAGAACTTCATCTTTGTTTTCAAATGCAATTACTTCAGTTTTCTCCTTGTTTAACTGAAGAAATTTTTGGCACATCCAACTGTTATCATCAGCATAGCTGTGATAGTCAAGTTGGTTGTTTCTCATTATCTGACTTAGTGGGAGCATATACAGGCTAAACAGGAGCGGTGCAAGAATTGAGCCTTGTGGGACTCCGCATGTCATGGACGTCCACTTAGACTTATGCCCTCCTATACAGTACTAACATAATAACCTCTCCTTTCTAAGTATGACCTGAACTATTTGAGTACCATCCCAGAAAGCCCGACCCAGTTTTCCAGTCTTTCTTTTAGTATGAGTCAGAATTTAGACGAATATCATTTATTATCTTTATGAGCGCTGTCTCTGTACTGTGGTGCGCTCGGAAGCCAGATTGAAAACTGTCCAAGTATCCATTTGAGTTTAAGTGGTTGTTCCCCTGATAAAAAACAACTTTTTCAATAATCTTGCCTATAAAAGGAAGGTTTGATATTGGTCTGTAGTTATTTAATATGGAATTATCAAGATTATTCTTTTTCAAAAGTGGCTTAACAACTGCAGTTTTCAGAGAGTTCGGAAAAGTCCCAGAAAGAAATGAGGTGTTCACCACTTTTAAAAGATCTGTTTCCAAACAGTCAAACACACTTTTGAAAAAAGATGTGGTAAGTGTGTCAAGGTCGCAGGTTGACGATTTGAGGTGCTGTACTATTTCTTCCAAGATTTTGCTATTAATTGCTTGAAAGACAGACATAGTAACTGTTTGAGGTTGTGTTTGAGTTTTTTTGATCTCTGCACAACTTGATGTGTTAATAGCCCTTCTAATATTACTGATTTTCTCAGAGAAGAAGGAAGCAAACTCATTGCATTTGCTGTCGGAGAGCATTTCAATGGGAATCTGACTTGGTGGGTTTGTCAGTCTCTCAACAGTAGCAAAAAGAGTGCAAGTGTTAAGTTGCTCTTTATGATGTTTGAGAAGATGGTCTATCTAGCTGTGACTAGTTCCACATTGAAAGCACGATGACTTTATAGATGCTATAGTGAATTTCAGGTTTTGTCTTCCGCCACATCCACTCAGCTTTTCGGCATTGTCTTTACATATTCTGAACTGCTGTTGTTCTTCTCCATGGTGATTTCTGTCTGCCCGTCTTTCGGAACTTTTCCGGAGAAATATCATCAATAACATTCTTAACTTTTGAGTTAAAGGAATCAAGGAGAAGATCAACAGAGTCTGCAGAAATGATTGGTGTTAAGGATATAGCCTTCATAAATAGTGCACTTGTGTTCTCATTAATGCATCTTTTTCTGACAGACACAGATCTAGATTCAGTACTAAGAGAGATCAATATATCAAAGAAAATACAGAAGTGATCAGACAGTGCTACATCCTTTATAACAATAGATGAGATATTTAGACCCTTACTGATGAGTAAGTCTAGAGTGTGTCCACGATTATGTGTGGGCCCGTGCACATGCTGAATCAGGTCAAAAGTGTTTAAAACACTTTAATTTCTTTTGTAATATTGATTTCTGCATTATCAATATGAATATTAAATTCCCCTGCTATGGCAAAACAGTCAAACTCTGATGAAATCATTGATATCAGTTCTGTGAACTCCAATAAAGTCTGGAGAGTATTTTGGAGGTCTGTAAATAATGATGAACAGAATGCGTGGAGCACCTTTCCAAAATATCTAGATATTCAAAAGACAAGTACTGACCAAATGACACTTGCTTGCATTGATAGATATCTTTAAATAGAGCAGCTACACCTCCACCTCTCCTAACAGTTCTGCAGACACTCATGAAAGTAAAGTTAGGGGGGGGGGGCTGTTTCATTTAGGACTGTTGCACTGCAGCTATCGTCCAACCCAGTTTCATTAAATAACATAAAATCCAATTTGTTTGTGGTGATCAGATCATTGATTAAAAATGATTTTTTTTTTTTTTTGTGAGGGAATATTTAAAAATGCTAACTTGATGGCATTTTTTTTTTGTCCCCATAGTAATCGTAGTTTGATGCATAATAACTCGGAGATTAGATGGGTCAGCTGTGCGGCTTAAGAAGGCCTTGGACTTTCTATCACGTGATAAAACAGAGATAGAGAAAGCTACAGGCACATTGGGTTCCTGCTTATTCTGTAAACATTTGTGAATGTTACTGCTATCGTAGCGGGGACCTGACACACATTACTGAGAGCTGCTATCTGTTTGTTTTAATTCACCTAAACCAGATGTAGGAGGGGGGTTTGAGCCCTGGCTCTGTGGCAGCGGTCGAAGAGGTCTCACAGGAGGAGGAGGACGAGCTGGGGCCACAGGCCTTGGTGGTAGCGGAGCTCACTGTTTTTTAGTTGGCATCTGGGGGCTTGCAGCAAAAGAGTGGGAGAGTTTGGTCCCAGTATACACCAGTTCCTCCATTTTCTGTGAGAAGCTAATGTGTCTGATGAAATGGGCTCTGGCTCTGGCGTTTCTGGTGGCTTTAGTATATTGTCCTGAATTCCCTGGCTGTTTTCCAGAATGTTATCTTGAATCTGTTGTAGTATGTCACAATCTGTCTGACTCAGCCGGGATGTCCATGAGCAGTGGCTGTTTTGACTGTGTGGTGTTATCAGTGTCCTTGTGGGATTCTTTAGCCACATGATGATTCAAAAGCCTGAGTCTGTGGTCACTCATACTTTGTCCAGGCATGCATGTGCCATTCAGGTTGAGAGGATTGGCACACTCTGCTGAAGGATGATGGAGGGATAAATAGATATTTTCCTTTAGCACCCTTGCACCAAGTTTGTTTGGGTGGAGACCATCCAGTTTGAACAGTTGTCTATGGCTCCAGAAAAGATTGAAGTTGTCAATGAAGTTGACTCCTTTTGAACTGCAGGTTCTTTGTAGCCAAGTGTTCAGCCCAAGCAACCGTGAGAACGTCTCGGGTTACTTGGCTGTAACCCTGTTCCCTGATAAAGCGGGAACGAGATGCTGCGTGAAAACGCAACATCTCTTTGTTGCCCGGTTGTGAAGCCTGTGCATGTCAAACCCGCCGAATACCTTCGGCTTATAACCTGTGGAGGCATGACGTCACCGAATAAGGTGCACCTGCAGGTTATAAATAGAAGTGAACTGGAAACATCCTCAGGTCAATTTTGTCTGAAGGACGTCCAGGCACGCCAGCAGTGTGGCATCGGAACGCAGCATCTCAGTCCCGCTTTATCAGGGAACAGGGTTACAGCCAAGTAACCCGAGACGTTCCCTTTCAAAAGCTACACTCAATGCTGCGTGAAAACGCTATGGGAACGAGAATACCAACGCCGCCGCAAGTGTCTGGACCCCCAGGTTGTGTAGCGTGTGCGCACAAGCCGAGGAGGTTTCAGACCTAGCTCTGGGATGCTGACTCAAGAACTATAGGTGGAAACGCATAAAGGCGTAACCTGGGCCACGTGTGGGCCATTGCGTCCAGACCCAGGGGAGCTGTAGGAGTCAGAGAGTAGTAAAGGGGGCATTGTGCTGTCTCCACCTCTGCTACGTAATCTTTCCCAGATTTGACTGACTATTTCGGGGTGGAGCTTCCATTCCCCCTGTTTTACAGCTTGTCTGGATAGCAAGTCTGCTCCTACATTCATGTGCCCTGGAATGTAAATCGCCCTGAGGGACAGGAACTTGTCCTGTGCCCAAAGCAGAACCTGGTGCGCTAGCTTGTTCAAGCGGCGCGAGCGCAGTCCACCCTGGTGATTTATGTACGAGACTACCGCAGTACTGTCCACCCGCACTAGGACATGGTAGCCTCTCAACTGCTGGAGGAAGTGTTTCAGGGCCAGAAACAGAGCCATGATTTCGAGGCAATTGATGTGCCACGCGAGAAGATGACCTCTCCAGCTCCCTTGTGCTGGATGGCCATCCAAGACCGCACCCCAGCCCGTGAGGGAAGCGTCTGTCGTTAGCATCTTGCGACGACAAGACGGACCTAGAGTGGGACCCAAAGTCAGAAACCGGGGTCTGAACCACATAGAAAGGGTACGAAGCCCCCGGCGCGTAACCCTTATTAGCCTCTGGGGGTTGGCCCTTGAATGAAACCCCCTGGCTCTTAGCCACAGCTGAAACGCTCTCATGTGCAGAAGGCCCAAAGGTATCACCGTGGACGCAGCCGCCATGAGGCCTAAAGATTTCTGAAAGTGATGAACAGTGACCTTCTGGCCTAGCTTGATTTCCTTCAGGGTGTTGAGAATGGATTCGACATGAGCAGGAGACAACTGTGCCCGCATCGTGACCGAATCCCATGTGACACCCAAATATGTTGTCCTCTGAACAGGAAGGAAAACGCTTTTTGTGGCGTTGAGTCTCAATCCTAAAGAATGAAGATGGGTTAGGACGACATCCCTATGTCGAAGCGTTAGCTCCTGAGACTGGGCCAGAATCAGCCAGTCGTCTATGTAATTCAAAATACGGATGCCCTGGGTGCATCCAGGCATTTTGTATATGCGCGGGGTAACAGAGCTAGGCCAAATGGAAGGACCCGAAACTGGTAAGCTTCGCCCCCAAAGGCGAACCTCAGGAACTTCCTGTGCTGTGGCAATATTTCATTATGGAAATATGCGTCCTTGAGATCGATTGTCACAAACCAATCCTCTAGTTGAATTTGAGAAACAATCATTTTGACAGTCAACATTTTGAATCTGGATTTCCTGAGATAGCGGTTCAAGCCGCGAAGATCCAAGATCGGACACAACCCCCCCCCCTCTCTTGGGCACCAAAAAGTACCGACTGTAGTAGCCCGACTCTCTGTCTAGAAGGGGAACATGTTTTATGGCCCCTTTGCCCAGCAGAGTCTTTAACTCCTGGGCCAGCAGATGTGCTCGGTCCGGTTTCACGGAAGTGGAGACCACGCCGTTGAAACGCGGAGAACGATGTGCAAACTGAATCCTGTAGCCTGTGCCTACAGTCTTTTCTACCCAAGGAGATATGCCTGGCAGTAGTTTCCACGCTGCCAGCTTCTCCGAAAGGGGCACAAGCTTTGACACTTCGGCTGGATGGGGGGGGTGTTAAGTGTTGGGTATCCTGAAGTATGGCAGGAGATACCCGAACACCCAACCCTTCGTTGGAGACCGGCGCTCCCCGAAACACCAGTGGTGGCGGGGATTGAACACCGGCCTCCAGGGAGTGGCAGGGAGGAGGCCCTGCTTTGTGATGAAAATCCAGGCGCCCCTCCCTGGGGGGGTACACCCCCACAGCCCCAGGCGCACGAACCTCAGGGCTTCTTCATCGAAGAGAGGAAGCTCCTCCGATCTGGTCTTTTTGAGGCAGATTTCTGGGAAGGGCGGCGAGCCCCACCCCAGTCTTTACGAGGGGGTGTGCGGCTGGTCACGCTCTCCTTCTGGACCTCACGCCTTATAGGGGCCAGACATGACTGGGGCCGGGTGGCCGATGGTCCCAGTTCTTGAGCACGGCGGGGAAGGAACCTCCCAAAGGCCTGTTCATATAGCTTCGCCTCCCGAAACCTAGTGGCGACGGAATTAACAGCGTTGCCAAAAAGGCCGGAAGGCGAGACGGGGGCATCAAGGAGGACAGCACGATCCTTATCCTTGATGCTCGAGAGGTTCAGCCACAGATGCCTCTCCGTGGATACCATGGCAGCCATAGAACGGCCCACAGCACGGGCCATCTGCTTGGTTGCACGGAGAGACAGGTCTGTGGCTCGGCGCAGCTCTGCAAACGCCTTGTCATCAATAACCCCGCCGGTGCTCAGGTCCTTCAGCAGGTCAGCCTGGTAAGCCTGCAAAACCGCCATGGTGTGCAGTGAAGCGCCAGCCTGTCCTGCTGCCTGAAAAGCTTTACCCACCAAAGCAGATGTCAATCTGCACGGCTTGGAGGGGAGGGGAGGCTTTTTCAGGGAGGATGATGTCCCAGGAGAGAGATAGCCCGCAAGTGTCTCTTCTATCTGGGGCATCATCATATAACCGCGTGCTTTTGCATCAACGATATTCGAATAAGTCGAAGTCGATGGCACAAAAACACGCGATGAATACGGCTTGCTCCATGAAAGAGTTAATTCATCATGGAGGTCACCAAAGAAGGGGAAAGAGAGACGTTGAGGATCCTCCCCCCGGCCACCCGACAGAAACCTGTCGTCTAATCTTGAACACTTAGGGGAATCTCGCTGCTGTGGCCAGTCGATATGCAATCGCTCGACCGCACGCGTTACAACCTCTACTTCCATGGAAGCGAGAGAGGAAGATTCTTCCACTCCTTCACAAGAAGCGCCGGAGCGCGCTTGCGAAGCGGAAGCTAAAACTTCCTGATCCGGAGAGAGCGCGAGAGAAAGGGGAAATTCCGTCTCCTGCGCGTCTGCCAGATCAGCACGCGAGCCCCAGGAATGCGCGCGGCTCGCGGTTTCTCTTTAAAGAAACCGAGCCGCGTGCGAAGCACTTTAATAGGGAGAAGATCACAGTACTCACAGTCTCCCTGAAGCCCGAGGCGAGCGTGTTCTTCCCCCAAGCACTCGAGACAAAACTTGTGAAGATCGCCCTCCGAAAGAGATCTATCACACGGAGGCACGCATCTCTTAAGCAACTCCGCCATATCGGTGAGTTAATGCTGTTATTTTTTTATTTTTGCTTTTGTTACAGCTTGCATGCACACGCAAACACAAAGCGGTCCTGAAGACAAAAAGATCTGAGGATGTTTCCGGTTCACTCCTTTTTATAACCTGCAGGTGCACCTTATTCGGTGACGTCATGCCTGCACAGGTTATAAGCCGAAGGTATTCGGCGGGTTTGACATGCACAGGCTTCACAACCGGGCAACAAAGAGATGTTGCGTTTTCACGCAGCATTGAGTGTAGCTTTTGAAAGGGAACATGTTAGTTCCCCTTGCTGGGAGTGGTGCACTGATGAACGACTGAACTTGTCATGGAAGTGTTTCAAAGAGTTCACTGAAATCCTTCTTTAGGAGTTCTGACTGCTCTTTCCGAATGTCATTTTTCCCCACATGGATAATGATTCGATTTGCAGTCTTGTGCTTCGTCAGAATGTTCCGAAGTTCCCTGTTCACATCAGAGACGGTAGCTTGAGGAAAGCAACATGAAGTTGTTGCCCTGCTTCTGATTTTTCTGATAGTGGAGCCCCCGATTATCAGAGTCCTGACCTCGGTTTCACTCTGAGCTGAGTGCCGCTGTCTGCTCGACTTTGAGCGCCTGTTGGTAGCGGCGTTAGCTGCTGGCTGATCCAATCCATATTCAGTCACATTTTCCTCACCCACATTCATTAACGGTTTAAATCTGTTCTCAAGATGAATAGGGGGTGGCAAAATACCAGTGTTTGCAAGTCTTGTCATAGCCATATCTGAGGTAGAGGATGCTATCGCAGCAATATGAGATACTCGTGACAATCTGATGTCTCGAGTGCCTTTGGGTCTCGCTCCCGGTTTGTGCCATCGATTAATCTGTCGATCAGTTTCAGCATGTTCCTTTACCCAGGGTATAAACTGTTGAGACTTGCTAGATTCACGAGACTCACAGGCTGTATGCTGAGGGGAGTCCGTCATGTCGATTTGCTGAGTATTCTGCCTGTTTTGGAAGTCCAGCAAGTAACTTTGTTTCAAGAACTGCAATCCTTTGTAGAAGTATGGCAGGTCATGCAGCAAGTAGATTCCACAAGAGGCATTTTCTTTCTTGTCTGTTGAAGTAGGCAGCTGTGTTTTCCCGTCTCTGGAATGTAAGCTGCTGGCAGCAGGAGGAAAAGTCCCTTTTCGTCTAATCACAAAAAGTTTTAAATTGTGCCAAAATTTTTTTGTTTGCGCACTGTGCTGATCTGCTGAAGTAAAAATCTTAGAGAAATCAAAGAAAAGTGCAGATATAGAGAGCAAAGCGCAGAGCAGTAAGCAGGAACGTCCGAACGGTAGTGAAGAGCATATTCTACCATGAAGGCCTGATTCACACAGTCTCCTCTTAACAGTTGTTCTAGAGATGTGTCTGCTGCTAGAACTCTGTGTGGCATTGACCTGCTCTCTGATCTGAGCTGCTGTTAACCTGCGATTTCTGAGGCTGGTGACTCGGATTAACTTATCCTCCGCAGCAGAGGTGACTCTTGGTCTTCCTTTCCTGGGGCGGTCCGCATGTGAGCCAGTTTCTTTGCTTGATGGTTTTTGTGACTGCACTTGAGGACATTTTCAAAGTTTTCCCAATTTTTCGAACTGACCTTCATGTCTTAAAGTAATGATGGCCACTCGTTTTTCTTTACTTAGCTGCTTTTTTCTTGCCATAATGCAAATTCAAACTCTTTGAATGAGAAGGTGTTTCCAAACTTTTGGTCTGTACTGTATATGTGGCTTTTAAATTAAAATCCAACATTTTAACACATTAAGTATATTCGTGTTTAATTAAATTCTTAAATCCTTGTGTTCCAGTGTTCATGCAGTAATTTGGTCATGTTCACCCATGGGGTGACACTATGATTATTCATTATTTATTATTATGCTTACTTACTTAGAGAGATTCTGTTTGATGCAGATTGACCTGCATATCAGCTTGATAACTAGCGAATGCTATTTAAGGCCACATATGTTTACCCCATGGGTGAACATGACCAAATTACAGCATAAACACCACATTTTTTTTTCTCTTGCTATGGTACCTTTACTAACATTTAAAACTATTTATTATAATAAGTGGTGCAGAGGTGTATAATAAACCGAAAAGATAAACACAAAAAAGATGGACAGCTATTTATTTAATTATCATTATTATAATAATAATAATCATTATTTATCAACAACATCCATCCATCAATGCAGTATGTCTGCTTTTTTATCGATAAATCGCATGCGTTTATCACCTTTTGATCAATGCCTTGTGTAAAGTGAAACTGTGAGCCGCGGGTTTGAAATGAATTGTAGATTAATTTTAAAGCACGATTTAGCTCTTTTCATCATATTTTCATTATTATAAACATAATTTATGAATTACACTCGAATGGGCGGTAAAGTGCTAATTAGACTACGTACAGTAGGCTCAACATCACAGAGCCCAAGCCTCATTTAAATAAAAAATTTTAATTAACATATATTGTAAGCAAACAGCAGTAGCACAAGTTTAGGGAAAAAAAAAGTTGACTCTTAATAGATGCCAAATTATTTTTAAGGTGTCCCAGCTGGCACTATTCTTATATTGATATTTGTCAGGGTTAAATCGTTCAGTGACAACCCCATAAAATTCCATATACTGTAAATATGTAATGCACATCTGTATGAATAAACTGACATGCCCACCCCCATGAAAATGGCGAATTCAGGGAAAGGCTCCCCCGCGAGAGGTGCATCTATGGATTCTAAAATTGACATTTTTACTGTTTTAATACCTACAGTCGAAGAGTCTGAGAATTTATTTACCATAAGCTTTGTTGTATTGTTTTTAATTACTCTATACACAACCTATGATTTCACCTATGCTATTTTACAAATGGAATATTTTTTTATGTTACACTCTAAAAACTGCTGGGTTAAATGTTAAAGTGCTGCGTTATTTTAACTGTTACTGGTTATTGTTTTAACCACTGCAGAGATAGTTAATGAGCGGTAGTTTTCACTACTACTATTAATGATAATACTGAATGGAGAAAGTGCAGTCAAATAAGTAGGAGAGAAGAGTATTGCAGGAGAGAAGAAAATTAAGAATAAATACATATCAGTATTTAAAGTTTGAGCCCGACACGTTTATGAGCTCTGTCGCCTGCTGTCAATGGGCGCCTAAGAGAGAGAACACATGTTTGGCTTCAGTAGACACACAATACTTCAGATTGCACTTTCACGGCATTTTCACAGCTTCCCGCGAGCTGCCGCGGAAGCACGCGAGATCCCTTTTCTCGAAACGTGTGTTCTTAATGGCCAGATCTGTATATCTGTAGTAACATATACATAAAAACTCGACTTCTAACCTGAGGAAAAACGTTGCGGTTGGTTTAGCTGTTTTATTTAATGTTGCAATGTTAGCATACAGTATATAATTAGCAAATAAGCTAGAGGCTAAAAAAATTTAATTTCCTACATTTGTTCTGCTGGATACTGGTTTATTGTAAAGTGAGACCTCTTGTACACATGTTCTAATGTTATTTTTGGTAATAATGGTATTGCCTGTGTCTAATGGTGAACACTGCTCTCTTGTGTGCTTTAAGTTTTACTGGAAAAAATCATTTAGAAACTCAAATAGGAAAAAATAAACTGCGAGTCTGAATAGCAGAATCATGTTGTGACTGCACATCCTGTACTAACATTACAGTTATTGCAACTGAAAGCTCCACTTAATTTTTTTTTTTTTTGCATTGTTTCACACACCCCATCTGTAAAAGGGTTGTTCTCCTAAAACCTCCTCATATGCTTATTGTTGGGTAGTGAATGAAAGATGAACATGTACACACGTGGACAAAATTGTTGGTACCCTTCGGTCAATGAAAGAAAAACTCACAATGGTCACAGAAATAACTTTAATCTGACAAAAGTAATAATTAAAAAAAATTCTATGAATGTTAACCAATGAAAGTCAGACATTGCTTTTCAACCATGCTTCAACAGAATTAAAAAAAATTAAAAAATTAACTCATGGAACAGGCCTGGACAAAAATGATGGTACCCCTAGAAAATACTGAAAATAATGTGACCAAAGGGACATGTTAATTCAAGGTGTGTCCACTAATTAGCATCACAGGTGTCTACAATCTTGTAATCAGTCAGTGGGCCTATATATAGGGCTCCAGGTAGTCACTGTGTTGTTTGGTGACATGGTATGTACCACACTCAACATGGACCAGAGGAAGCGAAGGAAAGAGTTGTCTCAGGAGATTCGAAAGAAAATTATAGACAAACATGTTAAAGGTAAAGGGTATAAGACCATTTCCAAGCAGCTAGATGTTCCTGTGACTACAGTTGCACATATTATTCAGAAATTTAAGATCCATGGGACTGTAGCCAACCTCCCTGGACGTGGCCGCAGGAGGAAAATTGATGACAAATCAAAGAGACGGATAATCCGAATGGTAACAAAAGAGCCCAGAAAGACTTCTAAAGAGATCCAAGGTGAACTTCATGCTCAAGGAACATCAGTGTCAGATCGCACCATCTGTCGTTGTTTGAGCCAAAGTGGACTACATGGGAGACGACCAAGGAGGACACCATTGTTGAAAAGAAATCATAAAAAAGCCAGACTGGAATATGCCAAACTACATGTTGACAAGCCACAAAGCTTCTGGGAGAATGTCCTATGGACAGATGAGACAAAAATTGAACTTTTTGCCAAGGCACATCAGCTCTATGTTCACAGACGGAAAAATTAAGCATATGAAGAAAAGAACACTGTCCCTACTGTGAAACATGGAGGAGGCTCTGTTATGTTCTGGGGCTGCTTTGCTGCATCTGGCACAGGGTGTCTTGAATCTGTGCAGGGTACAATGAAATCTCAGGACTATCAAGGGATTCTAGAGAGAAATGTGCTGGCCAGTGTCAGAAAGCTGGGTCTCAGTCGCAGGTCATGGGTCTTGCAACAGGACAATGACCCAAAACACACAGCTAAAAACACCCAAGAATGGCTAAGAGGAAAACATTGGACTATTCTAAAGTGGCCTTCTATGAACCCTGACCTCAATCCTATTGAGCATCTTTGGAAGGAGCTGAAACATGCTGTCTGGAAAAGGCGCCCTTCAAACCGGAAACAACTGGAGCAGCTTGCTCATGAGGAGTGGGCCAAAATACCTGCAGAGAGGTGCAGAAGTCTCATTGACAGTTACAGGAATCGTTTGATTGCAGTGATTGCCTCAAAAGGTTGTGCAACAAACTATTAAGTTAGGGGTACCATCATTTTTGTCCAGGCCTGTTCCATGAGTTTATTTTTTGTAATAATTAGGTTGAAGCATGGTTGAAAAGCAATGTCTGACTTTCATTGGATAACATTCATAGAATTCTTATTTATTATTACTTTTGTCAGATTAAAGTTATTTCTGTGACCATTGTGAGTTTTTCTTTCATTGACCGAAGGGTACCAACAATTTTGTCCACGTGTGTAGATCTCTCATACTGAACTTTAAGCTCATTAATTTAAGCCTAAACTAAGCTTCTTCAAAGTGTTTGTGTTTTGTTTTTTAATGGCATTGAATGTTTACATTTTTTACAACTGCAACAGATTGAGCAAATAAGACACAAGCTTTGTAGAGTTTGATGCAGGAAGAATAAATGCATATTTTTCAGTTTTCTTAAAAATTAGAAAATCAAAATGCGGAAATGATCTGTTTCTTGATGTCCATTTGAAAATAGGAAAACAAGAGCGCTCGCCCTATCATCCGGAGATCGCTAGTTCGAATCCCGGGTGGTGCTGTAACCTCTCGCAGCCGGAGGCCTAGAGAGAGCTGATTGGCCGAGCTCTCTCAGAGGGGAGGGATGAGAGGTACTTAGTGCTCCCACATTAATCACGGCTCTACAGCCAATCAGGGGCGTCTGTGAGCTCGCGCAACGGAGGGAGCGGATAGCGCTGTCCTCCGAGTGTGTTACGCCGCCCCCAACGGTGCGCGAGCGAGCAGTTCGAAAAGATGCGGTCGGCTGGCGTCACGTGGTTCGGAGGAAACACGTGATAGTCTTCGGCCCTCCCGGCTGAGTGGTAGTAGTAGCCTTAATGTGGGAGCCCCCTAGTGACGGGGAGGAATTGGACACGACTAAATTAGGGAGAAAATCGGGGAAAAATCAAAAAAAAAAAAAAAAAAAAAGGAAAACAAAAACATAACCCTGGATGATCGCAATAATTTTTCATTTTCATTTTAATAATATAGAAGGGAAAATTAAACAATGGGCCTTTATATACTTTTTAGCATCCCAGAAGTTATAGTATGGCACATAACAGGTATTGCAGAGAATTCTGTCCCCTTGTGTTAGGTTTAAATGAAGAAGAAGTGTGTCCAAGTTAAGTTTTAAGCTAAGAGAAGAAGAGTTTTAGCTTCTTGTGTCCGCTGCACCTTGATACATTTACCGGTCCAGGCCCGATCGACCGGGAGAGAGAGAGAGAGAGAGAGACACACACACACACACAGGCATGATGTCTGAAGATCTGTTTATTCTCAGCAAAGAGAGCACATTTAAATGGTGCTACGTCCCGAACATCAAAAGAACCAGTCATTAACATGTCAGTGATAGAGAGACCCGGAGACGGACAGGAGAGAGGAAATATATTCACATTCTCCTGATTAAACTAAAGGGTTCTAGCAGACAAGAGCCATTTGAATGTATACTCGTCTGGGTACAGGATATAGAAGGTGTTACCACAGAAGGCGTAAGGAAGCACAGTGAGGGGGCTGTTCTCAGGGCACAGGAATCTTCTCATTAGATTACAATGTCTTACAATATTATAAAACCTTACACCTTGTTTCCTTTAGAGCGAGTGGCTAGATCATGTTTTTATGATTACATGAGTTAATTTATAGCATTAATATTATTATTTTCTTCTTATCACCTTAAAGTAAATTTCATGTTGTTTGTTATTAGTTTGACAAGATATCATAGAACATACTTTAAAGTACTTGAAATCAGGGTTCAGTTAATCCTATTCTTAACAACATTCCATCTACCACTGAAGTGTTTGTTTTGCACTGTGTGCGGGTGGTACAGATGTGGCCATTAAGAATGTATGCTTTTTCCTGCGAAAGGCTGCAATTTGTCTCGCGCAGTGCCGCGGAATCCCATAAGCGCCATTTAAGAATTTAAATAAATGTATTGTGCTTCACATGTACAATCTGCATTTTATCACGAGCCTATCCTGACTCCGCCAGTCTTCCATCAGGGCATCAAAATTAAATTTATTTATAAAGCACATATAGCTGTACACATAGTAACAGACTATAAAAAAAGTCAACAAATAACATTAAAAAGTTCACCTTTTTTTTTTTTTTATAAAACAGCCTACAGAGAAGGTAAGTAAATAAGCAAGTATGTTAATAAATTATTGTATAATATAATAAATTATATGAATAAATAAATAAATAAATAAATAAATAAAAGGCCCACAAAGTCCAATCACCTCATGTCATAGAACCCCCCAAAAATATTTAGGGGTAACTTATCATCTATGTCATCATGTAGGTCTCGCATTCTGTCAGGAATGATCAATGAGATGCAGGCAAGGCACAAGTGCAAACATTAAGACTTTAAGAGAAAAAGACAAACAGAAAAAAACAGAATAGATGAGTTAGAACAATAAAGGTAACCAAATAGAAAGAGGAGAACTTGAAGAATACAACACTGTAATATGTAACAGCAAGAACCAGAACAGATCAGCTCAGCCAACTCACCAGACCTGAACCCAATAGAGTCTAGTCCGGGCAAGTTGGCTGACCAGTCAAGCGTAGTAATATCATGGTCAGCAAACCAGTGAGTGGTAGTTTTGGCACTGTGGGTAAAGTTCACTTTCACAAAAATTCACTGGCAGACAACTGCCTTGACTTTGGACTTGATAAAACACAGTGGACCAATAGCAGAAAATGAAAAGCACCCCAAGTCATCACCAGCTGTGGAAACTTTGCATGTAACTTGGATCCTGTGTCTATTCCTCTGTTCCAACTGAATCTGGGACCTTGATTTCCAAATTAAATGCAAAATTTAATCTGAAAAGAGAACTTTGGACCACAGCAACAGTCCAATTATTTTTCTCAGGTAAGACACTTCTGACATTGTCCCTTTTTCAAATGATTGATTCTAGAAATGTAACAGTTGAGGCCATCTGCTGAAGACACGCGTGATAGAAATTGATGCATATCTAGCCTCACTCCACTCCTTGTGAAGCCTTCCTAAGGTCTTGAATTGGCTTTGCTTGGCCTTCTTCTTAAGGCTGCAGTCAAAATTTTGTGTAATGAATTTACAATATATGTGTTTTTTCCTATTTGAATTAAATTACAAAATGAAATAAATAAATAAAATTAAAAAGGTGCACTGGTATATTCAAATTCAAATTCTATTTGTTATATACACAGTCATACACAGTACGACATGCGGTGAAATGCTTATATGGCCGCCCGTGACCTTACAGTCGTGGCCAAAAGTTTTGAGAATTACATAAATATTGGAAATTGGAAAAGTTGCTGCTTAAGTTTTTATAATACTTTTATAATACTATAAAAGCGAGTATATTTGCATATACTTCAGAATGTTATGAAGAGTGATCAGATGAATTGCATAGTCCTTCTTTGCCATGAAAATTAACTTAATCCCGAAAAAAAACTTTCCACTGCATTTCATTGCTGTCATTAAAGGACCTGCTGAGATCATTTCAGTAATCGTCTTGTTAACTCAGGTGAGAATGTTGACGAGCACAAGGCTGGAGATCATTATGTCAGGCTGATTGGGTTAGAATGACAGACTTGACATGTTAAAAGGAGGGTGATGCTTGAAATCATTGTTCTTTCATTGTTAACCATGGTGACCTGCAAAGAAATGCGTGCAGCCATCATTGCGTTGCATAAAAATGGCTTCCCAGGCAAGGATATTGTGGCTACTAAGATTGCACCTAAATCAACAGTTTATAGTATCATCAAGAACTTCAAGGAAAGAGGTTCAATTCTTGTTAAGAAGGCTTCAGGGCGTCCAAGAAAGTCAAGCAAGCGCCAGGATCGTCTCCTAAAGAGGATTCTGGCTGCAGGATCGGAGTGCCACCAGTGCAGAGCTTGCTCAGGAATGGCAGCAGGCAGGTGTGAGCGCATCTGCACTCACAGTGAGGCCAAGACTTTTGGAAGATGGCCTGGTGTCAAGAAGGGCAGCAAAGAAGCCACTTCTCTCCAAAAAAAAACATCGGGGACAGATTGATCTTCTGCAAAAAGTATGACGAATGGACTGTTGAGGACTGGGGCAAAGTCATATTCTCAGATGAAGCCTCTTTCCGATTGTTTGGGGCATCTGGAAAAAGACTTGTCCGGAGAAGAAAAGGTGAGCACTACCATCAGTCCTGTGTCATGCCAACAGTAAAGCATCCTGAGACCATTCATGTGTGGGGTTGCTTCTCATCCAAGGGAGTGGGCTCACTCACAATTTTGCCCAAAAACACAGCCATGAATAAATAATGGTACCAAAACACCCTCCAACAGCAACTTCTTCTAACATTCCAAAAACAGTTTGGTGAAGAACAATGCATTTTCCAGCACAATGGAGCACCGAGCCATAAGGCAAAAGTGATAACTAAGTGGCTCGGGGACCAAAACGTTAAAATTTTGGGTACATGGTCTGGAAACTCCCCAGATCTTAATCCCATTGAGAACTTGTGGTCAATCCTCAAGAGGCAAGTGGACAAACAAAAACCCACTAATTCTGACAAACTCCAAGATGGCCTGGTGTCAAGAAGGGCAGCAAAGAAGCCACTTCTCTCCAAAAAAAAACATCGGGGACAGATTGATCTTCTGCAAAAAGTATGACGAATGGACTGTTGAGGACTGGGGCAAAGTCATATTCTCAGATGAAGCCTCTTTCCGATTGTTTGGGGCATCTGGAAAAAGACTTGTCCGGAGAAGAAAAGGTGAGCGCTACCATCAGTCCTGTATCATGCCAACAGTAAAGCATCCTGAGACCATTCATGTGTGGGGTTGCTTCTCATCCAAGGGAGTGGGCTCACTCAAGAAGTGATTATGAAAGAATGGGTTGCTATCAGTCAGGATTTGGCCCAGAAGTTGATTGAGAGCAGCCCAGTCGAATTGCAGACGTCCTGAAAAAGAAGGGCCAACACTGCAAATACTGACTCTTTGCATAAATGTCATGCAATTGTCGATAAAAGCCTTTGAAACGTATGAAGTGCTTGTAATTATATTTCAGTACATCACAGAAACAACTGAAACAAACATCTAAAAGCAGTTTAGCAGCAAACTTTGTGAAAACTAATATTTGTGTCATTCTCAAATCTTTTGGCCACGACTGTACACTAAAAAGAACAAAGAGAATAAACAGTCAGTATAAAAATAAATTATGAAATAAAGAAATTAAATAAGAAAACTCTAGCTATGGAAATTCAGCTATAGAAGAAAAGAAAAAATAAATAAAATAAAATTATATAAAATATTGGGAAGGGGAGAAAATTATATAATATAAAATATAGAAAACAACCTACAGAAATATACAGACTTTAATTGTAAAAAAAAAAAAAATTGTATAATTTACATTATGCTCAATAGACAGATCTGAATTGAAATGATTGAAATAGAATGGAAATGTCCCATATGGTGAATATATGAACAGAGAGCAGTCATTGTGTAAGTGGGCACTGTCCAGTCCTTAGCAGGTGAGCAGAACAAAGTCCCAAAGTTAAAAGTCCAGGGATATGCAAGTTTAGCTGTGCAAATATGTAATAATGAACAGTAGTGTGATGTCCATTTGTGTGATGTACATAAATGTGCAAAACATGCAAGAATGTGCAGTAGTGTAATATTCACGGATGTGCAGTGTGCACTGTGCAAAGTGTACATGAATGTCTGCTCCTCAGTCTCTCTGTATTGGCCTTCAGGGAATGGAAGCGCTTTCCTGACTGCAACAGAGAGAACACTCCATTGCTGGGGTCCTTCAATCTTCCTGGCTTTGGTCCAACACCGCTTGCTGTAGACTGAGTGAAGGTCAGAGAGCTCAGCGTCAGGGAACTCACCCTCTGTAGAGCTCGTTGTCCTGCATGGTGCTGTACCCAAACCAGGTCATGATGTTTCCCGTCAGGTTGCTCTCTATGGTTCAGGAGTAAAAGTTCATGAGCACTTTGCAGGGCAGTCTGAAGTCTCTCAAGTGCCTGAGGGGGTAGAGATACTGCCGGGCCTTTTTCACCATGATGTTGATGTGATAGGACCATGACAGGTCTTGCGTGATGTGAACACCAAGGTATCTGAAGCTGTTCACTCTCCCCACTGGGCTCTCTTTGATCATGGGGGTCTGGAAGTTCCTCTCCTGCTTAGTACTGAAGTCCACTATCAACTCCTCAGTCTTACTAACATTTAAGAGGAGGTTGTTCCTCTGGCACGAGTTCTCCAGATTCCCAATCTCCTCCAGGTAGGCCGATTCATTGATGTCAGAGATCAGGTTCACCACGTCGGTGGCGGGGTGAGGGAGGCTTAGACGTGTCCACCCATCCTTACTGCCTGCGGTCTGCCAGTTAGGAAATTGGAGATCCAATAACACATAGATGAGATGAGTTCCAGGTGTTCCAGCTTGGTGGTGAGTGTGGAGGGAATTATAGTGTTAAGTGCTGAACTGTAGTCGATGAAGAGCATTTTAACATAGGTCCCCTTCCTAGTGTCCAGGTGAGTGAGTGATGTGTGAAGGAGGTCGGAGATGGCATCGTCAATTGTACGAATTGGACGATAAGCGAACTGTAGCATATCGAATTTGTCCGGTAGTGAAGAAATGATGAAGACTTTGACTAGCCCTCACCTCACATCACTACTGAGGTGAAGGCTACAGGGCGATAATCATTAAGGGAAGCAGAATGGGGTTTCTTTGGGATAGGAACGATGATGGTCTCTCTAAAGCATGTTGGGATTACCAACTGAGATGAGGAGAGGTTGAGTATCTCTGTGAACACAGTTGCAAGCTGGTCTTTGCAGGCTCTCAGGATTCGACCTGAGATTCCGTCTGGTCCTGCTGCTTTCCTGGTGTTCACTCTCCTGAAGGCCCTCCTCACGTCATGCTCGGTGAAGATGAAAGCGTGTCCGGTGCTGACATTCTCTTCCTGGCTGTAGCCATAAGTGCCACTAGCATTAGCACTAGCACCGTTATCTGCAGCCTTCAAGCGAGCGTAGAAAGTGTTCAGCTCGTCTGCCAGACACACATCTGCGTTCATCATGCCGGATGTTGGTGCTTTATAGTCTGTTATTGTCCTTAGTCCCTGCTACAGGCTCCTAGAGTCACCCTGTTGGAGCTGTAACTATAGAGCTAGTTTCCTCCCATAGCGCTCCTTCGCCTCCTTCACCGCTTTCCGCACACTGTATGATGCTACCTTGTACGTGTCCATGTCAGCCGATGCAAGTCCCTGTAGGCAGCGGTGTGTGATCTCAGAACGTCACAGATGGTTTTATCCACCCACGGCTTCTGATTGGGAAAAGTTCTGATAGTCGTTTTTTGTAATTCCTCTAAACCGGAACTTCCTGTTTAAGTCTCTTTTTATATTTTGGCATGAGGAAGATGGCGGCGTGGTCAGATTTCCAAAACAGGGGGCGAGATTGTGCCTTATAAAAGCTGGAATATAAAAAGGATGACATTTGATGGATAGTAGTTCCATGTTGGGTGTGCAGGATCATGAGAGAAGAACAATTCCAGCTGCTGTTCACCATTAAACTCACGTCGCGTCCCCTTGACTTCCCGAGTCAGGTGTCATGTCCATGCAGTAGACCGAGAAGTACTCAGCCGGCTGGATGGCGTAGTCCGGCACCGCTGGGGTCAGCCACGTTTCAGTGAAACAGAGAAGATTGCAGTCCTGAAGGTCTCTCTGGAACTTTACTCTTGCCCTGAGGTCATCAAGCTTGCCCTCCAGTGACTGGACGTTGGCGAGCAGGATGCTAGGCAGAGGTGTGCGGTGTGTACGGGCTCTCATCCTATTCCTGACGCCGGCTTGTTTCTATACTGAATAGATAGCCAGTTCAGGGATGATAATATTGGGGTTATATGATCATATTTTCTTGATATGCAGGACAACCACCAAGTAATGCATTACAGTAGTCCAGTCTGGAGGACATGAATGCATGAAGTAGCTTTTCTGTATCAGATACGGATAAAATGTTCCTAAGCTTGGCAATATTTCTAAGGTGGAAAATGGCTGTTTTTGTGATATTGGAAATATGATTTTCAAAGGATAAGTTACTGTCTAATATTAAGCCCAGGTCTTTCACTGTCGAGCTGGAGTAATAGTACATCCTTCTAATGCAAGCTGAATTGTGAGAGCTGTTGTGTATTGTTTTTTGGGCCAATAAGTAATATCTCTTATCTAAATTTAGTAAAAGAAAATTATCGGTCATCCAATCTTTTATATCTTGAACACATTCAGTTAGTCTAGACAACTTGAGTATTTCGTCTGGTTTTGTGGAGATGTACAGTATAACTGGGTATCATCAGCATAAAAATGGAAACTAATCTCATGTCTTCTAATGATGTTACCCAAGGGAAGCATGTATATTGAGAAGAGCAGAGGTCCTAAAACTGACCCTTGTGGGACCCTATATTTCACTGGCATTACACCAGACAGTTCTCCATTTAGATCTACAAATTGGTATCGATCAGACAGGTAGGATCTAAACCATTTTAACGCCTGTCCCTGAATACCAATGTGATTTTGTAAGCGATCTATGAGAATATTATGATCTATAGTGTCGAATGCAGCACTAAGATCAAGTAAGACGAGAATTGAGATGCACCCTTGGTCCGAATCTAAAAACAAGTAATTTGCAATTTTAATTACTGCAGTTTCTGTACTATGAAGGGGCCTGAAACCTGACTGAAATACTTAGAGAATATTGTTTTCCTGCAAGAATGTGCATATTTGAGTCAAATGTAGTAGAAAGATTGAGATAAAACATTTATAAAAGAAATCATTTGCACTAAAGTCACTGCTGTTATAAATTTGTCTGTCATCCTGTGTTGCTAAATGTCTTAAGTGGCAATGGCCAATGGCTTTTTATTAATCTCAATCTGTCCTGTGCAAAAAAGTATAACATTTCACACATGTACACTTTCCTGATATGGTAAAACAACATTTGCATAATGTAAAGAGAAGGGGGAAAATGAAGCAGCAATTTGTAAAGATTTTTTATTTTTTACTAGATTTAATCGATTAAATCGTGTCAATTCTGTTGGTACTGCTGCTTGTGGTCAGTATTGTTAACAGTCATTTGTTCTACACAGCCTGAGATGACATCATTACTTTCAATTCTCTATTTGCAAATTCACAGAGTAGGTTTTGCAAATGAAAATCAGTGTCACGTGGAAGGTCTGGTCATGTTACTTTGGGTACTTTGCAAGGGCACATCATGACTAGGCTGCACCGTGCCATAATGAGGCGTAATCATACGCATCATAATGAGGCTCCAGGTTTTCAAGTCCAACGGACAGTTTTCCCCACAATTGTGGTTGCATTATAATATATGCCAGTATTAATGAA
This sequence comes from Clarias fuscus, assembly GCA_030347435.1. NCBI lineage: Eukaryota > Metazoa > Chordata > Actinopteri > Siluriformes > Clariidae > Clarias > Clarias fuscus. The sequence continues at coordinate 26,487,124 of CM059216.1, forward strand.
GTGTGTTAGAATTCTTCCACACTTTGAAAGAAAAAGTAAACTCTTTCTGTGTGATTAAATAACACTGTGCACATGAAAGACCTGTTCAGTTTCACCCATGTGCTATTTAAACTATTCCACCACAAACTATGAGACAAGTATACTTGGTCATTATCTATAAGGCAAGTGCATTAAATTATACTTCTTAGTATTTATGTATTGGCCAAAGTATACTTATCTGTGTACCTGACAGTTTATGTCATATGTAATTAAGTATATTTTTGTTAAGTATGTTTCTGATTAGTAAATAAAAAATAAACTAAAAGCATACTTACTTATTATATGTTTAAATAAAGCATACAATTAGCACACCAGAACAAATGTCATTTTGTTAAGGGAACGATTGTGGAAAACTGCAAGGTACAGGAGTATCTAAGCCACCATTTAAAGACTGCAATATTTTGTTTACATGAGAGTACTCAACACTCAGCTGACTCCCAACACTCATCCGGGGCGAGTAAAAGGCCTAACTGGGTCTGACAGTACGACTGTGCACCACACTTTTCACGTGTCATCAGATACATTTTAGAAGACTCTGTTTCTAATATTGCTTCTACTTTTGTTTGCAATTAAATTCTATAAAAATATTATTCATTCAAAAAAATATGTTTCTTCAATGTTCCATTTTGTAATGCTAATTAAATGAAAAATTATTTATTTTACTTTTCAATGCAGGCTCTGTTAACATGACCCAAATGTAGTAGAAAGATTAGAAGAAAACATGGCTCGGGGACCAAAACGTTAAAATTTTGGGTACATGGTCTGGAAACTCCCCAGATCTTAATCCCATTGAGAACTTGTGGTCAATCCTCAAGAGGCAAGTGGACAAACAAAAACCCACTAATTCTGACAAACTCCAAGAAGTGTTTATGAAAGAATGTGTTGCTATCAGTCAGGATTTGGCCCAGATGTTGAATGAGAGCAGCCCAGTCGAATTGCAGACGTCCTGAAAAAGAAGCGCCAACACTGCAAATACTGACTCTTTGCATAAATGTCATGTAATTGTCGATAAAAGCCTTTGAAACGTATGAAGTGCTTGTAATTATATTTCAGTACATCACAGAAACAACTGAAACAAACATCTAAAAGCAGTTTAGCAGCAAACTTTGTGAAAACTAATATTTGTGTCATTTTCAAAACTTTTGGCCACGACTGTACACTAAAAAGAACAAAGAGAATAAACAGTCAGTATAAAAATAAATTATGAAATAAAGAAATTAAAAAAGAAAACTCTAGCTATGGAAATTCAGCTATAGAAGAAAAGAAAAAATAAATAAAATAAAATTATATAAAATATTGGGAAGGGGAGAAAATTATATAATATAAAATATAGAAAACAACCTACAGAAATATACAGACTTTAATTGTAAAAAAAAAAAAATTATAATTTACATTATGCTCAATAGACAGATCTGAATTGAAATGATTGAAATAGAATGGAAATGTCCCATATGGTGAATATATGAACAGAGAGCAGTCATTGTGTAAGTGGGCACTGTCCAGTCCTTAGCAGGTGAGCAGAACAAAGTCCCAAAGTTAAAAGTCCAGGGATATGCAAGTTTAGCTGTGCAAATATGTAATAATGAACAGTAGTGTGATGTCCATTTGTGTGATGTACATAAATGTGCAAAACATGCAAGAATGTGCAGTAGTGTAATATTCACGGATGTGCAGTGTGCACTGTGCAAAGTGTACATGAATGTCTGCTCCTCAGTCTCTCTGTATTGGCCTTCAGGGAGTGGAAGCGCTTTCCTGACTGCAACAGAGAGAACACTCCATTGCTGGGGTCCTTCAATCTTCCTGGCTTTGGTCCAACACCGCTTGCTGTAGACTGAGTGAAGGTCAGAGAGCTCAGCGTCAGGGAACTCACCCTCTGTAGAGCTCGTTGTCCTGCATGGTGCTGTACCCAAACCAGGTCATGATGTTTCCCGTCAGGTTGCTCTCTATGGTTCAGGAGTAAAAGTTCATGAGCACTTTGCAGGGCAGTCTGAAGTCTCTCAAGTGCCTGAGGGGGTAGAGATACTGCCGGGCCTTTTTCACCATGATGTTGATGTGATAGGACCATGACAGGTCTTGCGTGATGTGAACACCAAGGTATCTGAAGCTGTTCACTCTGCCCACTGGGCTCTCTTTGATAATGGGGGTCTGGAAGTTCCTCTCCTGCTTAGTACTGAAGTCCACTATCAACTCCTCAGTCTTACTAACATTTAAGAGGAGGTTGTTCCTCTGGCACGAGTTCTCCAGATTCCCAATCTCCTTCAGGTAGGCCGATTCATTGATGTCAGAGATCAGGTTCACCACGTCGGTGGCGGGGTGAGGGAGGCTTAGACGTGTCCACCCATCCTTACTGCCTGCGGTCTGCCAGTTAGGAAATTGGAGATCCAATAACACATAGATGAGCTGAGTTCCAGGTGTTCCAGCTTGGTGGTGAGTGTGGAGGGAATTATAGTGTTAAGTGCTGAACTGTAGTCGATGAAGAGCATTTTAACATAGTTCCCCTTCCTAGTGTCCAGGTGAGTGAGTGATGTGTGAAGGAGGTCGGAGATGGCATCGTCAATTGTACGAATTGAACGATAAGCGAACTGTAGCATATCGAATTTGTCCGGTAGTGAAGAAATGATGAAGACTTTGACTAGCCCTCACCTCACATCACTACTGAGGTGAAGGCTACAGGGCGATAATCATTAAGGGAAGCAGAATGGGGTTTCTTTGGGATAGGAACGATGATGGTCTCTCTAAAGCATGTGGGGATTACCAACTGAGATGAGGAGAGGTTGAGTATCTCTGTGAACACAGTTGCAAGCTGGTCTTTGCAGGCTCTCAGGATTCGACCTGAGATTCCGTCTGGTCCTGCTGCTTTCCTGGTGTTCACTCTCCTGAATGCCCTCCTCACGTCATGCTCGGTGAAGATGAAAGCGTGTCCGGTGCTGACATTCTCTTCCTGGCTGTAGCCATAAGTGCCACTAGCATTAGCACTAGCACCGTTATCTGCAGCCTCCAAGCGAGCGTAGAAAGTGTTCAGCTCGTCTGCCAGACACACATCTGCGTTCATCATGCCGGATGTTGGTGCTTTATAGTCTGTTATTGTCCTTAGTCCCTGCTACAGGCTCCTAGAGTCACCCTGTTGGAGCTGTAACTATAGAGCTAGTTTCCTCCCATAGCGCTCCTTCACCTCCTTCACCGCTTTCCGCACACTGTATGATGCTACCTTGTACGTGTCCATGTCAGCCGATGCAAGTCCCTGTAGGCGGCGGTGTGTGATCTCAGAACGTCACAGATGGTTTTATTCACCCACGGCTTCTGATTGGGAAAAGTTCTGATAGTCGTTTTTTGTAATTCCTCTAAACCGGAACTTCCTGTTTAAGTCTCTTTTTATATTTTGGCATGAGGAAGATGGCGGCATGGTCAGATTTCCGAAACAGGGGCGAGATTGTGCCTTATAAAAGCTGGAATATAAAAAGGATGACATTTGATGGATAGTAGTTCCATGTTGGGTGTGCAGGATCATGAGAGAAGAACAATTCCAGCTGCTGTTCACCATTAAACTCACGTCGCGTCCCCTTGACTTCCCGAGTCAGGTGTCATGTCCATGCAGTAGACCGAGAAGTACTCAGCCGGCTGGATGGCGTAGTCCGGCACCGCTGGGGTCAGCCACAGAGAAGATTGCAGTCCTGAATGTCTCTCTGGAACTTTACTCTTGCCCTGAGGTCATCAAGCTTGCCCTCCAGTGACTGGACGTTGGCGAGCAGGATGCTAGGCAGAGGTGTGCGGTGTGTACGGGCTCTCATCCTATTCCTGACGCCGGCTTGTTTCTATACTGAATAGATAGCCAGTTCAGGGATGATAATATTGGGGTTATATGATCATATTTTCTTAATATGCAGGACAACCACCAAGTAATGCATTACAGTAGTCCAGTCTGGAGGACATGAATGCATGAAGTAGCTTTTCTGTATCAGATACGGATAAAATGTTCCTAAGCTTGGCAATATTTCTAAGGTGGAAAATGGCTGTTTTTGTGATATTGGAAATATGATTTTCAAAGGATAAGTTACTGTCTAATATTAAGCCCAGGTCTTTCACTGTCGAGCTGGAGTAATAGTACATCCTTCTAATGCAAGCTGAATTGTGAGAGCTGTTGTGTATTGTTTTTTGGGCCAATAAGTAATATCTCTTATCTAAATTTAGTAAAAGAAAATTATCGGTCATCCAATCTTTTATATCTTGAACACATTCAGTTAGTCTAGACAACTTGAGTATTTCGTCTGGTTTTGTGGAGATGTACAGTATAACTGGGTATCATCAGCATAAAAATGGAAACTAATCCCATGTCTTCTAATGATGTTACCCAAGGGAAGCATGTATATTGAGAAGAGCAGAGGTCCTAAAACTGACCCTTGTGGGACCCTATATTTCACTGGCATTACACCAGACAGTTCTCCATTTAGATCTACAAATTGGTATCGATCAGACAGGTAGGATCTAAACCATTTTAACGCCTGTCCCTGAATACCAATGTGATTTTGTAAGCGATCTATGAGAATATCATGATCTATAGTGTCGAATGCAGCACTAAGATCAAGTAAGACGTGAATTGAGATGCACCCTTGGTCCGAATCTAAAAACAAGTAATTTGCAATTTTAATTACTGCAGTTTCTGTACTATGAAGGGGCCTGAAACCTGACTGAAATACTTAGAGAATATTGTTTTCCTGCAAGAATGTGCATATTTGAGTCAAATGTAGTAGAAAGATTGAGATAAAACATTTATAAAAGAAATCATTTGCACTAAAGTCACTGCTGTTATAAATTTGTCTGTCATCCTGTGTTGCTAAATGTCTTAAGTGGCAATGGCCAATGGCTTTTTATTAATCTCAATCTGTCCTGTGCAAAAAAGTATAACATTTCACACATGTACACTTTCCTGATATGGTAAAACAACATTTGCATAATGTAAAGAGAAGGGGGGAAATGAAGCAGCAATTTGTAAAGATTTTTTATTTTTTACTAGATTTAATCGATTAAATCGTGTCAATTCTGTTGGTACTGCTGCTTGTGGTCAGTATTGTTAACAGTCATTTGTTCTACACAGCCTGAGATGACATCATTACTTTCAATTCTCTATTTGCAAGTTCACAGAGTAGGTTTTGCAAATGAAAATCAGTGTCACGTGGAAGGTCTGGTCATGTTACTTTGTGTACTTTGCAAGGACAAATCATAATGAGGCTTACCGAGGCATAATAATCATGAGGACTGTGACCTTGAAACTTCAGGTCCTACCTTCTTGTCTGTGTGTGTGGAGCGTGCTTAGTGAGTTTCCTCCTTCGTACGTCGCTTACTCAATTAGCTGGATTTGATTGTTGTGGATTTGTCCTGATCTTGGATTGTTTCGTTCTTTGATGGGCATCTCGCACTTGCTGTCATAGCAACATGTCTGTAAGCTTAAACCTGCTCGGAAACAGATTTATTTCATGTAAACAGGATTTAGGCTGCGCTCCTGGTGGGTTATGATTGGTTGAAATGGCAAGGTCACATCTGGTTGGTTAAAGAGCATGACTGACGCGGACTGACTCATGTGGGAAAAGAAAAGTATCTTGCATATATATATGGATGGATGTATTTAAACATATATACACTATACATGTGTGTGCATTTAATAATAATTTTTATTTTAAATTATATTTCTTAAAATTCTCCATAACCATCTATTAAAAGCTCTTGCTCCGCTTGAGAAAAAAAGTGAGCTGCTCTTTTGCCATTTCGTCAACCAATCGAAGGGGTTGTGATCAGTGTTTCTACTTTCGATGCATATCGCCTTTCTCAATACATTATGAAGCAATATAGACAATGAGTAAGTGGACCTTTGTGTTACGGGCCCAAGGTGCTGTGACCGCAATAACAAAAAGAATTGTGATTCTGTGAAATAAATGAAAAGACTAAGACGAAAGGAGCACAGGACCATGCAATTCTTTATCCAGATTACGTCTAACGGGAAACCAGAGGTCCCGTCGGTATACGCATCCGGGAACAAATAACAACCGCATTAAAGGTTCTGGTCCCCCCTACACTGTCTCATTCATTATTCCTCACCTTTCCCTTTCATTACAAGATGTCTTGCTAAATGACAAATAATTCGCTGAATTCCAAAAGATGTTAGTTCTAATTTAAAGAAATAAAATGTTTTACTGTTTATAAGTACATATATCACCAAATGTGGTTGCACCAATTTGGGTGTACCACATTTGCATCATGAAAATGGAAGGGGGAAAATGAAGCAGTGATCCCTAAAGTTTTTTTCCTTGTTTATTAGATTTAATCAATTAGAGGATGAGATCTCATGCCGATGTTGGTGTCAGTTCTGTTGATACTGCTGCTTGTAGTCAGTATTTTTAACAGTCGACTATTCTACACCCTAAGATGACATCATTACTTTCAATTCACAATTTACAAATGCACAGAGCAACTTTTGCAAGTGAAAATCAATGTCACGTGTGCCATGCTACTTTGTGTACTTCACAAGGACGCATCATAATGAGGCTGCACCAAGGCGTAATGATGAGCACTGTGGCCTTGCACCTTGACACATATTCGATTCCTGCCTTCGGGTCTGTGTGTGTGGAGGTTACACTTTCTCCTTGTGCTTAGTGAGTTTCCACCTGGTACTCTGGTTTTCTCCCACAGTCTATGGACAAGCAGAGGTGGCTAACTTGCATTTCCAAATTGCCCGTAGAATGGAGTGTGTATGCTGCCTAGTACCCCGAGTCCCATTCGATAGTCTCCTCGCCGCCTGTGACATTGTACAGGATAAGTGGTATACAGAATGAGTGAGAGAGTGAGTAAGAATTAAAATGATTAAAGAATTATTTTAACTACTAAATACTGAAAATTGGCCTAACAGTGTTTTCAAATGAGTGTGGGGTGCTAAAAATTTTACATGTGCATGATAAATTTGCCAAACATGACGGTTCATTTCAAATTAATTTCAATTCAAATCAATGCACCCACTCACTCTCTATACCACTTATTCTGTGCAGGCTCACAGGAGGCCCTGGAGTCTTTCCCACTGGACTTGGAACACCTGGATGACCATGGATAAATATGTTATATTAAATATCGTATTGTTCTTTTTCTATTACACATGCGTATGTAAAGCAGGCACTCCTTACCCCTATACAAGTGTTTGAATCTGCTCTAAAGTTAAAAATATGAAAAAGTGTTTCCTTGCTTCACTCAAATGTCATCAATACAATGAAATTATTTCACATCTGGTGGCCACATGCATTCACAGAGTGGTGTTAAGTGAATAAATCGAGCAATTTTTTAAAATTATTTTTACATTTTTAATAATTATTTTTAATAATTATTATTTTTTTATTTTACAATACAAGTAAAATTAATAACACTCCCATATGGAAGTTTAATAAAGTGATTTAATATAACTGTGATAGGAATGTCATTTTCACATACAATTATTTCACTGGTCTTTTGAAGGTTATGAGCTCAAATCCAAGCTCTGCCTTTGCTGGGCCCTTGAAGAAGGCTCTTAACACTTAACTATTCAGCTGTATAAATTAAATGAATGTACTGTAAGTTGCTCTGTATACGGGTGTCTGCCAAATGGAGTCAAGAATTTATATCAAATTTTCTAACTGAAAAGTGGTACTTTATTTAAAAGAAAGTAAGTTTTGTCAGCTATTAAATACAGGTCTGGCCATTAAGAACGCACATTTCGAAAAAATGGATCTTGCAGGAAGGTGTGAAAATGACGTTCATTATTTGTAGGGGCAGTCATGTTTCAATCTAATGTATTATGTGTCTATTGAAGCCGAAAATGTGTTAATCTCTCTTAGGCACCCACTGACAGCAAGTGACAGAGCTCATAAACGTGTCGAGCTAAAACTGGAAATACTGATACCTATTTATTAATTTTCTTCTCTCCTTGAATGATGATTCTTATTTGACTGTGCTTTTTCCATTATTATTATCATTAGTAGTAGTAGTGCTGTGAATTTATTATTATTGTTGTAACGCACCCACGAGTGTGTACAAAAAGATGAAGTACAACAAAGAATACAAACGTGTATGATAAGTTGGCCTAAAACAATATTGTTTTATTGTGTACATGTATATGTGCTTTCAATATACACTAAACAATAAACACTCCCTTTTGCTAAGTGAAAGTGAGTTGCAAATGCACGCTTTTTGATCATAATGCTGATAAAATGTGCATGCAGATATGAGCAGATTTATCGATATAACTGCAGACATACTCCTACAGAAATGCAACAAACACAAAAATATATGCTACTCACTGAACACAACGCGACAGCACGCAGAATCCCTGGGCTTTAACTGCGCTTTCTCCATTCATTAGTAGTAGTACACTAACAAATGCTGGGTTTCTGTAAACACATCGTTGGGTTGTTTATGCTGGGTCAAAATAATGGGTTATTTCGGGTACTTTAATCACACTGTTGGGTTGCTTTTGCTATGAATACTAAAAGTGCTACATGGTTAAACTCAATGCAAAAGAAAAGAAAAATAAATGTCTCTGTTTCCTCCCTACACATTTTGTCTGCATCACAATGAACTGAGGCTCAGTGTCTTCGTTCCTTGTTCGAATCTGTAATATTTAAGTGAAATATATTTCACGTATAGTGTCACAGTCTGGCTGTTACAACAAGCCAGACCGGCGGATGTTGTTGCAGTGGGCATTTAGGGCAGGCATAGGGGTTCTAAACAGAAAGTGTCTTTATTTAAACACAAACTCAAAAACAGACGAACAAACAAAGGAACCAAAACAACAAACTCAAACTATAACTAGGGCTCAGGGCTACACACAGGCTAAGAGCTGAGACAGGGAACTGAGCGCTGACAGGGAAGCATGGAGCTGGAGCTAACTAAAGACACAAAGGGACCAGTGACGAGACGGGAACTAGACACGAGACAGGGCTAGACACGAGACTGGAGACACAGACTAGAGACGAGACGTGACATGGGACAGAACACAGAGACTAGAGACAGGGACACAGAGACTAGAGACAGGGACTGGATGGGTTAGTGGTTAGTTGGATTAGTGGCTACATGGAATATGGATGTAAGGAATGATTATTTAACCGGGATAGTATCTAACTGGATTAGTGGCTAACCGGGTTAGTACTGACCTACTAGGGGACCAGAACACAAGAGGCAAGGCACACATAAGGCTATTCCAAACTAGCGGCTAACCTACTAGCGACCAGAACCACTAGCAGTCAATCCCACTAGAGGCTAGCCTACAGGAGGCTAACCCTACTAGCAGCCAAGGCCTACTCGCGGCTAACCCTGCTAGTGGCTAAGCCCTCATGTGGCTACACAAATCTAAACAGATAAGGGACATCACCGACAAAGAACTACACAAGAAGGCCGACACTGGGGATACACAGAACAGTACTTACACAGGAGGAGACACAGCCTAACTAAAGGCAACTGAACAAGGCAGCTCCATGAATCCATCTACACACAGAATATAAAGAAAACCAAAAATAGAGCCCTTTTGAAACCAAGGTTACAAAACATAACCTTAAAGAAACTTAACCAAACAAAAAGAATGCCCACTTGACAAGGATAATGCTCGACCCATTTTCCCAGAACAAACTGCTATTTATAAGATGTTTAATGAGTTACCTCAGTTAAGATGAGCCCTCTCATCACCTGATCAAGGTGCCTTCTGGGAAACTGAGTCGACCAACAAAAACTACAAAACATACAAAATAAACAGTGCCCTCTAGTGGTGGTTCCTAACATATAGGCCTAAATATTTTTTATTTATTTATGGACAGGTATATTGTGTTTAGAAGTGCTGCAATTTTTGCTGGCTTGAAAACATTTTCTGAAAACGTTTTCTGAGATTTAAGCTCCAGACAATCCCCAGGCGCTCTGAGCTCATGTGCCCGGCCAACGTAGCCACACCTGGGAAAGGATGTCTAAAAACTACCGCTGGCTAACTTTCTCTGCAGTGGTTAAAACAGTGGATTAATTTAATTTGGGGTATTTCTAACAGGCAGTGTACTGTATTACCATTATGCGAAGTTGTGTATAGATAGTAGACGAGCGGTATTCTACTTTTACCGCCGCACCTCATGGCGGCGGTATGCGTTTGCTGGCTTTTACCGCTAAGTGGCGCTATATAACTATAGACCGATGCATAAGACCTTAGTTCATTCTCTCAAGGATTAATGAGCCGCAGCTCCTTTAGATCTGCATGTAGTAGCGGATAAAATCAAGTGTAACATTGTAGTTAAATTAATTCATGATTACAGTACTAAAATTACAATACAAATGTAGAATTAAAATTAAATTAAATCTTATTAGGATCGAATTTAAGCAAAGTAAACATTAACATATTGAGCCTTTAGATTTTATCATGTGTAATTAGAAAAGCTTTCTTTCTTTCAAAAAATGGTTTTGTGTCATCTTATATTTTGTGTTCTTTAAATTTGTAGTAGATTTATTAACTGAAATAAATGAAACTGAATGACCATAAAATAAAAACATTGTCAGGACGTGCTACTGCATCAGCAGATGTCGTTATCATTCAGCCCCGCTTGTGTTTTTGCGTTATTATAAGAATGAAATGCAGTAGGTTGTTATGATCATCATAATTTTCTTTAATAAATAATTACCCACCTTGCGCTGTACCACCACTGGCAAAATCTTATGAAATACAAGTTAAACATTAAACAAATTTACAGTCACAGTACTAAAATTAAAGTAATAAATATAGGCGTTTCTTGTTTGCGTCGAATTTATGCAAAGTAAATGTATAACTTTATATCTAGCCTTTATATTACATAATGTGTAACACTAGAAAGCAACTAAAAATTAACGAAAGCAAACAGCTTGCGCATTGTTTTCGGTGAACAGAAAATTAACCAAAACTCTGTGTATACTCGCCTCACAGACGTGAAAAATATATACTTATAGAAAGTGAAATGTCTGAGCCTTCGAGTGGCGCAGGGGTAACGTGCTCGCCCAATCATCCGGAGATCGATCCCCGGGTGATGCTGTTACCTCTCGCAGCCGGAGGCCTGGAGAGAGTGGACTGGCCGAGCTTTCTCAGAGGGGAGGGATGAGAGGTATTGTGTTACGCCGCCCCCGATGGTTCATGAGAGAGCGGTTCGAAAAAATGTGGTCGGTTGTTTCCTCCGAACCACGTGACGGTCTTCGCCCTCCCGGCTGAGTGGTAGTAGTAGCCTTAATGTGGGAGCCCCCTCGTGACGGGGAGGAATTGGACAAGACTAAATTAGGGAGAAAATCGGGGGATAAAGCCAAAAAAAAAAAAAAAAGTGAAATGTCTGGTTTTATATAAACTAATGGAAAAAATTTTAGACATCTAATTTTAGACATCTACTTTTCGACGATGTAAAAGGGAATTATAGGCGCATCCAAGAGAGAGAGAGCAAGAAAGAGCGCGTGCACGCTCAGTTTAAGTTTATTAGTGCACGAAGCACAAACTGTCCTTCTCTCAATAAATCCTCGGTAAGGGCAATAAGCCCCTAATTAAAGTTTTTTGTTTTATTTTCCAGAGCCCCGTTTCCTTTTAAGTTTCTTAATTAATAATCCCACGTTTGCTCCAAACAGGAAGGTCTTCCCCTGCGTATCATAAGCACTCTCACGAACTCCTATTTCGTTGACCCCCTCTAAAGCCCTGCGTATGGGCTCTTATCATTATAACACCTCATGGTGCGGCTCTCCAAACCACGCCACGTAACTCGTTGCCTTTTTTAAACACTGGAATGGAAGAGATGGAAAGTTTACCCATCATAACATGCCTTGTATTGTTTTTAATCCCTCTATACACCACTCATAATTTTTAATGCTATTTTACAAATGAAAAATACAAATGGAATATTTTGTTTTTTATTTTCATTTTTTATAAAATATAAAATTTTAATATTTTATAAAAAATACCAAAGAAAATTTGTGTGTATAGAGTGATTAAAACTAAACAATTTATGTTATGATAAGGAAAATCGCAATTTCATCCATTCCATGGATTAAAAATGGTAACAATGTCAATTTTAGAATCTAGAATCCAGAAGATGAAATTTACACAAATTTAAAAAGAGTTCTGAAGCACTGCAGGTCTTCAGAAGAGCCTCAGATCCAAGAGGGTGTTAAAGTGGGGAGGGGTGCATTTCAGTTTCTCTGAATGTATAGGTGAGAATGTCTCGGGTTACTTAGCTGTAACCCTGTTCCCTGATAAAGCGGGAACGAGATGCTGCGTGAAAACGCTATGGGAACATCTCTTTGTTTCCGGTTGTGAAGCCTGTGTATGTCAAAACCGCCGAATACCTCGGCTTATAACCTCTGCCAGGCATGACGTCACCGAATAAGGTGCACCTGCAGGTTATAAATAGGAGTGAACCGGAAACATCCTCAGGTCAATTTTGTCTGAAGGACGTCCAGGCACGCCAGCAGTGTGGCATTGAAACGCAGCATCTCGTTCCCGCTTTATCAGGAAACAGGGTTACAGCTAAGTAACCCGAGACATTCCCTTTCAAAAGCTACACTCGATGCTGCGTGAAAACGCTATGGGAACGAGAATACCAACGCCACCGCACTGCAAGTGTCTGGACCCCTAGGTTGTGTAGCATGTGCGCACAATAGCCAAGGAGGTCTCAGACCTAGCTCTGGGATGCTGACTCAAGGATCCACGAGTCCGGAGTAGCATTGACATCCAGACTATAAAATCTAACAAACGTGTGTGGAGAGGACCAGCCTGCTGCATCACACACCTGCTGCAGGGGGACGCCTCTTGCCAGAGCAATTGATCCCCCTGGTTGAATGAGCCCTGATTCCCAGAGGCGAAGTGTGACCACGCGCCTCATAGGCTAGGGCAATAGCATCTCTCACCCAGTGTGACAGAGTCTGTCTAGTGGGAAGGGGTAAATTATTTGCATTTTAATGTTCTCTGACATTGTGAAGCACACACAGTAATACTAAAACATCAACAACCCAGGATTAATAGGAATAGGAGGCCCTGATTATACTGCATAAATATTATTTAGTACAACAAAATTTCCCCGTGCTCTGGAAAACTTTGTGTGCGGTTGAGTGCTGATTAGACTAGGTAGGAAACTAAAGACGAGGAAGTAAACAACAATAGCCCACACAGCGAAGAAACCAAAATATACAAAATATATACAAAAACAAAGTGTGTGTGTGCGTGTATGTATGAATGTCCAGCGTCCCGGTTATTGATTGTGTGTGTGATGGTGGTGGGGAGAGATGGCTCGGTCTCACCGGTATATGATGGCCAATCCGGGAGCACGGAATGAGAGTGGTATTGTAGGTATCCATAAAGATTAATCCTCCAGGAAAAAATAATCCTTTGGCAAACAATCTCGCTCTCTCTGTAACAACGCTGTATATCCCCATCTTTCCACCCCGATGTAGTATTTTAAATGGGGAGAAAATGCTCAATTCATTCTCCACCATTTATGTACTATAAATTATATTTTTTTAAATGCTATTTAAATAGAACAAAAATATTTTATTTATCATTGATGACTTTGCTTAAAATGTTGTGTTTTTATTTGTTTTTATTATATTTATAATCTTTATTATATTTTATGTATTTATTTTATGTCTTCAAGTTTAGTTAATTTATTTGTAATTTCAATCTGCTAATTTATTTGATGCATATTTTTATTACTTTTTATTGTTAATCATTTAGAAATGTATTTGGGTCAGCAGATTGATTTCCCAGTTACTGTAACACACAATCAAACATTATGTTTATGACTTCCTGGATCTAGACGAAGTTCATGTTCTGTGTGTTATATCATGATAAAGACTAGGTTATCCAGCACAGGGTACACAAAATAATGAAGGTGATATATGAGACAGATTTTAGAAAAATAAAAGTGTAAACGAATTTTAAAAGAATATTTTAGAAAATAAAAATATGTCCATAAGATGCAATTTGGTCCATGAAAAGCCATTGAAACTGTGACAAGGATGAATCACTCAAGATGGATGAAGGAACAAATTAAGTCATTAAGTGTGTCACATTAATAAAAATGAAATGAATTGGTTAATGAATACAGTGGAACCTTGGATTGCGAGTAACCCGGTTCGCGAGCGTTCCGCTAGACGATAAAATTTTTACAATTAATTCTGACTTGAAAAACGAGCATACGAGTTTACAGTTTACGAGTACCGAGTATTATGTGGCACGCATTCGCTTCTTGTTTTGACACTGAGCATCACGTGATCAAAACTGAGCCAATGGTTTTTCTCTCTCTCACACTGAAAAATATGTCCATAAGATGCAAAAAATTCTTAAAGTAATGATGGCCACTCGTTTTTCTTTACTTAGCTGCTTTTTTCTTGCCATAATACCAATTCAAACTCTTTGAATGAAAAGGTTTGTCCAAACATTTGGTCTGAACTGTGAACAGCGCCTGCGTGCACGCACGCACACACACACGCACACACACACACACACACACACACACACACACACACACACACACACACACACACACACACACACACACACACACAGCCCGTGGGAAAATGAACAAGGAACATCTCTAATGACACTATCGGAAACATTTATTTGTCTGGATTTATTTTCATTTTTTCAAAGGTAAAGTGCAGGTTACATTTTTTTTTTATTTAATTTTGTATTAATTATTTTTATATATTTATTATTTTGGGTTGTGGAACAAATAAAAGTTTTCATTATGTCTCATGGTGATTTATGGGTGTTTTGATATACAAGCATGCTTCCGGAACAAATTATGCTCATAATCCAAGGTTTCACTGTAATCCCATTTCATATTCTACATTCATAACACATCGATTAGCATAAAACCTTTTTTTTCCTTTACCTAGGTGGTGTTGAAATACTTCCATACATAATTTTATCATTAGTTGAAATCTGGTGTATTTGATAATTTTTGTCATAACCTGTTCTTAATCATTTTAACATATCTTAATTAAATATGTAGGAATTAAAATTGGTAATGTCTGTAAACAAGTCAATAGTGAATGCAGTGTTTGGATAGGTAACGTAAAATGTATTGTATACTGTAAGTACATAGATGTCAAATAAAGAACAACAGTGACAACTGCAGGTCTCGTTTGTTTAGTTCTAAATCTCACCTACTTAGAAGTGCTGTACAGTACATCTAACAGTTCAGTTCTCAGGTCTCAGCACCAACCGGAATATGTATATATGAAATATTTTTGTGAGCTTCAATGTATTTTGTGTCAGAAATTTGGTGTTGGCATCCGAGTGACGCAGTCGTAAAGTGCTCGCCCTATCATCCGGAGATCGCTAGTTTGGCCAAGCTCTCTCAGAGGGGAGGGATGAGAGGTACTTAGTGCTCGACATTAATCACGGCCAATCAGGGACGTCTGTGAGCTCACACAAGCGGAAGGAGCGGATAACGCTGTCCTCCGAGTGTGTTATGCCGTCCCCAACGGTGCGTGAGCAAAAACAGTCGGTCGGCTGGCATCACGTGGTTCGGAAGAAACACGTGATAGTCTTGGGGCCTCCCGGCTGAGTGGTAGTAGTAGCCTTAATGTGGGAGCCCCCTAGTGACGGGGAGGAATTGGACGCAACTAAATTAGGGAGAAAGTCTGGGGAAAAAAAATAAATAAATTTTTTAAATGTGCATTGGATTTTTCATACATATTATGTGTAGGGTCACAGATGACCAAGAGCCTGTCCCAGGAAGCTCAGGGCACAAAGGACATCCGTCCAAAGGCAGGACACATACTGTATACAGTATATATCCACACACATACACACACGCACTCATTTACACACTACTATACAAGCACCAGTCAAACTATAACTCGTGATTTTGATTTGTGGGGAAGTACTGGAGTGCCTTGGAAGAACATGCAAACTCTACTTACTCAGACCGTGCCTACAGCTTGTAATTTATTTAATTTTTATGTACTTTTGTTTATTCCACTTTTATTTAAATGTTTTTAATCAATTATATTGTAATTTATTTGTAACTAATTTTTCTCAATTTTCTATTGAAATTGTTAATACACATTTTAAGTCCTTTTTATATATATTTAAAAAAGAAAATGTTTATATTTAGAAATATTTTCTCACTTAGGGCCAGCTAATGGTTAAATTAAAACTTATAATGTATATGATCTTGCTTACTAATTTTACAACTTGACCAAATGATTTAAAAAGGTATTCTGGCAAGCAAATTGATTTCGCATTCAAAAGCATAGTTTTTTATATCATTAAATGTAGTTTAAAACTGCACCACAAGTATGTTGGATCATATATAAAATTATTTTTATTCTAAATTCTGAATTGTGAGGCGAACATGAACATGAACAACATGAAAACATGAATTCCATATATATGTTTACAGATAATAAACTATAACTACAGAAAGTAATGCAATAGTGATTGCAATACCTTTTAACATGTATTAATTAATTAATTTTGTTTGTTAGTTTGATTGATTCATTGATTCATTGATCTTAATAACACTGATTTATTTTTTTATGTCTCTAAAAACTTTTTTTCTTACTCAGGACATAATGCCATATACGCCATTTATCTCTGTTTTATGTGTTTTTCCAAATGTGTTATATGTTAAAAGTTATATTACAAATTTTAAAAGACAAAACTCAAACTCAAAAAAACATGTACTCCTCTGGCATGATGGCATTCTTGGCTTGTGGCATGTTATGCATGTTATCAGAGAAAGTTTGATGGGGATATTGTATCTAAAGAGTGTTGCTAATTAACAGGCAAGGTAGGCCAGTAGGGGGCCCCCGAGGGCTGACAAACTTTAAACTGCAGCAGTGCACAAGCCAAGGCTTATAAGCAGCATTTGTAGAATAAGTGCTCAAATGGTGTTGGTCTGGATCAATTTTTCCAGGTCTTGGCTGCACATGTTATCAAACACAAAAATCCGACCACAAGACTCTTCTGTAGGAGAACTGCAGTACATAACAATAAAATGAAACCTGTTCAATTTATTTTCGATACTGTATTTTGTACTAAATATATATTGATTTCATTGAATTTATTTCATAGGTATTTTACGTTAATTTAATGATTTAAGTTTTTGTTATTTTTGTTATTTTTCTACAAATTTATATTTTAAAATGACAAGGTTTTATGTTTCATTATATTTGTTACTAATTTATCATTTTCATTTTAGATCCTTTGCTCCTCCCAGAATATTCACAAATTAGTGTCAAGTTTCCTCATCCACCCTTATGTTCCTCATGCTGATAATGAGTGATATTAAACATGTGCGCGGCAGTATGTTGGTAGTCTGTCATCTTGTGGTCTTCTTTGGAAACGCACTCCAGTGTGCAGTGAAAACTTCCTCATGCACCATCTTGAAAATGAGTGAGTAGTACAGAACGGAATTCTGTATTAGGACATGAAGCCATACCAGCATTATACCAGAGGGATGACAAATATATGTTTGGTCCATATTCCTCAAAGCATGGAAAAGCCTGTAAGGAACATACATACATACATACATACATACATACATACATACATACATAGCCACGTTGACTTTTATATAAATTTAGAAAATAATACTGTAGACTTTGGGAAAAAATACATTTTGCTTTTTATTATATAGATTATTTATATGATAATGGTGATGAATGCTGGCTGGAGAGGCCTGCTGCTAATTTTTGCCCTAATAAACTTGCCACTATGTATTGTTTACATTTTAAAAAAAAGACAATCTCTATCTTGCTCGCTCACTCGCATTTAATAAATCGATGTGTGAAACATCAACTAAGGAACTAAGTTCCAGTATTTAATTGTTTGTTTGTTCGGCATAGGTGAGCATGGTGAGCTGACCAATACTGAACACTAATATAAGTACTTTATATTACAAACATTAGTTGGTGGACATTAATGGGTGGAGATTCTTCAACGTACCAATATACCATCTAATAAATGCCACATTATACTGTTTCATATCATTTCAATGTATTTGAGCTTCGCAACATTAAGACAAATACGACCATCAGAAATGAAACCTACTGTATCATGGTGGTGTCTCTCTGTGTTCTTGATCAAAGATAAAGAAAAATAAATATGTTGATCAACATAACATGTGCAGATACCATCATGTGCAGATATTATTTTCAAAGCTTGTTTTGTGATTATTTTCCTCATACATTTCATCACCTACAGTATCATGATTATTTCACCTTATAATCACATTGTGGCATCAACAATAGAAATGGTATGTTTCTTTTCATCTTTATGTTTCATTTTCACTTCACTGTCCAGAATTTCATTTTTTTTTATATGTATATATATATATATATATATATTTCTCATACTCATGCTGGAAACATGCTGATTTTAGAGTAGGATGCATAGAATTCAAACATACAGTATACAGTATAATCAGTATATAATATTTTATTATACAGTAGTTCCTTTTCTTCTTCAATTTTATTTATTTTTAAGTGAATATAAAAATGATGTGTGCTTTGTGTATCACAATGCCATTCTTTTAGGGTTTTTACAATTTGTAAGGTGAACAAGAATATTTTTGTAGCTAAAAAGTTCATTTTTAATGGGAGGTTCGTATTTTCATATTTATTTATTCATTTATCTCTATTGAGCGTGTATGCTGGTCTGGGTTATGATAGATCCAGGCAATACATTGAATGGAATACAATTCACATAAATTGTACTGCATACACATATAATCACACACAAGTGTATGATGGTTTTATTCGAAGGTTTTATTGTTAAATTACAAGTGGTTTATGTTCTTTATATAAAAAAAAAATACTCTGGACTTTGGAAGTAAAAAAAGTTGTGTTTTGCTTTTTATTTGTTTCCTGTTGGTGGTAGTGGTATCAGATTATTTATATGATAATAACAATGAATAATGGTTGGAGAGGCTTGGTGCTAATTTTTTACCATCGCCACTGGGTATTGGTAACATGCAAAAAAAAAAAACTCTCTTGCTCACTCACTCACTTACAGATTATTCATGTGTGCTTGTGTTGCACCTAAACATGAAAACTCAGTGTACAGTATAAGCAGGCGTGCTGTTTTTGTGCATACCTTGTGCATACTATATGAAATATTTGAAATATTATCCTGCCATGTACTGAGCAATCAAATAAACTTTAACAATGATGTAGTATAAGGTTTAATGTTGAATCTGTGAATTCAAACCAAATGTCCAAAAATGTGTAAAATATATGTAGGAAAAAAGTAAACATTAACATATACACACGTGGACAAAATTGTTGGTACCCTTCGGTCAATGAAAGAAAAACTCACAATGGTCACAGAAATAACTTTAATCTGACAAAAGTAATAATAAATAAGAATTCTATGAATGTTAACCAATGAAAGTCAGACATTGCTTTTCAACCATGCTTCAACAGAATTATAAATTTTAAAAAATGAACTCACGGAACAGGCCTGGACAAAAATTATGGTACCCCTAACTTAATAGTTTGTTGCACAACCTTTTGAGGCAATCACTGCAATCAGACGATTCCTGTAACTGTCAATGAGACTTCTGCGCCTCTCTGCAGGTATTTTGGCCCACTCCTCATGAGCAAGCTGCTCCAGTTGTTTCCGGTTTGAAGGGCGCCTTTTCCAGACAGCATGTTTCAGGTCCTTCCAAAGATGCTCAATAGGATTGAGGTCAGGGCTCATAGAAGGCCACTTTCGAATAGTCCAATGTTTTCCTCTTAGCCATTCTTGGGTGTTTTTAGCTGTGTGTTTTGGGTCATTGTCCTGTTGCAAGACCCATGACCTGTGACTGAGACCCAGCTTTCTGACACTGGCCAGCACATTTCTCTCTAGAATTCCTTGATAGTCTTGAGATTTCATTGTACCCTGCACAGATTCAAGACACCCTGTGCCAGATGCAGCAAAGCAGCCCCAGAACATAACAGAGCCTCCTCCATGTTTCACAGTAGGGACAGTGTTCTTTTCTTGATATGCTTCATTTTTCCATCTGTGAACATAGAGCTGATGTGCCTTGGCAAAAAGTTCCATTTTTGTCTCCACTGTCCATAGGAGATTCTCCCAGAAGCTTTGTGGCTTGTCAACATGTAGTTTGGCATATTCCAGTCTGGCTTTTTTATGATTTGTTTTCAACAATGGTGTCCTCCTTGGTCGTCTCCCATGTTGTCCACTTTGGGTCAAACAATGACGGATGATGCGATCTGACACTGATGTTCCTTGAGCATGAAATTCACCTTGGATCTCTTTAGAAGTCTTTCTGGGCTCTTTTGTGACCATTCGGATTATCCGTCTCTTTGAGGTTGGCTACAGTCCCATGGATCTTAAATTTCTGAATAATATGTGCAACTGTAGTCACAGGAACATCTAGCTGCTTGGAAATGGTCTTATAGCCTTTACCTTTAACATGCTTGTCTATAATTTTCTTTCGAATCTCCTGAGACAACGCTTTCCTTCACTTCCTCTGGTCCATGTTGAGTGTGGTACATACCATGTCACCAAACAACACAGTGACTACCTGGAGCCCTATATATAGGCCCACTGACTGATTACAAGATTGTAGACACCTGTGATGCTAATTAGTGGACACACCTTGAATTAACATGTCCCTTTGGTCACATTATTTTCAGTACTTTCTAGGGGTACCATCATTTTTGTCCAGGCCTGTTCCATGAGTTTATTCTTTTTAATAATTCTGTTGAAGCATGGTGGAAAGGCAATGTCTGGCTTTCATTGGTTAACATTCATAGAATTTTTTTTAATTATTACTTTTGTCAGATTAAAGTTATTTCTGTGACCATTGTGAGTTTTTCCTTATCCTTCGGTAAGGGTACCAACAAGTTTGTCCACGTGTGTGTGTGTGTGTGTGTGTGTGTGTGTGTGTGTGTGTATATGATCATAAACGTAACATGTGCAAATACCATCTTCTGCAGATTTCATTTTTAAAACACATTCTGTACTTTTTTTGTTATTTTTTTCACCATTTCATAACATGTCATGATTATATCACTTTATCAGCACATTGTGGCATCAACAATGGAAGTTGTATGAAATTTTTGTGTGTCATTTTCACTTCTCTGTCCAAAAATCTCACTTAGTCACTCATCTTCTATACAGCATTATCCTGTATAAAGGGTTTCTGCTGCCTGGAGTATACCTTGGACAGGGTGCCAATCCATCAGAGGGCACACACATACACACACACTCACACACTACCCTAAATTTGGGAATAATTAGCCTAAGCTGCATGTCTTTGGTCTGTGGGAGGAAACCGGAATACCTGTAGGAAACTGTTATGGAATGTGATAATGTTTTAAGTTGTCATATGTCCCAGCTCACTATAGGAGATGTATTGAGTAAAGCTGAAAATGTTTAAGACCTCAAAGCAGGGCGAGCTGCAGCTCGACAAGAACGAAGATGTCTTAAGAAGATTCGTAAAGCACATCTTAAGATCACCTAAGATACTGTATATTGGATAGTGTAATGTTTAACAGTTAGTGAGACACAAGATAGGAATATGTTTTCTGCTGATTATGTTAAATAGATTTAGAGGAAGTAGAGAGCAGTTTAGTGTATCAGTATTTACCTTATAAGGCAAGAACCGGCTAAATGGTTAGTAAGGTAAGGCTGATAGAACATGCGTCACAGGACCAGGGTATAAAAGAGTTCTGCTATACTTCGATAATGGTAGTAGTGGTTAGCACTGTCCCCTTGCACCTCCAGGGTCCAGCTTCAATTCCTGTCCAGGTTCGATTCCCGTCTCTGTGTGCATGGAGTTTGCATGTTCTCCAGGGTGTACCATGCCATGTGCCCTAAGTCTCCTGAGATAGGCTCCAGGCCCCCCGTGACCCTGAATACAGGATTAAGCGGTATAGATGATGAGTGAGTATTCGTGCTACAAATATTTATATTGTGGTGTTCATGTAAAATAATTCTGATTAAGGACACAAGTGGAATGCATATTGTTCAAAAACTAATATAATAGTGGCTCTTCTTTTTCTCTCTCTCTTTTTTTTCTTAGTGAATATAAAAATGCTGCCAAAAGAAAAAAAATTGCATTTATTCCAGGTTTAACTTCTTGTTAGCAGATTTGACTACACAACATACAACGATTATTTGTTTGAGAAGCACCGTTTAAATATGAAAGTCTCACTTCATTTAAAGACATGACGTTGCTAAAATGTAAATCTTTAATGGGAGTTTCATATTTTCACATTCGTGTATTCATTAATCTCTACTAAGCAGTTTAGCCTGGTTGGGGTTATAATGGATACAGGTAACACACTGGATTGAATGCCAGCCGATCATAATCACAATTATTCTTACATAGACATGACTTAGCACACTGCTAATTATATATACATTGGAACCTTGGATTACGAGCATAATTCGTTGCAGAAGTGGGCTCGTATTCCAAAATACTCGTAAACCAAATCAAATTTTCCCATAAGAAAAAATGAAACCTTTTCGTTCGACAGCCCAAAAAATAAATGCATAAAAATAATTAAAACAATATATAAAGTACAAATAAAACAAATTAACCTGCACTTTACCTTTAAAAAAGTAAAAATAAATCCCGACAGAAAAGTGTTTCCATTTATGCGCGCAGGCACTGTGTGCCACATTAACGGAACGACTGTTTTATCAGAAAAATTAGCAAGGAACATCACTAATGACACTCGAGTGAGCGCATACTAACGGAATCACTGCTGTAAAGTAAAAAAAAATAATAATAATTAACCAGCACTTTACCTTTGAAAAGAATCGTGACAGAGCAGAGTTTCTGTGTAGAGCAGAGAGTTTGTGTCTGGATGTGTGTGTGAAGCTGGGGAGGAGGGTGTAAAGGTGAGAGAGTGTGTGTGTATGTTGGTGTCAAATTACATGCGCGCACACACATAGGAGACACGCTGAAACAGAGGGGGAGATGTTGATTATACCAGTAAGAGACGAGCACTAAGACCCAGCAGGGAAGATGATTACCCACAATTCCGAAGCGCAAGAGAGAGAGAAATCATTGGCTCAGTTGTCAAGTCAAGTCAATTTTATTTATATAGCGCTTTTAACAATTGACATTGTCGCAAAGCAGCTTTAGACAATAAAAGAAGTAAGTTTGTATGCAATGTGTATGAATCAAAATGATAAGATTGTCCCTGATGAGCAAGCCGAGGGCGACGGTGGCAAGGAAAAACTCCCTGAGATGGTAATAGGAAGAAACCTTGAGAGGAACCAGACTCAACAGGGAACCCGTCCTCATCTGGGTGATAACAGATAGCAGGGATTGATCAGCATAATAATGTGTACTCGAAGTTTAACAGTGTAACAGGAGATGTATTTAAAATTAAAATTAAAAGGAGTCCAGTTTGTTCCTGGAGGCTCAGGTAGACTGTAGGAGATTCCAGTCCTGAGCTATCGAACAACTGAAGTCACAGGTCCCCAGAGCATCAATGGATGACAGGACAGTCTTCATGGAAACCATCCCCAGCCACCACACGAATCCAGGCAGACCACACGGGGCATCCATGCGACGAGATCTCCAACCAGAAGCAGGACTCCAGGACGGGTTAGACGGGTCCAGAGGGCAGAGGGGTCTGGATCACTGGCATCTCAGGAGTGACATGTATAGCTCGACGGAGAGACAGAGAGAGGGAAATGAGAGAGGGAGAGGAGAGAGAGGAGAGAGCAGAAGAGGAGAGAACAGAAAATAAGAAGAGATGGCAGTTAGGTATGGTCACAGTCAAGGTATAAGGTGAATGTATATTTAGTGCAAAGTGCAAGCAGGGACTCCGGCAGGTCTAACTATAACACTAAAAGGAAACACCTGAAGAGCTGATCTATGAAAATGAACTGACTTTTAGGCCGTTGACGAAGTCGGAGTCTGCACGGCTTGTCTACCATATTAAATGCGTTTCTGAAAGGCCTTTTCCATATTAAATGCGTTTCTGAAAGGCCTTTTCCAGTTACTAAAACATAACTAAAAGGGAGAGCCAGAAGGAAACACAGACATGAGGGCTCCCTGTGATGTAAAGCAACTAATCACCTCACCGTCAACAAACCTGAGTGATCAATGAGAGTGGGGAGGACAGCATCTAAACATACCAGTTCACCAGAATACTCTACGTCCATGAGTCCCCCAGATCTGCTCCTTTACCTAAGGTTAATCTATTTACAGAAATGCTTGGCTAAATAAATAGGTTTTTAGCCTAGACTTAAACACTGAGACTGTGTCTGAGTCCCGAACATTTATAGGAAGACTATTCCATAACTTTGGGGCTTTGTAAGAAAAAGATCTGCCCCCTGCTGTAGTTTTAATAATACGTGGTACTGACAGGCAGCCTGCATTCTTTGATCGAAGTAGGCGTGGCGGATCGTAAGACACTAGCAGTTCACTCGAATACTGTGGCGCGAGACCATTTAGTGCTTTAAATGTCAAAAGTAGTATCTTAAAATCGATGCGAAATTTCACAGGGAGCCAATGCAGTGTAGATATGATAGGGGTGATGTGCTCGTATCTTTTGGTTTTAGTGAGGACCCTTGCTGCTGCATTCTGTACTAACTGAAGCTTGTTTATACACCTAGTTGAACAACCAGACAGAAAGGCGTTACAATAGTCCAACTTAGAGGTGATAAAGGCATGAACTAGTTTTTCTGCATCATTTAGTGACAATATGTTTCTACTCTTGGCAATATTTCTAAGGTGAAAGAAAGCTATCCTGGTAATATTATCTACATGTGCTTCAAACGAAAGGCTGGAATCTATAATCACACCAAGGTCTTTTACTGTTGCATTTGATGGAACAGAAAGGCCATCTAAAGTTACAGTGTGATCAGAAAGCTTACTTCTAGCTACTTGTGGTCCTATGACCAGAACTTCTGTCTTATCAGGATTAAGCAGCACACACTGCTCAATTTTAGCAAACTGGTTTTTCTCATCTGGTTTTGCTAAGACATATAATTGTGTGTCATCAGCATAACAATGAAAAGTAATACCATGTTTACGAATAATGTTGCCCAGAGGAAGCATGTAAAGGGAAAAAAGCAGTGGGCCTAAAACTGAACTCTGTGGATCACCAAACTCCACTTGAGAACATGAGGAATGGTCACCATCTAAATCTATAAACTGATAACGATCAGTCAAATAGGATCTGATGGCGATAGATGGCGGCGCACAGTGTTGCAGCGGCACAGTGCTACTCTAGATGCTTGTGTATTTTGTGTTGTTTTTTCGTCCTGAGTACATCCTGTTGGGCAAATAACATCTATAGCCAGCATGATCTTCTCAAGATAGGAGTCTGTTGCGAACGGAGTATTACAGCCGAGTTTCTACGCGCACATAAGATCCCGGTGGACATAGCGAGAAGCCCCGGCTCTCCGTGGATTACCATCCCCGCAGTAAGGAGGCGAAGGCGGCGCAGGGAGAGGAAGCAGAAGCGAGGCTGCAGGGCCGGCGTGCTAGTTAGGCTACGGAGCCAGCCACACAGACCACCGCTTCCCAGCCTCTTTATGACGAACGCCAGATCACTTACCAACAAGATGGATGAACTGAGGCTACAGTTGGCGTCTAATACCATCGTGAAGAACAGCTGTATTTTGCTAATCACAGAGACTTGGCTTCATCCACTCATCCCGGACTCTGCTATCGAGCTATCAGGCTACACAACACTGCGTCATGACAGAACAAGGGACTCCAGTAAGAGCAGAGGAGGGGGGCTCTGTTTTTATGTCAATAACGGCTGGTGTACTAACACAGTGACTGTAGACAGCCACTGCTCCCCAGATCTGGAGTATGTGACTGTTAAATGCAGGCCCATTTACTTGCCGAGAGAATTTAATGTGGTCATGATAACTGCTGTTTACATTCCACCGGATGCTAACGCTAGCTTGGCTATAGGACATTTACATGGTAGCATTAGCAGATGGCAGAGCATGTATCCTGATGCTGTACACATCGTAGCAGGGGACTTTAATCAGGCAGACCTAAACTTAGTGCTCCCCAAATTTCACCAGCATGTAAAATGTGCTACTAGGGGAGCAAACACACTGGACAAAGTCTACTCAAACATCAAGCTAGGCTACAGGGCAAAACTACTACCACAACTGGGCCAGTCTGACCATATGTCCTTACGTTTAGTCCCTGCATATGCTCCCCTCAGGAAAACTGCTCTTATTATTACAAAGACTATAAAAATATGGCCTGCTGAAGCCTCGCAGCAGCTACAGGACTGTTTCGACAGGACAAATTGGGATGTCTTTGAAGATCCAGACCTGGAAGTGTTCACGGACAGTGTTCTCTGTTACATTAAGAACTGCATAGACACTGTCACAGTGGACAAACACATATGGATCTATCGCAACCAAAAGCCCTGGATGAACAACGAGGTCCGGAAGCTTCTGAAGGAGAGAAACATCGCCTTCAAGTCTGGCAACACGGCTATCTACAGCACAGCCCGAGCCAACCTAAAGAGAGGCATCAGAGAAGCTAAGTTGAGGTACAGGAGGAAAATCGAGGACCATCTGGACAGGAACAACAGCAGGCAGGTGTGGCAAGGAATTCAGCATCTTACCAACTACAAGACCAACGTTGGTATTGCTGATGGTGATGCCTCGCTGGCAGAGGAGCTAAACTACTTCTTTGCGCGTTTTGAGGTAGATCAACCAGCCGCACCCATACTTACATCGGGTGCTCACAAAGCATGGTCAGTGGAAGAGTGGGAGGTGACGCGTACCCTGCGGACCATAAACAGCAGGAAGGCTGCAGGACCGGATGGCATCTCTGGAAGGGTTCTGAAGGATTGTTCGGACCAGCAGGCTGGAGTCCTCACAAGGATTTTCAATCAGTCCTTGGCTCAGTCCACTGTTCCACCCTGCCTAAAATCCTCGACTATAGTCCCCCTGCCTAAAAAACAAAAAATTAACAGTTACAGTGATTACCGGCCAGTTGCACTCACCCCTATGGTGATGAAATGTTTTGAAAAGCTGATACGGAGTTACATCATTTCATTCCGCCCACCAAATTTTGACACACACCAGTTTGCATACAGGGCAAACAGATCTACAGAGGATGCCATATTAACAGCTCTCCAGGCTGCGCTATCCCATTTGGAGCACCCGGGAAGCTATGTGCGGCTACTTTTTGTGGATTACAGCTCTGCGTTTAATACCATCCTCCCCCAAAAACTGATGGACAAACTAGTGGACCTGGGACTTCCATATTCCATCTGCGTATGGATTAGGAGCTTTCTGCGTGATCGCAGTCAGAGGGTGCGAGTGGGCCCACATACATCGCCGGCCATCAGCTTCAGCACCGGGTCACCACAGGGTTGTGTTTTGAGCCCGTTGCTCTACACCCTGTACACTTACGACTGTATACCTGCCCAGCATAGTAACACCCTTGTCAAATTTGCAGATGACACAACGATAGTAGGGCTCATCTTTGGGGGGGACGAGTCTGCCTACAGGTATGAGGTGGAACGGCTAACAGCCTGGTGTGGAGAAAATAATCTGCTCCTCAACACCTCTAAGACCAAGGAGGTCATCATAGATTTTAGGAGGAAAAAAAATGGACATTTCACCACTGTTCATTAATGGGGACTGTGTAGAGTGGGTTCCGTACTTCCGCTTTTTGGGAGTACATGTTGAGGAGGATCTGAGTTGGGGCGTAAACACCTCCGAGATGGTGAAAAAGGCCCAGCAGAGACTGCACTTCCTGAGAATGCTCAGGAAGAACAACATCTCCCAGAGACTGCTGGTGTCTTTTTATCGATGCTCCATTGAAAGTATACTGACATACTGCATATGTGTGGGGTACAGCAGCTGCACTGTGGCCCAGAGAACGGCATTGCAGAGGGTCATTACAACTGCCCAGAAGACCATCGGCTGCCCTCTCATCAACTTGGAAAACTTACACAGTTCCCGCTGCCTTAAACTAGCCAATAAAATTGTAAAGGACAATTCACACCCGGGACATAAACTGTTTGATCTACTGCCATCGGGCAGAAGGTATAGAGCATTACAAACCAGAACCAGTAGATATAAAAACTGTTTTTATCCTAGTGCAATAAATCTACTTAATGCTGCTATAAAAAAAGGTTCAAACATTGTGCAATAAGATTAAATTATTATGCATTTTTCTGCAGTTAATGCAAAATAATATATACAACTGTGGATCGTGCAATAATGGAATGTATGCGGGGTTTTTTTTTTTTGCATTGACGAATGGCACTTTAAATTTCGTTGTACTTGTTGCAATGACAATAAAGACTATACTATACTATACTATACTATACTATCTGAGCAACAAGAGGGCAGTTCCCTTAATTCCTACTACCTTTTCTAATCTGTGAAGGAGAATACTATGATCAATGGTGGCTGCACTGAGGTCCAGTAACACAAGTATAGTGACGCAACCCTGATCAGAGGCCCATAGGAGGTAATTTACTACTTTAACAAGTGCTGTCTCTGTGCTGTGATGAGGCCTAAATCCTGACTGAATCAATTCATTTATGCTATTTCTGTGTAGATGTGAACATAGCTGCTGTGATACTACCTTTTCCAGAATCTTGGAGATAAAGGGAAGGTTTGATATCGGCCTGTAATTAGAAAGCTGACTGGGGTCAAGGTCAGGTTTCTTGATTAGCGGTTTAATAACGGCTAATTTAAAGGATTTGGGGACATACCCACTACTCAGTGAACAGTTAATTACTTTCAACAGGGGTTCTATTATTGCTGGTACTATCGTTTGAGAAAATGTGTCGGTATAGGATCTAATGTACAGGTTGACGATTTTGAAAAGAGATGAGTGAAATTAGTTCCCTCGCTTCAAGGGGAGTAAAGTATTCTAGGTTCTGATGTGATGTGGTTAGTTCATCTGAATTATTTAAATTGTCTGGTTTCAAAGCCTGAATTTTTTGCCTAATATTTATGATTTTGTTATTGAAAAAGTTCATGAAATCCTCACTACTGCATGATGTTGTTGTGGAGATTTCTGCAGTGGTCTTGTTTTTAGTTAATTTAGCTACGGTATTAAATAAAAATCTCGGGTTGTTTTTGTTATTTTCTATAAGAGTGGAGAGATACGTTGATCTAGCATCACTGAGAGCTTTTTTATAGTTCAGGATGCTCTCCTTCCAAGCTATTTTGAATACTAACAATTTAGTTTGGCGCCATTTACGTTCAAATTTTCGAGCGGTTTGTTTTAAAGCAGGTGTGTGGTCATTATACCAAGGAGCGAGTTTCTTATCTCTAATCATTTTCCTTTTAACTGGAGCTACATTATCTAAGCTATAACGAAGGGCTGAATCTAGATATTCATTCGCCTGTTCGAGTTCTGTGAAGTCAGATGGCGATCCAATCAAAGTTGATAACTCTGGAAGATTATTGATAAAGCTCTGTGCGGTATTTGATGTAAATGTACGTTTAAGGTGGAAGCGCGGTGCTGTGCATACATTATTACTATGACACGCTTTAATCGAGACAAGGTAGTGATCTGAGATAATTTCAGACTGTGGAATTGTGGTTATATTTCCTATACTTAATCCGAAGGATAATATTAAATCTAAAGTGTGACCTGCTTTATGAGTGGGTCCTACTACACACTGATTTACTCCTACTGAGTCCAGTATGGACAAGAATGCTGTTCTCAGAGGGTCTTCTGGATTCTCAAAATGAATATTAAAGTCTCCAGCAATTAACGCTTTGTCTACAGAAACAACAAGGTTTGAGAGGAAATCTGCAAATTCACAGAGAAACTCCGAGTACGGCCCTGGGGGTCTGTAAATGATGATTAGCGGGATCGACTGAGCTGACTTTATGTTACTATAGAGAACTTCAAATGCATTAAATTTAAAACTGTGTTTTTGTACGATAGACAGATTATCGTTATAAATAACTGCGACTCCTCCTCCTCTACCAGTTAGCCGAGGCTGGTGTATGTAGCTGTATCCAGGAGGACTAGCTTCATTTAGAGCAGGGGTCGCCAACTGGTGGACGCAAGATGCGTCATTCCGGACCACGAAGCCTTTTGACTTAAATAAATAAACATGCCAAACACTATAAAATAACTTTTATACCAGGCACATCAAGGTCAGCTCAGTAGATCCATTTGGGTCCTATGGCGCTACGGGTTGCTACTACAGTTACCATGCCAACTGTTACGTTCAGGTTTGCAGTCATGCGTGCATTGAAGATAGCAGAAAGGGAAAGCGGCGCGCAGACAGATGTGTGAAAAAAATGTAACTTTTGAAAATTTTAACAGTTGACTCAGACAACCGAGTTTTCCGAGATAAATGGGGTAGAATGCATTCATTCTTCCTGCATCGAGCTGTACGAGGTGTGTGTGTCTTAGTAGCTCGGACAAAAGTTTAACCGCTAAAAAACCGCTTATTAAGTTTGTTAATTTTCTTCGCCCTTACCTCGGACAGCCTGTTTGTGTTTTTGAATATTTGTTCTTTTACCAATGCAATTTGAAGAGAGCAATGTTCAACATTAGATATATTTAGTTACGTAGAGACACTACATGTGAATGAGGATAAAATGCAATAGGAGATATATATATATATATATATTATGGCATGCCGTTTAGGAAAATATTCATGAGAGAATATATATTGAATGAAACGTGAGAATATTGAATGGATTCAGAATATATTGATTGAAACTCTATATATATTGAATGAATTCTGAATATATGGATTGAAAACTGATATATTGAATGGAAATTCTGAATATATTGAATGAAACATGACGTCACCGAAACACAGCGCCATCTATAGAAAGGATGAGTGAGCCGGCGAGAAACTTGGTTGCTGCAATTGTGAGAAATGGAGAGATGGTCAACACATTGATGAGTGCGTGTACGGCCCAAAGTGGTGGCACAAGCTGCACTCAGTACCAGACTACGGATGAAGAAATTTATTCGCTATTTCACCACGGAAGACCGGTGTTGTGCGCTAAAATGCCCCCCTGCCACAAATTGCCCCCCCGCTACATAATCTCTATCAAATAT
Organism: Clarias fuscus; assembly: GCA_030347435.1. Taxonomy (NCBI): domain Eukaryota; kingdom Metazoa; phylum Chordata; class Actinopteri; order Siluriformes; family Clariidae; genus Clarias; species Clarias fuscus. Next base: position 26,518,176 of record CM059216.1, read on the forward strand.
TATATTACAACAGAAATTCATAGGTTTCATAGGACTCACTCATCCTTTCTATAGATGGCGCTGTGTTTCGGTGACGTCATGTTTCATTCAATATATACTTATTTTTCATTCAATATATTCAGACTTTTCATTCAATATATCAGTTTTCAATCCATATATTCAGAATTCATTCAATATATATATATATATTTTCAATCAATATATTCGGAATCCATTCAATATTCTCACAGTTCATTCAATATATTCAAAGTTTTCATTAAGTTCCATAATATATGCCATAATATATATATATATATATATATATATATATATATATATATAACATTTTTATTTTTTATTTTTTACCTGAGCGGTTTGCATTCATTGATTGTGATAATTGTTAATCTCAGTTCAGCAGAAAAAAAGACTTTAGTTTTCCTTTTAGGTTGTTAATGTTGAAATGAATTTATGTTCTATGCAGATTTATAGATGAAGGCATTTTCCTTCATCATTTTTTTTATTAGACATTGTTACTGGTTAAATTTTATAATTTTGTATCAAAGCAACATAAAGGACAGAACAGCATTAATATGAGATCAGTTTTGTGAAGGATGTGAAATTATGTCTGTTCATACCGTACGTACGTAAAGACATGTTTATCCATGTAAGACCATATTATATTTTGTTCAATAAAAATGTTATCTATACTCAAAGCATCAATGCATGTTTTTGGGTTGTCCGGACCTTAGCTGGTGAGGAGTGTTCATTTACTGGACCTCAAGGAATTTTAGTTGAAGACTCCTGATTTAGAGCTACATACTCGTCCTGTTTAATCCAGGTTTCTGTTAAACATATCAAACTTCTGATCTGTGATAATTTCATTAACAATAACTGGTTTAGATGCGAGAGATCTAATATTTAACAGTCATAGCTTCAGATCAGAGGTGCCGGCTGCGCATTCAGTGTGATCTGAGTTTGTGGTATCTATGTTAATTAAATTACTAAAACAGACTTTGAGTCTTTCTAAATTTATGTTTAGCTCGAGAGAACAGACACAGTCTCAATATGATGAACTCTGAGTGACGACTTTCTGCAGCTAGCAGACGGTTGGTTTAGCCTGTCTGTCTGCTCCCTGGCCTGGGCTCTGGATTGTCACCGATTAACTAGGCCTCTTCTGAGACTATGTGCTATACTGCAAGAAATGAGAGCAGCACCTTCCCGAGTGGGATGGGCACAGTCCCGCCCTAACAGGCTAGTTTTGCCCTCAAATTCTCTATGAAGCCCACGTTGTTTTCGGAGCACCACCTGGACATCCAGCAGTTCAGCGACCATAACCTGCTGTAAGCCATGTCGCCACGTCTCATTGGGATGGAACCAGAGCAAACTACTTCTTCGGACATCACCTTCGCTATTTTAAACACCTCTGTAAAGTTATGCTTGCTAACCTCTGACTGACGAAGGCGTATATCGTTAGCTCCAGCATGTACCACTATCTTAGAGAACCTATGCTGTCCTAGAGCCCTAAGATTACCTGCTATGTCCGGTGGTCTGGCTCCCGGGATACACCTGACCACTGCCGCTGGCGCCCCTAAAGGCCGAGCTAATTTCACATGTCTCAGTATATAGTCTTCTATAACCAGAGCTCTTTCAGGTTTCTCAGCGGGTGCATCACTGAGGAGAGCGAACCTGTTGGACACGTGAAGCGCAGAAGAGGTGTGCTCTGGTGGGCTAGCCTTAGCGTTAGCTTTGGCTGAACGAGTATGCCACCGAGTCGTCACCCACTCGCCCCGCTGTGAGGGCTCTACTGCCGGAGTCGGGGGTTGATTATCTCCACCTGTGGCACCCAGACTTTCCGCTACAGGATTAACGCTGCTCTCGTGCTCTCTAACCCTCTCTAAAGTCTGGATGCGCTCCTCTAATGCTACTATCTTCTCCGTCAGGGTGCTAACTAACACACACCTATCACAAATAAAATTATCACTAATGACGGAGGAAGAATGTCTAAACATTCTGCACTCCACACACTGAGCGAGCTGAATGGTAGACATAATAACGTACCTTTGTGCCGGAGTTGTGATTATTTGCTGATGGATTCGCTTGTTGGTCTGATGATAGGCGCGTTCTCTCAAAAAGCGCAAAAAAACAGATAAAGTCCAGTAGTGTTAAAGCGTTAACAATACGAAAAACAGGAAGCTACGTCGCCGAACAGGAAGCCGGTGTGACTGTCAGTTGTGATGACGTGACGCTCGGTGTCAAAACAATAAGCGCATCCGTGATACATGATACTCGGCATGCGTAAATCAAGACTTGCTCGTTTTTCAAGTCAAAATGTATTAAAAATCTTTGCTCATCTTGCGGAACACTCACAAACTGCGTTACTCGCAATCCGAGGCTAAATGCTAATACGACATGACCTAACATACTGGCCTATGTTTAGAAGGATTTTAGAACCAAGCAAATATAAATGCTTTAATGGGTTAGATAAATATAATAAATAAATCAGAAAAACTGCATTAAGAAGAGGCAGAGTAAGACAACCAAATGAATGTTATAAACATACAGTATTTTATGCAAGACTTAACATGTTTATATGTTAAATGGTACATAAGTTAAGTCTCTTAGATACCTTTCCTATAATATAATTGAATTTTCAACATACACTAATAGCACACAGATATATAATAGAACGCACTGATCTGTTGAACGCATCTGATATCAGCCCAATGAGGATGAGTTCGCTGTCCAATCTGTTCCTCTCAAGGTAACTTCATTTCATGTCATGAAATTTCTCCTTGCCAACAACGCCAATTGTTAAATGTGCTATACAAATAAAATTTAATTGCATTGAATTAAATCGTCTATTACTGCCACTCCTTATGAGACGGTAAACTTGTCATATAACACTTTAAACACAATACATACATAATGAATTACTGTATGCATGGATGAGTCATACAAATCCAAGCAAATGGGAGATTATTAGATTATTGCATTTTTATTAGTTTATTTTTTAAAGCACACTGCAATCACATTTGATTTGAAATTAAAGACATATTTGAATGTTTATGTATTCACTTCATAGGTCCAAATAGTATATTTTAAATGATGCATTTTTTGACTTTTTTTTTTATATACAGTATTAATACACAACATTTGTAACAAAGTTGTAACTACCATAGCAAAGTGATTACAAAACACCATTGTACCCTTTTAATATGCAACACAGAAACCAAAAAATGTTTTTAGACTGTTCATTTTACTTTTACTTTATCATCTTGGTTTATTAGAAACATTAAAATTTTTAAACAATTCACAACAAAACTTTTTAGCAAAGCAAATATTATTTTAGATTTAGTGAAAGGATGAGGCAGTTATTAGTATACAAAAAATGGAATAGATTTGCATACAGTACTAGCACACCTGAGTAATAGCATGGGTGATGGGATTATTTTATTATTGTAACATTTTGGTTTTATTTAATTATTTAATATTGAAGTTTTGCTTCAGACTAATTAAAGCCTGTGCTTTAGTGATTTTGTTCCATTCATCTGGATACACAGCTGGTTCTGCTTCAAACCTTTCAGCAAATTTGGAATTAAATGTCACCAGCACATACTTCCAGTAATCTGAGGCTCTTGCAGACTTGTCAGGTGCAATCTGCCAGTCTGGGTAGTACTTCTTGTAATCAGTGAAGGGGTGCGGTTGGAAATTTGTTTCATAACTTTGAAATGTTCCTTTCGAGTAAACACTAGATGTACAAATCTCTTCACAGAGAGTATTTTTCCCAGCATATACAAAACTTCCAAGGCCCTTTGGCCTATGTAGACTTGCATGGTGTACTGCATGACTCTTTCCTCCTGCCTCACATGGTGTTTTGCAAAAGGGACACTTTCTTCCACATCCAAAGATTCTTTTAAAGAGCTCCTTTTGAGGCTTCACATACACATTGCTCAGTGTCTCTTTGATATCAGTCGACATGAAAATCTCTTCTATGAGCTGTTTTTTCATGTCATTTATACATTCATATAGACTTTTGGTGAAGGGAGCACAACAGCTTGTATTCTGAAAGAGGACCCCTTCCACTGTGTTAGTGGATATTGGGATGGCCCGACTCAGAAATTGGCAAAAGTTCTGGATCAGCCTTTTTGTACCTTCTGCAGTGTTGGGCAAAGGAGAGCCATTGTTAACCTTAGAGACTTCCATTGCTTTCATGATTGTATTCATTATAATCTCCAGCTTCTTCATTTTTAAACTTTGCAGAGATGTGTCTTTGGAAAGGCATTTAACAATATGATTGTATATCCAATCCTGGACATAAACATTGTATTCCAAAATGTACTTTTCAAAATCATTGAAATTGGATTTTTCCAGTAGCTCCTTCAGAATTGTGTACTGAAACAGCACTCGAGAACTATACTCAGTTGGATTATTTAGGAGAACAGCGTCAACAATGTCAGGTCCAATAGACTGGTTGATGTAATCAGTGACTGCTGGTTTGAGACAGAGCTGGGTGAAGTCTTGTGCTTTTCTTTGGCACTGGTCCTTCTCTCTGTACAAATCAATGAAATCAGAGAGATACTTCACCTTCAGTTTCTGAACATGTTTAAAGGGATCATGGTAACTGAGGAATTTCCTGTGCATCTCAAGGAATTTCCGAGAGGCAATGCCACAAATGTGCAATTTTAGATCCAGCTCAAATTTTGTATTGATTTTTGAACCTTCTTTCTGTAGCTGTTCATCAATTTCCTCCAGCACGTCTTTTGTAAAGATATTTTGGTAGTCAGTTTTTTCCTGGGCAAATTGTTGAATCATTTTAGTACAGAATACAGTTATGTTATTTGAAACAAGCTCTAGATCTTTCTTTGCACTACGTTGTGTAAAGAAACTTTGTATTTTCCTTTCCCATTTTATATGTTTGTCCTTGACCTGGAATTCTTCTCGGCCATACTGTGTCAGATCTTGAACTTTCTGCAAATCCTCCATGACATTGCGATTGACTAAACTTGCTCGCAGTTGCCTCAAAACATCAGCAGGAACATCCTTTTCTTCTACACTACTGTTCTTTACAACTTCTCTTTTCCACATGCTTTCGAAATCAGCAGTGAGCTCCTTGTCAGACACTTCATCTGTACGATGTTTGTAATTTTGCAGGAGTTGAAGGACTTGGCGTTCAATCACTGATTTTTGCTTTGTTTGAATCTCATCAAATTTCTTCTGATTAATTCTCAACTGAAAAGCAGCATCTAATCTTTTTTTCACTTCATCTTTCATTTCATTCTCTAGACTTTTGATGTTGCTAACAAAATCAACTTTGTACCTTTCAACAAAGTATACATTTCTGTCTTTCTTTTTGTAGTAGTTATTTAGCTTTTCATCAATAATCTTTTTCTGAGAAGCAATCTCTATTTGTGCTTTCTGTTTAAGTGGCTCAAGAACCTCATTACTGCCAGGTCTTTCAGTGTTAGATATTTGAACTATTTCAGATGTAAGCCAGGATTGAATGTGTCTCCTGAAAGACCACTCCCATTCTGAGAACTCTTTGCACAGGTTGTCATAGGCATGAGCCACAAGACTGTTCCTGAAACTAAATATGAAGTTCTCATACTTCACGGCGCTCCACAAGCTACTCATCCACTGTAGGAACTCTGGAATCTGAGAGGGTTGTTCGTCTTTTCGTCTTTTAAGGATTCCCAATAAGGTTTTCTTAAACTCAAGAACAGCCACACTGTATCCTGTATTAACTGGTGCCATGGGTGGTGTGCCATGCCATAGACCTGGGATATACCAGTTATTCTTTTTCACATCATAATCCAAAACATCAGTGAATTGTTTTATTTTTGGCTTCTTTTCCATCTCAGCTGCAATTACTGTCATCTCATTTAGTTGGTCAAGGAGTTGTTTTCGCTCAGTCAAGTTTTTATTATATGCAGATACACTAGCAACATTTTGGTGGACAAAATGACAAACTGTTCTTTTACCAATTTCCTTCATCCGCAGAAATGCATGAACTGCTATCTGCAAGACGTCCTTCATCTCTGTGGAATTCTCCATTGCTATGTTGATGATGGTTACATCACTAAGACCAATGACAAATGTGGCCAATTCATTGTCATGCTCATAACTGTCTTCCAGTTGTGCCAGTGCTGGTGATTTCAAACCCTCTGTATCAATCAGAAGGACAAAGTCGCAGTGTAACTCCTCCTTCAAGTCTTTATCCACAGGAAGGACAATCATGAATGCTCCACGTGTGCATCGTCCACTACCCACTGCAAACTGAACTCCAAACATAGTGTTGAGCAGTGTTGATTTACCAGTACTCTGGACCCCTAACACAGTCACAACCAGCAAACGGCTCTTCTGCCCAACCATCCTGTGAAGCTCCATGAGAACATCATTTACCCATTTCTCTGGGATATTTGATGCATCTCCATCTAGTAGTTCAAGTGGAAACCCAGATAGAAGCATTTTAGCAGCCAAATTAGGCAGACTGTTTATTTTATCAGATATTTTGTTCGAGCCAAATGAAGCAGACTCATAGATTTGTCCCATTTCTCTCATGTAGTGCTCTATGCCAAGAGAGCAATCAAGCAGCTCCTGGTCTAGCCGAGCTATACCATCTTTGTCTTTCTTTTGTTCACATTCTTTGTATCTGCGACGAAGGCTTGACATGTTTTTGCGTGATCGCATGTCCATCTTTAGTCCCAGCCATTTCAGGAAGAAGGCTCGCTCAGTGTCATCAACGCTCAACAAAGAATCTATGTAAAGCTCCATTGTTTTTGTCATTTTGTACTGGCTTTGTTTGTTACAGATGTTATCTTTTTCTTTTTGAAGTTGAACCTTATACTCCTCCAAGCTACATTTTCCTGAATTCCTTAACCTACATTGCTCTTTTTCTATTTTAGCCAGTTTTTTCCAGTTTTCACCTTGTAGTGGCAGCTGTGTCTTTTTATAATCTGTTATTTGACGAACTCCAATAGTTTTTACGACTTGCTCTGCAGCTGCTTCTGCCGATACACATGGTTTTCTCTGAATTTCATCAACAACTAGACCTACACCCTGAGCAACGTCCTTCATGGAATTGATACTACATGATTCATGACTTTTGTTTAGTAGAACACTCTTAATGGCAGAATTGATCGTCTTTGCAAAAGTAGCCAAATTCACTTTTTGGCTTTTTTTAATGATGTGGTCTCTTTCTAGTTTCAGAGTATCAATTGCTGCTTCAATCGATGACTTCACATTCTGGTTCATATTTCTTTGAGGGTTGACCACAAGAAATAACTTGGACTTAATTCCTTGTAAAGAGGCAAATAGCTTTTGTTCCTTTACTTCAACACTGTCCAGAAACACAAAGACAGCTGTTGATACCTGAGTAAGGAAACTGAATTGCGTTTCAGAAGTGCAAACATCTCCTCTTAAATTAGCAATCGCCACTGCTTCAGGAAAGACATCGATGCTATTGTTCCCAGATGGAAGACTCCAGCATATTTCAACCAGGCCATTAGCGATTACCTTGGGACCAGATCCTCCGATCATTTCTCGATGAGAAAAGAAGTCATGATGCTGCTCTGAATTGTTGAGCACTTGGTTTAAAACCTGGGATTTGGACAAGCTGCTGTTATTTAACCTCACAAATGATATCAAGGGAATGTCTGCATTAACAACATTGTCTTCAACGAAGCCTTTAGATTCTGACATTGAATGTGGGCGCCATTCTTTCATGATACTCCGAAGTGCCCATAACATAAGAATGCACTGATTATGTACTCCATGAGGTAACACAAATGGTACTGCAAACTGGCACATTGACAATTTCAGTGCCATTTCCTGCTGGAGAAAACTATCTGCACAGAAAAAGAGGGCAGTGTGAAGATCTAGAAGGTTAAAGCTACAATCACTGTCCTCTTCACTAAACAAGTCATCTCCCTCATCCTTTTCACAAAGAGCAGATAATAAAGATCTTGATTTCGAGTTAACCATCAGTAACTTTCTTAGAAAGGCCCATGGTATTGCTTGCAGTGAGTCGATCTCTTCACCAGTCACAGTGGCACTGTTGATTTCCAGTAAAGACCTCAGAGTCAGCTTGTTTGGGTAGTACTTTTCAAGTCCCAATGTTTTCAAAAATGAAAGAAGTATATCTGAAAATAAAGGCACAATTCACTATTTATATAAATTTACTATTTATATAAATAACCAAAATGGTGCATCAAAATATTTGCGTGTTTTCAGAAAGAGTAAATGATATTTCTACTTTACGTTTTGATAATGGAATCTGTGAAAATCTATGTTTTTTGTCTTTGTTTGAAGGCAGTTAAGGAAAGGAGGCAGGGTTTGATAAGTCCCTGCTGTTAGGTGGGCAAGCATCAGTAGGTTTAACTTACATAGTGAATCAGATTAAGGGGTCTGATAGCAGGTATGGGAAGAATTGCTAGGAAAGGCTCACAGGTACCATATTGACAAAGCTGTAATTAACTCACCTTTAAACTGGCTTGAAGCCCTCTGGGTTGACCCTGATCCTGATCCACTGTCTTTTGCTATACATGAAATAATGTTAAATTAAAGACACTTAAAAGATTTGCAATTGCAGTTAATTAGTAGTAAAAACAAGTTCAAAGCGCTAATGAAAGATACATACATTTTAATAGATGTGTATGAATATCTGAATGAACATATAATATCAAAAATGTAGATAGTTCCTACTTTTAGAGCCATCTTGCTTGGAAGCCATCCTTCTTCATTAACTTGCGTTTTCAAACTGCCCATACAAATTTTCAAAACGTGTGAGGCAAAAGTAAAGAACACAATTAAGTCTGTTAATTCAAACAATTTTAGCATAATATCTAAAGAATGTGTGGTTAAATATTTTGAATTTAACTCGAACCAATGCCTAATCATTGTTAACTTTTATGATTGTCTGTCTACAAATGATCTATCCTGCAGTCACATTATTTACAAAACTATATTAAAACTATATATTCAAATATCTTTATTTATATATATTTAAATTGTTTAATTATATTTTTGAATTTAGGATAACATTACTAAAACACAAAAATATTAAATAAATAAAGAAAGAAAGAAACTAAAAATCAACTTATTTTATTGATTACCCTTTTACTATTATTTGTTCCTTTAGTAGATTACATTTGACTGCAAAATAACTAACAATGTTTATTTTGATTTGAGAGGGTGATCCTTTTTCTCTGCTGATTTCTTCAGCCACAACACTGATCAGCCACAACACTAACACAAACTCAAGGTGAACTGAATAATATTGATTATTAATTCTGTGCCAGTTTACTGGTGAAGGATCATGAGTATAATTCCTGCAACAATAGAATTACACACGTGGACAAAATTGTTGGTACCCTTCAGTCAATGAAAGAAAAACTCACAATGGTCACAGAAATAACTTTAATTTGACAAAAGTAATAATAAATAAGAATTCTATGAATGTTAATCAATGAACGTCAGACATTGCTTTTCAACCATGCTTCAACAGAATTCTAAAAAAAAAATGAACTCATGGAACAGGCCTGGACAAAAATGATGGTACCCCTAACTTAATAGTTTGTTGCACAACCTTTTGAGGCAATCACTGTAATCAAACAATTCCTGTAACTGTCAATGAGACTTCTGCACCTCTCTGCAGGTATTTTGGCCCACTCCTCATGAGCAAGCTGCTCCAGTTGTTTCCAGTTTGAAGGGTGCCTTTTCCAGACAGCATGTTTCAGCTCCTTCCAAAGATGCTCAATAGGATTGAGGTCAGGGCTCATAGAAGGCCACTTTAGAATAGTCCAATGTTTTCCTCTTAGCCATTCTTGGGTGTTTTTAGCTGTGTTTTGGGTCATTGTCCTGTTGCAAGACCCATGACCTGCGACTGAGACCCAGCTTTCTGACACTGGCCAGCACATTTCTCTCTAGAATCCCTTGATAGTCTTGAGATTTCATTTGTACCCTGCACAGATTCAAGACACCCTGTGCCAGATGCAGCAAAGCAGCCCCAGAACATAACAGAGCCTCCTCCATGTTTCACAGTAGGGACAGTGTTCTTTTCTTGATATGCTTCAAGTATAATTAGCTAAATTTGCCTTCCATTTTTGTCTCATCTGTCCATAGGACATTCTCCCAGAAGCTTTGTGGCTTGTCAACATGTAGTTTGGCATATTCATTTGTTTTCAACAATGGTGTCCTCCTTGGTCGTCTCCCATGTAGTCCACTTTGGCTCAAACAACGACGGATGGTGCGATCTGACACTGATGTTCCTTGAGCATGAAGTTCACCTTGGATCTCTTTAGAAGTCTTTCTGGGCTCTTTTGTTACCATTCAGATTATCCGTCTCTTTGATTTGTCATCAATTTCCCTCCTGCGGCCACATCCAGGGAGGTTGGCTACAGTCCCATGGATCTTAAATTTCTGAATAATATGTGCAACTCTAGTCACAGAAACATCTAGCTGCTTGGAAATGGTCTTATAGCCTTTACCTTTAACATGCTTGTCTATAATTTTCTTTCGAATCTCCTGAGACAACTCTTTCCTTCGCTTCCTCTGGTCCATGTTGAATGTGGTACATACCATGTCACCAAACAACACAGTGACTACCTGGAGCCCTATATATAGGCCCACTGACTGATTACAAGATTGTAGACACCTGTGTTGCTAATTAGTGGACACACCTTGAATTAACATGTCCCTTTGGTCACATTATTTTCAGTACTTTCTAGGGGTACCATGATTTTTGTCCAGGCCTGTTCCATGAGTTTATTTTTTTAAATAATTCTGTTGAAGCATGGTTGAAAAGCAATGTCTGACTTTCATTGGTTAACATTCATAGACTTTTTTAAAATTATTACTTTTGTCAGATTAAAGTGATTTCTGTGACCATTGTGAGTTTTTCTTTCATTGACCGAAGGGTACCAACAATTTTGTCCACATGTGTATATCAGAACACTTAATGCATAAGACTTAGCAGGCAAGCAGTTTAAAGTTATTTAAAAAGTTGCAGATCTCAATCTGACTAAACATCTGTGGAATGCTCAGGACAAACAAGTAATGATACATGGAGGGCCCACCCCGCAACCTACAGTACACAAATGATCCACCTCTAATGCCCTGGTGCCAGACACCATGTCATACCTTCATTTGTCTTGTAGGATCATGCCCGAGGAACAAGAGCTGCCCCGGTGGCACAAGGGGAAACTACATAATATTGGTCATAATGCTTTGCATTTTAATGTTATGGCTGATCTTGTATTTGTTAGTTGCCTACCAGTTTGTAATCAGAATTTAACATAAACCTTACATAAACTTTCTTTGACCTTTAGGATCAGAATCTAAAGCAGTAGTATTTGTGTGTACTTAGGCTATTTACCAATGAATAAATACAGTTGAACCTGCTTGCTAATTGATTTTATAGACACAGATTTTATAGTGCAGCAGATTGTCTAAAAGAGTAGGTCCAGCACATGCTGGTTTTGTTTCTTTGTTAGAAGTGAAAAAAGGATTAATAGTAATTGCACTACAATAAGGATTTACTACAACTACATCTAGTGCTATAAAAGTTAGACATTTTTGTATAATTAGTCTCACGCATTATTTTGCAAGCATATTCAAAAAATGCTGTTCCAGAAGAAATTTGCACAGAAAACCCAAATATATCTTCCACTGGATTTCTGTCTTGCATCTTCTGTAAAAAGCAAAGTATTATGGAAGCTCCTTCAGGAGCATCAGAAGACTTTGCTACCTTTTGTTTGCACAATGTATGACTGAATGAACTGCTTTAAAAGGTCATAAAAGGCACTTTCTATTTATGAGACTATTGCAGTTGCATTTGTTTGCAATTAACTTTAATTAAATAGGTGCTCAATTAAAAAAAAACATATTTTAAATGTTTTTTATGCAAAATAAAGGACAAATAGTTACTTTCTAATGCACTGTCTCTTACAATGACCCAAAATGTTAGATTTCTAGAAGAGCATACATTTGCACTGGAGTCATCATTGTCATAAAATATGCCAGCCAGATTATGGTACTAACTGTCATAAAAGGTACTTGGCTAATGACTTTCTGTTAGATTGAAAGAGTACTTTATTAACCCCAAAGGGAAACTGTATAAATCTCATAATTTGTCGAATTGTTAATCTCATGATCTGTCATGTGAATAAATTAATAACAATTCGCACATATATTATTTTAGAATTTGGTAAGACAGCCCTTGGATCATGTTAGTACAGAAAATTTAAGTTTGTATCATTACTTACCAGATTTAATCAATTAAAGGATGAGCTCTCATGCAGTGTTGGTGTCAGTTCTGTTGGAACTGCTGTTGTGGTCAGTATTTATACTCAGTAGACTGTTCTACACCCTGAGATGGCATCAGTTTGTTTAATCTGCCATGTGAAGAGCAGGTTTGGCAAGTGAAAACTAAAGTCATGGGTAAGATCTGGTCATGTTACTTTGGGAAATTTGCAAGTGGACATCATAATGATTAAATAAGCATGTACATGTACATGATACATTTCAGTTCAATAAAATTTTATTTATATAACAATGTATAATTAACAATGTATATTTTGACGAAGCACATTTCAAGGAGTAAAATGTGGGCTATATATATAACAATCAGGCACACCTTTAATAATATTAACACTGAAACAGCCTAGCCAACTTGGGGCATGGATCCCTGGAATTTGTTGTCGAAGACTTTTCACAGTGGTCTGACTCTCCCATCATCAATACAAGATTTTGGAAAGAAGTTAAGGCCACTCTGGATTTTTTTTTAAAAAAGTGACATTAAGGTTACCAAAATGATTAAACAGAGAAACGTGTCACAATCAAAGAATAGGTGGTCTAAGGAAATATTAGAGCATGTTACTTTTTGTTTGATCAGGCAATGTATATTTGAATTTAAGTTGGTGACTTCTTATGTTCATCAGAATTAAGTTGAATTGAAGTTAAAGTTAAATTAATTCAATTTCACATTCTCATGCTATTTCTCAATTGCATAAAATATGACAATTTATTTGAAACAGATAAAGGTTACAACAATCACAGCATTTAATGCAGCTTACTGTTATGGAGATTGGTTTCTAATTTGATTAATTACTGTGCCTTGCCCTCATCTTTTTAAAAACAAATGTACACCCATGTCACTAACAGAAATATTCTTGTGAAAAATGAAGGATGAGTCATTTGAATTGTTCACAGAATGAAAGGACTCAGGAAATATCTTCATGGCAAATTAAATCAAAAGTTTGCCATCAACTAAAAGTGGATTTAGGTCATATAACCTAGTCTAACTCAGGTAGGTATTTGGACAGTTGGATTTTTTTTTTTTTTTTCCGGTTTTTCCTCTGTATACCTCCACTAAATCAATCACTATGTAATTAAATTGCAGACTTATATCTTTAATTCATGGGGTTTAACAAACATATTGCATTAATCTTTTAGAAATTACGGCTGTAAAATCTGATGGCAGGTCAGAATGAAAAGAGTGCAGAAAGAAGGATGCTCTTGTGAATAAATTAAAAGTGAAGGACAGTGAAAAGGAGGGAAATGGAGGATTTTGTGCGATCAAGTGAGGTGTGCAGGTGACGCAGATTCATCATTGGCTGTGGCAGCATAAGGCAGGAGAGCTGTGGGTAGCGTTTAGCTTCTTAGATGTAGCTTTTAAGCCTCTGTCGCTCAGTGGTGGCATCACGCTGCCCTGCTGGGATGAGTTCTCTACTCACATGCAGGACGTTTTGAGCTAGCCCTTCCTGGTGAGATCGAAGAGCAAGCCACAGCTGATCCTTCACCAGATATTGAGTTTTGATCAGCCCCTGATGGAACTTCTTTGGATTTGCTGGCGCTGATCCTGAGTGCTTTAACGACCTTTTCTAAATGATACCAATGGTCTTCCCAGGATGTATTAGGCAGAAGTATTAGGCCAATGGCATCAGAGAGTGATGTACATTATTAGCTAAAACATGGCCAGAGCTCTTTTTTTTTTTTTTGGTATCAGTTATGAGAGCCGCCTGCAAATATCCCTTTGATATGTCCAGCATGGGGTGAAATGCACTCAAGACTCTCCTGCCTGGGAAAAGAGTATGTGAAGTCATCCACTTGAGAGACTGGATGTGCATCAAATTCAGACACCTGATTGAGGTGCTGGAACTTATTACACAAATTGTTCCGGATTATTTGGGGGACTGTGATGATGGGACTGAACTTGACTCCCCTATGATACATTTACATACATTTAGGCATTTGGCAGACGCTCTTATCCAGAGCGACTTACAAAAAGTGCTTTAAAGTTTACATTACTGGATAGATACTTACACTGGGTTAACTAGGTCAATAACTAAGTGCGATTAGTCTAACACAACTGGGAAGAGGTTTTTTGATACCATTTCTGATACCATTGTTTAGCATCTTGCTCATCTCTTCTTTGATGGCATGACAATGGCTTTGTGCTTGCTTGGGAATGTTGTGAGGGGGTGAGATCTGCTCACTGGATCAGATCAGACACAGTGGCTCAAGAGAGACATGGGCAAGAGCTGAAACTCTGAAAAATAGCTTTAGGTGGTAAAGCTCTGCACTTTTCTTATTACCTGGTTACTGTTGCCAACAGTTCAATGGCAATAGTTCACCTAATTATTATTCTTCCATTGAGCAAGGAACTTACAGTTGGAGATGAGTAGCAGAAGCAACACACAATCTCGCAGCTTGAACTCTCTGGGCTGCACTCATATGTACATTGTTTGGCCTGAGCTTGCTCCATGTATGACCAGGATAATGCAGTTGATCTTCATCTGCGTCTCTTGTACATACTCTGTTACAGAACTGAAAGGTTATGATTGCTTTTCCTATGCTTTGTCAAGCACAGCCCCACAGCAGACCCGACAGCAACTTGAATGGCATGAACCTGGTGGAGGTTTCTGTGATCTTGCGTATGATGAACAAAACACATTGAAGCACTACTGAGCAGCTCTCAGTGTGGGTGTGGGATAAAACAAGACATGCCTTTGCAGATGAACCCGTTTTCTCCTGCCTGAGGGTTAAAGTTGCCATCTCACACTTAAGCACTTCTAGCATTTCTCTCAAGGTGGTGGGGCCCACATTCCAATCATATTCCACTTTTCTGCTCGGGGGGAGCACAGAAAATGATCCATGACCACCTCTCTCAGTTACTTTTTAGGAATTCAGTCAATCTGGTTGTGGCCAGTATCAGCCTGATGTTGAGCAGAACACCAAATGGAGCCCTAGGAGGCTTGTGGCATGACAAATCCTATGGTGGTATTCGGCAGCCAACAAAACTATGGAGAAAATGTGAGGGTAGAAGTTGATGCAGGGAATCATAGATAGCTTCAAATTCTTATCTATTTGGCACGAAGCCTGAAGCTGAATTCTACTGCTGAATTTACAATAGAATAACTACCAAAAGAACATTCAATAAAGAGATGGCTTCATCAGAAGTAGACTAATATTTATAAATGGTCTTATCAGATCAGTTAAATAAGTCCTATTGAAAACCTGCAGTAGGTTGATTATAAGTTATTAATATAATCAAGTGCAGGAGCTAGAATAATATAACAAAAAAGGTTTAATTTGTTACAGATAAAGTTTACAACAATCATGGACTAAGAGTGAATGCATTTAATGTAGCTTAGAGTTACGGAAGTGGGCATCAGTGGAGTGCTCTATTTTGAAGTGTTTATCTTTTTCTTCTTTAACAACTGCACCCTTATGCTGGAAGGCTTAATTTACAATAGGGATGTTGCGAAGGGTTTTCTATTTATACTGGTCATTTGTACTGAAGTAGTACATACATTCCACTGGTAGGGTCACTGTAGTCCAGACAGGAAGGATGGTAGGCTGCAAGCTCCTTGCCAAAATCTTAGCAAGCTGCACACATTATCTGGTTAATTGCTTAAAAGTACACTACTGTGGGCTGACATTTTAAAAGGCAAACTATGAGTAGATGGAGTACAAAACTGGGGATTATGGGGATTATATAAGTATATTCCTACAAGAGAACCTGCTTTAGCCTGCTAAAAAATAATAATGACCAAACCTGCACACTAAAGCTTGGAAGGAGTGTTACCTTTCTCAAGCCAAATCAACAAACCAGTGGTTAAAGACAAAAAAGCCATTGACATGCCCTTATCTTTTTAAAAACAAATCTACACCCTTCACGGTTACAAAAATGTTCTTATGTCAGTTTGATTGTTTGCACAATGAAACTACTCAGGAAAAACTGGAACGCAAAAATGTCCTGTCATAACATTTCAACAAGTCATAACGATGTTTCATATTTTGCTCATTTCTCTGTCTCACCCTTTTCCTTTTTCCAACAACACATTTAGAACCAGTTAATGTTATTTATAGGATTGTTCAAATAAAAAAAAAAGGATGTGTAAAAAGTATCTATAAATAAATTGGTCAGGCATTACTGGAATGAAAAATCTAAATTTGAAATGAACACGTCGGAGGTGCAACTTGGCAGCATTCAATGTTTTGACATTTATTTTGATTACCTGACTGTACGTATTTCTTAAAATTTGTAGTTAATAGGTTATTCCGAAAAACAAAAACAATATAATTGCAAGCAACGATGAGCGGGCGCATGCAACTTGCTCCATCGCCGCTCTGCGCCATCGCCACCAACCACGTGATGTCACTCAATATAATGCCACACTGAAGGTGATTAACCACTTTTCGGCACAAGTTTAAAGCATCGTCACGGCTGACCTGTTTGAGATCCCTCTACAAAAAAAAAAAAGAAAAGAAAGAAAACGCTCTACAATTTTGCATCTTTATTGTCTTTAGATCACATACGGCCAGTTTGTTGGTGATCGTGTAAATTCCTTAGGAAGAGTATGTCAAATTCTATTGGGTGTGTTTTGCGAATGACCCAAAATAACTGTTGGTGAGGGCTCTGTGTGAGGGCCCTGTGCCATGGAGATTTTGAGCATGGACATTAAGACCCGCCAAAAGTCCAAAATGGTAGAAAAAAATTCTAATCTTTAGGAAAAGACTAGGGCTTGGGCCCTAAAAAGATGCTAGTTACAGTGTATTTAGTATAAATGCATCTCTTTTTATCATAGGAAATAGCTGTATGAGCTATACAGATATGTCCAGTAAAGGAAAAAAGATAAATAAACCACAAATGTAGCTCAGTGGGACTGCAGACGCTTCATATAAGTCTCTGAGAGTTTTGACTATTTACATTATACTCATATACGAGGTGACTTCACAGTCAGTGATGACCAAGACCTGCTGTACTTATATGTAGGCTACTTATATTCACCTCAATTTTGTGTTAGGACAGATTTTTTTTTTTTAATCCAGACTTCCCCTTTAAACATACTTTTATTAAATTGGAAGGCTTAACATGTACACATATATTATAATGGCAAACACTTATAGTTGCATTACTATTGCATATATAAATATTGTATGCTTTCAAATACATTAAATTTGTTTGTGTCCCATAATAAGATCCCAGAGGCATTTTTAAAGTTTATGTGTCATAAAACATTAAAATTTAACCTGTGGTGATAGAAGTAGACAACTCACAAACATGCAGAGCAGGTTTTTCATACATGAACAATACACACTCTCTGGCCATTTTAATAGTCACTAAGATTATCTGCTCATTCATGCACGTATTCAATCTGTCAATCAAGTGGGAGGAGTTCAGTACACAAAATCATTTAGAGCAGGGGTCGGCAACCCGCGACTCCGGACCCATATGTGGCTCTTTCATCCCTCAGCTGCGGCTTCTTGTGGTTTTGGAGAATAAATAATAAGTATTCAATTTAAATTCATTTAATTTTATTTAATTATTTATTATTTTAGTTTGTTAGGGTTTTTTTTATGTAATTCCAAACTTGAAGATTATGGTAATCTGGTAACATTAAAATAAAACATGTTTAATTTTTTGTCCCTCCCACACACACACCCACGCACACACCTCAGCGCAACCACAAACACATACAAGCACAAAATAAAAGATGCTTTAGAGAAAAAACATTTGCTCAGTTGTGATCACATGACTCCCGGCGTCAAAGCAAGAAGCACATACATGCCAAATGATTTTCGATGATATTTGACACTTGTATATCAAGACTCGTTTTTATAAACAAATTTTTGCTCGCAATCATAAATGCAAGCAAAAATTTTCATAAATGCAACACACTATACAGTAGTTTTTTTTAAACATAACACAAAGGTAAAAATATACAGTATATGCTATCTTCATTTTATATGTCAAAAGGATTTGTTTTCTTTTCTGTGGAAAAAGGGTCCTAATGGCTCCTTGTGTGTTTAAGGTTGCAGGCCCCTGATTTAGAGTATAAAACAGAAGAGCTTATGAGTATCAAAGTTGCTATGGAAGTTACCATTATATATCAAGGTGGCATATTAGACACCTCTTGTGGTACAACTTATATGCTCTTGTGTGGTGTGTGTTCTGATACAGCTTGCAAGCCTCTTCCAATGTGGTAAATTTTAAATTTCTCCCAAATTTTTGCTTTGCGCTAGAATCAGGCAAAGTTGGTCTCAATGTTAAGTCTATGGGATTTTTCGGGGAGGTTAATTGCTCCCTGCGGGAATGCTCCCTCCGATCATCCAGCACTGCTCAACTGGTCCCATCATCTCTCGGAGATCGAGGCAGACATTCATTTAGACTGTTTTCTGCTGTTTGTACAGGAGTCACTGGGAATCTTTAACGGCAGCTAAAGACCTATCTTTAGCTTCAACATTTCACTTCAATCCACCCCACCAAAAAAAAAAAAAACTCCCAACAGTGTTTGACTGATGGGACTTAGTAACCTAGTACCCCAGTGTAAGGATCTATCCAATGACGGAAACTTCAAAGCATTTTTGTATCTCATAAGACAGAAACTTAAAAATGCCAAACTTCAAAGCACTCTGGATAAGAACGCAATTTGTGTGATCGAGCTACGTTCAAGAGGAACTAGTTTTACAAGAAATGTAAGACACTGAAAAGGCTGGAAAAGTGATGCAGTACCTTTTTGTTTTGCATTTACTTGTTGAGTGTTTCTCCAACCCTACAAGAACATCCAGACACCCAGGCCTGCATTCCTGAATCACACAGACACACAAATCTAGACAAACATTCCATATATTAGACTTGAACTGTGTGTGTGTGTGTGTGTGTGTGTGTGTGTGTGTGTGTGTGTGTGTGTGTGTGTGTGTGTGTGTGTGTGTCTGTGTGTGTGAGAGAGAGAGAGAGAGAGAGAGAGAGAGAGAGAGAAAGTGAGAGAAATATGGATATACCAAGAGACAGTGAAAATGAAAAGCAGACACAGAATGTCAAGATGGGTAAGGGAGACACAGTCAGACAGTCAAACAGGGAAAGAGAGAGAAAGGTTGAGAGAAGTTGACATGGGACAGAGATAAAATAATAGAAAGACAGAAATAATGAGAAGGTTTAAGGAGGGAGGGGCATTGTAACCTGTCTGATTAAAACTCAATGTAGATCATAAAAATTAGAATATAAAAATGTATTTAGTTCCCTCCTAATCCCAGGGGCCTCCCCGTCAAAGAAACAACACATTACATGATCTAACTGATTGTGATTATATTAGTGTTAGTTAGTAGATCAAAGTTGATTCTGTTTTTTTCAGTGTAGATGCACCACAAGGAGGGAGATTGCAAATGTATAATAAATATGTAGCTTACATGCAATGCACACTTACTCACTAAAACAGTGCCTACTCTACGCTGCACAGGACCTGGGGGTTTCCTGCACCTTCTGTCCTTGATGAGTCATAAACAGCTCATAACAGAGAAATGGCATGATGGAAAATTTGAGGTGTTTTGAAACAATGACATTTCCAAATTGTGGTATACCTTGGAATCAGAAACCAGCCCATGTTCTAGTGGGGAGCTGAGAACACCAAAATGTCCAGTGCAGGACATCCTCCAGCACCTGGTTTGGTAATCACTTCTTTACCATATATGTTTTATAAAACGCCTGAATCTGTTTGGCAATTGTTGTCAATCTTTAAGACACCAGCACTAGATCACCTGGTATGGGCGAAGTCAAAGCTACCTGGGTGTCTAGGATTCGCTGATAAGCAGGGGAAGAAGGTTCCTCCAACAATAGATTAAAATCATCATGTTACGTGGCGGATTCGAGACAGGTGTGCAGATGGGGCGGAAATGAGGGAGTGAATCATGACACATCACAATTTCGTATTCACAATTTTTTATGCAATCTTTTTTTCCCTAAATTTCCATATAACAATGAAGGGTCGTCTTATGTTCATAGATTTGATTCTAATTAGACATTCCTGTGAAGACAGTCCAGAGCCACATTATTCCAAAACAGCTTTACAGAAATCTGGATGAATAATCCACAATAGTCACACTACTCAGGGACTACTTACTGATCTGAATGCTGCACTCTTAACTAAGCTTTGCTTTGAATATAGTGATTACGGCAGATGGGGATGGCAGATTTTACTGCCTAACACTAACACTGTTTATTGTGAAATTGGCAACCCAGCCTATTGATGCTCTGGGGACCTGTGACTTCAGTTGTTCGATAACTCAGGACCGCAATCCCCTACAGTCTACCTGAGCCTCCGGGAACAAACTGAACTCCTTTTAATTTTAATTTTAACACATCTCCTGTTACACTGAACTTCCAGTCTTACACATTATTATGCTGAGCAATCCCTGCTATCCGTTATCACCCAGATGAGGATGGGTTCCCTGTTGAGTCTGGTTCCTCTCAAGGTTTCTTCCTATTACCATCTCAGGGAGTTTTTCCTTGCCACCGTCGCCCTCGGCTTGCTCATCAGGGACAATCTTATCATTTTGATTCATATACATTGCATAAAAACTTACTTCTTTTTATTGTGTAAGGCTGCTTTGCGACAATGTCAATTGTTTAAAGCGCTATATAAATAAAATTGACTTGACTTGACTTGAATAAAATCGACAAGATCGACAAGTACTGTAGTTCCTGAGAACTGAGAAGTAGACTGCACAGGAAGCAGGAAGGGCACACTTTAGTACACTGCACGGACACGGACCTTAGCAATTGGCAATCAATTGCTCTTTCTTTGATATCCAGTCTGTGAAGACCTGATTTTTTTCTACCTAATTATTACCTGAATTTTGTTGAATTTCTGGGTTTGAAAAAAAAAAATAAATAATGAATTAATTAAAAATAATTTAACACTTGAAAATATTTTTAACAGAAATTTAGTAACTTGAATATTTTTAAATGCTTGATTACATTTTCATTTAAAATATCCAACCACAATAAATTGCAGTGCCAAAGATTTCAAGCATTGTAAATGCTGTAAGTGTCATGTCTCAAGTAAAATCAAGAAAACAAACAACAAAATAAACCGCCTTGCGCGCGCATTTATCCATTGTCCGTGGTGGAGACCCGGGCCATGGAGGAATACGTGAGGGAAGCTCTCCAACAGCGGCTCATCAGCAGGTCCACGTCACCCGCCTCGACAGGTTTTTTTTTTATCGAAAAAAAAGCGGGGGTTTACGTCCATGTATTGATTACTGTGGTCTTAATGCGGTAACAGTAAAGTATAAGCACCCACTGCCGCTGGTGCCGGCCGCTATCGACCAACTCCGAGGCGGAATCTATTAATTGTTTGCCATCCAGAGCTTTCACTGTGATCGGATACAGAAGCTTCGACACGGGGGCTCGTGTAGTGGGTTGAAAATTATAATTATCTAAAGTGGGCAGATATCAATTATATATATATATATATATATATATATATATATATATATATATATATATATATATATATATATATATATATATATATATAAATATAAAAGATTTGACCACTCATACAAACGTTAAAAATTTTCAAGATAAACACTGTTACACAATATTTTTAAATTCATTACTGACTCTGATGTATTTTTGGGCTAACGCTGCAAGTGTTCTTATTTGTTCCTCCTGTAGAGGGCGTTTAGCGCTTTTGAGATGTTGAATTGCGCTGCTCAGGTCAGAGTTCATTAAACATCACCAGAGCTTGCAGCATTTTCATGTGTTTGTCTCACTTTTCTGCAAATGCTTAACAGTGTATTCTACTTACCCTTTCGGGTCTCTCCAGCCTGAGACGGGTAACAACTTGGGGGCTCGTCCGGGATTAGCACCATCTAATGGTGGGGTGCTAATCAGTAAAGAACCACTGTGATAAAGCGTCATTCGTCCCAGACCAGCGAGTTGAACAGCAGATACTGGCAGTCCAGTCATGGCTACGCTCCGAGAACTACGGTGGGAGATTGAGAAGCAACTCTTCAAATGGTCAGCTCTTCAAATGGCAAAGCACTCTACAAAGTAGCTTTGTGTTGCATGGAGGGGGAAGGAGAGGCATGTCTAAGCGTGGGTGCAGCAGAGGTAGAACTCTACGACTTCATCGTTGATTTCATGCAAGGAGAACAACTGCAGAGTCTAGAGGACCAAGGAATGGCCCGCTTGCTCACCCTTCCATGACCTTGTTGGTGAGTTGGTTGCTACAGGACAGGGTTTTGCTTCCGACATCGAAGAAACTGGAGGGACTGTGGGACCGGTCTCGCCATCTGCATCAACATCAGCAGCTGCCAGGGTGCAGGTAGCTCAAACTACAGGTCTGACATCACATCTAAAAAACTGTTCCACTGTCTAGACTGGCAGATCAAATGACTAGACTGATTAAATTATCTGATGTTGCATCTTATTTGCCACGTAGAGAGTTTAAAATTTATGGTGGACAAATTTCTGATTCAAACTCAGATTTGAGTTTTAACAGCATTTGCAAGCAAATTGATGAAGGTATTGCAGAAAATTTCAAAGAGTCCGAAATCATTCGAACAGTGTTAAAGGTAATTAAACCTGGTACTTTTAAAGAGATGCTTATCACAAAAGACAGTCTTATGGTGGCTGGGTTAAAACGGTTCCTGAGAGCACACCTTAGGGACAAAAGTAGCACTGAATTATTTCAGGAGCTGAGTAATGCAAAACAACAGGACAAAGAATCCCCTCAACAGTTTGTGTATAGGTTAATGGGACTTAAACAGAGAGTGTTGTTTGCATCAGAACAAAAGTTTCAGTATGATCGTAAACTAGTCCAAGGTGTTCCTCTACCCTCATTGTATCAGGGCCTTAATGAAAAATACACATTTGTCTGGAGAGACATCAAAGCAGCGATAGCGACACAGGCAACTACAGATGATCAAATCCTAGAACTCATTACACAGTCTGTTAGTGAGGAAACTGAAAGGCAAAAACGAATCGGTCACACATATAAACCCAGAGCCACAGTTGCATGGGCCACCCAACAGGATCATATGGACAGACATTGTGCTCCTTTGAGTCAGGCAGAAGTTGAAGCCAACAGTGATGCCATTCATGAACTTTCTGCACAAGTATCTGCGTTGACAAAGAACCTAGGTTCTTTGTCAACGCAGATACTTGTGCAGAATACATCCAACAGAGCTAACGGAACTGTAGAGAAATGTGTTGCCCAGCTGATTGGCAGTCGTTGCATGATAACTTGCCATTTAAATGGTGTCCAGACCCAGATGCTGTTGGACACGGGTGCCCAGGTCAGTATTGTTGGATGGGTCTGGCTAAAGGAAACGTTACCAACAATCAAAATCCAACCTCTTGAATCTTTATTAGCAGATAGCCAGCTTTCTGTCACCGCAGCGAATGGGACTGCTGTACCCTTTGATGGATGGGTTGAAGCCTTATTAGAGATCTCAAGTGGTAAATAAAACAACATTGCCATTCAAGTTCCCCTGTTGGTGAGTCAAAAATGCAGGGACTGTCCACTACTCGGATTCAATGTAATTGAAGAGATCATAAGAGGGAATAATGATGGTGCAAACGGCATCAACCTAATTGATCTGCTGTCTGAAACCTTGCAGATGCCAAAAGATGCCACTGAAACATTAGTGTCCACAGTAAGTTTTAACCTCACCAAAGAAGATACTGCACGATCTGAAGTAAAGACTGGGAAACTTGGAGCCACCATTCCTGGTGGTCAAGTTTTAGAGGTTAGGTGTCGAGTAAAAGCATGGCACGAGGGAGGGACCATGATTTTTGAACCAAGGTCAGAAAGTGTTGTCCCAGATGGGTTGGAGTTGTTTCCTGCTGTTGTAAATGTGTCCACTGGTGCCTCCAAAACAGTAAAAATTCCAGTTCAGAATTCCACAAATCATAACGTTTACCTACCTCAGAGACTTATCTTAGGTAACATAGAAGCTATCAGTGAAATGAGACCAATATATGCATCCTCCAACATGGAACAGTCAGATACACAGATCAGCAGTGCAGTTCTGTGCTCATCCCAGGCAAGATCAACAGGTAATGTCTGTAATAGAGAAGAACATCATGGGTGGAGAGTGGGGAAAAAATGGCACCCACCTGTTGATCTTGGACATCTCAGTGACCAGGACCAAGATATGGTGAAAAAAATGTTGTTTGAGGAATCAGATGTGTTTGCTCAGGAGGAGGGAGATATTGGATGCATTCCTGATCTCCAGCTGAAAATCAGTCTATCAGATAACACACCAGTTCAGAGATGCTATAATGCCATTCCAAAACCCCTTTATAAGGAGGTTAAAGACTATGTGTAAAACCTGTTGAACAGAGGATGGATCAGAAAGTCGTCATCTTCATACTCATCACCAGTCGTATGCGTCCGAAAAAAGGACAACAGTTTACGGTTGTGTGTTGATTTCCGAGATCTTAATCGAAAGACAATCCCTGATCTACATCCCCTCCCCAGGATTCAAGATTCAACAGCTTGGAGGGAAATTCGTGGTTTTCCATTCTGGATCAGGGAAGCGCATACCATCAGGGATTTGTGAGTGAGGATTCTCGACGTGTCACTGCCTTCAACACTCCATGGGGACTATACGAATGGGTACGTATTCCCTTTGGATTAATGAATGCTCCAGCTGCATTTCAGCGATGCATGGAAGGAGTGTTGGAGGGCATCTGAGATGAATGCTGTGTTCCCTATTTAGATGATGTACTTTGTTACTCCAAGTCCTTCAGTGATCATGTTGATCATCTTCGAAAAGTGTTTCAGAAAATGAGGGAGCATGGAATTAAACTTCGTCCAAAAAAATGTGAGCTGTTTAAGAGACAGGTTCGATACATTGGTCGTTTGGTGTCGGGAGAGGGGATTCAGATAGACCCCGCAGATTTAGAAGCTGTGAGGACCTTGAAAAACAAAGAACCCCACACAGTGGGAGAAGTGCGAGCGCTGCTTGGGTTTCTAAGCTATTACAGGTCCTACATCCAAGACTTCTCCAGACTCGCCAAACCACTCTTTGAGCTTCTCCAAAGGCCTCCTGAAACAAATGATGGTATACACAACTCTCAGGTTCCCAGTCCACATGCATTGAGACCAAAGGAAAATGGCCAACTTAACTCCAACACCCCAGTCACTTGGACTGCAGAACATCGGGGTGTTGTTTCCAGATTTGTAGACATGTTAACCAGTCCACCAGTGCTGGCCTACCCAAATTTTGACCTGCCTTTTGTATTACACACGGATGCTTCCAATGAAGGGCTAGGGGCCGTGCTGTATCAACAACAGGACAATAAACTCCGTGTCATTGGATATGGGTCCCGCACAGTAACACCAGCGGAAAAGAACTACCATCTACACTCGGGTAAACTGGAATTTTTGGCACTTAAATGGGCCATCTGTGATAAATTTAGAGACTATCTCTATCATGCTCCAACATTCACAGTTTACACCGATAATAATCCGCTGACCAATGTCCTCAGCACGGCAAGGTTGAACGCGGTTGGGCAGCGCTGGGTGGGAGAGCTAGCAGACTTTTATTTTGACATCAAGTACAGACCGGGAAAAGCCAATGTTGACGCCAATACACTGTCAAGGCACCCCCTGAAACTGACAGACATCATAACAGAGCACACCAAAACACTGTCACCTGAAACTGTGTATGCTGTTTGGCAGGGTAGTAAGGTTTTGTGATGTGCCGTGGTACATCCAACACTCCGAGTAAGGAAATCTTGTTAACTGGGGACAGTTGTGGCACAGTCACTCCCGAAGAAGTCAAAGCAGCACAACGAGATGACCCAGCAATCGGTGAGGTAATCCAGTTGAAAGAACAAGGCTGGACACCAAATGGGAAAGACAAGAATCTCATGACAAAAGAAACGAGGAGATTTCTCTTTGAATGGACAAAATTGGAGATGGAGGATGGGATTTTGTATAGAAAAGCAGGACAGCACTGCCAGTTAGTGCTCCCTCCGCAGTTCAGAGCAATGGTGATTAAAAAGTTGCACAATGAAATGGGACATGTAGGAGTTGAGAAAGTGCTCCATCTGGCTCGTGAATGCTTTTACTGGCCCTCAATGGGGAAGGAGATAGAGGAGTACATAACCACAAAGTGTCCCTGTATACAACAAAAACATCCCCATGTCCATCAAAGAGCACCCATGGGCTCCATTACATCCAGTTCCCCATTTGAGCTGGTCAGTGTGGATTACATGCATCTTGAGCCGAGTAAAGGTGGTTATGAGTTTATTTTTCTGCTTGTCGACCATTTTACACGATTTGCCCAGGCATATCCAACGAGAAATAAGTCAGGCAAAACCGCGGCGGAGAAGATCTTTCAGGACTTCATTCCTCGATTTGGGTATCCCGAGAAACTACACCACGACCAAGGCAAAGAATTTGAAAACCACCTGTTTCAGAGGTTACAACAGCTGTCAGGAATCGCCCACTCCAGAACCACACTATATCACCCTCAGTGTAACCCTGTGGAGAGGCTAAATCGAACAATTCTGCAAATGCTCAGGACTCTAGGGGAAGATAAAAAAAATGAATGGAAAGACTACCTGCCTCACGTTGTGCATGCATACAATTGTACCAGACACGAATCGACTGGCTACTCTCCATTTTTTCTCTTGTACGGCAGACCACCCCGATTGCCTGTCGACTTGCTGTTTAATCTGAAAACCAAAAGAGATGGCCTAAATCAACACACTTTTGCACAGCAATGGGAAGACAGAATGAGACAAGTGTATCAGATTGCAAAAGAGAACAGCCAAAGGTCGTCAGCAAAGGGCAAGAAATACTATGACCGAGAAATAAGAGGGGCCCTCCTTCAACCAGAAGACCGGGTGTTGGTCAGAAACCTTTCAGAAAGAGGCGGCCCCGGGAAGTTGCGTGCATACTGGGAGAAGGATAGTTGAGCCCACTGGTGATGGCCCGGTGTACAGAATACAATCCGAGACAGGTTCCAAGACTCTTCGTGTGTTGCACCGCAACCTCCTGTTGGCTATAAACGACTTACCCTTGGAAGTACCAAATGCTAAAAGAAAAGAGGCAAAGAAAGGAAAACAAAACAAGCAAGCGAGACCTCAACCAGAGAATGAGTCTGAATCAGGTGCCTCAGATGAATAAGTGCATACTTATCGATATGAACTTTGTAAGAACATACCTTGCTACAAATTTGTGACCATTCCACAAACGGAGAGGGAACCTGTGACTCAAACAACCCAAACCAATTTTCAACTTCGCCCGACTGCAATGGAATTCTGTCCTGATGAAACATGTGATTCTTTTGAAAACCAGATTCAGGATTTGGACCAGGAACCCGTGGAGACACCACGATTTGTTCCAAGTCCAAGGTTTCCAATGCCAGATAACAATCAGGAGAGGCTGCCCTCCGAGTGGCGCAGTGGTTAAAGTGCTCGCCCTATCATCCGGAGATCGCTAGTTCAAATCCCGGGTGGTGCTGTAACCTCTCGCAGCCGGAGGTTTAGAGAGAGCTGACTGGCCGAGCTCTCTCAGAGGGGAGGGATGAGAGGTACTTAGTGCTCCCATTTATATATAGTGCATATAGAGGGATGAGAGGTACTTAGTGCTCCCATTATATATATAAATATAAAAGATTTGACCACTCATACAAACGTTAAAAATTTTCAAGAGAAACAATGTTACACAATATTTTTAAATTCATTACAGACTCTGATGTATTTTTGGGCTAACGCTGCAAGTGTTCTTATTTGTTCCTCCTGTAGAGGATGTATTTTGAGATGTTGAATTGCGCTGCTCAGGTCAGAGTTCATTAAACATCACCAGAGCTTGCAGCATTTTCATGTGTTTGTCTCACTTTTCTGCAGGTATGGAAAAATACAGTTTGTTAACCCTTTAAAATGACATTAACTGAGTCATGATGATTTCATTATCCATGTGGAGGCATATAAATGCAATTTGTTCCGATGAATTGTCTGTTTGATACAATTCCAGTATGAGTCAGTAACCAATTAGTGCAATTTGTGAATAGAGACACAGAGACAGCGAAATACCAACAAGCATGTACATAAACTGAGTTTATAAATGTTTTTGATAAGTTGTACATATGGATTGTAATTGCATAAATAAATAAATAAGTTAAATGCACGTTCTCTATAGGAATTAAAGTTAGTGAGTTGAGCCAAAATGGCAGCAAGTGTATTTAAGCTAGAGCCAAGATGGCGTCGGCCGTGTGAAAAATAACGTGAAACAAAATGGTTTAAGGAGAAAGTAACAGTGGATTTCATACTTTGTTTACAATTGTGAACTGAATATGTGAGTAAAAAAAGGGGGTAACCTTTTGTGAATGCAATGTATTGGTTTACATTTATATGAGAGACAGAGACTTTATTTGTACACATGGACAGTCAAAGACGTTTAGTTTATTTGAAATTTAGTTACAATATGGTACTAGAAAACTGTGTTCTTTTTCTTGAAAGTGAATGCACAATTCATGTTATGTTATAATCAAGGAATTGAGAAAGAATGCAGAGTTCATTAAACATCACCAGAGCTTGCAGCATTTTCATGTGTTTGTCTCACTTTTCTGCAGACGCTTAACAGTGTATTCTACTTACCCTTTCGGGTCTCTCCAGCCTGAGAAGGGTAACACTCGCAGCGAGGAAAGGATAGAAGCTGAGAGGAAATTTCCGGCCGAACCCGAATCTATAAGTGGGAAAACAGACACAGCATAGTTATTAAAAGACAACGAGGCATGTAAACAAAAAGGTTGATGGGTGCGTGGTGGTGTGCATGACGTTACTTTAAGTAAAGGACAATTGCTGACTCGGGGTTGCTCCCCCCCACAGTACAGACATAACCCCGCTGCCACTCTCCTCTGTCTCTCTTGGGCCGACAGGCGGGATGAGCTCACGTCCATCGGCTCGGAAGTTGTACCCTCGTGTGGTTCGAGCGGTGGTTGGCTGAGGCTGTTGCGGCTTCGGAGTTCGGATCGCCCATGGAGGGGGTGTGATGACGTTGGCCGCGGAGGTGCTGGTCTAGCTTCATAGCCAGGTTGATGCACTCACTGAGATCCATTCCAGTGTCGCACTCAGTGACACAGTGATGCACTCACTGAGATCCATCCCAGTGTCGCGACACGAGAGTTCTAGCTGGATCTCTGGTTGTAAACCATCCCGGAACCTGGCTAGCAAGCTTCTCTCGCGTAGTCGGCCACTGTGTTGCCTTGCCTCAGCCTCAGCAACTGTTGTTCCCCCGACTTGCCCTGATCGGGGTGGTCAAACACTCCACACTGCGGCGGCCCAGTCCATCACTGGCTCTGTGAGCTGCTGGGTTATGAAGCTTATCTTCTTTTGCTCAGACATATCCGGAAAATCCGCTAGATAGTGCTCACATGCCATGAGGAACCGCTTGCACCCCTCCGGATTCCCCGCATATCTCTCCGGAGGAGGCAAGCGTGGTGGTGACGGCGCAGAGCGCCTGTGCGGAGGAGGGGAGGGCGATCGAGCTGTCGCGAGCTGGCCTACCCTGCATGCCAGATCATTAATGGCTCGCGCCAGGCTGTTGATCTCCCTTTGCTGGCAATGGAGATACTCGTACATTGAGGTGTCGTCATCGGGCAGGGGGGGTCCCTGCTGCATCCTGATTGGTCTGTTCATCTGTCATGTCTCGAGTAACTGAGGGCAGATGCAGATGCAGGGTTTACTGAAGTACTTTGTTGGACTCAACAAAGAAAAAATGTCCAACCACAGGAATCAAGAAAACAAACAACAAAACAAACAAAGGAATGCTCCCCCGGCTGGGTTTTGCAGGTGGGCTGGCAGCGAGAAACTTTAACACGAAAAAAGATCTCGACAGGAATCACGAACTTCAACTGAAACAGACTGAGCTTCCCTCAGCCGTGACCTTGACATTTGTCCTTTTCCAGCCGCACAATGCCGATATACCTCAGTCCTGGGGGAGAGACGGAATGAACATGTATTCTAAACAGACAGACATTAAATCATGGTGTGCACAACGGTGAACAGACAAGTGTGTACAGGTTCGACCGGCATAAGCAGAGAGACACACAGGGAAGACACAGGTGAACTTAATTTGTTTAAACAGTGAAAACAAATACACACGCAGACACACTAGGGGGGGGCAAAGCGCCAGCTCAGTAATCCGGTGAACCCGATCTCTCTCTCCAGGACCGAGGTGGCACAGATGTGACAGTAAGGATTTTTTCAATTTAGATCAAATTGCAAACCAAAAAAATTAACATTTGTATTGCAATAAGTTTTTTTTCAGTTCATGTAATTCAACATGCTATTTTGCTTTGGGGAATTTTGTCACTGTTATACTTCCATATGCATGTCTTTGAACTTTGGGAGGAAATAGGAGTATCCAGAGTAAACCCACCAAGCACAAGGAGAACATGCAAACTCCATGTACACAGACCCGCGGCAGAAATCGAACATGGACCCTGGAGAGGCAAGGCGACCACTAAACTACTGTGCTGCCTAAATCACAATTCAGTGGTTCTAAAATCATGAAAGCTGGATTCGAAAAGAGTTTTCGAAAACTTTACATTAATGTTTTTTAAGATGATAAATGTTTAAATGTGTTTATTTCAAAGTTTAAACGTTGCATGAATATTTACAATAAACTTTTATAGTTTTGTATCTGTAAAATCTTTGATATCTTTCAAAGATCTCTTCTCTTATAACTTACTAGAGGTTACCACCTGCATACATGAAGTTTAACCATACCTCCCCAGGCATGCAGATCCTAATGCCTCTGTGCTACCATTACCTGCGAATGGAGTGTGCGGTCAACTTGCTTTCGTCAGCCCCTACTTCTGCCTGTTATGCACTGGTCACTGTAGACACTCTCCAGTCTAATCCAGGGTTTCAGTAGCCCTGAGCTCAGCCTAATGTACCCATCTTCATTGCAGACGACGTTGCCAACTATTACAATTAGTGTGGAAACGGGCTCGTATTCCAAAAACACTGGTAAACCAAATAGACTTTTCCCATAAGAAATAATGAAAACTCAAATTATTCGTTCTACAGCCCAAAACAATAAATACATAAAATAATTATTACGACATATAAAGTAAAAATAAAACAAATTAACCTGCACTTAACATTTTTTAAAAAGTACAAATAAATCCAGACAGGATCAGTATGGGTCAGTATGGACAAAAACTACAAGTTGCAGGCATCATAAACCCTCATTCCCACATCAAAATATATAGTATGTAAAGTAAAGTGACACAAACCTGCACATAATCATGGCGCATATCCTTGATTCTGACACTGTTCCTCTCAAATGGCACCCTGTATAGCTGCTTCATTCTGAAGTTCTGTTTCTGTAGGATGCGACTTATTGTAGAAATTCTGACCCTGTTGATATTGCTGAATACATTTTCATCTGCAATTATGCTCTGTTGCAACTCACAAAGTCGGATTGCATTATTTTCTCGCACCATTTCAGTAATGGCAAGCTCTAATATAATATAATATATACAGATATAATCAGTGCTTTCTTTTTTTAACACACTGAAAAAAAAAACATCAATTCAAAGAGTTCAGTAACTTAAATTCCACTTCACTATAAAGTATAAAGACTGTCAATGAAGGTATCAAACTGTTCTCATAAATCCAAAAGAAAATGGCATATGAATTCTTTTGGGGAACAAATCCTCGGTTCTCTATTCCAAAAATAACAGTTCAGTTTTTAAACTCCTTGAGAAGAAAAGAATTATCCGCTTACCGGATTTCAGTAGAAAATGAATGAAAGTATCATCACTAACACCACTCGAGTTATGGATGGAGCGCTGAAAGATGTCCATATAGACATGGCACGATCTCATCTCACGATCGCCCAAAAGATTGTCCCCCTGATCCCGAAGGCCACAGCTTGATCCAATGAGGCTGCAATCCAGTTTGGCAAAGATCAGCACAAAACAATTAATACCACTCACCCAATCTAACGTATTTGTCAGCTCTCCTCGCAAAAATAAGTGTCTTAATTCATACGTTTTGAGTTTGTATGAACTCGTGGTTTCTTGTGGTAAAATCCACAAGAAAACCATAGGAGTTCTCACTCAACCACTAAACAAACTCTAAAAAGTTTTTAGAACACATGGCTCACTGCTACACCTCTCTACTACAGTCTCTCTCTCTCTCTCTCTCTGCACATCACTACGCACACATACACAGGGCCAGAAAATGGCGGTGCCCATGTAAAATTTCAAAATAAAAGCCTTTACAAAATAGAACTCGTAGATCCCCTACATTCCCCCCAGCTAAACCGTGCCATAACATTGGACTTTCCTTCAGCGACACAATCCCTACAAAAAACAGAGAGGTAACAGTTAAGTATCTTGCACGCATGGAAACCCAAACAGCACCAAAAAAAACTTTGAACATTTTTCAATTATAGATTTTGAAATAAAGCACATTATGAGAAACTTGTAAAACATTCAGATTTGTACAGTTACTTTAACTCATAGTCAGTCCTATACCTAACAGGTAAGGTACTCCTGTTTGAACGTTGTGAACGTCCTGGTTCAAAAACACTTTCAGCCTCACTCTCTGCATCAGATCCACCAGAATCCACCGACTCAAGTACAGACTGACTTACTGAATCATCACTTGAGCTATCATCATCAGGTTCCCCATTACCTACAGTAAATGCAATTCAGCCACGTTTTCCTTATCTCTCATGTTCGTAGGTATGTTAGTAGCTAGTGTATCAAAAGGAATTGCAAAAGCATCTGGATCTTCCGAATTAGCGTGTGCCTGACCTGTGTGCGCTCTAGATTGATGTCTAGGTGTGCAAGGTGGTAGTGATGACTGGAAGGTCCAATGCATAAGGATCCCTGTGTACTACTTTGCATGGGCCCCCTCTCTCTGGGCTAATAGTGAAGACTGGGGTATCTGCGTGATTCTGTTTCACCACAATGTAAGGCAGAGGTCCCCAATGATCTTGAATTTTATTTCTTCCCTTATGGGAATGGTTCCGTAACAGAACATGGTCACCAGGCCTCACAAGTGAGCCATGTGATATGCGATCATATGCTCAGTTTCTGCGTCTTGAGACATCTTGTACTGCTGTGTTGGCCACTTCAACAGCTATCTTCAATCTGTCATGATGGCTTTTTACTCAGTCATCAAAATTGTCAACTCCACTCTCCTCCAAGTCCCTCCCAATAAGTATGTCCATCGGCATTCGGTTAACATTAAGTAAAATGGAGGATAGCCAGTTGAAGAGTGGGTCCGGCTATTGTATGCCATAACCAGTTCGGGTAGGTATTGCTTCCAATTCCTTTTCTTATCTGGGGGTAATGTTCGTAACATGTCATGCATGGTTCTATGAAATCTTTCACACTGAGAGTTACCCTTCGTGTGGTATGGAGTTGTATGACTCTTTCCAATTCCATAGATCTTACGCAGCTCCCTGATGACATTGGCTTCGAAGCAACGACCTTGATCAGAGTGTAGTTGGGCTGAACATCCATAGTGGGCAAACTACTGCTGCACAATGGCTTTTGCTGTGGTGTGGGCCGTCTGGTTCCTGGTTGACACTGCCACAGTGAAACTAGTGAACATGTCAGTTAAGGCTAGAACATTCTCATATCCTCCCACAGATTCTCCAAGTATAATCCATTGCGAGGACTTCCAGTGGTGCAGATACATTGGTGCATGTCATTGGAGCTCGAATTTTAAGGAAAATATTGTTCGCATGGACCTCTTACATTCCTGGATCCAACTTTGAACATTGCTAGACATAGTCGGCCAGTAATAGCTTTGCCTCATGCGTTCCTATGTGCTCCTCTCTCCAAAGTGGCCACAATGATCATGCTGACATAGACTTTGTAGAGCCTGGATGTTGGGACCACCAACTGACAGATTTCTTTCCCGTCTCTGGGGTTAAAGATGGTTCGGAATAACACCCCCTTCTTTATCTTGAGTCGTATGAATTGTCTGGCTAGGATCTTTAACCCAGCGTTCATGCTGCGTTGCTTGACTGTACTCAGATTCTTGTTGGTCGTTACAGCATGATAGACAAGACTTATATTTGGGTCAGCTTTTTGCAACTCTTCTATGTCAGTCCAACTATGTCCAGGGACTCTTCTGATCACTGACACTTGAGCTGATGCGTGTTCTTTCTGCTGCTTTTCGACAACTGGCCACAAGCATGCACGCATCTCATCTGAGTTCATTTTAAGTCTTTAGCAGAGTCTACTTGCTCAGGCTTCTCAACGGATGGGATCCTTGATAACACGTCTGCATTTATATTTTGTCGTCTTGGCTTGTAGGAGACTTCAAAATTAAACTCCGCTAACAGAGCCACCCACCATTGTTTGACAGCTCCTAGGTTGGCCATCTCTAGGTATCACTACTCTCTAGGTATCACTACTCAACCCACTGACTCCTCCTGCCCCTTCCTCTCTGACTGCTGACGATTTTGCCACGTTCTATGATGGGAAAATTGCAGCCAGTCCTTCGCTCCCAACCAAACTCCTACAGCAGAACATCAGGACCTTCCCTTCCCTCCCTTAGCAGAATTCTCCAACCTGTCATCTGATGAGATTCAGCAGATCATCTCGTCATCTAACCCCACCACCTGTTCTTTAGACCCAATCCCTTCCACAATACTCCAGGCCATCTCACGAGACCTCCTTCCCTTCACCACAACCATCATCAACCATTCCATATCATCTGGTCATGTTCCTGCTGCTTTTAAGACAGCAAGGGTTATTCCCATCCTCAAGAAACCCTGCCTGGACCCATCAGAAATTAACAACTATCATCCGGTATCACTTCTCTCTTTTATTTCCAAAATTCTTGAAAGGACTGTTTATAACCAAATGTCTCTTTATCTCTCACAGAACAACCTTAATGATCCCAACCAATCTGGATTCAAAGTGGCACATTCCACAGAGACTGCCCTTCTGTCAGTCACTGAGAAGCTCCATGCTGCTAGATCTGCTAAACTATCATCTGTCCTGATCCTCCTGGACCTGTCAGCTGCATTTGACACAGTGAACCACAAGATTCTATTATCTATTCTTACAAGCCTTGGTATTTGTGGAACAGCGTGGCAATGGTTTGCTTCTTACCTAGAAGATAGGTCGTATGAGGTGACATGGAGGGGATCTACATCTGCCCCATGTAGACTCTCTACTGGTGTCCCGCAGGGCTCAGTACTTGGTCCTCTTCTGTTCTCCCTCTCTACCCGGTCTCTTGGTAAGGTCATATCATCGCATTGATTTTCATACCATTGTTATGCAGAAGACACTCAACTTATTTTCTCCTTTCCTCCCTCTGACACTCATCAGCTCATCAGCTGAAACTCAATCTGAGTAAAACCAAACTGTTGTTAAGTCCTGGTGACCCCAGGTCAAGATCTCGTGATATCCATGGACAACAATCAAATCACTCCTTCAGTCACTGCCCGCAATCTTGGGGTAACCATGGACAATCATCTATCATTTTCCCCACACATCGCTAACCTTACTCGCTCTTGTAGATTTCTTCTCTACAATATCAGAAGAATCCGCCCATTTCTTTCTTCACAGGCTACTCAGGTGCTTGTCCAGTCCCTTGTTATTTCAAGACTGGACTACTGCAACTCACTCCTGGCTGGCCTGCCTCTGTCCACGACTTGTCCTCTGCAACTGATCCAGAATGCAGCAGCACGTCTCATTTTTTAACCTTCCCAAGAACCTTCCCAAGTTCTCCCACACCACCCCACTCCTCCGCTCCCTGCACTGGTTTCCTGTAGCTGCCCGCATCAAATTCAAAACACTGATGCTTGCCTACAAAGCTAAAAATGGCCCAGCACCCACTTACCTCTCTGCTCTAATCACACCACACACTGCGCCGCGTTCCCTCCAATCTTCCAGCACTGATCGCCTCATTCCACCATCTCTCAGGGATCGAGGGCGGCATTCATCCAGACTCTTTTCTGTTCTGGCACCTAGGTGGTGGAACGAACTTCCTCTAGATGTCCGTACAGCAGAGACTTTGACGATCTTTAAACGACGACTCAAAACTTATCTATTTCTCCAGTACTTACAGGACTCAGTCCTGGCTTGTCATTGACTTAATACGGCCCCAAGACCATGCATACTTCCATCAGTCGTGAGTATAAAAGGCTGACTGAAATCTTGGTATGAAAGAAGCCTATTAAACACAGCCTATTAAACAGAATATCTAGTCTTTGATAATGACTATCAAAGTCTTTTGAAAAGACAACAATGTCATCGAGGTAGATAAGCAGTACATCAAACGTCAGATCACCAAGCACAGGCATTGAAATGTTGCTGGGGCATTGCAAAGTCCAAATGGCATTCTGGTCCATTCAAATAGACCAAAGGGAGTGGCGACTGCTGTCTTCGCTCTGTCTTTCTCACTCATTCCAACTTAGAAATAGCCAGAGGTAAGATCAAGGGTAGAAAACAGTTGCACATTCCCCAATGCATCCAGCAACTTCTCCACACGAGGGAGAGGAAAAGCATCTTTGCAAGTCTGTCAAACGCAAACGACGAAGTAGCGAAGAGGTAGATACGGACGCAGAGAAGCAGAGGTGGTCTTGAGACGCTTGGGTTGAGTGAACCGGAAGCTGCGTGTCGTGGAGAGACGAGAAGCAGAGCCGTGGTTGCGAAGTGAAAGCTAGAATTCAAAGCCATTACATCCGTCAGCGAGACCGTTGAGCCAAAACACGAAGCAAAGCCACAGTCGAGGAATGAAAGCGAGAGTTCAAAGCCGTTAAATCCGTCAGTGAGAGCATTGAGCCAAAACGTGAAGCGAAGCCATAGTCGAGGAGCGAAAGCGAGAGTTCAACTTATCAAACTAATCACTAATCCAAAATGTGAGATGGGAATCGGAAAAACAGGAAAACAAAGCGGAGTCGGCAATGACCTGGATGCTTGCAGCAGGCTTCATCTGGCTCAAAACCATGTCCGTTTGCAGCGGCGGACAAAATGTTGGACCAAGGAGACCTCTACCTCCTGCTCTTGGGTTGGAAACAGAGGTTGCTGGTAGCCCAGACAGCACTGGAATGGCGAGAACCCTGTGGAAGCAGATAACAGGGAGTTGTGAGCGTATTTGACCCACGGGAGGAACTTACTCCAGATGGTGGCATCGTGCGTGGCCATAAACCGGAGAGCAACCTCCATTGCATAGTTCTTTTATTCCGTTTGGCCGTTGGATTGGAGATGAAAGCCTTCCAGGAGCAGGAGGTGAATTGCGGGCCTCGATCTGAAACTACAGGTCTTTCTCAAAAAATTATCATATTCTGATAAAGTTCATTATTTTCTGTAATGTACTGATAAACATTAGACTTTCATATATTTTAGATTCATTACACACAACTGAAGTAGTTCAAGCCTTTTATTGTTTTAATGTTGATGATTTTGGCATACAGCTCATGCAAACGCAAAAAATCTCAAAGAATTAGCATATCATGAAAAGGTTCTCTAAACGAGCTATTAACCTAATCATCTGAATCAACTAATTAACTCTAAACACCTGCAAAAGATTCCTGAGGCTTTTAAAAACTCCCAGCGGTTCATTACTCAAAACCGCAATCATGGATACGACTGCCGACCTGACTGCTGTCCAGAAGGCCATAATTGACACCTCAGTGGGAAGTCTGTGGGAAGGAAAAAGTGTGGCAGAAAACGCTGCACAATGCGAAGAGGTGACCGGACCCTGAGGAAGATTGCGGAGAAGGCTCGATTTCAGACCTTGGAGGACCTGCAAAAGCAGTGGACTGAGTCTGGAGTAGAAACATCCACAGCCACCATGTACAGGCGTGTGCAGGAAATGGGCTACAGGTGCCGCATTCCCCAGGTCAAGCCTCTTTTGAACCAGAAACAGCGGCAGAAGCGCCTGACCTGGGCTACAGAGAAGCAGCACTGGACTGTTGCTCAGTGGTCCAAAGTACTTTTTTCGGATGAAAGCAAATTTTGCATGTCATTCGGAAATCAAGGTGCCAGAGTCTGGAGGAAGACTGGGGAGAGGGAAATGCCAAAATGCCTGAAGTCCAGTGTCAAGTACCCACAGTCAGTGATGGTCTGGGGTGCCATGTCAGCTGCTGGTGTTGGTCCACTGTGTTTTATCAAGGGCAGGGTCAATGCAGCTAGCTATCAGGAGATTTTGGAGCACTTCATGCTTCCATCTGCTGAAAAGCTTTATGGAGATGCAGATTTCATTTTTCAGCATGACCTGGCACCTGCTCACAGTGCCAAAACCACTGGTAAATGGTTTACTGACCATGGTATTACTGTGCTCAATTGGCCTGCCAACTCTCCTGACCTGAACCCCATAGAGAATCTGTGGGATATTGTGAAGAGAAAGTTGAGAGACGCAAGACCCAACACTCTGGATGAGCTTAAGGCCGCTATCGAAGCATCTTGGGCCTCCATAACACCTCAGCAGTGCCACAGGCTGATTGCCTCCATGCCACGCCGCATTGAAGCAGTGATTTCTGCAAAAGGATTCCCGTCCGAGTATTAAGTGCATAACTGAACATAATTATTTGAAGGTTGACTTTTTTTGTATTAAAAACACTTTTCTTTTATTGGTCGGATGAAATATGCTAATTGTTTGAGATAGGAATTTGGGGTTTTCATGAGCTGTATGCCAAAATCATCAATATTAAAACAATAAAAGGCTTGAACTACTTCAGTTGTGTGTAATGAATCTAAAATATATGAAAGTCTAATGTTTATCAGTACATTACAGAAAATAATTAACTTTATCAGAATATGCTAATTTTTTGAGAAGGACCTGTATGTCAGTAGGGAGACCATGAAGACGAAAAACATTGAGGATCAGTTGTTCTGCTGTCTCTTTGGCAGAGGGGAGGTTGGGAAGTGGAACCAGATTGACGAACTTGGAGAAACAATCAACAATGGGCATAATACACGTGTTCCCATCTGACGAAGGTAGCCCTGTTACGAAATCCAGCAAAATGTGAGACCTGGGGCGGTGCGGTATGGGTAAGGGTCTGAGGAGGCCAGCCAGTGGACGGTTGTCGTGTTTACAGTGGGCGCAGATGTTGCAGGCTGCCACAAAGCTGGAATTATCCCTCCCCAAAGTGGGAAACCAGAAGTGCTGCTGAATGATGAAGAGGGTTCGGTCAGAGCCTGAGTGGCAGGACAATCTGGATCCATGGCCCCATTCAAGGACCTGTGAGCGTAGACTGAGGGGAACAAAGAGACAATCTGGAGGAACATTGCTTGGGCCAGGCTTCTGGGTCAGTGCCTGCTTAACTTTAGTTTCAATGTCCAGTTCCACGGCTGTGATTAGACAAAGAGAGGGCAGGACCACGTCGCATGGCATTGAGTCATGGGGAAAAGAGAACTGACGCAAGAGAGCATCAGGCTTGGTGTTCATGGAGCCTGGCCGGTAGGACAGGACAAAGTTGAACCTGGAGAAAAATAGAGACAGAGTCTGTCGGGCATTTAATTTTTTGGCACTATATAAATATTCAAGGTTCCTGTGATCGGTCCATACTAGAAATGGGAGCTCCATCCCCTTCAGCCAATGTCTCCACTCCTTTAGCGCTAACTTGATGGCTAGTAGTTCCCAGAAAAATGAACAAGGATTGTTATCTTGTGGCGACCTCTGGGAGAGGATCCCTCCAACGCCGGTGTTGGACGCATCTACCTCCACCACGAATTGGCAAAACGGGTTGGGGATGATCAGTATTGGAGCTGAGGTGAACCTTCTCTTAAGGTTGGAGAAGGCTCTCTCCGCCTCCTTGTTCCAACAGAAGCATGTCTTGGAGGACTTCAGAGAGGTTTAAGGAGCGGCAATGGAGCTGTACCCTCGAATGAACTGGCGGTAGAAATTGGCAAAGCCCATAAATCATTGGAGGTCTTGTTGTGAGACTGGGTTGGCCAGTTGGAGACCGCCTAAACCTTGGCCGGTTCCATCTCCAGCCCGAGGGAGAGATGACGAAGCCTAGAAAGGTGGTAGATGTGTGAAATTCACATTTCTCTGCTTTGGCATACAAATTGTTCTCTAAGAGTCTCTGTAACACCTGGCAAACGTGACGCCGATGCTCCTCCAGGTCGCAAGAAAATTTTATAATGTCATCTAGATAGATAATATGTAAAGGTTCAGGAAGGCTCTGAGTACATCATTTATCTGGCTCTGGAAGACGGCAGGGGCGTTGGTGAGACCAAATGGCACTACCAAGTATTCATAATGCCCAGTCGGGGTGTTGAAGACGGTCTTCCACTCGTTGCCCTCCCTAATTCGGGCGAGATGGTATGGATTGTGCAAGTCTAGCTTAGTGAAGATGGTGGCTCCCTGATGAGGCTCAAAGGCTGTAGACATGAGCAGTAAGGGGTAGCAGTTCCTGACTGTTATTGCGGTGAGCCCTCTGTAATCTATGCATGGACGAAGGCATGCATCTTTTTTTTGACAAAGAAAAACCCTGCTTCAGTGGGTGAGGAGGATGGATGGATGATACCAGCAGCGAGAGACCTCGTTCTCGTTCATGGCTTCTTGCTCTTGATGTGTCAAAGAGTAAAGAAGACTCTTTGGAGGAGCGGTACCAGGAAGGAGGTCAATGGGACTATCATCAGGACAATGAGGAGGAAGCGACGTGGATTGAGTCTTGTTAAAAACCATCTTGAGATCGTGGTACTCAG
Source organism: Clarias fuscus (assembly GCA_030347435.1). NCBI lineage: Eukaryota > Metazoa > Chordata > Actinopteri > Siluriformes > Clariidae > Clarias > Clarias fuscus. Next base: position 26,559,102 of record CM059216.1, read on the forward strand.
CGGGAACATTGGAGATATTAAGGGGATCGTCACGTGTAACTGGAGTGGAAGACAGAGGGAGTGCTGAGAGAAGATGACCTGGAACATGAAGTGCTCCAGCCCGTGATGGTGTGCTTAGTCTGTATGAAGCGGTAGCCAGGGAAGACCGAGAACTGAAGCAGCATGGGATCTCTCAATAACCAACAGGCAGATCTCCTCAGAGTGGTTTCCTGAAATTCGTAGTGTAAGAGGACGGGTTTGCTGTGTGATGGCAAGGTTCTACTTGAACACATGGGACCTCTAACGCCCTAGCTGTAGTGGCGCTGATCAGGTTACGGCCAGAACCGGAGTCGATGAGGGCCTGAACCTGGTGAGCTTGGCCGCAGACGATTAACGTAGCAGGGATTAGGGGACGTGGTTCTGGAAGTCTGTCTAAAAGAGCGCCCTCTAGTGCTCCCAGCCTAATAAAAAGGGTGCCTCCTTTTAACGGGCAGTTCTTAAGTAGATGTCCTGAGGCTCCGCAGTAGAAAAGGCTCTCTCCAGGTGACGCCGACGCATCTGCTCCTCTGAGATTCGAGTCCTGTCTAACTGCCTGGGCTCCTCCTGATCATTCTGTCTTGGAGGAAGGGGCCCGTGAGCCGTCATGGGGGGGTGCTATCAGGGGGCGATCTCCTGGAGATCCGCCTTGAACAGAAGCGTGCGTCGACCCGACCAGCAAGATCCATGAGTCCGTTAAGGTCAGCAGGTAGGTGATGACAGGGGGCCGAAATTCAATGGCGTAATCATAAGCAAAGCGTGTTCCTTGGTGAAGTCTTAACAACCTGCTCCCGGCCTCCCTGCTGACATGAGAGCGATCAGAAACCCTCTTCATGTTACAACGTGGGTCGTGGGCATCCCAGAGAGCTGTGCTCCACTCCCGGGCTCTGCCTGTAAGAAGGGTGATGACATAGGCTACGCGCGACCGACCGAGGAGAAGGTGGAGGCTTGTAGCTCAAAAATCATTGAGCACTGATATCCAGGGCCAGCCTCATCCTGTCGTACTCTGCTGGATCCATTACGTGTGGTCAGATTATTCTGTTGGGCGAGAACGACAAAGTGATCCTGAGATGCTTGGGCTGGGTGAACCGGAAGTTGTGTGTCGTGGAGAGACAAGAAGCAGAGCCATCATCGAGAAGCGAAAGCGAGAGTTCAAAGCATTAATTCTGTCAGTGAGAGTGTTGAGCCAAAACGCGAAGCGAAGTCGTAGTCGAGGAACAAAAGCCAGAGTTCAAAGCCATTAAATCCGTTGCTGAGAGTGTTCAGCCAAAAGATGAAGCAAAGTCGTAATCGAGGAGTGAAAACAAGAGTTCAAAGCCACAATAATCTGGCAGCGAGAATCTGGCGAGAATTCCTTATGAGCTGGAAGAAATCAGCGCCGAATGAGAAACCGGTGTGCAGGCGGGGGCGGTCCAGGGGCGTGTAAGGAGAGATGACAGTGTGGGAAAACATGGCCATGTGATGAGAGGCATAACAGCGTGGCAAAGAAAATGTCAAGGGATGAAAGCAGACCTTGAGCGTGGTGTGTGCGTGACACTGCTGCACAGCCTTAACATGCAATGCACCCTCCTTCTCCTTGAATGCCACAAGTTCCTTCGGCACAACTTCCTGTGGCTTGCACAGGGCAGCAATCCTACATCAGGTCAGGAGAACATTTGCACTTATGACACCATGACTATACCTGTTCATCCTTCTTCACATCTTTATTAGCTATGAAAAAATTCTTAAGATCACTCAACACATTCATCCCAACAATGCCAGGTAATTCTGTTCCATTGGGATTGCTCTCCTTGATTACAAACATGCACTTTCCAGACATCATCTTCCCCTTACATTTAATATCTGCTTCCAAACATCCTATGATGGGGAATATGAAGGCCATTGGCTGCAGTGAGGTGGACCCAGTGTCAGGGGTAACCCCTAGAGGGCGCCTAGCGCCCAGAGATTTGTGTTGTAGTTTGTTTTGTTTAACTTCATTTCCCATGTTGCAACTCCGTCAGGTGACATGGGCGCTCACCTGAACCGAGTTGGTTATTAGTTTTATTATAAATAGTTTGGTTTCTTTGAGTTTCTTGTCTTGCATCTGTTCATTTAAACCTTATTTTATATCTGTAAAGTCTTAGTTCATGGTTCCCTGAAGTGCTACGCAGACCTTGGTTCTTTGGTTCTGTTTTTGCATTAATTTACCTATTTGTTTCACTTTTGTTATTTGTGTTAAATAAACATCGTTTCCTTTAAAACCTGGACCTCTGCATTTATGCCTCGCACCCCCGTAACCTGACACCCAGTTAGCGGATGACAGCACAACTTCTCCAAAGTGAGTCTTAAAGTGTGACTCTGTGATAGTGGTCACCTCCGACCCAGTGTCCAAAAGTCATATAGCCTTGACACCAGCGATCCATAATTCAATTGTTAAACAATCTTCAAAAGCATTCTCACAGAGGTTCTTAGAGAAATTCTTTATACCACAGTCTGCAGTCTGACTCCTAACAACAGATGGACCTGGACATTCTGGCAATAAAGTATCCTGATTTGCTGCCTATGCAATTTCCATTTGTTTTAGAGATGGGACTCTGGCCTGAGAACAATGTCGGCTTGTGTGCCCTGGCTCACCACAGGTCATCTACTTTTTGTCTTACTCTCCCTTCCTAGTGGTTTGACTTTCTCTTTGCTGTTTACCATCTGAAAGAGTTCCTCTTGTTGGGCTGCAATCTGTTGAACAGCTTCGTGGAGCATCTCTAGGGAGAAAGGCACTGAAGGACTCTCCACTGCAGCAGTAGCATTAACAGCACCACGTGAATGAGTCAGGTTCCTCGGATTACTTGGAGCTTGCACCTCCTCTTCTTCCAACCAAGTAATTGCTTCCTGCATGAGCTGGATAAATGTCAGATTCATCTTGGCTTTGATTCTCCTCTTAATTTTACGTCGCAGTGAATCAGCTTTGAGGCCCAAAACGAGCCGTTCCTTCAACGCGGCATCAGCATCAGGAACCCGGGATGGCTCACGACTTTGGATGGCACTCAACTTCTCTTGCAGGTTGTAAGCATAAGAACGGATAGTTTCACCAGGCATTTGTTTGCGTTCATAGAACTCTTTTAATCTACTACCAATAGGCAGTTTGTCTCCATAAGTCTCATCCAAGGCATCAAAGATTTCATCCACAGACCTCTCATTTTTGTTGAGCATAAACTTGACTGTTATTTTAGCCTCATCTTTTAAATACTGCTTAACAAACTCAATTTTGTCTTCTTCAGGAATATTCATCACCTTAAGGGCAGACTTCATTGAACTTATCCATTCCTCCACACTCAACTCACCAGGTCTGGATCGACATGCACTAAACTCTGGGAGTTTACGATCTCTAGGGATGTAAATGGTGGATGGTGTTCGCTGGGCAACAGCCTGCTGTTCGATAACACTCTTAGCAAGGGAAAGCGCTCCCCTCTGTTCAGCTCTGACCTGTTCTAACATTCCAGCCAGCTCATTGAACCGTCTTTGCCCAATCGTGGTCGAGGTTCCCATGACATAGTGATGGTCCGTCTGTATCTTGCCTGCTTGTTTGCATTTGGTCTCTATAAAACAGGTGACTGATCATTTTCATGGTCACAACAGTTTATAAAAAAGGAAAAAGAAACATAAGCATGATGATAATAAAATTACTGTCAATAATCATCAGTAACTATTGACCATGCATAAAGACAACAGAAACTTTTGCAATGTCATACAACGATTTATACTTTTTGCATTACGATTTACATTTACACCTTAATCTCACAAACATCTGTAAACTACATGAGGCAGAATTTTAGGCACTGGGCGCTAATAACAATGTAGATAGCAGTGTCATAAGCTAACCAAAAACTCAACCAAATAGCTACCATAACATGAACCCATCCAAAACGGTGTGAAATATATTATAAACATTTACACCACAGCTGATACTGAAAACCATCTGTAATCTACATACTGTACGGCATTAGCTTAGCCACCTGTGAGCTAACCTGTTTGTGCTAAGCTACATAAGGCAGTATGTTAGAATGATTTAGCAGTGTTATCTACACGCTAACCAAACCATGTAAGTGACATTAATGTTTCACATAAACTGGCAAAAGCTTGTGGGAAAGTGAGGAAAAATTAATTAATATTAGTTTTATATTATCAGAATAAGGATTATATAAGATTTAAAAACTTACCCATGGTAACAGCTTGCTGCATTCTCCCCCTTCATTCTCTGTTGGAGTCTTAGTGTTGTTCTGAGGTAAATTTAAACTCCTCCCACTGTCCAGAACATTCTGTAGAGCTTCAGAAACCTGTACAGTGCCTAACATCTCCCACACGCCCAGGAACATTATCGGATCTACTGTGTGTGTGTGTGTGTGTGTGTGTGTGTGTGTGTGTGTGTGTGTGTGTGTGTGTGTGTGTGTGTGTGTGTGTGTGTGTGTTTACAGTCGTGGCCAAAAGTTTTGAGAATTACATAAATAGTGGAAATTGGAAAAGTTGCTGCTTAAGTTTTTATAATAGCAATTTGCATATACTCCAGAATGTTATGAAGAGTGATCAGATGAATTGCATTGTCCTTCTTTGCAAAGAAGCAAAGGAAATGCGTGCAGCCATCATTGCGTTGCATAAAAATGGCTTCACAGACAAGAATATTGTGGCTACTAAGATTGCACCTAAATCAACAATTTATATGATCATCAAGAACTTCAAGGAAAGAGGTTAAATTCTTGTTAAGAAGGCTTTAGGGCGTCCAAGAAAGTCCTGCAAGCGCCAGGATCGTCTCCTAAAGAGGATTCAGCTGCGGGATCATTGTGCCACCAGTGCAGAGCTTGCTCAGGAATGGCACCAGGCAGGTGTGAGCGCATCTGCACGCACAGTGAGGCAAAGACTTTTGGAAGATGGCCTGGTGTCAAAAAGGGCAGCAAAGAAGCAACTTTCTCTCCAAAAAAAAAACATCAGGGACAGATTGATCTTCTGCAAAAAGTATGGTGAATGGACTGCGGAGGACTGGGGCAAAGTCATATTCTCAGATGAAGCCTCTTTCCGATTGTTTGGGGCATCTGGAAAAAGGCTTGTCCGGAGAAGAAAAGGTGAGCACTACCATCAGTCCTGTGTCATGCCAACAGTAAAGCATCCTGAGACCATTCATGTGTGGGGTTGCTTCTCATTCAAGGGAGTGGGCTCACTCACAAAACACAGCCATGAATAAAGAATGGTAATAAAAAAACACCCTCCAACAGCAACTTCTTTCAACAATCCAACAACAGTTTGGTGAAGAACGATGCATTTTCCAGCACGATGGAGCACCGTGCCATAAGGCAAAAGTGATAACTAAGTGGCTCGGGGACCAAAACGTTGAAATTTTGGGTCCATGGCCTGGAAACTCCCCAGATCTTAATCCCATTGAGAACTTGTCCTCAATCCTCAAGAGGCGGGTGGACAAACAAAAAGTTTTTTTTTTATTAAAAACGCGGTACTGACAAGCAGCCTGCATCCTTTGATCAAAGTAGGCGTGGCGGATCGTAAGATACTAACAGTTCACTCGGATACTGCGGCGCGAAACCTTTTAATGCTTTATATGTCAAAAGTAGTATTTTAAAATCAATGTGAAATTTCACAGGGAGCCAATGAAGTGTAGATAAGATAGGGGTGATGTGCTCGTATCTTCTGGTTTTAGTGAGGACTCTCGCTGCTGCATTCTGAACTAACTGAAGCTTGTTTATGCACCTGGTAAGGCATTACAATAGTCCAACCTAGATGTGACAAAAGCATGAACTAGTTTTTCTGCATCGTTTAGTGACAATATATTCCTTACCTTGGCAGTATTTCTGAAGTGAAAGAATGCTATCCTGGTGATATTGTCTACATGAGCTTCAAATGAAAAACTAGAATCAATAGTCACACCAAGGTTTTTTACTGTTGCACTAGATAGAACAGAAAGGCCATCTAAAATTACAGTGTGATCTTGCTTCTAGCTGCATGCGGTCCTATGACTAGAACTTCTGTCTTATCAGGAATAAGCAGAAGCAAGTTAGTTAGCATCCAGTCTCTTATATCCTTTACACATTGCTCAACTTTAGCAAGCTGGTTTCTCTCATCTGGTTTTGCTGAGACGTATAACTGTGTGTCGCCAGTATAACAGTGAAAATTAATATCACGCTTACGGATTATGTTGCAAAAAAGCAGTGGGCCTAAAATCAAACCCTGTGGGACACCAAACTCCACTAGTGAATATGCAGAATAATCACCATTTAAATCTACATACTGATAACGATCAGTCAAATAGGATCTGAGCCAGGAGAGGGCTGTTCCCTTAATTCCAACTACATTTTCTAATCTGTGAAGGAGAATACTATGATCAATTGTGTCAAAAGCTGTACTGAGGTCGAGTAACACAAGAATAGTTACGCAACCCTGATCAGAGGCCAATAGGAGGTCATTTACTACTTTAATGAGTGTTGTCTCTGTGCTGTGATGAGGCCTAAATCCTGATTGATACAGTTCATGTATGTTATTTCTATGTAGATATGAGCATAGCTGCTCCGCAACTATGTTTTCCAGAATCTTAGAGATAAAGGGGAGGTTTGATATCGGCCTGTAATTGGACAGCTGACCGGGGTCGAGGTTAGACTTCTTAATTATCGGTTCAATAACTGCTAATTTAAAAGATTTTGGAACATACCCAATGCTGATTGAAGAATTAATTATTTTCAACAGTGGTTCTGTTATTTCTGGCACTATCTGTTTGAGAAAATGTGTCGGTATGGGATCTAATATACAGGTTGATAAATTTGCAGAAGAGATGATTGAAATTAGTTCATTCTCTTCAAGGGGAGTAAAGTATTCTAAGTTCCGATCTGACATGGTTAGTTTAACATCTGCATCAATTACATTGTCCGGCTTCAAAGCCTTAATTTTATGCCTAATGTTTACAATTTTATTATTAAGGAAGTTCATGAAGTCCTCACTACTGTATGTTGTTGTTGTGGAGATTTCTGTAGTGGTCTTATTTCTGGTTAATTTGGGTATGGTGTTAAATAAAAATCTAGAATTATTTTTGTTATTTTCTATAAGAGTGGAGAGATATGTTGATCTAGCTATACTAAGAACTTTTAGTTCAGGATGCTCTCCTTCCATGCTATTTGAAATACTAACAATTCGGTTTGACGCCATTTACGTTCTAATTTCCGAGCAGCCTGTTTTAAACTGCGTGTGTGATCATTATACCAGGGAGTGAGTTTCTTATCTCTAATCAATTTCCTTTTAACTGGAGCTACATTATCTAAGGTATAACGGAATGTCGACTCTAAATATTCAGTTGCCTGATTGAGTTCTGTGGAGTCAGATGACGATCCAGTCAAAATTGGTAACTATGGGAGATTACTGATAAAGCTCTGTGTGGCATTCGATGTGAATGTACGTTTAATACGGTAGCTCTGCGCTGTGCGTACATTATTACTATGACAAACATTAATTGAGACAAGATAGTGATCTGAGATAACTTCAGACAGTGGAATTGTGAATAAATTCCTTATACTTAATCCAAAGAATAATATTAAATCTAAAGTGTGACCTGCTTTATGAGTGGGTCCTACTACACAGGACCCACTCTTACCGAGTCTAGTATGGACAAGAATGCTGTTCTCAGAGGGTCTTCTGGATTCTCAAAATTAATATTAAATTCTCCAGCAATTAACGCTTTCTCAACAGAAATGACTAGGTTTGCGAGGAAATCTGAAAATTCACAGAGAAATTCCGAGTATGGCTCTGGGGGTCTATAAATGATTATTAGCGGGATCGATTGAGCAGACTTAATATTTGTAGCTACACTTTTTACGTTACTATAGAGAACTTCAAATGCATTAAATTTGTGTCCGTGTTTTTGTACGATAGACAGATTATCGTTATAAATAACTGCGACGCCTCCTCCTCTACCAGTTAGCTGAGGCTGGTGTATGTAGCTGTATCCAGGAGGACTAGCTTCATTTAAAGCTACATACTCATCCTGTTTAATCCAGGTTTCTGTGAAACTACTCCTGATCTGTAATAATTTCATTAACAATAACTGCTTTAGATGCGAGAGATCTTATAGTTATCTAGCTTCAGATCAGAGGTGCCTGCTGCACATTCAGTGCGATCAGAGTCTGAGTATTTCTAAGTTTATGTTTATGTTTAGCTCGGGGAACAGACACAGTCTCAATATGATGAACCCTGAGTGACGACTCTATGCATCTAGCATACGGTTGGTTTAGCCTGTCTGTCTGCTCCCTGGCCTGGGCTCTGAATTGTCACCGATTAACTAGGCCTCTTCTGAGACTATGCGCTATACTACAAGAAATGAGAGCAGCACCTTCCCGAGTGGGATCGACACCGTCTTCCAGTTATCTTCCAGTTATCTATGAAGCCCACGTTGTTTTCGGAGCACCACCTGGACATCCAGCAGTTCAGCGACCATAACCTGCTGTAAGCTATGTCGCCATGTCTCATTGGGATGGGACCAGAGCAAACTACTTCTTCGGACATCGCCTTCGCTAGTTTAAACACCTCTGTAAAGTTATGCTTGCTAACCGCTAGCTGACAAAGGCATATATCATTAGCTCCAGCATGTACCACTATCTTAGAGAACCTATGCTGTCCTAGAGCCCTAAGATTACCTGCTATGTCCGGTGCTCTGGCTCCCAGGATACACCTGACCACTGCCGCTGGCGCCCCCAAAGGCCTAGCTAATTTCACTTGCCTCAGTATAGAGTCTCCTATAACCAGAGCTCTGTCAGGTTTCTCAGCAGGTGCACCACTGAGGAGAGCAAACCTGTTGGACACGTAAAGCGCAGAAGAGGTGTGCTCCGGTGAGCTAGACTTAGCGTTAGCTTTGGCTGAACGAGTATGCCGCCGAGTCGTCACCCACTTGCCCCGCTGTGAGGGCTATACTGCCGGAGTCGCTCCTCTAATGCTGATATCTTCTCCGTCAGGGTGCTATCTAACACACACCTATCACAAATAAAGTTACCGCTAACGACGGAGGAAGAATGTCTAAACATCCTGCACTCCACACACTGAACGAGCTGAATAGTATCCATTATAACGTACCTGAGTCGGAGTTTATTCGTTTGGAGCTGGATTCCGTTTAGACGAAGAAACTCGCGGGCTCTCCAAAAAGTGCAAAAAACGGAAAAAAGGCGAAGCCCAGTAGTATGAAAATGTAAAAATTAGTTGCTATTAATGTTATTATTGTATGAACAAAAAGCTATATAATTTAAATGTTGATACAAACGTGAAACTTTCGCAGGAACGATACAAAAACAGGAAGCCCATCTTCGCAAGAGAAATGTGAAAGGCATTATCTGCTGCCATAGAGAATTTGGTTTAGCGTTAGCTAAACAGCGGTCTCAGTGTATCTCAGAACTAGAAGAACAGATCCAGGAGCTCCGTGCTAGAGTATCTTCTTTGACTAAAAAATAGGATCACAACAAAGCTTCAGCAAGAACTGGTGTGGATGCAGTTAGTCTGATAACAACTATCCTGATTTAAAAGCTTTCTTTGAAAATGATGTAGCCATTCAATCAGTAAATGATGTGCCTGTAAATTCTGTGAAGGTATGTGGTGCTAGAAAGAGATCTCAGGGGATTGAGGGAATTGAAAGTGTTACTCCCAACTCTTCTGTTGTCCAAGTGCAAACTGTTGCTAAATCACTAGGACCTAAGGATATAGAGAGAGACTATCCCAGAGCTTACCCTCAGCATGCACTAATTTTCCTGAATTTAGATGAGCTTTGATCAGCATTTGAGAGATGGTGTTTGAAAGTTCTAAAGGATATCATGGGACCCAAGATAGACTGGTCCAGAATTACTAACTGTGTGCAAAAGAAAGAAGAATATGTAAATGAATACACTGAAAGGTTTTGTCAGTCAGCTATAACTTACAGTGGAATAGTTGATGATTCTGAAAGTGTGCTTGATGATAAGGGACCTCTAGATGTGTTGCACTGCATGAGGCAAATGGTGGTCACACCAGATACTGACTGGTTTTCTTCATCCCCAGACCCCCCAATAAAACAAAACTGCACGTTTCAGAGTGGCTTTTTATTGTGGTCTAAGGCACACCTGTCAGGTGAGATGGATTATCTCTGCAAAGGAGAAGTGCTCACTATCACAGATTGACAGATTTGTGAACAATATTTGAGAGATATGGTTATTTTGTGTATGTAGAAAATGTTTCAGATCTTTGAGTTCATCTCATAAAAATGGGAGCAAAAACAAAATATAAAAAAATATTATATACAAATATAAAAAAATATATAAACACAGTACAGACCAAAAGTTTAGACACACCTTCTCATTCAAAGAGTTTTCTTTATTTTCATGACTATGAAAATTGTAGATTCACACTGAAGGCATCAAAACTATGAATTAACACATGTGGAATTATATACATAACAAAAAAGTGTGAAACATCTGAAAATATGTCATATTCTAGGTTCTTCAAAGTAGCCACCTTTTGCTTTGATTACTGCTTTGCACACTCTTGGCATTCTCTTGATGAGCTTCAAGAGGTAGTCACCTGAATTGGTCTTCCAACTGTCTTGAAGGAGTTCCCAGAGATGCTGAGCACTTTTGCCTTCACTCTGTGGTCCAGCTCACCCCATACCATCTCGATTGTAAAATTATCACTAACAACGGAGTAAGAATGTCTAAACATCCTGAACAAAGAAACTTGTGGGTTCTCCAAAAAGCGCAAAAAACTGAAAAAAGGCAAAGCCCAATAGTATGAAAAACGTAAGAATGAGTTGCTATTAATATTATTATTGTATAAACTGAAAAGCTATATAATTTAAACGTTGATACAAATGCGAAACTTTCGCGGCAACGATACAAAAAAAGGAAGCTACGTCATGCACCAGAAGTGACACAGCAGTCCCCCACCACTCTCTGGGACCCATATATACCCCTCCATCCAGAGGAGAGTTGTGGACGCCTAGTGCCTTGCAACCCTTGTTTCTTCCCCTTCCGTTCTTTGGTAGATTTCTTTGTTCTACCTTTTATGCAGACAATGACTCTTCAGTATGTGTTACGGTAGGGGCAGGAGGGACGGACGGGGAAAAAGAACAGCCGGACAATCAACGGAAGGACAAACAGTGCTTCGTTTATCACCATTGTACAGAGGGGGTTGGGGCATGGATTTAGCCTTCTGATTAGATTTAACGATCAATTTCTTTTGTTTTCTTGTTTCTTAATTTTTTTTTTTTTCATTTTATCCCAAATAGGTTTAATTTCCACCCACTACTCATGTAAGGAAAATCCCGAACCAAGATCCCCTAATCCCTCATAAACCAATTTATATGCTTCATCCATGAATTCTGGTCTGAAACTGCCACGTCTAGGAAATACTGTGAACTGAGGTTGTGGTTCAGTCCAACCAGCTAAGTTGTCACAATGTCGCAGATCTATCACGTGACATTGGTTTTCAGTTGCAAAACCAGCTCTGTAAATTTGCAAATAGTGAATTATTAAAGTATTGATGCCATATCAGGGTGTAAAACAGTCTACTACTAGCAGCAGCATAAGAATTGACAGATTTTAATTGATTAAATCTGGTAAACAATGAGACATTTGTCCCCATACCTTTTACATTGTCCTTTTCCCGAGCTGGATAAGGGTGTCTGTCAAGTGCTGTTGTCATGAACTGTGGGTAGTCTGGGCTGTTACTGCCAAGGGCTTAAATAAGGCGGGCATAAGCGCAGAGAGTTGTTTAATAAACAAGAGTCTTTTAATAACAAAATAAGACAAGACATGAACAGAAAACAAATCAAACACAGAAACTCAGCAAACGTAAAACAGTCTCTTTCAAAAACATACAGGCTCTCGCACAACACACACACTCGCGCTGCTGTGAGCAGCAACACACACACTCGCGCTGCTGTGAGCGGCAACACACACAGTCGTGCTCCTATGAGCGGTAACACACTCTAAAAGCGTACCCGTGCTTAGAGCAGGCACAAGCTGAGAACCCACACGCAGGCTGAGACACACGCACACGCACGCAGGCTGAGACACGCGCACACGCACGCAGGCTGAGACACGCGCACACGCACGCAGGCTGAGACACGCGCACACGCACGCAGGCTGAGACAAGCACATGCACGCAGGCTGAGACGCGCACACGCACGCAGGCTGAGACGCGCACACGCACGCAGGCTGAGACACGCACACACACACGCAGGCTGAGACACACACACACACGCAGGCTGAGACACACACACACACACACAGGCTGAGACACACACACGCACACACACACGCAGGCTGAGACACACACACACACACACACGCAGGCTGAGACACACACACACGCAGAGACACACACACACGCACTGAGACACGCACACACACACGCAGGCTGAGACACACACACACACACACGCACACGCAGGCTGAGACACACGCCCACACACACACACACACGCAGGCTGAGACACACGCACACACACGCAGGCTGAGACACACCCAGACAACTCACAAACCATATAGAGCCTTCTAAACATAAAACCAAACTCAACAAAACCCAAACTAAACCACAAAACAAACACCGAACAAAGTAATGCCCTTTTAACAGAATTAATGCTCGACTCAGTTTCCCAGAATAACCAGCTATTTATAACTACTCTAATGAGCTACCTCGGTTCAGGTGAGTTCAGTCATCACCTGACCGAGGTGCCTTCTGGGAAACTGAGTCTACAAACAGATCTACAAAAACTAACAAACATACATGTACACAGTGCCCTCTAGGGGCAGTCCCTTACAGCTGTAAATGTATACGTGTGAATTTTTATGAATTTATTCAGAGGACAGATTGTAAGATTAATAGTAAGGAGTTAATAGTAACTTCAGTGGAAATGCAAATATACTGACAAGTACACAGTTAAGTGTATACTTTGGCCAATATTAAAAAATAAAACTATAATTTAACACACTTGCATTATACCTAATGCACAAGTATCGTTGCCTCATAAGTTTATTGTGGAATAGTTTAGAGTAAATAGAACTGAACTGGTCTTGTATGTACACAATGCTTTTAACTCAAACTGAAACAGATAAACATATGACTGATTTTACTTTTTCTTTCAGTTCACAGCGCCAAAACTACCACTAACTGCTTTGCTGACCATGATATTACTTTGTGTCACGGCGTGCGCCTGTGATGGGCGTGCGCCCAAATCTATTATCGCACCTCGCTCACTTCGTAGGCTCCCTAAGTAGGCGGCAGCCCTTCTGCAGGTGTGCGAAGGGACGGGGCCGCCTATGCGGGCCGGCTGGCAGTGATTAACGTTAATAGGATCTCGGGCTTGCTCCGCATTATAAAAGCAAGGCGCGGAGTTTAGTCCGGGGTCCGAGAAGAGCGTAACGCGGTGGAGCTCGAGAATGGCACGCGAGTAGGGAAATGGAACGTGCCCCAGAGACTTAAAAGGACATTGGATTTCCGCCCCTTTGATCTCCACGCTGAGGACAGCGCGGGAAAGAGCTGCACGAGCTCCCACGGCATCCAACGTTCCCACGTCTAGCCCGCCTTCGCGTCCTCGCCGCCGAAAAGGAAAAGGCCGCGAGGAGGACAGCGTTAAGGCCACCGATCCCAGCCGGGAAAGCCGCCCAGCCGAAGGACGTCCAAGCGAGACTCCCCGCCTGAGGCCGTGCCCACAGAGAGCTGGGAGGGGCCAGGCCGGCCATCGACAGCGGGGAGGTACCGAGAGGGAGCGTGCAGGAGCGCTGCCTCGCGTGCTCCGTTCGGCCACTCCGCCCACCGCCGCCAGCCGCGTGCCCGCATGCCAGCTGGGCACTGCCTAGGACCATGCACGTGCACACATCATCCCTTCCCTTTCTCTCCGTCCTCCCTCCTTTTACCCTTTCCTTCCCTTATTTATTCCTAATAAATTACCCCTTTCCTCTAAGATCTCTCCTCGTATCTGTGTTTCATGGTGCCGCCCGTGCAACGAACCCGTTACATATGCTTGACTGGTCAGCCAAATTGCCTGACCTGAACCCCATAGAGAATCTATGGGCTATTGTCAAGAGCAGTGTCGGGTGTAACGCGTTACAAAGTAACGTGTTAGAGTACTTGGATTACTTTTTTGATGTAACGAGTAATCTAACGCGTTAGGTCCACCAGTTAAGTACTCAGTTATTTAGTTACTTTTTCAAAAATTTAATCCGTTATTCAGACAATCTATGCAATCCGTGAGCCAGACAACAGTCATTCCCAATCCATTAGTGTGTGTGTGTGTGTGAGAGAGAGAGAGAGGAGGTCGTCCTACAAGCCCCACCCTGATATTGCTGCTGTTATACCCCTGTCTCACCTATGCATTTTGACTATGCGAGGACCGCCGCGCAGAAAGATGGAAACCTAATCACAGCGCCAAAACTCGAGGTAAATCACTTGTACTCAACTGTACTTGCATCCACTGCGAAAAAAAATGCGTATGTGATATAGGGGTATTAGTAGTTAGTAGATTACGGACCAAACTTCGTTGAGTGTTGATGGTAGAAAAAAAGATCTTGACTAAAACAACATGCATGAGGAAGCCCAAATGAGTTTTCTTTTTCTGCAATGGAAAAGTACTCTAACTAGTTACTTTTATCAGAAAGTAATGCAGTAATGTAACTGATTACTTTTTAATGACAGTAATTTTGATAATGTAATTAGTTACTTTAAAAAGTAATGTCTCCAAACACTGGTCAAGAGGAATATGAGATCTGATCCAACAATACAGATGAGTTGAAGGCTGCCATCAATTAGGCTGGTCTTCAGTAATGTCTCAGCAATGCCACAGTCTGATTGCCTCCAAGTCAGCGCGTAACTGAAGCACATAAATGAACATAATACACTTCCATTGCAGTCAACTGCATACAGTTCAGTCTGTGTCAGGATGTGCCTATTGGGATATGTTTTTGTCTCGCATTTAATTAGGTCGTGTTTTTGCTGTCAATGTGACAAGTACACAGTTTAGTGTATACTTTGGCTAATATTCAAAAATAAAAGTATAGTTTAATGCACTTGCCTTATACATAATGAACAAGTATAACTGTCTCATAGTTAGTTGTGGAATAGTTTAGAGTAAATAGTGCATGGGTGAAAGTGAACCGGTCTTGTATGTATGCAATGCTATTAAGTCAAACAGAAACAGATATACAGATGGCTGATTTTACTTTTTCTTTTATTTCACAGTCTTAACAAACTAGAGACAATTATACTTGACAATAGCCCATAGATTCTCTATGGGGTTCAGGTCAGGCATTAGACAAAAACATAGACAAAAACATATCCCAATAGGCACATTCCGACACAGATTGAACTGTATGAAGTTGACTGCAATGAAAGTGTATTATGTTCATTTATGCGCTTCAGTTATGCGCTCATGACATGAAGGCAATCAGCCTGTGGCACTGCTGAGACATTAATGAAAAAATTTGTGGAATGAAAGACCGGTTCAAGACCGGTTCAGTTCCCCCCATGCACTATTTACTCTAAACTATTCCACAACACACTATGAGGCAGTTATACTTGTTTATTATGTATAAGGAAAGTGCATTAAACTATACTTTTATTTTTTAATATTAGCCGAAGTATACGCTACACTGTGTACTTGTCACATTGACAGCAAAAACAGATTAAATGCCAGACAAAACATATCCCAATAGGCACATCCTGCCACAGACTGAAATCTATGCACTTGACTGCAATGGAAGTGTATTATGTTGTGAAATATACCTTATGCTGATGAAAAGAAAATAATAATGTTATAAATTAACACAAGCAATTATAAAAACATGAGCTACCCACTGACTCTGAAGGAAACAAGGGGACCGAATTCTCTGCAACACCTGTTATTAAGATTAAGATTCAATTATTTGTTTGGCTCAGGCCTTCCGATCAGAAACAGACTAACCTACAGCCCTAACCATTGGCACCACCATTGGTCTTCCCGCCATGTGCCATAGTACTTCTGGCACACAACAAAAACATATAAAGTGAAATATGATAAGGACGCGTTTTTTCATTTTCTCTTGTTTATTATTAAGACAGAAAATCTAAATGATTGGGGTCTTGCAGGTTCGTTATTTCCAAATTGAAACCTGGGAGCAGCTCATTTCCTGATTTTGGTTTTCAAACCAAAAAATATGCATTTATTCTTCCTGCCTCGATCTCTATTAGGCCTGTGCGTCTCATTTGATCAGAGTCATAAAAAAATGTAAACATTTAATGCCATTAAAAAACGCAGCACAAACACTTTAAAGAAACGTAGTCTCAAAAGTCAGACACTCAAGGGAGTTGGAAAATAAATGAGCTTCAGTATGAGAGTTCAGTATGAAGTTCAGTATGAGAGATCTACCCAGTTCGTCTCTCACTCATCACCGAATATTGAGCATATGACTTTTCAGAATACAATGGATTTTAGTAGAACAAGCCCTTTACAGATGGGGAGTGTAAAACACCTAGATAGAAAAGAGAATCATGAACTATAAAAAAAAAAAATGTTTTTTTTTTCAGTTGCAACAGACACAAGAGGAACTAAAATGTTAGCACAAGATGTGCAGTCACAACTTGATCCTGCTATTCAGACTCATAGTTTTTTTAATATATATATATACTTGTGTTTCTGAATGATTTTTCCAATACAACTTGGAAGGACACCAGAAAGCAATGTTCAACATTAGATGCATTTAGTTAACTAGAGACAATACATGTGAAAAAAGAAAAAATGTGATATGAGGTTCCTGATTTTTTTTGTTTGTTTGTTTTGCTTTCATTTTGATTGACTGTGCTCGGTAATCTTGGTTAAGCAGAAAAAATTTAGGTGTCGAGGCTTCCTGGCCAATAGTTTTACCAAAAGGTTAATTTCATGAATCTTCATTTAAGAGCTAATTTTACTGACATCTAGTGGACAAATTTTGCGTATCAAGCAGCACAATTAATATGGACATGCAGCTGCAACTAACATTTGCATTCACCATTGACAGTCATGTGAGCTGTGTGTATGTGTTTCCATGTTTTTGTTTGAAAACCCACTTTTCAAAGGGAATGTTCACACACATAATTACCATCTGTGAAAATTAAGTGAAGAACTAGAACAGAAACGAAAAGTGAAGAACAAGCTGATGAGATAGATTGAGGTCATTAATATGAAACAAAGGTTTTTGTGCAAATGTTAAATTGATTGTGAAATGCGGAAAAGGTTTAATTTTCCAGAATCCTGATGTAGATCTTGATTCCTTTCGTGATTCTGGCAAACATGCGGGCTCGTTTGCCATTGGTCACGTGACTCTTGGGAACATGACTCATGGCTCAAAGCGAGACTTCAGACAACACCTTTTCTGCTTGACACAAGCTTCGGCTCTTCTGTGTCATACATAACATCACTACTGTTCTGATTCTGCCTGTTTCTGCAATGCTAGGAATCTACCGGTTGTGTTATACTGAACAAGTAAGCCACAATCTCTGGAGGTTGGATTGGAGCCGACTTGTGTTTGTATATCTTAGATAATGAACTATCTTGGTTGCCTGGAATTATGTTGTCTTTTGGATATAAAAATAGCCTGGGTGCTTTCTGTTACTATTTGCTACTGAAACTAAGCCTGACCGACTTAAATAAAATAAAATAAAAACCTGATTCTTACTTATTCTGTGGAACTCTTCATGTTCCAACCCTAAGAGCAAAAAACAGCAATTATGCCACTAACCTCTTAATGCCCTGCCCTTATTCAACCATTCAGGGTTGAATAACTTCTAATATCTCCCTCCTTGCTGTTCTGTTGTTAGGACTTCACTTGGGGTCTCTCTTCCTGAGTTGTTGATAACCTGTCCTTTAACACTACCAAGTGTTGCTCTACAAGTGTACCCACTCGTCCCAGGCACCCATGGTGATGCTTATGTTATCCCCACCTCAGGGTTTGGAAGGTCCCCTGTGATCGTTGTAAGGAGCCTACAAGTCAGGATTAGTGTGCTGCTCGCCTCCATCTGGAGTTTCCTGTTGCAGTCTACTCTTCACTCTGACTGTATGGAATCTGCCTTGACAGTTATTGCACTCTCTCTGTTTTAACTTAATTTCTATCACTTGTATTTAATCCAAACATTTATTAAAAGTGTTTAAGATAACCCTATGATTCTGTTGTGTCCTGCTTTTTTGTCCAAACCATCTGCAACGTTTCTGTGCTTTCCCTTTACCCCACAGGTGTTTTGAAATTCTGTATGTGCAGCTTAAAAAGCCAACTTAATGCTGAAGAACGATGGCTTCTAAGCGCAAAGGTGGGAACTATCTTTTAAAAAAAAATTACATTATACAGTGGTGTGAAAGTGTGTGCCCCTTACTGATTTCATATGTTTTTGTATGTTTGTCACACTTTAATGTTTCAAATCATCAAACAAATTTAAATATTAGTCAAAGATGACTAAACACATCATGCAGTTTTTAAATGAAGGTTTTTATTATTATTATATTATTAAGCCCTGTGTGAAAAGATCCTCAAAATCTAGACATCATGCCAAGATCCAAAGAAATTAAAAGCAAATGAGAGAGAAAATAATTGAGCTCATTCAGTCTGGAAAAAGGTTATAAAGCCATTTCTAAAGCTTTGGGACTGCAGCGGACCATAGTGAGAGCCATTATCTTCAAATGGCAAAAATATGGAACAGTGGAGAACCTTCCCAGGAGTGGCCAGCCACCCACAATTACCCCAAGAGCACAGATACAACTCATCTCAGAGGTCACAAAAGACCCCACAACAGCATCCAAAGAACTGCAAGCCTCACTTGCCTCAGTTAAGGTGAGTGTTCATGACTCCATCATAAGCAAGAAATTGGGCAAAAATGGTTTGCATGGCAGAGTTCCAAGCCGAATACCACTGCTGAGCAAAAAGAACATAAAGGCTTGTCTCAGTTTTTGAGACAAAATATCTTGAAGGAGAATGTCCGACCATCTCTTTGCTGACCTCAAGCTGAAGTGAACTTTGGTTCTGCAGCAGGACAATGATCCAAAGCACACCAGCAAGTCCGCTTCTGAGTGGCTGAAAAAAAAATAAAAAATGAAGACTTGGGCCTAGTCAAAATCCTGATCTAAATCCAATTGAGATGCTGTGGCATGACCTTAAAAAGGCGGTTTATGCTCAGAAACCCTCCAACGTGGCTGAATTACAACAATTCTGTAAAGATGAGTGGGCCGAACTTCCTCCACAGCCTGTAACAGACTCATTGCAACTTATTGAAAATGCTTGATTGCAGTTGTTGCTGCTTTAAACATTAAAGTGCGACAGACTTTCACAAATCACACTTTTTCACATCACTATATATCCTTTCAGATATTAATACACATTCTATGTATTGTATGTATGTCTCAGTCATTGCATTAAACATTTAAACTTGACTTTAAGTTAAATAAACTGTGAAAGTCTTAATTATCTTTAATTTTACATGACTTCATTTTTTGCACAGCAAATGACAGACAATCAGGATCAAGGTCCACACAGAGGGACTCAAGCCAGCTTGGAAGTGAGTTGACGCTAATAACACTTTAGTCATCGTGGTACTTTTGACTCTGTCCTGGCAAATCTTCTCATGCTTGCTATAGGTCCCCTTAATCTGATTCAGATATATGCACACATTTGTACAATTTGTATACAATAAAATAATGAATTCTTCCCAAACTCTTCAGTGTCACCAGTTGCTGCATACTTTTGGTTTCTGGTAGTTAAAAGTATAAAAGTACACCAGACTCCACCTAATAGCAAGGACTTCTCAAACCCTGCCTCCCTGCCTGCCGCCCCAAACTTCCCTACCTCCAAACTGAATTTCGCTTGGTTCTACATTCACCGGATAAGCGAAGCCTGTGATTTTACTCAAATTTACCAAGTTATCTCCCGGGTATGATGTCAAGGATTATCGCATGCTGCTATGCATGTCATCCTTTTCCATCTAATCATTCTTTTTACTTTTGTTCTTCTGACGGTTTTCAGCTTTCTCTTTCTGCACATTGTATTATTGTATGGTGCATAATACTTTAAAAGCACTCCAACGCAGCCAAACCAAAGAAAAACCTTTCACAATTTTTTAATATTATTATTATTTATATTTAGATACATATATTTCAAGTAATAGATACTTTGGTCAGTTTCCAAGTTATGTAGGTTTATTACTGTAAATTATTATACTTATTATATTGCAAATTATTATATTTTTAATAAGACAATATCCATTAAGTAGTTTACATATTGCACATTCCATACACATTGATCTAAACAGTGATATTAAAATAAAGTCTTTACTTTCAGATGATCTTTCATTCTTGAAAACACTGGGACTTGAAGAGTACTACCCAAACAAGCTGACTCTGAGGTCTTTGCTGGAGATCAACAGAGCCAGTGTATCTGATGAAGAGGTTCACTCATTGCAGGCAATGCCATGGGCTTTCTTACGAAAGTTACTGAGGGCTGATTCAAATTCAAGATCTTTACAGTGTGCAGCTGAAGAAAATAATAAAACACAAGATTTGTTTGCTGAGCAGGACTGTGATGGTAGTTTAAATCTTCTAGATCTCACCACTGCCCTCTTTCTCTGTGCAGATAGTTTTCTCCAGCAGGAAATGGCACTTAAAATGTCAATGTGCCAGTTCGCAGTACCATTTCTGTTACCTCACGGAGCACATAATCAGTGCACTCTGATGTTATGGGCACTTCGAAGTATCTTGAAAGAATGGCGCCCACATTCAATGTCAGAATCTAAAGGCTTCGTTGAAGACAGTGTTGTTAATGCAAAAATTCCACTGATATCATTTGTGAGGCTGAACAACTGCAGCTTGTCCAAGTCACAGGTTTTGAACCAAGTGCTCAACAGCTCACAGCAGAATTATGACTTTTTTTCACATCGAGAAATGATTGGAGGATCTTCTCCAAGAATTATTTCTGATGGCCTGGTGGAAATATGCTGGAGTCTTCCGTCTGGAAACAATAGCATTGATGTCTTTGCTGAGCCAGTTGTGATTGCTAATTTAAGAGGAGATGTTTGTACATTTGAAACACAATTCAATTTCCTTACTCAGGTGTCAACAGCTGTCTTCGTGTTCTTGGACAGTGTTGAAGAAATGGAGCAAAGGCTGTTTGTCTCTTTACAAGGAAATACGTCCAACATGTTTCTTGTAGTCAACTCTCAGGGGAAAATGAGGGATAATGTGAAGTCATCAATTGAAGCAGTTGCCGATACTCTGCAACTGCAAAAAGATCATTTCATTTTTAAAAGCCAAAAAGTAAATTTGGCCAATTTATCAATTATGATCATTTCTGCCATTAAAAAAAGGCTAGGCGAGGGGAAGCAGACAACATGTGAAATCAATTCTATGAAGCGAATTGCTCAAGAGTTAGGTCTTGCCACTGATGAAAATGTAAACATAGCCTGTGGTTCAGCAGAAGGAACAGCAGAGGAAATCATGAAGTGCATTGGAGTTCGCCGCATAGTGGAATATAAAAAGACACAGCTGCCACTGCAAGGTGAAAACTGGAAAAGACTGGCTCAGATAGAAAAAGAGCAGTGCAGATTAAAACATTCAGGGGAGCTGCGTTTAGAGGAATATAAAGTTCAGCTTCAAAAGGAAAAAGATGAAATTCTGAGAAAACAAAGCCAGTACAGGATGACAAAAACCATGGACACCTTAATAAATGCATTGTCAAGTTCTGATAACACTGAGCGAGCCTTTTTCCTTAAATGGCTGGGACTAAAGCTGGACATGCGATCACACAAACAAATATCACACCTACGGAACAAATACGCAGAGTGCACAAAGTGTGATCAAAAGAAAAACACAGATTCTATAGCTCGATTAGACCAGGAGCTGGTTGATTGCTCTCTTGGCATAGAGCACTACATGAGAGAAATGGGGCAAATATATGAGGCTGCTTCATTTCGTTCAAATAAAATCTCTGACAAAATTCTTAATCTCCCTAATCTGGCTGCCCAAATGCTTCTGGATGGGTTTCCACTTGAACTACTAGATGGAGATGCATCAAATATCCCAGAGAAATGGGTTAATGATGTTCTCATGGAGCTTCACAGGATGGTTGGGCAGAAAAGCCGTTTGCTGGTTGTTACTGTGTTAGGGGTCCAGAGTACTGGTAAATCAACACTGCTCAACACTATGTTTGGAGTTCAGTTTGCAGTGGGCAGTGGACGATGCACACGTGGAGCATTCATGATTTTCCTTCCTGTGGGTAAAGACTTGAAGGAGGAGTTACACTGTGATTTTGTTCTTCTGATTGATACAGAAGGTTTGAAATCACCAGCACTGGCACAACTGGAAGACAGTTATGAGCATGACAACGAATTGGCCACGTTTGTCATTGGTCTTAGTGATGTAACTATCATCAATGTAGCAATGGAGAACACCACAGAGATGAAAGACATCCTACAGATAGCAGTTCATGCTTTTTTACGGATGAAGGAAATTGGTAAAAAATCAGTCTGTCACTTTGTCCACCAAAATGTTGCTGGTGTATCTGCATATGACAAAAACATGACAGACCGACAAAAGTTCCTGGACCAGCTAAATGAGATGGCAGAAATTGCGGCTGAAATGGAAAAGCAACCTTATGTGAAGAAATTCACTGATGTTTTGGATTATGATGTGAAAAAGAATAACTGGTATATCCCAGGCCTATGGAATGGCACACCACCAATGGCACCAGTTAATACAGGATACAGTGTGGCCGTGTTTGATTTTAAGGAAAAACTTTTGGAAATGCTTAAAGAAAGAAAGGCTGAACAGTGCTCTCAGATCCCGGTGTTCCTACAATGGATGAGTAGTTTGTGGAAGGCAGTCAAGTTTGAAAACTTCATCTTTAGTTTTAGAAACACTCTTGTGGCCCACGCCTATGACAACCTTTGCAAAGAGTTTACAGACTGGGAGTGGTCTTTCAGGAGACATATTTTGTCTTTCCTTAGTTCTGCAGAAATTCAGATATCTAATGCTCAAAGCAGTTGCGTTCATAAGGTTGTTGATGCACTTAAAGAAACTTCAGATAGAGAGACCCAGCTTCAAATTAAAGAAATTACTCAAAAATTGAAAGACTACTACAAAAGGAAAGATCGTAATGTGCATTTGGTGGAAAAGTACAAAACCGATTTTTGCAAGAACATTACATCTCTGGAGACTGAAGTGAAAGCTGATATGAAAAAAAAAATTGATGCTGCTCTTGACATGAGGAGAAACAAGGAAAAAGTAGAAGAGATACACAGTAAGCAATCTGCAATGATTGAAGAACAAGTCTTGCAATTACTGCAACATTACAAACATCGTAAAGATGAGGTATCTGAAGAGGATTTGAAATTTGATTTTGAGAAAATGTGGACAAGGGTGGTGGCAAACATTACTGGTCTAAAAGAAAGGGATGTTCCTGCTGATGTGTTAAAGCAACTGCGAGCAAGTTTAGGAAATCAACAAGTCAGCGAGGATTTCCAGAATGTTAAGGATTTGGCAAATTATGGGCAAAATGATTTCAAGGTCAAAAAGAATCATGTAAACATGGGTAAAGGAGTTGAAAAGGTAGTAGCAAAAATTTTTAAGCAAAAAAGTACAAAACAAGACCTTGGAGTTATCGCAGTTGATGTCATTACCAGTTGCACAAAAATGATCGAACAGATGACACAATTGAAAAGTGATTACCGAGAAACATTTACAAAAGATGTGCTTGGTGAAATTGATGCACATCTCAAAAAAGCAGGCAAGAAATTCAATACCAAATTTGAACTCGACATTAAATTGCACATTTGTGGCATTGCCTCTCGGAAGTTCACAGAGATGCACAGGAAGTACCTCACTCAGCAAGATCCATTAAAACATCTGCAGAAATTTAAGGATCAATATCTCTCTGATTTTACTGATTTGTACAGAGAGAGAGACCAGTGCCAGAGGAAAGCACGAGACTTTACTCAACTCTGTCTCAAGCCAGCAGTGACTGAGTACATTGAGCAGTCTCTCGGACCTGACATTGTTGACGCTGTTTTGGAGAACAATCCTACTGAGTATAGTACACGGACATTGTTTCAGTACACTATTCAGAAGGAACTACTGGAAAAATCAAACTTCAATGACTTTGTAAAGTACTTATTGCATTATGAGAATTATGTCAAAGACTGGATATACAATCACATTGTTAAATGTTTTTCTAAGGACATATCTCTGCAAAAATTAAAACACAAGAAGCTGAACATCATAATTAAAAAGATTACTGAAGCTGTAGAAACTTGTAAGCTTGAAACTGATGGATCTCCTTTGGCCAATAATGCAGAAGGTACGACAAGTTTAATCAGCAATCTTTGCAAAGCTATGAGTGATGTCATCTCAATATCCATGAGCACAGTCGACAGGGTCCTGTTTCAGAACACAAGCTGTTGTGAGTCATTCACTAAAAGTCTCCATGAATGTATTAATGATCTGAACAAGCAAATACAAAAGGAGATCTCAGAGTCAACTGAAACTGTTGAAACGCTGAAAAATGTGTCAGTAAAACCCCAAGATGAGCTTTTCAAAAGGGTGTTTGGTTGTGGAGAGCAGTGTCCATTTTGCAAAACTCCATGTGAAGCAGGAGGAAAGGAACATCAGCTACACCATGCAGCTGTACACAGGCCACAAGGGCTTGGTATGTACAGAGATTCGAAGACTAATATCCTTTGTGAAGAGATTTGTACATCTAGTGTTCATGGGAACTGGACATTTCGAAATCACGAAACAAATTTCCAGCCTCATCCCTACAAGGACTACCGGAAATACTACCCAGACTGGCACATTCCACCTGACATGACTATAGAGGCCTCGGATTACTGGAAGTATGTACTGGTGACATTCAATAAGCAATTTGCTGAAATATATGAGGCATTGCCAGCTGTGTATCCAGATGCATGGAAAGGAATCAACAAAGAGCAAGCTTTAAGTAGTCTGAAGAAGGTCTTTAATATTAAATAATGAACAAAAAGCAAAATATCACTCTAGCAAGATCAGCATTTGTGAAGAGGTCGATTCATTCCCTCATAGTTTTTTTTTTTTTTTGCTTGGGTGAATCAGTAATTGGAGCTTTAGTTCTATCTGACAGTTGAGCCATCTTCTTACTTACTTCTATTATCTAAATATAGAACCAATATTATTAGTAATGGTTTCTCATAAACATTATATATTTATGTTTAAAATAAAAAAACGAAGATGTAATATTTTTTTTCTTTGATTATTGATTTATTTCTGTTATCCAGTTCATGTTACTGCTTTTAAGTCAAATATTACAATTATGCTTAATCACTTGGCTACAATTGTTGCAAGTTTATTTCAAATAAACAGTTTTGTTTATTATCAACTTCCTGTAATTCTAATTAATTAATTATTCAAAATATATTGTAAGAATGTCATTTGCCCCTGAATTTGGTTCTGTGTGGTTGAAATTTGATTTGCAAATAAAATCACTGAAAATGAAATAAACTACATAAGCCAATAAAACTAAAATGTCCTCATATTCATGAAATACCAATGTCGTCATCATCAATTATAATTAGCAAGTCATGCTAAATTATAATCAAGTAAATAGGCTATAATTAGGTGAAACTTTTGTAATTCATGGCAAAACCTTTCAGTTTGTGAAATACAGTAAATTCTTCACTACATTTGGTAGAGATCCTTACTCAGAGCAACAATGTTAATTTATTTTGTTTATACTACTGAGCGGTTGAGGGTTAAGGGCTCAAGGGCTCAGCGGTCGTAGTTGGCAATGCTAGGATTTGAACTCACAAACTTCAGAAGCTTAATGTAATCATTTTATGAGACACTGATATTTCTTTCAGAGTCTTATGAATTCAATGCAGCTGCCATACAGAAGGGGGCATCCATTAATTTATTTTGTGAGCTAAAAGGAGTTTTCTTACCTACATTACTTCACATCTGGGAGCTACTGCAAGTGACCGCCTGATGAAGCCAAAACACTGTGATTTGATCTTGACATGCTGATAAGCTTAGATTCAAGATTCAAACATTTTATTTGTCACATAGTCAAGTCAAGTCAATTTTATTTATATAGCGCTTTTAACAATTGACATTGTCGCAAAGCAGCTTTACACAATAAAAGAAGTAAGTTTGTATGCAATGTGTATGAATCAAAATGATAAGATTGTCCCTGATGAGCAAGCCGAGGGCGACGGTGGCAAGGAAAAACTCCCTGAGATGGTAATAGGAAGAAACCTTGAGAGGAACCAGACTCAACAGGGAACCCATCCTCATCTGGGTGATAACGGATAGCAGGGATTGCTCAGCATAATAATGTGTACTGGAAGTTCAGTATAACAGGAGATGTGTTTAAAATTAAAATTAAAAGGAGTCCAGTTTGTTCCTGGAGGTTCAGGTAGACTGTAGGAGATTACAACATACATGGTTGTACAAGTACAACAGTAGTGAAACATGTGATAGAGGTGAAGAAGGTGTAAGCATATTTTTGTAAAATATACTTGTGTATGCAGCAATGTAACAATATGATAATATTAATCAACATAATATTAATCTTAGTGCAAACAATATTAATCTTAAGTGACAGAAGATAAAAGTAAGCAGAGAGAAGATCAGTGTGCAGAAGTAAGCAGAAGTAAAAAGGACCTATGCATATCATAAAAATTAGAAGTTAGTGGCAGAAGAAAACATAATGGGTTCACTCAGAGGTGAGCCAAGAAAAGAAGACGACTATAAGACAGGTACATGGGAAAACCCTAGAGTGACCCAGACATAAACCGTACTTTTCTTTTTAGCTCTCATGTGTATGAGGAATAGACAAGATAAGGCGCTAGGTGCTGGACTTATCTCATGCCCAGACGTGCAAACTTAATGAAGGATTGAAACAGGTGTTGGTTACACATGCTGCATGTGCACCTGCAGTTGCGCACACATGTCTAAGTAAGAATATAGACAAATAACCAAAAGACATACGATCAGTTTTAAGAATACTGAGTAGACACAAAAAATAAGTACTGCCTTGTTATTTTTTATAAACTAAACACAAGAAGTGTAAAGATAATGGAAATTAATTTGCAAGAAAAATTCATTATAACTGGAAAAATCTAATAACTTGATATAGATGATGTAGGGAGTCAGATGATGAGGTATATGACATAATAAAATAAGATATAAAAACTATAATTAGAATAAGAGAATTTATAAGAAAAGTTGGATTATAATGGGAACATCTTCCAGGAATGAGGAGAACTAAAGAAGGTGGGGGTGATAAGGATTGGCACCTCCTCTTGATAAAACTGTATAAAAAGGCATGAATATTTCTGTAGAATTCAGTCTGCTCTTGATCATGCTTAGATTTATGACCTAAGCATTCAAGCTCGGCTCACTTGTGTCATGTCTATCTCGTGGGAAGCAGACGCAGATGCAGGTTCCATTCTTTATAGATACTTTTATTTTTTTGTTGTATGTGCAAAGCAAATAACCAAAAGAAAACAAAAAAGGTACAATACTTTCTCCCCAGCTGGGGTCTGCAGGCAGGAACAAAACAAAAGATAAATAAACAAAACAGGCTCGTAGGCCAGCGAACCAGGTCCGGAGTGATGACTCCTCACCTCATATAATACAGCCACACCTGCAGACACCGCTCAGTCCTGGGGGAAATCGGGAGGAGAAAAATGCTCATCAGAGACATTACACAAAGACAAACAATACGTAAGGTGCACAACAGTGAACAGACAAAGTGCTACGGGTTCGACCGGAATATATAGGTAGACACACGGGGGTTACACAGGTGCTCTTCATTAGTGTTAAAGTGTAGACAGTACACACGTAGACACACTAGGTGGGGACAAAGGGTCAACTCAGTAATCCGGTGAGCTAGATCTTATTTCCCCGTGCTGCGGTGGTACCGATGTTACAGTACCCCCCCCCCCCCGCCAGGACCGGCTTCCCGAGGGGGGTGCGAGTGCTCTCTCCGCGTCACCGGAGGGAGTCGGGGACCGCCGACCTGATGGGATTGCCGGCGGTGGGGGCGACCCGGACGTCGCGGTGCTGGGCGATCCAGCCGTGTTTGGTGGAAATCTGAAATGAGTTTTTGGTGTAGAATGTCTCGGGCCGGAACCCAGCTCCGCTCCTCTGGGCCGTACCCTTCCCAATCCACTAGATATTGGAGGGAACCCCCTCTCCTCCGGGAGTCTAGAAGTTGTTTGACTCGGAACGCGGGGGCGCCCTCAATCTCCACAGCCCCGGGGATTGCTGGTTCCGCTACACCCTCGTCCAGCGGCCCCCGGATCACTGGTCTGAGAAGAGAACCGTGGAAAACAGGGTGAATGCGTAAATGGGAGGGAAGCTGTAATTTAAAGGAAACCAGATTTACTTGAGATAGAATGGGGAAGGGACCTATATATCGAGGGGTGAGTTTCCGACAGGGAAGGTTAAGGTGAAGATCCCTTGTTGAGAGCCATACCCTATCGCCTACCTGGAGCGGAGGACTTTCCCGTCGCCGTCTATCAGCATACCTTTTAAAACGATGAACTGCTTGTGAAATTTTAGTGTGCGCGTCCTCCCAAACTTTCTCCGCTCTTTTGAACCAGTCATCCACCATGGGATGGATCCTCGGTGGGAGTGGTGTCCCAGGGACATAGCGGAGGTTGATGCCCAAGCACACATTGAAACGGCGTTAGGCCGGTTGCGGCGTGACGTAGCGAGTTTTGCGCGTATTCCGCCCAAATTAAGCATTCTGCCCAGTCGTGTTGTCGGCTGCTACAATATGCTCGAAGATATTTCACGAGTTCTTGGACAGTCCGCTCTGCCTGACCATTCGACTCGGGATGATAGCCCGACGTTAGGCTAACAGTGGTCCCCAACTTCTGAAAGAAAGCTTTCCAGACTCGGACGATAAATTGGGGACCACGATCTGACACAATATCTTCGGGTATGCCGTAGCAACGAAACACTGTTGAAAAAAGGGTTTCTGCCACTTGGAAGGCTGACGGAAGGGAGCTGAATGGGATGAATTTGCATCCCTTAGAGAAGCGATCTACTACAACCAGAATAGTCGCGTACCCCTTTGAAACAGGCAGGTCCGTGACAAAATCCACAGAAAGGTGGGACCACGGTCTGTTAGGCGTTGCTAAGGGCATTAATTTACCAACTGGCAGGTGGCGAGGACTTTTCGTCGCCGCACAGATCGCGCAAGATAAAACAACTGTTCTTACCGTCTTCCGCATCTCCGGCCACCAGAACTTTGGTTCCAGAAGCTTGAATGTTCTAATGACCCCGGGATGTCCGGATGCAACACTAGTGTGTGCTTGTATTGTTACTCGTTCTCGCAACGGTTCCGGCACGAAGGTCCTCCCCGGAGGGCATTGTCGCGGTGCGGGATGTGACCGCGCCGCCTGTGCTATCTCCGAGTCAAGGTCCCACATGATCGGAGCCACCACGAGAGACGAGGGCAGAATGGGTCCCGGTTCTGTAGTGCATTCAGGGATAGAATAATAACGCGACAACGCGTCTGCTTTTTTGTTTTTTGACCCGGGGCGATATGTAATATGGAAGCGGAAGCGTGTAAAGAACAGCGCCCAGCGGGCTTGGCGAGGGTTTAATCTTTTTGCGTGTTGGATGTATTCTAGGTTGCGGTGATCCGTGAGCACTACAAATGGATGTTCAGCTCCCTCCAACCAGTGCCGCCACTCCTCTAACGCCGCTTTAACTGCTAGCAGTTCTCGATTACCGATATCATAGTTGCGCTCGGCAGGCGTTAATTTACGAGAGAAGAAAGCGCAGGGGTGGAGTTTCTCAGGGTCGCCCTGACGTTGTGACAGCACCGCTCCTATTCCCACTTCCGATGCATCTACCTCCACTAAAAAAGGCTTCATCGGATCTGGTAATCTTATGATGGGTGCGGTGGTGAACGCCCCTTTGAGACGTTGAAATGCCCTGCTTGCTTCCGGGGGAAACTCGCGAAGGCGTTTCGGTTTCCCTTTTAATAGATTAGTGAGCGGCGCTGCCACTATACTGAAACCTCAAATAAATCGTCTGTAAAAATTTGCGAACCCTAGGAAACTTTGTAGCGCCTTCACTGACTTAGGTTCCGGCCATTGTTGCACCGCCGCGACCTTGGTCGTCTCCATCTCAACCCCCAGTGGCCCTATGCGATAGCCGAGGAATGCAATCTCCTTCTTGTGGAATTCGCATTTCTCTGCCTTCGCATAGAGCCCGTGTTTGCGTAGCCGGTGAAGGACGGCGGTTACATGTCGGACATGTTCAGAATATGACCGGGAGTATACCAAGATATCATCCAAGTAAACTATAACAAACCGGTTTAACATATCCCGAAATACGTCGTTCATGAACCCCTGAAACACCGCAGGTGCGTTTACCAGTCCATAAGCCATTACGTTGTATTGGTAATAACCCGATGTTGTGCTAAACGCAGTCTTCCATTCATCGCCTCTTCGGACACGAACGAGATTATAAGCGCTGCGGAGGTCGAGTTTGGTAAAGATGGAGGCTCCTCGGAGTTGGTCGATAGCGGCCGGTACCAGCGGTAGAGGGTGCTTGTATTTTATTGTCACTGCATTGAGACCACGGTAATCTATACAGGGCCGTAAGCCCCCCCCCCCCTTTCTTATCTATAAAGAAAAAACCTGCCGAGGCGGGTGACGTGGACCTGCTGATAAGACCCTGCTGGAGAGCTTCGCTCACATATTCTTCCATAGCCCGGGTTTCTTCCATGGACAATGGGTAAATGCGTGAGCTCGGCGGTGTTTTCCCCGGCAAAATCTCTATCGCGCAGTCCCACGGTCGGTGAGGGGGAAGTCGTGCTGCTGCCCTAATACTAAACACGTCTTTAAATCGTTCGTACTCTGATGGCACATTAATAGATACTAAGGCGTGCGGGCTCTAAATAGAAGTCATTTGGACCGTCAATGTCGGTGGTGTACATGTTTTCGCGCATCTAGGTGCCCAGGATAATATGCGAGAATTCGCCCAATCGAAATTGGGATTGTGGCAGCTGAGCCAGGGTAGGCCCAGCACGACGGAATGATCAGACCAAGGGAGCACAAAGAATTTTAATTCCTCAGCATGACCGGGAAAAGTTAGCCGAAGTGACGCAGATATTTGTTTAACAGGCGATTGTTTAAGATTTTGACCATCTAGAGCTTTGATCACCATAGGGCATGGTAGCTTCGACAGTGGAGCATGCAGCAAGGAAAGAAGGGATGAGGAAATAAAGTTTCCAGCCGACCCGGAATCTATAAGGGGAAAAACAAATAAAGAGTGATTATTATAAGACAATTGTGCTTTCAAACAAAAAGTGTGGTGAGTGCGAGGTGGAGTGAGGTGCGTTACTTTGAGTAACGGACAAGTGGGTAGTCTGTGTCCTTCCCCCCCACAGTACAGGCAAAGTCCGGTGGAAATCCTCCTCTGTCTCTCCTGGGCTGTAAGGCGGGAGGTGCCAAGGTCCATGGGTTCCCCTAGTGGTGTTTCTCGCTGTTCCGTCGGGGGGATGCTGAGGTTGGGGCGGCGGCCGGCCGCTTACCTGTGGCTTTCGGGGGGAGATGATGTTTCCGGCTGCGGAGGTGCTGATTCAGCCTGATCGCCAGTCCAATGCACTCGTCCAGGGACATCCCGGTGTCCCTGCAGGCGAGCTCGAGTTGCACTTCTGGTTGTAATCCGTCTCGGAATCTGGCTAACAGGCTGCGAGCACACCAGCCACTCTCCGCCGCCAGTACCCGAAACTTGATGGCAAAATCTGCTACGGTAGCGTTACCTTGCCGCAACCTCAGCAGCTGTTGCTCCCCCGATTTTCCGTGATCCGGATGGTCAAAGACGGTGCGGAAGTCCGCGAGAAACTGCTGATAGCTGTAAGCTGCGATCCCGCCTGCTCCACACGGCTGTCGCCCAATCCATCCCGGAGCCTGTGAGCTGTTGCGTTACAAAACTGATCTTTTGTAGGTCCGACATGTCCGGGAACTCCGCCAAACATAGCTCACAGGCTAGGAGAAAACGCTTGCACCCCTCCGGGTTCCCGGCGTACCGTTCTGGAGGGGTGGGGCGTGGTGGTGAGGGTGTGGGGCGCGGCCCAGGGGAGGAGGTTGGAGATCGTACCTTCATGAGCTGCTCCACGCTGTGCGCTAGGTCGTTGACCGCTCGAGCCAGGCTGTCGATCTCGTGCTGCTGTCCTCTGATGTGGTCTAACATGGGGACTTCTTCCTCGGGCAGGGGGGTTCCTGCTGCGTCCTGGAGGGTCTGTTCATCTGTCATGTCTCTCTCCTGGGAAGCAGACGCAGATGCAGGTTCCATTCTTTATAGATACTTTTATTCTTTTGTTGTATGTGCAAAGCAAATAACCAAAAGAAAACAAAAAAGGTACAATACTTTCTCCCCAGCTGGGGTCTGCAGGCGGGAACAAAACAAAAAATAAATAAACAAAACAAGCTCGTAGGCCAGCGAACCAGGTCCGGAGTGATGACTCCTCACCTCATATAATACAGCCACACCTGCAGACACCGCTCAGTCCTGGGGGAAATCGGGAGGAGAAAAATGCTCATCAGAGACATTACACAAAGACAAACAATACGTAAGGTGCACAACAGTGAACAGACAAAGTGCTACGGGTTTGACCGGAATATATAGGTAGACACACGGGGGTTACACAGGTGCTCTTCATTAGTGTTAAAGTGTAGACAGTACACACGTAGACACACTAGGTGGGGACAAAGGGTCAACTCAGTAATCCGGTGAGCTAGATCTTATTTCCCCGTGCTGCAGTGGTACCGATGTTACAACTTGGGTTTCATTGCTGCAATAAATCCTGTCTTACTTCATCCAGATCTGCACAGAGTCCTGAGTTGTTCTTTGGTCCTTTTACTAAAGTTAAAGTGTTTGTGTAATATTTGTAATTATGGCAACAGTAACTAGTGTAGGAGAAAAAAATCTCCCACAAAGGTTTTGTGCAGACCCCAGGAGATCCTAGTACAAGTGCTGCATAGCTTTCTTCACCAGTGAAGAGATATGAGGTGTCCAGGACAAGTCTTTAGAGATATGAACTCAGAGATACTTGTATCTGGTCACCTTCTAGTATAGTATTTTCAGTCTCTTTTGTTTCTGACCATAAAAATATAATTGACTGACAATCAAGAATTATCAATGCCAAATGTTTATTTTAATGACAAATGCAAATAGAAATACGTTTAGACAACAACAAATATAACAAAATGTATAAAGTGCAAATTATTTGACCTGTAGGCTTATGTAAATGATACATCGGAAAATAAAAAATATTGCCTTTCATTTTAAACAAATGTGAAAAACTTTTAAAAATAAAGAAAACTAATAAAATAACTATAAATATATCAGAGGCATCTGAATGTTTTATTTTTATGGATTAAAATGGATAGGCTATAGGCGGCATGGTGGTGTAGTGGTTAGCACTGTCGCCTTGCACCGCCTTGACCCTGAATACAGGATTAAGCCGTATAGATGATGAGTGAGTGAGTGAGTGAGTGAGTGAGTGAGGCTATTGGGTATGGTTTGGTATAATTAAGAAAAAAAAGAAAGCTCAGGTGGTACAGCCAGGATTCAAACTTCAGTTTTCGTGCATATAATACAGTCATTGTATCCGTTGAGCTAAAGCATCACACACTTATTTTTTCAATTTTGTTGAAGTTGTGCTGTTGGATTGGAATCTGGGCCGATGTGATACAAACGCCAGATCTGTTTTTTTTTTCCCCACTCATAAAACACAGCTATATCACGCCGACATGTAACTAACTTGTTTTTTGTTGATAAAAGCAGATTATAGAGCATTATGTCCAATAACACAATATTGCAAAAGTGAAACAGCTGCAGTTTGTTGTGTCATTGTGATATGAATTCCGCCTGCTTTTGCAATGGTCCTCCACTAGGGGCACTCAAGGAATCCTTAGAATCCACTGAATTCTTGGAGTTATGAATCTCACACACTGAGTCGCTCAGATCTTGCTGTTTCACTACGAGCTATGAGTCCGGCGGATCCTCTAAATCCCCCGGTTCAGATGAATCAGTACCCGCGATTTTGAGTCTCGTAGGGGTCATCTCTGCTACATACAACAAACCAAAAATAGATAGTTTCAACACATTATTTTTTTTTAATTCATGTATTAATATCCTATTTCAAAGATCCAACACATAAACCTTCCCCTCCATCTAGCCACATATGAAGAGTAAGACAAAGTAAAAAAAAAAAAAACATAAGAAGTTAACACTCTTGTGAACAAAGATATCACTGTTTGTCAGAGCCCTTAAAAAACATAATTAACAGTAATTACTTTGTTTTAATAAATATATAGGGTTTGAATTGTGGAATATAGACATAGTCCTTAGTCATATTTTTTGACACACTCGCTCACTCACTCACTCATCATCTACAGTGCTTTATCCTGTGCTTTACAAACATGATTAAGCAAAAATGAATTTAAAAAATGATTGAAATATATATTACATGTTAAAGTCCAATAAACAATAAAAATGTTTTAATATAAAATGTCTGTGGTTTAATTTCTATTAATTGTAAAGTCTGATTTAATTAATTAATCTTATAGTAAAGTCTGATTTTCCTAAAATATGTATGGCATAGCTGCCAACTTCTCAGAAAAGCTTGGAGTAAGATCCTGAAAATAAGGCCACTGGTTTGTGCGCACATGCATGCGACACCGCCATCGCACATATACCACACACCTTACACTGCATGGCTCAGATTATGTATATTCTTAGACGACAAAGAAAATTACAATATCTGCATTGAATTTAATCATATACAAAACTGTGCATCACTATTCATAAAAATAATAGTGTTAGATTTAAAAGAAGTGTGTCCGAGATCAATTTTAAGCTGATTTAGGAGAAGAAAAGTTATTTCTTGTTGTGTCCACCTCACCTTGATACACCTACTGGTCCGGGCCTGATCGCCCAGGAGAGACAAACACACACACACACACACACAGGCAGGCATGATGTCTGAAGATCTCTGTTCTCTGTCTCAGCAAAGAGAGCACATTTAAAGCAGTGCTGTGGACCGAACATCGAAAGAACCAGTCATGAGCATGTCAGTCATAAAGAGAACCCGAAGACAGACAGGAGAGAGGAAATACATTTGCATTCTCCTGATTAAACAAAAGGGTTCTAGCGGACAAGAGCCGTCTGGATGTATGTTTGTCCGGGTACAGGATATAGGTCACTACATAAGGCATCAAGAAGCATAGGAATCTTCTCATTAGATTATAATTTCTTACAATATCATAAAACTTTACAAATAATAATAGTAATAATAATAATAATGAATAGAGAAAGTGCAGTCGATGAAGAATCATTGTTTATAT
Source organism: Clarias fuscus (assembly GCA_030347435.1). Lineage (NCBI taxonomy): Eukaryota > Metazoa > Chordata > Actinopteri > Siluriformes > Clariidae > Clarias > Clarias fuscus. Next base: position 26,594,487 of record CM059216.1, read on the forward strand.
AAAAGAAGGAGAGAAAATAATAAAATGAAAACTAAAGATCCAGGATATAAAGTGGGATTGTGCTGCATGTTTGATGTGAATCTCTCTCTCTCTCTCTCTCTCTCTCTGCCTCTCTCACATGTGGGTGGGCATGCGATTTTCTCTTAATCGTATTTATTTGCCTCGAATGTCATGAATATTAAAAGTGCTACGTGATTAAGCTCATTGCAAATATGTTAATGCCACTGTAAATACTGACTTATACTGTTAAGTCCATAATTCTATATCACTGTACCACTGTTTAATGTTACAGATGGTATAATATTAAACAGCATTTTTTTTCTCCATGTAAGTGTTTTTGTAATTGAAATTATATTTTAGCAACCCAGAAAACATCTTCCACACGCGCAGGAAAATGATCGGATCTACTGTGTGTGTGTGTGTGTGTGCATATGTGTGTTTGGGGCGTGCCCTTGTATGTAGATTACCCTGACTGTTTCCCTGTGAACAGCGTGTGGGCGTGTCCTATCTGAGGTCATTATCAGTGAATGAAGTGTGGCAGAAAGACTGTATCTCTCCTTAGATTCATGTGGATTACATAAACTGAGAACATTTATTTTTGATTAAGTTTGCTACATTTAAAAGTAGACACTTTAAGCTTTCTGTAGATATATATGTATAGATATATGGATATGTGTGTGTTCATTTTAGTGACGCGTTTCAAAAAGATTTTCGGGGAGACTGAGACGGCAGAAAGCGCACCCTGTTTATTTTCTTTATTTTACAACAGCACAATGTTTTATTGATATGTGAGTGTACATTAACAAATAAAGACATAAATCGATGCATTAGATGTATTTGTATGGTTAAAAAAATTTTGACGGTTACCATAAAAAATGCAAGTGGTCCCATCGCCAAAACAGCTGACCCCATGGTGCTTGTGCTGGTATGCTGGTAACCCTGCTGGTATAATTGATGGTCAAGGTGGTGACCAGCTATGATGGTCTATGCTGTTTTTTTTTTTGTTTTTTTTTCAGTTTTAAGTAATTTCCATTGATTAATTTTTTTAAAAAGTGTATTTATGTAAAAGGTTTGTGTTGTGTTTTTAGACAAACCACAGATATTTGATAAATGTAAAATAATGTATTTACATGTTTTTTGGTAAATGGATTATTTTTGTCTCTTGTATGTAAATGCATTTAAATATAACACTACACGGTCCATGTATTTACATCACATTATTTTCAGTACTAGCTATTAAAAGACAAGATAATGAGCTAAAATGGTAACCAATTTTAACTACCAAAACCTTGTTGGTGGCCCAGCATATAAATCATGCTGGCCAATGCTGGATTTTTCAGCAGGCATGTTGAACCATCAGTTATGCTGGTCACCAGCTAAACCAGCATCAGACCAGCACTAACCAGTATTAACCAGCATAGACCAGCATATAAATCATGCTGGTCTATGCTGGATTTTTCAACAGGGCTCACTTTGCAAAAAGTTGCACTTATATATACCACTATACTACCACTGACCCCACACTTCATCCACCCCGCAAAAGCCGCCACCACCTGTGACTTAAACAAGCTGCGCACAATCACAATACACTCAGCGGTACAACGAAGAAATGCTTGCCCCTAATGCTGTCGCCACGGGAGGCACAGCGGTAAAACGGTTATTCTGGTTAAGTACCATCTGTACACTGCAAGTAGACTCGTTGTCTATCATCACAAGAAAATGTTCACCTTAATCTCAGAGCTCGGGAGTACCATTGCCTGTATTAGCACTCCAGCTGGTATGGGAAACATAGAGGAAGCTTTCAGCGTCACTTTGGCTAAAGACTGATTTCACTACACACTGCATAATAATTCAATTTTATTTATATAGCACTTTTAGCAACTCTCATTGTTGCAAAGCAGCTTTATACAATCAAAAGAAATTATGGAAGTTTCTATGAAATGTGTATGAATCACAATGATAAGATTTCAACTTCACCCATCCTACAGCATCATCCTCTTCACCAACCACCGTAGCACAACTCTGTACTAGTCTATGCATTCCAATACCTAGTGTTTGAACAATATCCACTCCAGCAGTCTCTTGGCACAGTTTGGCCAATTGCATAAAAAGGTTAGCATTGGTGCCTAAAGTCTGATCTGGAGTTATGAGAATAGGACATATCAGTGCCAGGACCAGTGGTAGCTGGTGCAAAAAAAATTTAGTGTGGTGCAAACAAAATTCAAATTAAACTTTTAATTCTTGCCTGTAAATAGCCATTTATCAGGTAATTAAGCATCGTTACTACTAGTATAAAATAAAGGCATGACTCACATCGCATCCAGTCAGCCAGCTTCGCTTGCCATAGGAATTGCTGGAAAAGACTCTTTGAGAATGGTTCAATCACATGAGCCCAAATATTTAAAAACAATATTGATTCGCTAAGAACAAAAATCGGAGGGTTCGGTACACTGATAAACAAACTAAAATGCCGGTAGAAACTTAACTCGTTGCAGGCCAGTCTTCGTTGCACTGTTGTACCGCAACCAGTCTCTGACAAACTCCCAAAGACCATGTTTAGGACACGGTATGATGTCGTTGTGTCCCTTGTTGGCCAAACAGAGGATACCCAAACGTTCCCGGTAGGACGCGTCGCTATCCGTCAGCTCAGCTTCTTTGTAGCAAACCACTTTAGTACAGTATTACAGCATTAGCATGGCCTGCAAACATTTCAGTTACACTCAGTCTTCTATCTGAACACGTGTAGATAAACACTACACTCTTTACTTAAAGAAGTTTACAACAATTTCAAGAAAAACTATGATATAAACAGCATTAAAGAGAATTTGTAGATTTATAGAGGCTCACGGGCAATGACGTCTCCTCTAGCTCCTCTTCCAAACATACCACCATTTCGTCTTTTCCCTCTAGAAACTTCTCTCTCTACTTTTCATTCCCCGCCTCCATTGATAGTCCCGCTCAAGGATGGCTCTGATTGGCTACTAGAGATATTAATGCTGCACTCATAATCAATCCTATTTCAACCATATTTGCATTGAAACTATGTTGTGTGACCTCATGGTCTTTTAGTTCATTCTAAACAAACTGTGTTATATAGACAGCAACACCTCAGTGCATGTGCTGAGCCAATTTAAACCCAGTTCTTTCACAATATAAGGGACATCATTAAGGTTTTACCTTGGGTTACACATACATTATGAATTACTTTATGCAGGGATGAGTCCTACAGATATAAGCATATAGGACATTATACATTACTGCATTTTTATTTTTAAAATCAAACTACAATCACACTTTCACAAAATAATGTTCCATTTTGTTACAAATTACTACATCTTTGTATGTTCGTGTAGTCAGTTCATAGGGTTAAACGGTATATTTTAAACAATGCATTCATTTGACTTTCCAAAAATATTAATAAGCATACACAACATTTGTAGCAAAGTTGTGACAACCATAACAAAGTGATTATGTGATTACACAACAACTGTACCTTTTCAATTCATGTAAGAAATATGAAAATATGTAATGCAGAAACCATAAAATGTCTTTAGACTGATTATTTTGCATTTCATTTATTATGATTGTTTACACAACTAAACTTTTTAGCAAGGTAAATAATAGATCATTTTAAAGTAAGGATGAGGCAATTATCAGCATACAAAAAAAGATGGCATAGATGGGCCTTGGTATCTTAGTGGTAAGTTTCTTGCCTACCATGTGGAAGGACCAGCCAATGCTCAAACCCTATCCACTGAATGCAGCCCTGGTCCCAAGCCCAGACAAATGGGAGGATTATATCAGGAAGGGCAACTTATACCAAATTGTTGTGTAGATCAACTGGTCTGCTGTGATGACCCCTCAATGGAAGTAGCCAAAAGACTAACAAATAAAAAAAAGATAGTGTAGATCAACAAAACTGGCTTTTTTACTTGTATTGGTTAGATTTGCTTTATTATTTTCGTTTATTCATTTAATTATTTAATATTGAAGTTTTGCTTCAGACTAATTAGTGCCTGTGCTTTGGTGATTTTGTTCCATTCATCTGGATACACAGCTGGTTCTGCTTCAAACCTTTCTGCAAATTTGGCATTAAATGTCACCAGGACATACTTCCAGTAATCTGAGGTTCTTGCAGACTTGTCAGGTGCAATCTGCCAGTCTGGGTAATACTTCTTGTAATCAGTGAAGGGGTGCGGTTGGAAATTTGTTTCATAATTTCGAAATGTTCCATTCGCATGTACGCTAGATGTACAAATCTCTTCACAGAGAGTGTTTTTTCCTGTATATAAGAAGCCACCAAGGCCCTTTGGCCTATGTAGACCTGCAAAGTGTACTGTATGACTCTTTCCTCCTGCCTCACATGGTGTTTTGCAAAAGGGACACTTTTTTCCACATCCGAAGATTCTTTTAAAGAGCTCCTTTTGAGGCTTCACATACACATTGCTCAGTGTCTCTTTGATATCAGTCGACATGAAAATCTCTTCTATGAGCTGTTTTTTCATGTCATTTATACATTCATATAGACTTTTGGTGAAGGGAGCACAACAGCTTGTATTCTGAAAGAGGACCCCTTCCACTGTGTTAGTGGATATTGGGATGGCCCGACTCATAGATTGGCAAAAGTTCTGGATCAGCCTTTTTGTACCTTCTGCAGTGTTGGGCAAAGGAGAGTCATTGTCAACTTTAGAGACTTCCATTGCTTTCATGATTGTATTCATTATAATCTCCAGCTTCTTCATTTTTAAACTTTGCAGAGATGTGTCTTTGGAAAGGCATTTAACAATATGATTGTATATCCAATCTTTGACATAAACATTGTAATGCAAAATGTACTTTTCAAAATAATTGAAATTGGATTTTTCCAGTAGCTCCTTCAGAATTGTGTACTGAAACAGCATTCGAGAACTATACTCAGTTGGGTTGTTTAGCAGAACAGCGTCAACAATGTCAGGTCCAATAGACTGGTTGATGTAATCAGTGACTGCTGGCTTGAGACAGAGCTGGGTGAAGTCTTGTGCTTTTCTTTGGCACTGGTCCTTCTCTCTGTACAAATCAATGAAATCAGAGAGATACTTCATCTTCAGTTTCTGAACATGTTTAAAGGGATCATGGTAACTGAGGAATTTCCTGTGCATCTCAAGGAATTTTCGGGAGGCAATGCCACAAATGTGCAATTTCAGATCCAGCTCAAATTTTGTATTGATTTTTGAACCTTCTTTCTGTAGCTGTTCATCAATTTCCTCCAGCACGTCTTTTGTAAAGATATTTTGGTAGTCAGTTTTTTCCTGGGCAAATTGTTGGATCATTTTAGTACAGAATACAGTTATGTTATTTGAAACCAGCTCTAGATCTTTCATTGCACTACGTTGTGTAAAGAAACTTTGTATTTTCCTTTCCCATTTTATGTGTTTGTCCTTGACCTGGAATTCTTCTCGGCCATACTGTATCAGATCTTGAACTTTCTGCAAATCCTCCATGACATTGCGATTGACTAAACTTGCTCGCAGTTGCCTCAAAACATCAGCAGGAACATCCTTTTCTTCTACACTACTGTTCTTTACAACTTCTCTTTTCCACATGCTTTCGAAATCAGCAGTGAGCTCCTTGTCAGACACTTCGTCTGTACGATGTTTGTAATTTTGCAGGAGTTGAAGGACTTGCCGTTCAATCAGTGATGTTTGCTTCATATTAATCTCTTCAAATTTCTTCCGATAAATTTTCATCTGAAAAGCAGCTTCTAATCTTTTTTTCACTTCATCTTTCATTTCGTTCTCTAGACTTTTGATGTTGCTAACAAAATCAACTTTGTACTTTTCAACGAAGTATACATTTCTGTCTTTCTTTTTGTAGTAGTTATTTAGCTTTTCATCAATAATCTTTTTCTGAGAAGCAATCTCTATTTGTGCTTTCTGTTTAAGTGGCTCGAGAACCTCATTACTGCCAGGTTTTTCAGTGTTAGATATTTGAACTATTTCGGATGTAAGCCAGGATTGAATATGTCTCCTGAAAGACCACTCCCATTCTGAGAACTCTTTGCACAGGTTGTCATAGGCATGAGCCACAAGACTGTTCCTGAAACTAAATATGAAGTTCTCATACTTCACGGCGCTCCACAAGCTACTCATCCACTGTAGGAACTCTGGAATCTGAGAGGGTTGTTCGTCTTTTCGTCTTTTAAGGATTCCCAATAAGGTTTTCTTAAACTCAAGAACAGCCACACTGTAACCTGTATTAACTGGTGCCATGGGTGGTGTGCCATGCCATAGACCTGGGATATACCAGTTATTCTTTTTCACATCATAATCCAAAACATCAGTGAATTGTTTTATTTTTGGCTTCTTTTCCATCTCAGCTGCAATTACTGTCATCTCATTTAGTTGGTCGAGGAGTTGTTTTCGTTCAGTCAAGTTTTTATTATATGCGGATACACCAGCAACATTTTGGTGGACAAAATGACAAACAGTTTTTTTACCAATTTCCTTCATCCGCAGAAATGCATGAACTGCTATCTGCAAGACGTCCTTCATCTCTGTGGAATTCTCCATTGCTATGTTGATGATGGTTACATCACTAAGACCAATGACAAATGTGGCCAATTCATTGTCATGCTCATAACTGTCTTCCAGTTGTGCCAGTGCTGGTGATTTCAAACTCTCTGTATCAATCAGAAGGACAAAGTCACAGAGTAACTTCTCCTTCAAGTCATTGCCCACTGGAAGGAAAATCATGAATGCTCCACGTGTGCATCGTCCACTGCCCACTGCAAACTGAACTCCAAACATAGTGTTGAGCAGTGTTGATTTACCAGTACTCTGGACCCCTAACACAGTCACAACCAGCAAACGGCTCTTCTGCCCAACCATCCTGTGAAGCTCCATGAGAACATCATTAACCCATTTCTCTGGGATATTTGATGCATCTCCATCTAGTAGTTCAAGTGGAAACCCAGATAGAAGCATTTTAGCAGCCAAATTAGGCAGACTGTTTATTTTATCAAATGTTTTGTTTGAACCAAATGAAGCAAACTCATAGATTTGTCCCATTTCTCTCATGTAGTGCTCTATGCCAAGAGAGCAATCAAGAAGGTCCTGGTCTAATCGAGCTATACCATCTTTGTCTTTCTTTCGTTCACATTCTTTGTATCTGCGACGAAGGCTTGACATGTTTTTGCGTGATCGCATGTCCATCTTTAGTCCCATCCATTTCAGGAAGAAGGCTCGCTCAGTGTCATCAACGCTCAACAAAGAATCTATGTAAAGCTCCATTGTTTTTGTCATTTTGTACTGGCTTTGTTTGTTCCAGATGTTATCTTTTTCTTTTTCAAGTTGAACCTTATACTCCTCCAAGCTCAGTTTTCCTGAATTTCTTAACCTACATCGCTCTTTCTCTATTTTTGCCAGTTTTTTCCAGTTTTCACCTTGTAGTGGCAGCTGTGTCTTTTTATAATCTGTTATTTGACGAACTCCAATAGTTTTTACGACTTGCTCTGCAGCTGCTTCTGCCAATACACATGCTTTTCTCTGAATTTCATCAACAACTAGACCTATACCCTGAGCAACGTCCTTCATGGAATTAATACTACATGATTCATGACTTTTGTTTAGTAGAACATTCTTAATGGCAGAATTGATCGTCTTTGCAAAAGTAGCCAAATTCACTTTTTGGCTTTTCTTAATGATGTGGTCTCTTTCTAGTTTCAGAGTATCCATTGCTGCTTCAATCGATGACTTCACATTCTGGTTCATATTTCTTTGAGGGTTGACCACAAGAAATAACTTGGACTTAATTCCTTGTAAAGAGGCAAATAGCTTTTGTTCCTTTACTTCAACACTGTCCAGAAACACAAAGACAGCTGTTGATACCTGAGTAAGGAAACTGAATTGCGTTTCAGAAGTGCAAACATCTCCTCTTAAATTAGCAATCGCCACTGCTTCAGGAAAGACATCGATGCTATTGTTCCCAGATGGAAGACTCCAGCATATTTCAACCAGGCCATTAGCGATTACCTTGGGACCAGATCCTCCGATCATTTCTCGATGAGAAAAGAAGTCATGATGCTGCTCTGAATTGTTGAGCACTTGGTTTAAAACCTGGGATTTGGACAAGCTGCTGTTATTTAACCTCACAAATGATATCAAGGGAATGTCTGCATTAACAACACTGTCTTCAACAAAGCCTTTAGATTCTGACATTGAATGTGGGCGCCATTCTTTCATGATACCTCGAAGTGCCCATAACATAAGAGTGCACTGATTATGTACTCCATGAGGCAACACAAATGGTACTGCAAACTGGCACATTGACAATTTCAGTGCCATTTCCTGCTGGAGAAAACTATCTGCACAGAAAAAGAGGGCAGTGTGAAGATCTAGAAGGTTAAAGCTACAATCACTGTCCTCTTCACTAAACAAGTCATCTCCCTCATCATTTTCACAAAGTGCAGATAATAAAGATCTTGATTTCGAATTAACCATCAGTAACTTTCTTAGAAAGGCCCATGGTATTGCTTGCAGTGAGTCGATCTCTTCACCAGCCAGAGTGGCACTGTTGATTTCCAGTAAAGACCTCAGAGTCAGCTTGTTCGGGTAGTACCTTTCGAGTCCCAGTGTTTTCAAAAATGAAAGAAGTACATCTGAAAAAAGATAATTTTTTTCTTTGAATACTAATTATATAAATGGTAATAATATTTTGTGAATCAAACTATTTGCATTCAATTGTTTTTAGAACGAGTATATGATTATATTCTTCGTTTGAACTAGGTTAAGGAAAGGAAGCAGGGTACTGTAAAATACAGTAAAACCTTGGATTGTGAACATAATTCCTTTCGGAAATGTGCTTATAAAGCACTTCTACATCAAAGAGAATTTCCCCATAAGAAATAATGGAAACTCGGATGATTCATACCTCAACCAAAGTATTATAAAAAATAAGTAAAACAAAATAGAAAGTAAAAATAAGAAAGTAAACTGCATTTTGTTTTTGAAAAGAATTGTGGATGTGAGAGAAGAGAGGATCATTTTTCACTAATCACTGCTGTCTGTTGGCTTACTAGAATCTTTAACATGGAACCTATCCAATAACACTTGTTTTGGCCTCCTTTTGAGAACCTTATGCAAATGTGACATTTCAATGTCATTAAACAGATGAATTGCTTGCACTGCCTTGGGTGTGGTGCTTTACTACAAAATTTTGCACAGTTTCCCACACTTTACACATCTCCCTAATCTCACTTGAAGTGAGGGATTCCTCTGTCTTTTTCTCCTCCTCAGGTGAGATCTCCTCCATAACCTCTTGCTGTTGCTCATGATGCAGATCCATCAGTTCATTGGTGGTCATCTTCATTCACCTCAAGTCCCATGGTTTTCTCCAAGGACCCAATTTCATTGACAACTAGCGGCTCCTGTTCATAAGTAAGCATGAGGATGAGATGGTCTTGTGACCGGGCATCGCATTCTCTTCTGCTGTAATGTAGACCATTTCCAGTGTACGATATACTGTATATTCAGTTGCCCTCCAAATGGCTCAGCAGATAGAAAATAACATTAGACCATGTACAAGAGGACTCACTTTACCATAAACTGTGTTTTTGCCTCTAGCTTATTTACTAATTATATATGTATATAAACTAGTTTAACTAACCGCAACATGTTTCCTTCGCTGCCTTCCACAGCTGAAGTTTCTGTGTGGTCACTCCGGCTGCATTTCTCTGGCAAAAATTAAGAATATCTAATGTGTAGAATAAACGGTTAGAAAAGTAACGAGTCAAGTGCAGTCGAATGTAGCGGAGTAAGAGTAGCGTTTCCTCTTCGCAAATCTACTCAAGTAAAAGTATGGTGCTGTAAAAAACTCATAGATGTACTTTTTTTTTTTCAAAAAGTTACTTATGTAAATGTAACGGATTAAATGTAATTTGTTACTTCCCACCTCTGATCATGTGACGCTCTGCAGACTAGGCATACTGCACATTAAGCACATACAGCTCTCACTGAAATACCTCACTTGGTAATCAAGTTATAATTAATTAAAACATTTTGCTCGTCTCGCGAAACACTCACAGACCAAATTACACACAATCCAAGTTTTTAACTGTAAGTCCCCACAATTAGGTAGAAGCTGGTGTACTTTTTGGCTTTGTGCGGAAGAATCAGTGGATTAAACTTGCATTGTGAATCAGATTAAGGGGTCTGATAGTAAGTATGGAAAGACTTGCTAGGAAAAACTCACAAGTATCATGATGACTAAAGTGTTAATAACTCACCTCTAAGCTGGCTTGAGTCCCTCTGTGTTGATCTTGATCCTGATCCACTGTCTTTTTCTATGCATAACATGAAGACATTATAAATAAAAGACTAAAGATAGTAAAATCAAGTAACATGAGATAAATGAATATCAATACATATGCATGAATATCCGAATGAATGTATAATATTGTCAAAAATGCTAACAGATAGTTCCTACTTTTAGTGACATCTTGCTTGGAAGCCATCTTTCTTCAGCATTCAGCAAGTTGCTTTTTCCGGCCATACAAAATTTCAAAACACCTTTTGCAGGAAAAAAAATAAAGAACACAATTAGGTCTGTTAAGCGAACCAGATTTTTAGTATAATATTTTAAGAATGAGTAGTTTAATGTTTAGGATTTAGCTGGAACCATTTTGTCATCATTGTTTACACCAGATTTGATTTAGAAATTGATCCCAGATTGCAGCAAGGTTTTCAAGCTTTTTGTTATAGAGAGATGATCTTTACACCTTCACATTCATGAATGCATGGCCTATTTTTTGGCTATCTACAAATGATCTACCATTCAGTCACGTCATTCACACAGCTATATTAAAATATTTTATATAGAGTGGCAAGAAAAAGTATGTGAACCTTATGGAATTTGATGGATTTCTACATTAATTTGACATTAAATGTGATCTGATCTTCATCTCAAGTCCAAGGGAATTGACTAATATAATGTGCTAAAATTAAAAAATAATAACATCATAACAAAAAAAAGAAATCATGTCTTTATTGACATGACACTGGTAGTGGAAAAATTAAGTGAAACCTTGGAATTAATAACAGGACTTTGTTGATTGAAAGCTGGTTATCTATTGGTTTGGCCGCTCCGAAAGGCGGATTTTGTTTTCCTGAAGCCCTTCTGTTGCGGACTTCCGGTGTTTTGGGCCATTGTCCTGTTGCATCACCCAACTTCTACAGAGTTTCAGTATAGACATTCTCACATTTTCCTGAAGAAAATTCATCTTCCCCTCCATGACTGCAGGCTGGCCAGGCCCTGATACAGCAAAGCAGGCCCAAATCATGTTTCCTCCACCATACATTATGGTTGGAATGATGTTTTCATGGTGATATGCTGTGAACTTTGCAGCAATGTTCTTTTTAGTAAGTGGAAAAGCGAAATGGTGAGATCAGTGCCAGTTGTGTAAAAGCTTTGATGCAAACAGACAAAACTTATAGATGTGTGGCTGGGCTGCATGACGTTATCGTAATCAGACTGCTCCAATGACAACTGTTTGAACGCCAGAAAATAAAGTAGTGTAGATATTTCATAATCTGATCAAAATTATTTCGAAAAGAAATCGAAACTGGAGAAAGGATGAGACCATTTTGCTTGCAAAATATTAAGGCAAAATTCTGCCCTACTCATACCTCTAAAGGCAAAAAGTGAGTGCCACCAGTCAGTTTGCTACACATATCCCTGAGGAGTGTGAAACACGGGGCTGTGTTAATGAAGTGATGGCATGCTGCTTATAACAGAGAATCTATAATCTATAAGAAGTACACTCAAATAATTTGTTAAATAAATGTTGGTCTTTCGGCTGCTTCCGGCAAGGGGTTGCCACAGCAGAATCAACCAGTTACATACAGCACACGATGTGTTTAAAAAAGATATTTCATTTTTGTCCAAACATGTCTTTTATGAGCTCCTAACCATGAAGCTCTCCTACATTTTAACGAAGATAGGTGGGATCTCCTATTTTAAGACTATTAATTAATTGTCCTTACTCCTACTCCTAAAAGTAAGACCAAAATTTTCGTTACTCTGAGAATTTTTGCCCACTTAGGAGCGATTTCTTTCTCTGAGACGCTTAGTAAATACAGGCACAGAGGCATCTATGAAATGCACCGGACAAACTAGTCTGATCCATTGAGGCCCCACCCCACAACCTACAGCATCCAAAGGATTTAACTCTAATTCCACTAATTGTGCCAGACACCACAGCATACTCTCTGAGGTCTTGTAGGATTATGCACCAAGGGACAAGAGCTGCCCTGGCGGCAAAAGGCGAGCCTACATCATTTTGGGAATAATGCTTTGCATTTTAATGCTATGCCCTTCCTTGACCCGCTGGAGATAAACTAAAGGGGCCTACTTTATGCCTACTAAGCCTATATACCAATGAATAACTAGATGAACCAGCATCCAAATAGATTTTATAGACACTAGTGCAGCAGGCTGTCTAAAAGAGTAGATCTAGCACATTGCTTTTATTTGTTTCCTTGTTAAACGTGAACTGATGATTAACAGTAACTGCACTACCCCTATTACTGTAAAAAGTGAAATACATTTCTTTTTGTCTAAATTAATCTCATATATTATTCTGCAACCATCTAAAATGCTGTTCCACAAGGAATACGCACAGAAAACCCAAATATACATCTCACTGCATTTCTAGCTTGCACCTTCTGTAAAAAGCAAAGTATTATCAAAGCTCTGCCAGGAGCATATAAGCTGCAATCAGAAGAAAGTTTCCTCAACTCCCTGCATTCACCCGGGCTAGTACAACACCTAACCAGATATGGCTGAATGCCACGGTACAGGTTACAAAGTCACATGAGACACTTTTTATTTATAAGACTGTTGTTCTTACACTTCTTTGTTATTAAATTCAACTAAAAGGTTATTTAATTTAAAAGATATACTTCTTAAATTTTCATTTTGTAAAGTCTCCTTTTTAATACACTTTCTCTTAAAATGATCCAAAATTACTAGATTTCTAGTATGAGAGCATACATTGCACTGGAGTCATCACCGTCATAAAATGTGCCAGTCAGATTATTATACTGAATGTCTTTAGACGTATTTGGCCAATGGCTTTCTGTTAATCTCATGATCTGTCCTGTGAATAGCTTAATAGCACTTCATGCATATATTATTTTACTTGGTAAAACAAAACTTGTGTCATGTAAATACAGAAAATCATAAAGTTTTATCATTGCTTACCAGACTTAATCAATTAAAGGATGAGCTCTCACGCTGATGTTGGTCAGTTCTGTTGTTACAGCTGCTTTTGGTCAGTATTTATACTCAGTAGACTGTTCTACACCCTGAGATGACACCAATCTGTTTGATTTACTATCTGAAAATGTGCAGAGCTGGTTTTGCAAGTGAAAACTAAAGTCAGGGGTAAGATCTGGGCCCGTATTTACTAAGTGTCTTAGAGGAGAAAATAAGTGGCCAGAAATTCTCAGAATGAGTTTCGCTTTCGAAATCATTTTGTTCAGATTATGACAGTCCTACACAGCTCTGCTATAGGGCCTTTAAAAAGTTGTGATTGAAGCAGCCTGATTTGGATAGCGTCGTGCATCTATAAGTTTCGCCTCTGTGCATAAAGCTTTCACACAACTGCCGCTGATTTCAGCATTTTGTTTTTACCACCGTTTAAAACATACATAATACAAAAATCTGTCAAAACTACAACACCCAGTATAACGTGCAGTCTACTTTATGGTTCTCAGTGTCTTAAAAAGTGACGCCACACGCTTTTCTCAGCGCAGTCCTATGCCTCACCGAAAGTAAGAAAAGGAAGCTGTCTAAATAACTTTTATGTCCTACACTGACATGGGGCTATTTTCAGTCTTACATGAAATTTGAGCACGATTCCTTCAAGTGATTCTGAGATGCTTAGTAAATATGGGCCCTGATTTCTTTTTCATCTGTTTTGCAAATGTGGGTATATTTTCATGGCTGTGGTGCACCAGTTCCCAATTTCATTAATTAATCTGCTTTGCCAGATAAATTCACACCCATGTCACTTTTTTTCACATTTACATCATAAGACTACGTCAAAACACTTAATGCTTTGTTCACCTTATCTGCAGGTATTTCTGAACATGTTTATTAGCTGATTGCGAGAGTTTAGGGCAGACTTATAATGATATAAACCAAACAGGACGCTTTAATAAGATCATTTCCATAAACAACAATAACAAACAAGAACCAAAAAAAAAAAACCCAGACAAACTAAACACGTAACCCGAAGTCTATTTATACACCCATTTATTATTATACACCTATGGCTAAACAAGCCACAAGTGATCTCAATCAACGTGTGTGACACAGGTGCACCCTGGGAAATGTAGTTCCAGCAAAAGTCCACATACACAATAGTCTACAGGTGCTAAGTGCCCTCCAGGAGGTATTCCTAACACTAATACTGCAGAATGAAATGTTTTCTAACACAGTCAAAGCAAAAAAAAAAAATGTTTTAAAGCGTAAGGCAGGAGAGCAGTGTGTGCTGCAGGTAGAAACCTGAAGGCGAGGAAGTCAGAGTGACAGTTGGTGAGAGGCAGGGGTAGAGACATCAGAGAGACAGAATACGTGTCCTGCATACAAAACATAATCTACTCACCCGCCTGCACAGGTTTTACACCTGATGCCCTTCCAGACACAACCCTCCAACTTTTTTTTTTACCCAGGCTTGGGAGAGGTAACCACCGAAAGCAGAGCTCAAACCCAGATCCTCAGATTCCCCCAAATCAGTTAGTGTTATGGAGGTGGGCATCAGTGGAGCAATGATTGCACATTTATTCATACATGGGTTATTTAAAACAGGGTTGTTGCCAAAGGGTTTCTAATTTTACTGGTCAAAACTAGGCGTGTTTACTTAAGTAGGCATCCACTTCACTGGTAGGGTCACTGTAGTCTAGACATGAGGCAGGATAGCCTACAAACCCCTTGCTAGAAACTTACCAAGCCAGACAGATTAGCTGATGAATTGCTTAAAAGTACTGTGGGCTGACGTTCAACAACGTGGGCCAAACTATGTCACAAGATTGGGTACACCGCCTCACAATTTAGCAACCACTTTATTATATGTTCTCAAGGGATAATACTATGGAGATGATATAATTGGATATACTTTAGGGTAGACAGTGTGCAGCTTGTATAGTAGTACAGATTTACTGTCGTCTAACAATAGCTGAACATGCAGACTTTATTGTCTAAATAATTGGCAGTGAAAATGAGTACATCCTAAGTGAACATGTCAAAACTGCCTTAATCCTCCTGGGCATGGAATTCACCAGAACCGCACATGTTGTTGCTGGGATCTTCTTCCACTCCTCCATATGAGGTCATGGAGCTGCTGGATGTTAGACATATGGCGCTTCGCCATCTTCCACTTGAGGACGCCTTTAGCACATACAGCACATACAGTAGTGCTTGCGCGCACAAACACACACAAGTACACAGCGCATGCCTGCACAAACACAGACACAAACACACAGCACGTGTGCGCACACACACACACACACACACACACACACACACAAATACACAAAAACTAACAGTAACACTTATCCATTATTTTTGTGCACACGCATTTTAGATTTTTATTTATTTACTTACTCATACTTATACTTAATTATTTTTATATATTTATTTTTTTGGGTTGTGGAATGAATAATTTGGGCTTTCATTATTTCCTATGGGGTATAAGAAATAAGATTTGATTTATGAGTGTTTTGATATATGATTCTGGAACGAATTATGCTCGTAATCCAAGGTTCGACCGTATTTGCCTGAAATTAAATCTGCAATGTAAGTGAAATGAAAATGGATTTAATAATCTACTTTTAAATGAGCTACTAATAAGCTACTTGCTTGATGCAAAAAACACCTGCACCAATAGAAATTAATTAGAATAGCTAAACTTAATATTTGAAATGGGATTACTTAATACTTAGGAAATGCAGAAAATTTTGTTCATGCTTTTATCACCTCTAGGTTGGACTATTGTAACACTAGTGTCTTACGATCCGCCACGCCTACTTCGATCAAAGGATGCAGGCTGCCTGTCATTATAAAAACTACAGCAGGGAGCAGAGCTTTTTCTTACAAAGCCCCAAAGTTATGGAATAGTCTTCCTATTAATGTTCGGGACTCAGACACAGTCTCAGTGTTTAAGTCTAGGCTAAAAACCTATTTATTTAGCCAAGCATTTTTGTAAATAGATTAACCTTAGGTAAAGGAGCAGATCTGGGGGACTCATGGACGTAGAGTATTCTGGTGAACTGGTATGTTTAGATAACTTAAACACATATCCTGTTATACTGAACTTCCAGTCTTACACAGTATTATGCTGATCAATCCCTGCTATCCGTTTTCACCCAAATGAGGATGAGTTCCCTGTTGAGTCCGGTTCCTCTCAAGGTTTCTTCCTACTGCCCTCTCAGGGAGTTTTTCCTTGCCACCGTCCGTCACCGTCGTCGTACTCAGCTTGCTCATCAGGGACAATCTTATCATTTTGATTCATACACATTCCCATTTCATAAAAACTTAAATAAGTCTTTTGATTGTGTAAAGCTGCTTTGCGACTATTGTCAATTGTTAAAAGCGCTATACAAATAAAATAAAATTTTATTTCATTTGATATTTTTACAGCTGAAATAACAGTGCTGGCCTGGCACAAGTGAATTTTTGCACCCAGGATCTTTAACTGATCTCCTTTTTCTATTTCTCATCTGTGATTCAGTATCTTGCATCCCCTGTACAGTTCTGACCACACTCCCAGCCATTTCCACATGTTTGGAAAAGATAAAGGAGATCCTGGGAGGCCAGAGTTTGAGATGTGAAGCAGGCAGTCTGATGATGACTCCAGCATTCTGAGAATACTTTCTACCATGATGGTATTCAAGCACTATTGAAATGCTGGGATAAGTGCATTGGTGTAGCAGGGGATTATATAGAGAAATAAATAGAGTTTTTACTCTCATAACTCTGTTCTGGAATTTTGCGGAATCAAGAGTCCCGGTTTGACTTAAACACCCTACGCATTATCTGATCATAGAGATTTGCCAGCTTTCTTTTGCAGTGTGTCTGTTTTTTTGGGTTTTTTTTTTTACATACGTTACTCCCAAAGTGTAAGGAATATTTCTTGCAGTTAAAGGTGCATCGCTGACATTTTTACAGCAGGCGTTTGATCGCAGACCGAACTGATAGAGCTTGTTATCTGTATGAGGATATCGCACTTAACTAGAAGTATTTGCTCTTTATACAGACAGACTGTTTTGACCACCATGCTTGTTAAACTGGCTCCTTTCACAACAAGACTTTTGCAAGATCTTTATAAGAAAGCCAAGGCATGCTTGGCATGAATATCACCCAAACAAAATCATTACTGTGAAATGACTGAATACCACATGACCTTTTTCATTACTCCAAAGTCCAATATTTATATTTCCTAGCAAAAATATTGGTCTTTGTAGCAATGAAAAAGTTCACGTGATTTGATGAGTTACGATTAAGTCTATTCCAGGGTAAGAAGAGAATCGCATGAAGTGATGCACCCATCATGTATAGTACCCACTGTACAAGTGTTATGATCTGGGGTTGCTTCAGTTGCTCAGGTCTAGGCTCAGGAACATTATGTGGCTATTTGTTTCCTTCAACTCATGTGATTAATCTCGAATTTCTAACACATTACTATTTTTTAATGCAAATTAGTCCCTAATGGCTTCCCATAATCGCAGCACAGTTTTTTTTTTGAGTTAATTAGTTCATTTCGTTCTTGTGATCAAAAATAAGATAAAATGTTACATTTTCAATAAACAGACCCCCCCACACATCTACGTAAACGAATTTTGGCTATAGTTCCAGTAATGAAAATATTACAGTGTAGTTAAGGACATACTGTATTATGCTAAACAGAATGAGCAGCTCACCTCTCATATCTTCTGGTCCGAATCGTTTGTTCTTTTACACTATTAGCATTTATGAGAGTTGGGTGACAAAAGAACTAACGATTCGGACCAGAAGACCAATTAGAAGAACCGCTCAATTCTGTTTCGTGTGTAATGCACTGCATGCACAGTATCTATGAGAGTCACGTGACAAAAGAACGAACAATTCGGATGAGAAGACTCATGAGAAGAAGAACCGCTCAATTCTGTTTCCTGTGTAATGCACTGCATAGCGTCTATGGAAGTCACGTGACAAAAGATTCGGACCAAAACTCGAGAATTAACTTCTCAGTTCTTTATCTTGTACGTAACCTATTTAGGTTTTGCAATGCGCGCCCAGTAGAAAATGAACGAATCACTCTCTGAGACTACTCGTTCTTCTGAGTCACGTTAAAGACTCATTCAAAAAGTATGAATCGTTCATGAACGACCGAGATACGAGATAGCGTACGAGATAATAACATGTTTAACGCGGATAATAAGATGACTGAGGAAACATCACCAGGTGTGCTGAATGGCAAGTTTCATTATGAAAAGCTTCTAGATGTATGTTTAGATAAAAAACCAAAGTTTTGTTCTCGAGCTAACTTTAAAGGGAAGTAGTTTTACAAGAATACATTAAATGTAAGACACTGAAAAGGCTGTAAAAGTGAGGCAGTAGCTATTTTTATTGCACTTCCTAGAGACCCTTGGACATCAGTAAGTACCCATAACTCCCTCGGTGTAACAGTACATCTAATCAATGACAAATGGCAACTGCACTCATTCACTCTGCATGTATTAAAAACAGAAGAAAGACATGGACACCACTATAGGAGCAAATCTCTTTACCATTCGAGAGATTTCAATTTAACATTTGTTAAAGCTCAGAGCATTTTAGCTATTATTAGTTTTGCTGTTTTTTTTTTTTTTATATATATATATAGAATGACATATCCATATTGTTCATTTTAACTAACTATACAAACTTGACCGAGAACAGATACACATGATCTGATGTTTTTATTGTTGTTTTCAGTTGTTTCTATGAATAAAAAATAATAATGTGCTAATTTTGAGAGTTCTTACATTTAGGCATTTGGCAGACCTACTTATCCAGAGCGACTTACAAAAAGTGCTTTAAAGTTTCCGTTATTGCAGATATTTACACTCGGTTACTAGGTTACTAACTAAGTGCCATCAGTCGCACACAGTTGGGAAGCAGATGTTTATTATTATTATTATCATTATTTATTTATTTATTTATTTATTTATTTAAATGGGCGGGGGGGAATGACATATTTGCAATGTCATTCCCATATTCTGGCAGTGATAAAATTTGCATATTATAAAAGGATATCACAGTTAACTTGAAATATTTAGTATTTATACAGACAGATTGTTTTGACCACCATGTTTGTTAAGCTGGCTCCTTCCACAACAAGATGTCACCCAAACAAAACCATTACTGTGAAATGATGAACATCGCATGACCTTTTTCATTACTCCAAAGACCAATATGTTTGCTCCCTAGCAAAAAGATTGGGCTCTGGAGCAATGGAAAAAGGTCATGTGGTCTGATGAGTCCAGATTGACCCTATTCCAGAGTGATGTGTGCATCAGGGTAAGAAGGGAAGCGCAGGAAGCGATGCACCCATCATGCATAGAGCCCACTGTACAAGTCTCTGGAGGCAGTGTTATGAGCTGGGTTGCTTTAGCTGGCTGCTCTACCAGCTTTGCACATCTAGAGAGTGAAATTTCTCCCCATTCTTCTTTGCAAAATAGCTCAAGATCAGACTGGATGGAGAGCATCTGTGAACATCAATTTTCTAGTCTTGCCACAAATTCTCAAGTGGATTTACAGTACAGACCAAAAGTTTGGACACACCTTCTCATTCAAAATGCAAGAAAAAAAAGCAACTAAGTAAAGAAAAATTACTTGAAGGTCATTACAAATGAAGGTCAGTCAGTCCGTAAAATTGGGAAAACTTTGAAAATGTCCCCAAGTGCAGTCACAAAAACCATCAAGCGCTACAAAGAAACTGGCTCACATGCGGACCGCCCCAGGAAAGGAAGACCAAGAGGATAAGTTCATCCGAGTCACCAGCCTCAGAAATCGCAGGTTAACAGCAGCTCAGATCAGAGAGCAGGTCAATGCCACACAGAGTTCTAGCAGCAGACACATCTCTAGATCAACTGTTAAGAGGAGAACTCAGGCGTTCATGGAAGAATATCTGCCAGGAAACCACTGGTAAGGACAGGCAACAAGCAGAAGAGACCTGTTTGGGCTAAAGAACACAATAGTTTGTGTCCAAACTTTTGGTCTGTACTGTAGGTCTAGACAACGACTGGGCCATTCATACACATGAATATGCTTTGATCTAAACCATTCCATTGTAGCTTTGGCGCTATG
Source organism: Clarias fuscus (assembly GCA_030347435.1). Taxonomy (NCBI): domain Eukaryota; kingdom Metazoa; phylum Chordata; class Actinopteri; order Siluriformes; family Clariidae; genus Clarias; species Clarias fuscus. The sequence goes on from CM059216.1 coordinate 26,614,854, forward strand.
TTTTGGGTCATTGTCCTGCTGGAATGTGAACCTCTGCCCCGGTCTCAAGTCTTTTACAGACCTTTTGCGGAGGTTTTCTTCAAAGATTGACTTGCATTTGGCTCCATCCATCTTCTCATCAGCATTGACCAGCTTCCCTGTCCCTGCTGAAGAAAACCATCCCCACAACCTGATGCTGCCACCACCATTCACAGTGTTAGTTGTCCACCACTTGTAGTGTTTGGACAAAAAAGGTCAGTATTGGTCTCATCTGACCAGAGAACATCCACCTGTTTGCTGTGTCCCCCATATGGCTTGTCGCAAACTGCAAACGAGATTTCTTATGGCTTTCTTTCAACAATGAAAAGAAGGCCAGATGTGTGGAGTACATGACTAATAGCATGCTCCTACCTGAGCTGTGGATCTCTGCAGATCCTTCAGAATTACTACAGGCCTCTTGGCTGCTTCTCATTAATGTTTTCCCTGCCCAATCTGTCAGTTTGGGTGGATGGCCATGTCTTGGTAGGTTTGCAGTTGCACCATATTCTTTCTTTTTTCGGAAGATGGATTGAACAGTGCTCTATGAGATGTTCAAACCTTGAGATTTTTTATATATATATATATATATATATATATATATATATATATATATATAAAACTCCTTTAAACTTCTCCACCTGTTTGTTCACTAATGTTCTCTAACAAACCTCTCAGGGCTTCACAGAACAGCTGTACAGGTGGACTCTATTTACTAATTAGGTGACTTCTGAAGGCAATTGGTCCCACTTTATTTTTAGTTAGGAGTATGAGACTAAAGGGGGCTGAATACAAATGCACGCTACATTTTTCAGTGTTTTATTTGTAAAAAAAAAAAAAAAAGTTGAAAACCATCTATCATTTTCTTTACACTTCACAATTATGTGCTACTTCGTGTTGGTCTATTACATAAAATTCCAATAAATTACATTCATGTTTGTGGTTGTAAGGTGACAAAAGGTGGAAAAGTTTAAGGGGTGTGAATACGTTTGCAACGTATTGTATGATAAAATGAAAGCAAATGTTTGTCTAGAATTTTTTGCTATTATAATGCCCACTATTTGTTCCCTTGTTTGCAGATTGGATTAGACCCACCTTTAAGCAACCACAGAAGTAAAAATTCCAAATTAAATACAGATTTTCAAAGAGGATGGATTGTGGCTCAGTATGAGTGTGTCCCAGAGACAAATAGCTAAAAATCTTGAAATCCCCCTTTCTACCATTAACAGAATTAGAACCAAGAGGGAATAGAAGTCCAGTTGACATGGCATGTCACTAATCTCGAATTCTTTAGGTGTTTTAAGGTGTTACGACATTTTTTAAAATGCAAATTAATTATTTGGCAGCGTTCTTTTTTTGTTTTGTTTTTTTATTTGGAAGAAATTATTTTGAATACCTAGAATTATGGTCTAACAGTCTGCAAAAACATTATGTTGCCCAATTTTCCTATTTACCCCGCGTAGTTCTTGAAATTACATATGGTACCCCCAAAGTGACAAGTGTAAGAATTGCATTAAAAAATTTGCTTTCAACTGGAACTGACACTGCAGGTATCTGATGGCAGACTGAACTGATAAAGCTTGTTATCTGTATTTCTACTGCATGCAGCTAATCATCAACTGTTCATGACAAGCGGGACACCATTGTATGAGGATATCACAGGTAACTAGAAATATTTACTCTTTATACAGACAAACTGTTTTGACCACCATGCTTGTTAGCATAATCTTTGTAAGAAAGCCAAGGCATGCTTGGTATGTCACTCAAACAAAACTTTGAATACCACATGACCTGTTTCATTACTCCAAGGTCCAATATTTATATTTAGTAACATAAATACAAAAGGCCATGTGGTCTGATGAGATTGATCCTATACCAGAGTGATGGGAGCATCAGGGTAAGACGGGAAGTGCATGAAGCGATGCACTCATCACGCATAGCACCCACTGTACAAGCCTCTGGAGGCAGTGTTATGATCTGGGGTTGCTTCAGTTGCTCAGATCTAGACTAGATTTTGAGAGTTCTACATTTTTGCCACATCATTTCCATATCCTGGCAGTGGTCAAATTTACATGTTATAAAAGGATATCAGAGTTAACTAGAAATATTTTGTCTGATTTAATAATGTGTGTTTACATGCTCAAAACATTTAAACAGATTATAACATTTTGACATGTGCAAATTGTTCCTGCTCAACCTGCAGAAATACAAGATGTATTTTTCCTCAACCTTGTGGTTAGGTTGGGCTTCCCACTTTGTTCCAACAAATCCGGATTTCTACATTATGATTGGTTACTGAATCAAACTACAACCTTTATTTTTACACCCATATTATATACGCTGTATATTTAGCATTTAATGTAATATTTATATATTTTTAAGCACATTCATAAAATCATTACCAAAATAGCTTAGTGGTATTTCTCGTTTTAAAAAAAAGTACCTTCTCTTTTCATTTCTCAATGATTTTTAGTATCAAATTATTCTCCTCCCAATTCAGAGACAACCCCAAGATATACAGTATGCAACATATACAGATATGCATGTGCATACCTCTCCATCTGTCACAACTGACAAGAGAGGCATTTATAAATATTCCACAATTCTGTGATACAGGTAGTGTGTAGTCTTAATGTTGTAGTGCTTTCTGAAGCGCATCCATTATGTAAATTCGTAACTGGTAATAATTTGATAATAGTGAGCTAGCGCTGTTTGCAATGCACAGGTATTAGTCAGAAATGGTTCATTAGCAGGAGCATTAATGGCATGATTGTGAAACGGAATGAGGGATTATTTAGTCAGCATTTGGTCACGTCCTCTTCTGCTGAAATGCATTTATTCACTTTTTTCTGCTGATCCCTTCAGTGTTCAATGTTCACAGAAAGCACTGAGTGCACACACACTTTCTGTGAATCAGGTTGGCACAGAACAAGTCGATATGGCATGATATTCACAAATAAGAGTCTTCTGTGCGTGAGTGTGAGCGCATCATTCACTTTCAGATCCTCTCCGACCCGACAAATGCTCATCCGCCAGCAGATGAACCTGTGAAAAATAAACACACAACAACCCACATTAGAGCGTCCACAATGCTGAGTAACATCACCTGGTGTGGGCGGAGCCAATGCTACCTGTGTGTCTAGGATTCGCTGATAAGCAGGGGCAGAGAGTTCCTCCAGCGTCTCGGCCACTGGCTTGTTGAAGGTTTCTGGGAGGAGAAGTCCTGTGGCTCCGGCTGACACACCAGTCAGACAGAACACCATGAACGGCATGGACGCATGCAGCACTTTCTGAACGATCAACAAAACACAAATGTTATGTCATCATTCATGTGAGGGCTGTACCGAACGTAATGCAAAAGTAGGCAGAATGTTTTTATCAAGGTGGCAAAGGAGACAAAGGTGGTTCAAATTGCACATGTTGAGAGAATAACTTTGAGATTTGGGTTCAAAAAGGGCACACTGATGGAGTTTGAAGCTGTAATGGGTTCAGAATCATCAAAACTGAACAGCTGAAGATTGTACAAAAAGACGTCTGATGTGATCATTAACTAAATCTATATCTTCAGGATTTTGCGCCCTGTGTTGCTGGCAAATGATAAATACATAAATAAGCATGTGTACTGCTGTTAAAGTGGCCATGAGTGTATGGAAGAATTACATATACTGTAGTATATAATTTTTTGGAAGCATTCGTTTAAACACTATATGCAAATTCTTTTGCTGTACTTACTGCACCGTACTTACCATACTAGGAATAAACGGGGCCAAAATTCCTCCGACCCTACAAGACATGGAGCAGACACCTAGCCCTGCATTCCTGAATCACACACACACACACACACACACACACACACACACACACAGACACACACACGCAAATCTAGACAAACATTTCATATTACAGACTTCATAGTCTTGCAATGCAGTATCTAATCTAACATTCCCCTGTAGGAATGAGCAGGCTAGCGCGTGTGTGTGTATACCTGATGACAGTGGGGTAAAGTTCTGATGTGTACACATACACAATGTTGAATGCAGCACTGACCATCAGCTTCCCCAAAAGAGCCAAAGAGCTGCCATTGACAAACGAACCTGTGTGTGTGTGAGAGAGAAATATGGAAACAGAGATATACCAAGAGACACTCAAACCAATCTATTTTTCCCTGAAATTTCCATCTAAAAATTAAGGGTCGTCTTATATTTATAGATTTAATTTTTGCATTCATTATATTTCACCAACAGTAATTGGTGCTAATTAGACATTTCTGTGAAGACAGTCCAGAGCCACAGTTCACCACGTTATTCTAAAGCAGCTTATATTTTTGTGGATCAACAATGAACAATCTACAGGTTTAGAAAATCCTACACGTTTTTTAAAGTTAAACAGTAGGAAGTGTGTAAAAATTCCTGTTCAGCCCTGAATAGTCTTCATGATTATGATTATTTATGACTGTTTTTGTTCTGATTTGTTCCACAAAGACTTGAATCTGCACCAATCATCTGGTGACCAATCTTGATGTTTGGGAGGAGGATCTACACCTTTAAATTTCGGCTGGAAGCACTTGCATGGGAGAAGACAGCCATTCATGCCACTCATTTTCGGAAACTGTTCAGGTCACCTTTGTCGCTTCCTCCAAAATAGATTGTGGTCCTTGTTAGTTCTTTTCAACACATGCATGCTGCTGATAGTTATTAAATTAGCACGTAGAAAGATTCGTGTGAATTAAGTGAACAGTTAAAAACCTGCAGGGTGAGTTTGCTTTTGTGGTTTGGATAGGTAAGTAAGGGCACACTTATGCATGTCTAGACATCCAGAGAAGGGGAGGGTGTGACACTTTATACTTTTGGTTATTGGATTGGCAAGCATAGTGTAGCTAGACTGTTGTGTTTCTTCTTCTTTTTTTTTTTTTTTAGTTATATATTAAAAGTTGACAAGAGAAGATGCAGGATGTAAAGACAGAGATAGTTGAAGAAAAAAAGGTCCGCTGTGGTTGTATATTAAAAGTGTGACATTTGGGAAGTTTGTGTTTTAGGTTTTCTTTTTGCTCTTTCCATCCATCATTCAGCCTGTTGTTAGTTTTGTCTATGTTAAATACTGTTTTCTACTGTTTACTGTCTATCTATTTTTTGTGTTGTTTCTTAATTACTAGGTGTATATAAAAGCAAATGTATGCATATAAAACACTATTAAGTCTCTGACAAGTTTTTTTGGCATTATTGCCCCTGGCTTCTCTTACTTCAATGGCCTGTCTCTCTCTGGACCTAGACTGAAGGCAGGGTACATAACACCAACATCCACACAAATTACTTCACTTTTGCTGGATTAAAGGCCTGGATGAGAAAGGAGAAGGGTTGGGCATCAGGCTATCAAACCGGCCTCGTAAAAAAACACAGCTGCAACCGAATCAACATGAATAGCGCACGCAACTAATGCCAGGTTCATTGACTGACTGACAAAGGTGGGAAGAAACTAAGCACATGTTCTTTGTTACTGTACGTAAGTACATATTTCAAGTGTCTGTACTTTACTTGAATAGTTTAATTAGAGGATACATTTTACTTTACAACAAATATTTACTTTTCCTAAGAACAGCAATGTGTAGTATTTCGAAGGGGGCCACCTGCTGACTATTATGTGTAACTGCGTCACTTGCCTTTCCTTTGAGACACACCTAATAACACAACAGGTGTTTGAAATCAGAAGCAGAGATTATTGGGGAAACCGAGAAAGAGCGAGAGAAAAAGAGAAATATATCTTTTTTTTATATTAAAAAGGCTGTGAGTTAATACAAGTCTTGTATTTTTGATACTTTGAATAAACTTGAAGGTGAATACTTCTGTACTTTTACTCGGGTAAACTAAACTAAATGAAGGATGTCCACTTTTACTTGAGTGATAGTTGCTCTCTAGTGATATTGAATCTCTACTTTTACTCAAGGAAAAGACTGCTCCATGTTGCCCTCCTCTGCTCACTGGTAATCTTGCTTGTTAGCCTCTGGAGACATGATTAATTGTTGTTCAGTTGTTCCCTGCACTGTTCATTTTGCCCTTTGAAACTGAGCAGTTTTGCACAAAACGTTCCTCAGGACCAGGGATGAAAACAGGTGATTTGCAGCTTTAAACATTTTTTAAAAAATCATAAAACAAACGCATGTTACTGAGAAACCCATTGTCCTAAAGAGTCTGTTTCTTTTCATTAAATAAAGGAGCAGTTTTAGATTAGCAAAGCCGTGATAATAATAGAGACTCATTCCCTAGATGCTAACATCTCGCAGAAAACAATTTAATGCTTTTTTTTTTTTTATTGTACCACAAGTACAAACCTGTGCTCGACCTTGCAGCAGATAATCAAGCCTCATCTATGAAAATATATTTAATTGAATGTTTTGAAACATTTTCATATTTTTAAAATGGGTTTAGAACTACGATTAATTTATAGGCCGGCCAAAACTATACTTCAACTGGGATCTCATAATATCCTAGCAGTATATTGTCTGTGCTGCTGGTATGTCAACAGTAAAAAAAAAACTGTAAAATACAGTTTGGTCTCCTCACCAGGCTGAACAGGGATGATCACAGAGAGAAGGCAGCACAGACCAGCAAGGATAAGAAAACCGGCTAAAGATTTTCGCCTCCCAAACCTGAAACAGGGGCAGGTGAGAGAGAGAGAGAGAGAGAGAGCGAGAGAGGGGTGTAATGAGTAAGATAATTTAACCAGCAGTACAATGTGTAAAAATACTGTAGGTATCTGCTGAGAAAATATTAATGCATTGTGTGTGTGTGTGTGTGTGTGAATACCAAGGCTTATTGATGAAGTATATGCACAGTGGGTAGGCTGGCAGCTCCACCAGGCCGTACATGGCTACAGTAAAGTAGAGACTGCCTTTATCGTCACTCGCATTCATCGTCAGTCCATAATACACCAGACTGCATGCATACCTGAAACACACACATGCCATGTACACATATAGACATCATCATCCACGGCTAAACAAAGTTATGTCTAAATCCATTTTCCCATGTTTGAGTATGATGTTGATATCCATTATATGAATTTTACAACACAGAAAGGCTTTAATGAGAGTTTACACAAATCCCAAAACACCCTGGGTCCAACGTCATCTTTCAGCATTTTAAATGTTGCAGATTTTAGTTTTACATTTTTACATTTTAGTATGACAGACACTTTGCAAATTTGTTGTCTGGATTTTAGCATTATAAATGTTTGATAACAAGCACAGCAAATCTGTATTAAAAAGTAATAACCAAATTGGAATTAAACAATTGAAAGGTCTTCAGTTTTCTAGGGGGCATAAAAATTGGACTTTGGAGAAAGGTCATGCGGATGTCGTCAGATTGACCCGATGCCAGAGCAATGTGCGTGTCAGGGTAGGAAAGGAAGCGCATGAATGCAGAGTGTTCTGATCTGGGGTTGCTTCAGTTCCTCGGGTCTAGGCTCAGCAATGTTATTTAGCATTAAAATGAAGTCAACTGATGACATGAAGGTACTGAATGACCAGGTTATCACATCTACGGAAGCTCGGACACCTTTCCCTCATCTTACATTAGTATTATTTTAATCTGTGTTCTCGTTTGATTAGATTTTCAGTAAAGAAGTCAAGTGCCCTTGGATAACTGACTGCACATGGTATAAATGAGAATATGTACATCAGCCAATCATGTGTCACCATAAAAACAAAACAGTATTACTATCATATGTTGTCTGTTTAGTAAAGTGTTCTATTGTTTATTCAGTCACCGTGCATACTCATACTCACCAAACATACATGAGGACAACAGTCCTGCAGCGCAGCACACGGTGCTTGACCAGCTGCAGCAGTCCTGCGTTGGATGCCTCTGTGCCCGGTGTGCCTGGAGGTTTCCGCAGCTTCAGAGTAACACTTCCCTTTCCATTCCTCTGTGCAAAATCCTGCAACACTTTCTCTGTCTCCCCCGTCCGGCCCTGAGAGTACAGCCAGCGTGGAGACTCGGGTAGCATGCTATCAATAACACACACACACACTCACCAATGAACATACGCCCAGACAAATTCCAGAGTTAAAGACTCACACTGAACTACCTCTGACAAGAATTTAATTTGGACTGAGCTGGGGCTTGGGACACAGGAGCTTCATGGGCTTTCAACAAGAGGCAAAAAATTCTCAAAGCCAGTCGCTATATTATCCTCAGTGTCACTAGGTGGTGAAGTTCCTGAAGCCAGTTAGTGGCACTAGCATTACATTCTTGAAGCAGGCCAGTGGAATCCAGTCCTCTTTCCTAAAAGCCAGGCAGTGGCACCAGAAAAATGCTTCTGAAGTCAGATGGTGGAACCAGCACAACCATCTGGATGTCCTGTAGTGTTACCCATATAAAATCCTTGATCCTGGAAGGTGGTACGAACAAGAGATCTTTGATGATGGAAGGTTTAGCACATCATGGCTGAAACAGGGTAAGGTATGGCTCAGACGGAGTAGGGAATGACTCATGGTCTAGCCGAGACAGAACTTGGCTTGGTTCATACCTGGCAAGGCCATCCGATTCACCACTGCAAAAATAAGGCTTGGTTTAGACTGAATCCAGGCATATAAGGTCCTCTAATCAACCTTTGTGGGTGCTGGGCTGTGCCAAATAACCAGATTATCCTCTGCAGGTGGCGAAACTGGAAGTGTTGCTGAGACGATCACCAAGTTGAGTTCCACAATGTGCTGAGCTAGAAGCGAGGCCTTGAGAATGGCTGTGGGTGCTGCCAGGTTGACCTTCACAGGGCTGTGGACGCTGCAAGACGCATGCTTGGTGCTATAAGCTTGTACTGAACTGTGCTGCGGTGAGTCGTCTTATTCAACTCCCCTGAATTCCCCAGCGCTCTGTGAATTCAAGCATGGAGCAAGGAGCCATCCCTTACCCTGGACATCATGGACCTCTATGTAGTCGACATGCAGTTACTCTTGCTCCTCACATCAAATTATCTCTGGTTGAGCCTGATCCGAAAAGTTTGGGGAACTGCTGTTTTATGCCCTCCACCGATTTCCATGCAACTTCCTATGCATGTGTGTCCCTTGGCAACCGGTACCTCAGCACACTTGTTTGCTAAGTCAACAAACCAAGACAGGATGAATATGTAATATGCAAATGCAGGAAGGCTCTATTAAACATAGAGCTGTGGTCAGAAATGTGCATACAGTGTTTATAGTAATTTCTTTGAACTGGTCTTTTTCTAGTGCTAAATGAATGTACATCACACATTCACACATACATACATACATGCATACATACATACTGTACATACATACATACAAAACCCAAGAAATTGTTATTTGAGATAATAAAGGCGCCCACAACATTTAGATGTGGAATTTAATTTACTCATAAGCATGTTTCAAAAAATTTACAGCGCCATCTATTGAATGTTGGAATGAATTTTTTTTTTGACATCTTACCGTGAAGGTGTGAGATTGAATTTATTAAGTAGGTTTCAATTGCACACTCATAAATGCGTATTAAAATAGTACAGCGCCATCTGTTGAATTTTGTTGATTGTTGATTGTTGAATGATTTTTAAAGGGCATTTTCCATTTAAATTTCAAAATAGCTTCCCGTTGGCCGACTACGATGAAACAAAGCCTTTACGTTACCTCAAGTTCGATTAAATACACAAACAAACAGACAAAAAAAATCGAAAAGTCTTGATGTGTTCTATTACTCATCTTACATCCCCCCCTAATTTTTTTTTCTCGCAAATATCTTTAATGAACAGACATGCTACAGTACATTTACTGTTTTATTATATGTATAGATTTTGGGGTTTTCTGAAATCAAACTCAAGTTCATGAAACAATCATGTTATATGTAAACTTCTGACCGCAGCTCTATTTACACACTAGTCAAAAGTAAAATAACAAACTAAATTAGAAGTTTTTATAATTGCGTATAAAGACAGTATGTGCAGCTATAGACAGGCTCTAAAAGCTGCTAGGGCCGAGCATCTGAGCCAAGAGACCAAAATAATCCCAGATTCTTATTTAGTACAGTGGCTAGACTAACAAAACCTAAAATGCATGCAGAGAGTATCCCATCACAGTTTAGAAGTGAAGACTTTATGGACTTCTTCAATGAAAAAATCGATAGTATCAGGAAGAAAATAACTGATGTTCAACCTCTAATAGCATCTCATGATCCAGTTCAGTCTAAAGCCTCACATTTAGATTTTCAGTGCTTTACAGGTATAGGACAGGAAGAGCTGTATAAACTCATCACCTCGGCTAAATCAACAACGTTCTTGTTAGATCCAATCCCGACCAGATTTTTAAAAGAAGTGATGCATACGGTTGGAGAGCCACTTCTAAACATTATTAATTCCTCATTATATCTAGATCACGTCCCTAAATCTTTCAAGTTGGCAGTTATTAAGCCTCTTCTTAAAAAGTCTAACTTAGACCCGAATTAAATAACAAATTACAGACCAATTTCAAACCTTCCGTTTATATCAAAAATATTAGAAAAGGTAGTATCAGCCCAAATATGCACATTCTTGCAGGAAAACAACATCCTCAAAGAATTTCAGTCAGGTTTCAGGCCCCATCATAGTACAGAAACTGCACTAGTTAAAATTGCAAATGACTTATTTTTAGCTTCAGACCAAGGCTACATCTCAATACTAGTCTTACTTGATCTTAGTGCTGCATTCGACACTATAGATCATAACATTCTCATAGATCGCTAACAAAATCACATTGGTATTCAGGGACAGGCTTTAAAATGGTTTAGATCATACCTGTCTGATCGATACCATTTTGTAGATCTAAAGGGCGAACCGTCTGGTGTAATGCCAGTGAAATATGGGGTCCCACAAGGGTCAGTTTTAGGACCTCTGCTGTTCTCAATATACATGCTTCCCTTGGTCAACATCATTAGAAGACATGGGATTAGTTTCCATTGTTATGCTGATGATACCCAATTATATATCTCAACTAAACCAGACGAAATACCTAAGTTGTCTAGACTAACTGAGTGCGTCCAGGACATAAAAGATTGGATGACCAATAACTTTCTTTTACTAAATTCAGATAAGACAGAGATATTACTTATTGGCCCAAAAACCAGTACACAACAGCTCTCAGAACTCAGCCTGCGTTTAGAAGGATGTACTGTTACCACCAGCTCGACAGTGAAAGACCTGGGTGTAATATTAGACAGTAACTTGTCCTGTGAAAATCATATCTCCAATATCACAAAAACAGCCTTTTTCCATCTTAGAAATATTGCCAAGCTTAGCAACATTTTATCCGTATCTGATGCAGAAAAGCTGGTTCATGCGTTCATGACCTCCAGACTGGACTACTGTAATACATTATTAGGTGGTTGTCCTGCATCCTCAATAAACAAGCTACAGTTAGTCCAAAATGCAGCCGCCAGGGTTCTCACTAGATCCAGAAAATATGATCATATAACCCCAATATTATCATCCCTGCACTGGCTACCTGTTCAGTTTAGAATTAATTACAAACTAGCATTACTTACATACAAGGCTTTAAACGGTCTAGCTCCCACATACCTAACCAGTCTTCTGATACGCTACAATCCACCACGCTCCTTAAGATCAGAAAACTCCGGACTACTGGTAGTTCCCAGAATTTCAAAATGTACAAAAGGAGGTAGGGCTTTTTCATATCTAGGTCCAAAGCTTTGGAATAGCCTTCCTGACAGTGTTCGGGGCTCAGACACAGTTTCCCAGTTTAAAAGTAGACTCAAGACACATCTCTTTAATCTGGCATACACGTAACTCATCCCATAACCTCATACTCCAGTACATCTATCCTGAATGGCAACTACGCTAATTCTCTCCATATGTTCTGTATTCTTCTACCCATCCGAGGCATCTCAAGTCAAGTCAATTTTATTTATATAGCGCTTTTAACAATTGACATTGTCGCAAAGCAGCTTTACACAATAAAAAGAAGTAAGTTTTTATGCAATGTATATGAATCAAAATGACAAGATTGTCCCCGATGAGCAAGCCGAGGGCGACGGTGGCCAAGGAAAAACTCCCTGAGATGGTAATAGGAAGAAACCTTGAGAGGAACCAGACTCAACAGGGAACCCATCCTCATCTGGGTGATAACGGATAGCAGGAATTGCTCAGCATAATAATGTGTAAGACTGGAAGTTCAGTATAACAAGAGATGTTTTAAAATTAAAAGGAGTCCAGTTTGTTCCCGGAGGCTCAGGTAGACTGTAGGGGATTCCGGTCCTGAGTTATCGAACAACTGAAGTCACAGGTCCCTGGATTATCTCACAGGCATCTGGAGATTGCGCCAGCTTCAGTAGAAAGAGGCCAACCCTGCGAGGTTCCTGAGGCATCAAGAGAAGGACCTGCTCCAGCTGGATTCTGCTTCATGATGGTTTGGAGCTACACATGCTGCTCCTGAGCTCCCAGTGATCCCGACCCTCATCTGCCCTCTGCACCTGCTGACTCATCCCTGTGCTGAACTGGACTTTGTGTTAAGTTAAAGAACTTCTGTTATACTGAACTTTCAGCTACACGATGTTATATAATTTCTATTCGTTATCACCCAAATGAGGATGGGTTCCCTGTTGAGTCTGGTTCCTCTCAAAGTTTCTCCCTACTACCATCTCGGAGTTTTTCCTTGCCACTGTCGCCGTCAACCTTGGCTTGCTCATCAGAGACATTTCATTCATCATTCACCTCATTATTATCTAGACACATTTTTCCATTAATTTTCTTTAAAAAAAATAAAATAAAAATTCTTGTTAAGCTGCTTTGAGACAATGAACATTGTTAAAAGCGCTATATAAATAAAATTGAATTGAATTGAATGGAGCATGGGCTATATTTTGACTAATGCACTGCCTATTGAAATTAGCTTTATTCATATCCTTACCTAGTATTATATGTACAGTATAACGGCTTACATTTCCTCACTACTGAACACTGTGTTAGTGGTATGCAGCCATTACAGCCATAATTCAGATAGTCACACGTACATGCAAAAGAGGAAGAGCAGCACACCGGGGCAGTTAGCAGCAATAGCCAGGTTTCTCCAGGACCTGATGTAGTAGCCGAGAAGAGCGAACAGAGCGATGCCTACTGCAAACGTCATGTTGGTTATTGTCCCTGTAACACACACAAACAGACACATGAGCAAAGCCTTGCATGACTATTCATACTTTTAAACCTTTCCACAGTTTGTAAATTTTATGAGATGCGAGTTATTCATTAAGAATGACGATAAAACCTGGAATCGATTTGTTTGAAATTATTTTGCAAACTATATTGAATATTTTCCTTCCTGCTTAAATAGTTTGTGCTATTTTTTGGAGAGTCATGATACATTATGCCAATCATATAATCCCATCTCAGTTCCAGGTTTTAACACTACAAAACAGGAAAAGTTCAAGGAGGTGAATACAATGTACAGTATGGTTATGGCTTACTAGCACTACACGGCTGAGCAAACATCCTGAAGTCTGTTGTTTGTGTTTAATGAACAGGATATGCATGTACAGTACGATGCAAAAGTCTTACACACATTCAAATTACTACCTTAGAGCAAGCATTTCTTTATAAAAAAAATAAAATAAAATAAAAGGTTTGTACATTTAAAAAAAACCCATAAAAAGCAGTTAAAAGTAATTAATGAAACAAAGTCAATAATTGGAGTGACGACTCTTTGCTTAAAATATAGTCTCTTGTACAATTTGTGCAGGTTTATAAGTCAAATAAATGCTTAGTTTTACTGAACATCCTGCAGAACCAGCCACAATCCTTCTGGGGAGGTTGTCGTACCTGCTTCTTTTTTCATGCATCAAAACCCAGAGGCTTTCTTTTTGTTTTGTGTGTGAGTGAGTGTGAAAAGTATTTTACATAATATGCTGCTGTCTTTTCTGGCCAACAGATATTTTCCTGTAATATAAAATGTTTTTTGCTACAATACTAATGCTTGGAAATCCGATTTTTTTTTACCTGACTTAATAATTAAGTCATAAAATACAGTACCAGGATGCCTAAGACTTTTGCACGCTACTGTGCAAAAATGTTGTGCAGTGCCAACTGAACGTACTGACGGTACAGATTTTGCTTCACCTCCAGATGGCGCTACCTGTTAGAGCCCAGTAGGCTTTACCCACGTACTCCTGCGAGAGGATGAAGCAGACGAGGGCCATCCCTCCATTCATCATCCCGACCATCAGCCGTGACAGGGCGAAGAGCTCATAACTAGGGGCCAGCGCACTGCCATATGCAAAGAGCATTTCAAAAAATAGACCTGAAAAGAGAAAAGAGAGCGAGAGAGAGAGAGAGAGAGCGACACTAGAATCTGGAGCCAGTGATAAAAACAGAACATAAAAACGTGCACCAGGCATCTGAAGGTCAACTTCTATCTGTGTAGTGATATACAGCGTGGGCTAAAGGTCTGGATCGGCAAGCAGAAAATGCTTTTAAATGTATAAATGACAGCAAATGCTAAAATTGACAGCCTGTGACGTTAAGAACATTAAACATTTCTTAATTTAGCAGAACTGATGTTGTTCGATTGCAGTCGTTGTTCTGGTCCAATAACTGCAGACGAGTCCAAAGAAAAAGACACCAAAGATCTCTCTTAGATCTGGTTCTCTTCCATCTTCTACTGTTAGTTTCAAACCAATCTTGGATCTAAAGTAAAATGTAAAATATCTAATTTATCAAATTTAAAGGGCATGTATTATGCAGCATTCACTTTTTAGTCATCTTTAGATATTTAGATGGGTCTCCAGTGTGCGTGTACTAACAGCAAATGTGAGATAAATAAATACCGTGCTTTTTGTTTTCGTTTACATTTTCGCACTGCCTTGTATTTAAACAAGCCAGTTAGATGTTTTCCCCCCTAATGTGACCTCAAAGGAGAAAATCCCTCCACGAGCTTGTTGCGGTTCTCTGGATGAGGCGTGGCTCAGCAGGAGCGCATTTAAACAGACCCTGAAACAGTACATTCGAATAAGGAATAAAACAGAGGGAGTATAAGGTAGAAAAAATGCATCACCTGAGGGGTATTTCAGTCGGGCATTAGTACACACACTTTGGCAGAGCTCTGAGACTTTGGTTAATTTGTTAAAGAAATAGTGTGATATGGAAACTTTAGGGAAAAATGCGGTGGATGAAGAATTTTGGGCCACACTGTATATACAGTACACAACAATGTAGTGAACGTTTCATGAAATATTCTGAATCTTGATTTACTACTTGATGAAGAGTTTTTGTTGTCATCTGAGGTTATTTGTTTGTTTATAGACGTTAGTAAGAACCACACAATTATTGTTAAAGCCTTGATAAATAAATATTAGGAAGAATTCGAAGAGGTCAGCCTTTCTTAATAAACAATTGCTAAGTATTAAACAGAAAAGTCTCAGTACTGATGAGGAAGATGGGTTTCCTGCCGATTTTGTCAGACAGCGGTCCAAACAGCACGTTCCCTACGAGCACGCCAACAAAAAACAGCGATCCTGCCAGGCTCACTTTGTACGCCTCCTCCTTGACCAAATACCACTGCAAAACACACCAAACACACACTGAGGTGATGACAAAGCAAAAATAGTTGCTCAATATAATGACCAAATCTTTTATTACAGCTTGAACAACAGTGCTGATGATTTCTCAATTCTGACTGGTCAGAAAGTGTTCATTAGCTTCGACAGCACTGCAGGTCTAGTTTGCTCGTTTCTGTTAACGCACTTAGAACACTACATTATTGTTTCTATTAACTTTTTTTAATCCGCTAACCTATTGATTTTTTTTATCTGTCTAATAATTTTCTGGTTAGATGATTAATACTTTTATTAACTTGCCAGGAAATAATAACAAAAACGTTGATGTTTAATCTTTTAACCTTCTACTCTATTATTTTCTCATAAAAACAATTATTTTACAAATAAAAGTTGTTACAAATAAAACAAGTATCAAAAATAAATAAGTCCAGCACTCATATGGGGCACACATACAGTTAAAAAAGACATAGAAAAAAGACTTTTTATTAATAAATAAATAAATAAATAAATAAATAAACTTTACCTCTTTGTCCGACCCCCCAAAATGAATAAAATCAGTGACATTTTACTGTATTTCTGAATAATATCGACTGCATTCCTGTCATAAAGGCTCATGCATTTATCACTATGCAGGTCTATGCAGGAAGTTGCCATTTCTAACTTTAATTCTACATTGCTTAGTTTTAAAAGTCTAACATACTTTTTACTTCTTTTTAGGTGTTAGCATACAGTATACACTGGAGAATCTTTTCCTCACTAATGCAGTCCATAATGACACCACTTGACCTTGTCCAAAGGGTTATTGTCTTCTTCTCTCACCTCCGTCACGATGGAGCGGTCGTCTTCCTTGAACGTCACAGTCTGAGTGAAAGCTCCTCCGCTCTGCGTGACGGCATCGACCTCGTACTCGGGAGCGGCACCGACCAGGACGATGAACATGCATTGACACGCCATGTAGACCTGTAAGATAAACAAACGCATGTTCAGCAAACATTTTAGACATTTATAATTAGTAAATGTCAAAATTATTTAGCGCCTTTGTGATTTCAGGCAAAAACAAATCCAGGTAGGATTGTAGTCCGTATTTTCTCCTTTAAAATAGTAATTGTAAAACTACTGGAATGCATATTCCACAAAAACCTGGATTGATGCTGGTGTAGCACATCATTACATGTGGGGTCATGCTGTTATAAGAAAACAATTAACAAGACACTGTGACAAAGAACAGTTACTGTTACCACCTGAAGTCAATTATTTTCCAGAAACAGCACATGTTTTTGTCTGTTTAGATAAGAGCAATTTATAAATCCTTATATTGTGAACAATGTGAACAGTTTATTTCTGATAAAATGCTGTATGCATTTAAAAAATAAAAGTAGATTTTTCTAAAAAGAAAACCAATTAATCTTTGTTATATATATCTATTATATATTTCAGATTTCTATTTAATTAAGCAAAAGAACATTTTATTCGATTAATCGATTAAATTTTTGGTAGAATACTCGATTACTAAAACATTCAATAGCTAAAGCCCATATATGCATTACATTTAATTAATATTAACTGTTCTTTAAGCACTATCAAACTCAAGGTTATGTTTTTTTTCTGCTGTCATGGTACAGCCCAGGAACTAGAAATCATAACAGTGCTGATATTTAGCACGTCGCAACCTCGGGTGTGATATTGCTTTTATACAAGAGTTCACAAACCATTTATTTTATTTCATTCATTTTAAACTCTTACCAGTGCTAGATAGCCAAAACATGAGGAGAATAAACCATTGGCTTTGTAGCTCACAAGCGTCAATAAAACAACAAGGAGGTAATTCGTAATGAATTGCTAGTAAGACAAAGTGTCGTTTAAGATGACCACATTATCAGCTGAAAAGTGCTTCTGGGACTGTTTTGTATGTGTGTTTTGGCAGGCAGCTGCTCTCTCCTCAGTACTGCAGACTGTACAGACCTACTTTCACCCATGCTGTGACTGATCGTTAGTGTAATTAACAAATGTAAGGACATCTGTGACGCAGAGTGACACATATAGTTAAACTCCAGTTCCCAGTGCTGTTATGCTCTATATCAGCACTCGTGGAACGCCTCTGAAAAGCTTGATGAGTTAAGGATAAGTGATAACAGAAACTAACCTGTTCTGCAGACAGTCATCAAGATTGAATGTACTAAATATAAACAAATAAAATGTGTATGCTCTTTATTCATAAAAAAAAAATATATAGGCAAATTGATGCATCATATGAGGAATATGAAGACAATGAAACATGCTGGTAGGGAAAAATAATCAATGTTGTGGTAATAAGTACCTCAGCCTGAAGCTCTTAGGTGTAAAGCCTGCAGCTGATCATTTGAATTACAAACATTCTTCAGGTACTACTGATACATTTGTGCGAAAGTCCTAAGACACGCTTTTCTTGTTTTGCTCCTAAGGAAAAGGACTTGTTTTGGCTGTCATTTTCAATCTAGTCCCTGTACCTGAACAGATTCAGAGGAATGATTTTTGTTTGTTAAGCCACACAGTGACTAATGAAACATTTAAGCATAAAAAGCATGCTTAACAGACTTAAGGTAACAGACTTAAGGCATGAACCAGTTAAACAACAGATGATCAGGCCGGTGATGTATACTGGTATGTATAGTATAGTATAGTATAGTATAGTGGTGATGCTGGATGCTGAGCGGTTAGAATGAGAGGGGAAATGAGGTTGCTGCTGATGTTGTTACATAAACAATCAAAGTGCCTAATGATACAAATTTTTAAATTGTATCATTAGGCACTTTGCAGACATTTGTTCACATATCTTTTATTGAATCTATATCATTTAATTTAATCTCTTCCACAGTACTGAATATCGACAATGTGCTCAAGCTAAAAGTCTCTAGGAAATCACTGCAGATGTCCGGTCCTGTCATTTCGAAAGAGATGTTCCTATATCTACAAACGTTCCACCTTTCAATTTAAAAAAGGGAATACTACAGGCTCGCTCATCTGCGGTTAAAAAGACACTTCTCAAACGTTGAGATGATCCCTTCTCCGAGGTCATCCTAATGTTATTTCGGATTCAAGAGAGCTGATTTTCTAAAGCAGAATAAGTACCGGTGATAATTTTAAACTACTTTCACCCGTTAACTACACTTACTCTCGCTCGTGAAAGGATATGTGCTGGCGAAGCAAAATAATTGGTTAAATAAAGAAGCAAAATGTCAAAACCGTGACGTAGCAGTAGGCAGGAGGGCACAGCTCAGGTAGTGTAGACATCACATCCATGCTGTTGTTTATTTAACCAAATATTTTGCTTTGCCAACAAATATAAATAGGAGAACTAAGCGAGACTAGTGCTGATATTCCTTACAAGTCACACACATCTGAAGTACATCATGATACATCATCTAGTTCAGTAGATGAACAAGTATAAGGGAGGAAGGTGTTTTACAAAACTTAAAGCTTGAAAACCTACTGAGCGTAGCTTTACTCTAAAACAATGACATGCAAATCACAGCATGTGCTGGAGAGATTTGACTGCATTACATTTCACCTTGTTATACACAGTAGCAAGAATAAATAAACAAGATTGCATTAATAAACTAAAGACCTGCTTTGGCTTCAACCTACTATATATATACACACACACACACACACCAATATCAAAGTATACATAAAATCACACATTGCACACAATCTTCAGCCAAAATCAAGTCTTAGATTTGTGAATGCATGTTTATTAAATGTATATAAGAAATTACATCATATGCACACATACGCGCGCGCGCACACACACGAAGCTAACCATAGAGCTAGCTAGCCTTGACATTACCTGCAGCAATATCAGCACTGTAACCATGCGCTTCTGGTGTCCGGCAAACTCTCCAACAAGTTGAAAAGCTTCTTCCAAATCCATTTCTGATAGATATTTCCCCACAGAACATGTCACAGCGTTTTAAAACCTAAACATCGGCTTAAAACAAATAAAAACACTCCGGTCTCTTCCTGATGCAGAAGTCAGACCCCCGAATCCTAAACGCATATTCATTTCGCTATCTAGTGCACTTCGAAGAGCGCACATGCTTCCCATTCCGCCCGCTGAGAAAGTGCACTAGAGCAGGAAGTGAACGAGTGTGTGTAACCGGGCAGCTGAGAAACGCGTAGACGTGGAGCCGAGTCATGTGACTTGGTGCGCAAATATGATTGGTGGAAACTGTACAATTGAAATCCCGCTCAAGAAAGTGGTGATGAGACTCAGCTGTTTAACCCTTTGTTTACTGGATTTGAATACTTATCCAAAAATCAATTGAAACTAAATACAATAGCGACAAAAAGGTTTCTTAAATATTTAAAATAGTTTTATACATGTACACTGATTAAAAGCACAAATTAATAGCATTAGTAGAGAATCTTAAAATCTTTATTAGTTTAAAGTCGTTTCCCCCCCAAAACAGTCCTTAATCAGCAATCATTCTTAATTTTTAAACATAAAAAAAAACAAACACACACATTTAATTCAAGTGAAGAACAAATAAAATGGTACACATTTTGAACATACACAACATTAAAAACGGTGACAGAAAATGAAGATGCGAACATGAATGAACATTTTAATTCATGTAAAAAAAAAAACTGTTTAAAATAAAGATGCAGTATACAAGTATAATAAGTAGCTCAAGTCTATACAGGTAACTGAGTGAAGAAAAGGAAATGGAGTCATCACTGATTTTGGGACCTGAGGGGTAATCTGGATCGAGGCGGAGTCACCGTGGCGTCGTTTTCAGCTACCTTTGAGCGGTTCAGGGACTTGCTGCTGGGGTTTTCTTTTTTAGACTTTTTCTGTAGGAAGGAAATGGAGAGCAAGAATGAAATAAAATGGCGATTAAAACCTTTCATGTACAATGCAAGAAAACCTGGACTGAGCCTCAAAATACAATTACTAGTATAGTTTTCTATATTTTCCTAATGGATTGCAACTAATACATGTTAAAGGGATAGTTCGGAACACATTTTTGCACAGAACAAGGGTTGTGGAATTTGGCCAGGATTACTTACATTGTACTCTTGTTCTGTGTGATAAATTTCATGGTCAGTGTGAAAGGCAGAAAAATTTACAAATGGCCAAGACCATGTACCATACTTGTACATCCCTAAATCTGAATTATCCCTAGTCATTAATGTGTGGAGAAAAATAATGCAGCTATAGATACTTTGTTAATGCTGAAAACACACTAAATGGCTGTGGACACCTGACCTTCCATATGGATTTTCCCTGAATTGTATACAATGTTAGTGTACAATAGCATTAAAATTTCCCCATCACTGCAACCAAGAGGCCCAAATCTGTTCCAACATCGGTACCTGACTGAACTAGCTGAATGAACACAAATCCCCAGTTATCCTCCAAAAGAGTGTGTCTGTCCCTCCATGGTATCTTTGTCTCAGTTGATCTGTGTATGCATTCCTCTCCACCATCACTCTCTGTATTTGTGCACTTGGCCACATCGCATAAACACTTCCTAGAGACATATCGGTTGTTTCTCTGGCAGTTTCTTACAGAGTCGGGTTGCCACCTCAATGCCCGAGCAGTTGAGAATGAAGGACCTTGCTTACAGACCCAACATTAGGAGCCCTGCAGTACTGGGGCTCAAACCGAGGACCCTCCGAAAGCCCTATAATATTGACTACATACATGACTACACTGGGAGGAAAAGTCATTACCCTCTAAATTTTCTTTGGCTTTCATGTCTGGTAACTTATTTGTAAAAACAAAAATAATAAAATGTTATAATTAAAATATAATAATGTTACCTTAAAAAAGGGAACCCTTCCCTCTTCGTAGCAAATCAGATTCTCATCTGGTATAGACTGCTGCGTCGAGTTACTGTCACTGGAGCAGTACACTTCATCCTCCAGAGAGTCCTTTACATACATCACAGGCAACAAATCAGACTCGTACAAAAAGTTCCTATTAAGGGGGTAATTTGTTTCATTTCCATGCATTATGCAAAAATATCTGATGTTAAGTTGTACCTGGTCTACAGGTTTCTCCTCCTCCTCTCCCTCAGTGAGGATTTCACACTGAACGAATGAACTCATCAGCTGCTCCTGCTGAACCCGAAACTCCTCCTCGAGCTCTGTTCTGCTCCTCAGTGGCGCCAATACACGTGGGTACACGTACTCCTTACGTTTCGGCGTTGTGCCTACACACAAGATCAAAATATTCTCCTTGAACAGCTAATAGAGGAACACCATGAAGCTTGTACCTCATGTAAATCGAAAAAAATTTAATTAAAACTGTTTATAATCTAAAATTACGTTATGAATCCATTTTTTTTTTTACATAACCAATTACTAGTTAACAACTTAATGTAAAGCCAATAGAAGATAAAACACTTAGTTGCTTCAACGTCTATTTGTCTGTTTGCAAAGTCTGATTGAAGGGACTATTCCCCACTGAATCATCTCCTGGGGTCTCACCAGTAGGCAGATCCTGCTGGAGTTCATTATTAAGGAAGTGGCTGACTGTATTAAGTGCTTGTGTGGCGAGAGTCGAGAGCTCTTCTCTGTGATGCTGCAGAATTGCCCGATCTTCCCCCGTCTGCTCTTCCACTCCTTTCAAGAGCATTTCCATTTCCTGCTGTACGGGAGCGAGGCGAGTTCGGCACTCCTCTACTGAGGCCTGACCGCGCTCCTCTACACCCTGTGTGTACACAAAGCACAACATCAGATGGTCCCTAAATTTTGATTTAAAACAGACTTGGAAAAAATATCTGCATTATCCCTAGTCATTGATGTGTGGATTTTGACTAGTCAGGGTGGTGAAAAATAATGCAGCTGAAGATGCTTCATGTAAATACACATCACATCAGCCGTACTACTCAATTTACCATTCATGTAAATTTTTTGGAAAAGATTTTTTTTTTAAATAAAATAATAATGAACATTGCTGTTATCCAGAAGGTTACTCTAAAAAAAAAAAAAAAAAAAAAATACTCACTTATTTTAACAGAAACTAATAGCACTGAGAATACATTGCTGGCTACATATTTTTTCAAAAAATGTGGGTCTACACATGTAGCTCTTTAAACTGGACCCTAGTCATGTTGCAGACACAAATCCATCCATCCATCCATCCACCCACACACAGAAGTGTATGCAAAATAAAGCAGTGATTCAGTGGTGTGTTGTGGGCAACCCAAAGCAAATTCACTGTTCGCATTAGAGCTGTGAATCATGCTGTCGATTTCATTGTTGGACATTGTGAATTTTCCAGTTGATTAAACAGTACTAATTGTGCCTCCAGCAGGTAATTTTCTTTACAGCATTAAAAACTCATTAAAACTCATCATTGGAATAACTTTATACAAGACATAACAGTTAAATAATCAACAACAAAGCGAAAATCTTTATTTCCAGCCAATCTTCAGCACCACACGCCAGTCATGTAGGTAGTGGTACTGCACCAACTGAGCATAAACTCAAAAATAAATAAATAATTAATAAATTAAAAAAATCAGAAAATTTAAAATCAGTTTATATTTTCTAAAAGAGCTATGGAATAGTTTTAATGACTTAATTTTATATAATTTTTTGTGAGGTTAACAAAAAAAATGTGAATCAAAAGCTGAAAAAAAAATTCTATTAAAATGCATATTTAATTAAATTGCGCATCTCTAATTACCAACTCAACAGCAATTTAGCAATTAACAGAATTTAAACATTTAGCTGTATAATTTACACTGCATGTGAAATCCAAGGTTACACGCATGGCAGCTCTACCAAAAGCAAAAACATTCACTCAACAGCCTTGAGAATTTAACAGCAGTTTGGTTTGAAGAGTGTTCTACTACTTGTCTAGGTTGAGCAATTAGGTCAAGTGATGCCTGATAGAACTTCCAAACCATCACTACAGGAGGGACAAAGTCAGTGATGGCCCGTCTTACCTTCAGAAGCTCGTGCACTGCAGCTATGTTGTCCTGCAAGAGGTTCAGCTGTTCCTCCGCACGTCTCTCAGTCAGGTCTCTGGCCTTTTGACACCACTGGATGCTCGAGTCAGACACCGAGTCCAGAGAGCGCTGCAGGAGGCCACAGTAACCAGCACCTTCATCCAATGCTGTGCGTCCCTCCTCTGCAATTTCGTTCATCTCCTTTATTACTCCATCTGCACAGGAACTTAACCGAGCGCCGACTGACGAGCTCTCCTGTTCAGCCTCGGTGCATTTGCTAAATAAAAAAAATATATATAGATTTTTATACATCACTTTGTACAAATTTACACCCACAAGCAAATTAAAGAGTTAGCAATAAAAGGGACAATTAAACAGGGGGGGGGGGGTTTACCAAATTTACATTCAGAATAACAAATTAGGATTTTACAGTTAACGGTTAACCCCAGTTCTCTCCTCACCTCTGTATTGTGGTTTTCAGAGTCTCCATGGGAGTTCGCCGTGCATCTGCTGCCTCCTGCAGCCCCTTAAAGTCAGACTCTGTGTCCAGTGCCAGGAGGTTAATCTGGTCCTGGACACACCGAAGGAGCTGCGCTACACGCTGCAAGACAACGTGAAAAACAGCATTATCACAATTGGTAATGGACAAGACACTTTCATTTGACTTGAATTATTATCTATTAAACTTGTGCTAAAAACTAGTGTGCATTTTATTATCAAAGCTGAAGATGTAAATTAATGGGAAAAAAAAAATTTAAACAGACGTACTGTCTTGTGTTGGTGGTTGGTCTGGTTGATCTGCTCTTTCAGCTTGCTGTCCTCAGCCTGGAGGGAAGCGAAGCCCTGCACAGCGGTTTCCCGCATGCTCGCCAGTGCCTCCATGTGGCCACTGAAAAAGACGACCATCTCTGCCTTCATTCCCTCCATCTGAAAGAAGTAGGCTTTTGTCATTCATTTACTCATACATGGAACTTAGTACACCGTGAAACAAGAAAATATTCCCCCCAGGACCATGGTGCTAGTGCTACATACATACAACATATATTACAACTAACTAGCTAACAAAGACACATAATTTGCTGATTAGCCAAGAAAAAATAAATTACCATAAATTAACAAAGCTATCCAAATATTCTACAAAAGACAAAATGCACGCAAAAATGCACAAACGGATAAACACTACAACACAAGAAGGAGAAAAGAAGCACCACCATGAAACACTTGTGTACATTTAACATACTCTACCCTGATACCAAAATATGCAACGGTTAATTAAAATATTAAATCATATCATAAACCTCCAACGCCATATCACCTACTTAAATTATTGTACTTTTTGACTTTAATTAAAACTAATTAAAATCACTTCAATTGTAGGAATTGTTTCAGTAGATTTTATCTACATAGAACATAGGACATAGAAACCCAAGTTTTGAACACACCTGTCCAGCCAGCACATTGCATCTCTGCAGGGTCTGTTTCAAGCCATCGTTCACATCCATAATTGATCTCATCGCCGGCATCATTTCTCCGATTAGAACCTCATCTAGATTAAGTTTATGCTTGTCCTGTGGGGCAAAGGAAAGTTGACTTATTATAATATCCTAACACACGCTAATTTTTTATTCCTAAATCTTTACACATAAAAGTAAATTCTTTTATTGCAACATTTCTTGTAAAATCCTCTCACCAGCATTTCCAGCATGGTGTCTCTGCTTCCGACTGTGAGCCCCTCCTGTTGCAGCAGCTTGGCCTTACAGTCATCCACTCCTTCCTGCACCGCGTCCCGGACAGTGGTGTAGGAACGCACTATGGAGCTCACAGCCTCCTCAAACGCACGGCCAGTTCCTCCAAGGAGTTTACCTACAAACACGCACAAGGTCTTAAATACCATGCACGCACTTCGTAGATTATAAATAACTATTCAGCCCCAGAATTGAGACACTCACCCATGGCATGGCGGTAATAATCGAGCATGGCAGCGTGTTTAAGACTGTGCTCCTGCAGTGATCTTTGTATGCTGCTGCAGCTCTCCTCCATGCTCTGGGCGAAGTTGCTCTGAGCTGTGGTGTTGTGCTGCTCCACAGCCTGCACCCGCTGCAGCTTAGCATGCAGACCTCCCACGTCCGATGTGCTCACCTCCGCTGTACTCAGCAGCTATACAATATGCATATAATGAAATGTTACAAGACATGTACAGCAAAATCTCTCATCTGCTAGAATTGACGCTTTTCATGGCATCACACCTGGCCAGCAGTGTTGTACAGCTGGTTCTCGGTGGTCTGCAGCTGGGTGGTGATGAACTCCTCCTGTGTGAGTCTCTGCCTGGTCTCCTTCAGGTCCTTGTGAGCCTCCTGCAGTTGCTGGCTCTTGTCCTGCAGGTCCTCATTGCATTTTTCCAGCTTCTGAGTATTGTCTGTGAACAGCTCCATCATCTAGATTGAATATTTAAGTGCCTTATTTTATAGTAATATTTATAATAAAATAACTTTAGAAACTGCTTGAAAAACAATAACACAGAAAAACAGAAATTTTGCTACTGGGAATAAAACACGTGATGTATAGTAATTCGAGGGCGCTGATTCCAAATCTGAAGTCAGAATTAACCTAGCACGTCTGCAGCAGTGGCTGAACGGCAAAAGGAATGCAAAGCCCCTTTGCCGTGCCTATGGTGTGGCGTGAAGAAAAAAAAAAAAAAATCACCACTTAGACTGTTATTTCTGTATGACCAAAATTGCTGGATTTTCCAAGAAAAACAAGTCAAAAATTGTTTATCCTGATTGTGAGTCCACTCTTAAACCAGCGCTGCATGATGAACAGAATCCTGTGCCATTACCCCCTGACAGGGATGCTATAGAAACTGACGAAAGTCCTGAAGATTATGCCTCTGGCGATGAACTGTATGAACCCGAGTCTGAAGAGGGAAGGCCGCACTTGCTCAACCAATCTGATTTAGATGATCTGGTGAGGGACCTTTGCTTGTCTAAAGAGAAGTCAGAACTGTTAGCTTCTAGACTTCAGGAGTGGAATTTGCTGGAGCATGGCACCACTACTTCACATTTTCGCAGTCGTCACCAAACGTTAGCTGCGTACTACACATTGAAAGATGGCATCTGTTTCTGTAATGATGCAAGTGGCCTTATGCGGGAGCTAGATTGCGAGTACGTGCCAGATCAGTGGAGACTATTCATAGATTCTGGAAAAGAGGGCTTGAAGGCTGTGTTATTGCATAACGGTAATGAAAAGCCTTCAGTTCCCTTAGCTTATGCCATAAGAGCCAAGGAGACATATGAATCAATGGAACTAATATTGAAATTGATCAACTATTCGGAACATAACTGGAACATCTGTGCTGACCTTAGAGTAGTAGCACTTCTCCTTGGACTTCAGTTGGGATATACCAGACATATGTGCTTTCTGTGCTTGTGGAACAGTCGGGATGACGCCAACCATTACAAAATCAAACACTGGCCTCCCAGAGCAGAACACACTGTTGGCCAACACAATGTGCAACATGAAGCACTGGTTGATCCACGTAAAGTGCATCTTCCACCACTTCACATCAAACTGGGCCTCATGAAAAATCTTGTAGTGGCTATGGATCGCAATGGAAATGCCTTTCGCTATCTGAAGGAAAAGTTTGGAGCGATGAAAACTGATGCCAAACTGAAAGCGGGAATTTTTCGTTGGACCTGAAATCCGCAAATTACTGTTTGATGCTGCATTCAGAGCAAAACTGAACCAACTTGAAGTTGCTGCGTGGGATGCGTTTGTGCTAGTAGTGCAAAACTTAGCTAACAACTATGCTGAGCTCATTGACAACATGCTAACAGCATACCAACAGCTCGGCTGCCGGATGTCACTAAAAATGCATTTTTTTACACTCACATCTCGATTTTTTTCGCCAAATTTGGGCGATGTAAGTGACGAACATGGAGAGAGATTCCATCAAGATATTTCCATTATTGAAAGAAGATATCAAGGACATGCTTGCAACCCAAGCATGTTGGGAGATTACTGCTAGTTTTTGCAACGACCAACAACAACTACATACAAGCGCAAAAGCAAGTGCCTAAAGCACTTTTGAACATTACTGAGTGTGCTCCAGATTATGTTTTTCCTCTGATATCACTTGATCTTCTCATCAGTAAACTAAAATCATTGTGTTGACATGAATACGCAAGTGTACTGTCAAACAGTTTTGCAGATAAACCGGTTTTGTTTCAGATTCAGTTATGTCTACATAACTTGAGATCCTGACGTGTTACACAAAATTTGACTTCAGATTTGGAATCAGCATACTCGATTTAGTGTAGATCACATATCAGACACTAAGTAGCAGACAAACAATTCTCTTGTGAATGTGTGTAATAAAAAAAAAAGTCAAAAATATCTAAAGTAATCTGCACACATCCAAATGAGATTCACTCTGATTCACGTTGCGTGCATTTCCCACAAGAAAGTCGTCCCATATAGTAGCCCCTCTGCGCCTTCTTTCGTCTAACACCAGTCATGATTCTTTTCAAAGGTAACTTGTAATTTTTCTGGTTAATTTTTTTTTTTTTTACTTTATATTTCGTATTTAATTTTTTAATATGGATATTTTGGGGATGTAGAAGCTCCATTATTCCTTATGAGGAAATTCGCTCTGATATGCAAGTGATTTGATATACAAGCACATTTCTGGAACGCATTATGCTTGCAAACCAAGGTTTCACTGCAATTAACATGAAAGCCAGGCAAGCAGGGGAGTGAAGCAGGAAGCAAGGTAGTTGAATTTGTACTTGATTCGTGCCTACACTGAAAGCAGCCCAGGAGATTAGGATTTTTTTTTATCTATACTTTGTAAATCTACATTTTGAAAGTGTTACCGCCAAAAAAAAAAAAAAAAAGGGTGCAAGATTGACACTTGCACAAAAGCAGAAGTTTTGAAGACTCACCCTCTTGAGTTCCTCCTCCACCGCTGCAATCCTCTCTGTATACTCAGTGATCTGTTCTTCCTGACTAACCAGTTTACTGTTCATACTCCTACAAAATACATACAAATCAGCAACACTTATCTTGCTGATTCTCTGCTAATAAAATGCCTGAGTAAGTTTGGATTAAATTAACATGCAACAACAAAAGGCAAAAATTACAATTAACTAGCATTCAAAATTCATTACACACCACCTGTAACTGTTTGCTTGCAAGGGCTTGGTAAATGTGACAGCATTTCAAATAATTACACATCCACATGGAATTTAATCTTAAAATTACTTCCACACTTGCCATTAAACCACCAGCACACAATTTACATGAAATAATTCGGTAATTAACCGCTTTAAACAAGAAAATCAGTCGCTTTTATTTTCGTCTTGAAAATATTCAAAAATGACTCCAAGCATCACGCAGATTATTAAATGATTCTATAATATTTATATAAACAATAAGGACCATAGTTTGAGACAAAAGCATCAATTTACTGCACTAGTTTATCCAGAATGTCAGAAAACCGAACTCACTCGTAGTTCTCAGCTGAGAGATAGACGCCATGCTTCTCCCGGGTGGCAGCCAAATCCCTCTTCAGACGCTCAATCTCCTCTGTGTATTCCTGAATTTAAAAATAATTAACCATGAGCACATCAAGTCATAAATACAACATTTAAAGTATTATTTAATCTCTAGTTTTAAATTAAAACCTCTTAAGCTGTTCAGCATGCTTTTGTTCAGTTTTATAGAGAACACACAATTGTGACGAGACTTGCCTTGATCAAGGTTCTCTTGGTGAGTTTCTGGTTCACTTCAGGCTTGTTCATGATGTTCTTTGCCCTGTTAGCATAATCCAGTGTACTGAGAGTCTCCTGTAGTCAGTGACCAAGAAAACATTTTTTTCTTCAAAATCAGTTACAAATACAGGCTGACCGAAATGCTTAACATTTGACTAACATTGCGAGTTAGAAACACAATCACCATAACGTTACAGTATTAAAAACATTAAAAGACGTATTCGACTTAACTGTCCACCAGTGTTTTATTTCTTATACAACAGAACGATTCTTTTTTTTTTTGGATTTTTCCCCGATTTTCTCCCTAATTTAGTCGTGTCCAATTCCTCCCCGTCACTAGGGGGCTCCCACATTAAGGCTACTACTACCACTCAGCCGGGAGGGCCGAAGATTATCACGCGTTTCCTCCGAACCACGTGACGCCAGCCGACCGCATCTTTTCGAACTGCTCGCTCGCGCACCGTTGGGGGCGGCGTAACACACTCGGAGGACAGCGCTATCTGCTCCCTCCGTTGCGCGAGCTCACAGACGCCCCTGACTGCTCGCTCGCGCACCGTTGGGGGCGGCGTAACACACTCGGAGGACAGCGCTATCTGCTCCCTCCGTTGCGCGAGCTCACAGACGCCCCTGACTGGCTGTAGAGCCGTGATTAATGTGGGAGCACTAAGTACCTCTCATCCCTCCCCTCTGAGAGAGCTCGGCCAATCAGCTCTCTCTAGACCTCCGGCTGCGAGAGGTTACAGCACCACCCGGGATTCGAACTAGCGATCTCCGGATGTTAGGGCGAGCGCTTTAACCACTGCGCCACTCGGAGGCCCCCAACAGAACGATTCTATGTTTTGTTTTGAAGTCTCCTAAATTAAATGCAATTTTGAACATCCCTCAGTGAGATTTTAAGCAGCATGTCTAAGCACTAGCAATGAATCTCACCTCCAAGTTGATGGAAGCTGGAGAGACGGTGGCAATGATGGAGGTCTTGGTGCGTCCTCCCAGTGAATCCTGGAGGATACGGGTGAGTTTGGACTCACGGTAGGGCACATGGGGGCCTCGCTCTACCAGAGCTGTGATCACGCGGCCGAGCGTCAGCAGCGACTGGTTAATGTTTCCTGCTTCGCGGGCACGCTTGTCCACTGCTCCAGAGCGGCCGATGTTCTCACTGCCCGCAAGATCCACCTACACACAGAGATGCAAGTCTGAGTTAGTAGAGATGCGAGACATACGCCAACACACGTGCGCCATCTCTTGAAATAAGAGTCAAAGTTGGATAGTCATTAACAATATCTATCCATGCTTACCAGGTTCAGTTTTCCAATCTTCACCAGCTCCTCTCCATCCAGAGTGATTTCCTTCATGTGTATGGTGACGGAGAACACGGAGTGGGAACGACTGAATGAAAAGGTAAACAGGCTCAATAAGACACTAAACCCCATTTATACATACAATGCTTCCTTTTAACAAATCCATCTCTGTCAAACTGCTTTACAGCCTCCAACAATGTAAAAAAATAAATAAATAAAAAATTCTCCCCATTTTGGGAAAGAAATAATTATGAATGTTCATTCGTGTTCCTACCTGGAGTAAGCGTTCATCAGTGTGGATGCAGTCTTCCTCTTGGCCGCACCTCTTTCAAGAATCTGATAGACCTCGTTTTTGTTATGTACAGTTATCTCCTCAAGTCCCTTAACAATAACACCTCTCTGATTTAAGGGGGAAAAAAAAAAATTTTAAAAAGGGGAAAGAAGGCAGTTAGACGTGAAAAAGAATTGTGTCCAGACCTAAACATATCCAATAAACCATCAAAACCTAACGTTCAGAAGTCAATAACTTTGATCAATCATGATAATGTCACAGACCTTGTTCCTGGGGTCGTCAAACAGCTGCAACCTCTCTGTGACGTCTGGTGAAGGGCTGAGGAGGTCGAACAGCTCTTCGTTATAGATCTCCAGGAGGGAAACCTTCACTGAGAACTCTGTGCCGTTACTCGTTAGCTTCTCAAAGATCTGGTGGAGGGTACGAGGGATGATACCAGCTAGAGGATCCTGAAAGACGGAAAAAAAAAAATTCATAATGCATCAATGACTTCATCTTTACGACTGCATGATTTGATTACACAAAAAATAATGCCATTGTGATTATTTTGACGAACATTATGGTTGCTATTATAAATTGTGACAAGTACCCGATGAACATACTCTAGACAAACGCATAAATATTTGTGGTAACAGCAGATAATGGCACAAATGGTGCCATTATCAATATTTAGCACATTTAAATAAATAAATAAATAAGATAACCATTTATGCAGTGCTTCTAATCATTACACCAAAATTACAAAATTTTACAAGTCCTATAAAAATTTTTTTTTAATTATTAACTCGTACTGTACCTCCTCCCAGGTGAATTCCTCATTAGGTGTTCTTTCACCCTCCATCGTGAAGGTCTTTCCTGTGCCCGTCTGTCCATACCTTAAAAGTAGGAGTAGAAACAGTGCTTAACAAGTAGAAACAGTGCTTAAATATGAAGTGTATTTTCTGGGACTGATATTACGGTTAGGAGGTTCACTCACGCAAAGATGGTGCAGTTATAACCCATAATTACTTCGTCCAGTATGGGGCACACTACACTCCTGTACACGTCTATCTGCTTTGCAGACGGACCAAACACCTGTATATGGGTAAGACAGTAAAAAAAAAAAGTAAACCCACCACATTACAGTAAACACATAAATGACTAAAAGCAGGAGTTGTAAATGCTTTACTTTTATTTGACAATGCCATAGCTTCGCTACACAGTACATTTTAAATGAGAAACTTAATTGAACCAATTTTGAGTTAAACCAATGACGATCACTCTAAAAAAATAAAATAAAAAATAAAAAATAAATGAAAATGAAAAAAAAAAAGGTTCAGACATACAGTATATTCGAATTTTTTTTTTTTTTACTAAAAAGTGACATTTTAAAGCTCTTTGTGAATTTTGAAAGTGTGATGGACAGTTCAGTGTTTAATATAGAGCTTTGTTACCCTGAATATCAAACAAGCATGAAATGCTTAACATCACAACTCTCCTTAACTAGGATATTGGGAATAATAAAAAATTCCCAATATAAACAAAAAACACCGTAAACAGGATTATTAAACAGATGCTGACTATGCCCTTGTCATTATAGCAACCTTCAAACTTACTCCAAAGATTGACATAACTTTAGATCAGATCATATGTAGCATGTATATAAACAGTTCATCTCTACTTTGTCTAGTTTCAGATACATAACTCTGCAACAGCACCATTTGGGAAAGGGAAAAAATTATACTCAGACATACGCACCATGTCGAAGGTGTACATTTTCCTGGCGGTTTTGTCAGTGACATTTCCGGTACGGATCGTCACCTCTTTCCGGCTTGAGTCACACTCCACCACTCCATGCGAGTTCGACTTTCGCTCCACAGCATTGAAAGGCCTGGAAAAAAATTCACAATAAATATGTTATAAAACACACATTTAATCGCTATACCGCTTATCCATACAGGGTCAAGGGAGGCCTGGAGGGGGGGACTCTGGTTACTAGGTAGCATACATCCTGGACGACACAAGAATCCACCAAAGAGCACAAGCACACACATTTTTAAAATGGAAAATCTGGAAATGAAAATTAACGTAACATGCATGGATTTGGACTGTGGGCCTAGAACCCACAACCCTGCAGGTTCAAGGCCACAGTGCCAACCACCACACGACCATGCCACCCATTACAAAACAGTCAATGGAAATTCACAGAACTCCTCACAATCAAGATCAACAAAAAAATATATAACAATTTAGATTTTAGAATAATTACCATAATACACACACATTGTCATCAATAAATATCTACAAAAGACCATCATAATAAATAAACTGCGACAAAAGACTGACAGCACAGTAAGCCTTGCCAATAAATGTCTACAAAAGATTTTCACAAAAATATGCACAGTAAACTTTTGCAATAAATACGTAAACTCAATCAATATACAAGTTTACCGTTCTAAATAAATAGTGAAAATGGATGTACAGTAAATCTTAATATTTTCACAACAAACCATCAAAAAATATCCAACATAAACTAGAGCTGCACAATTTAATTAGAAAATAAATAGATTTTAAAATAATCACAATGCAAGTTATTTACTATTTAAAAAATATTGTTTAAAATATTATTTTGTGGCATATTACAATTTTTATTAATATGCCATTAACTATGTGGTGCTGTCGCAAAATTTTTCAATAAAAATTCAATCAATAAACATTCACCATAAACCTTCGCAATAAATATATTCACAATAATACCTCACAACAAATAACCATAATAAGCCTTCTCAAATCCTTTAAAAACGGCTACAATAAGCATTCACATTAAAATCCACAGTAAACACTCAACAAATATTCACTAGGACACAATGTCATCATGATAATGAGAGATTTTTTTTTTTGCACGTCTTGAGATTAAAATTTGTGTGATTCGTTGTGAAGCGCTGCCATAAACCTTCTTAATAAACAAATATTCAACATAAACCCTCACAAATACACATCATAATAAATCTCAAATATTCCCAATAATCCTTATTAACAAATATCTACAATATAATGGTTACTCATTATAATCATGGACAACTAACTTAAAACACTTACATACACAACAAATAGTCCTTCACACTAACTGTCCACAGCAGCCATTAGACACAGTGTGTGTGTGTGTGTGTGTGTGTGTAAAACTCAATGACAACAAACAGGAAATTAAAGAAAGAAAATAAGAATTGAAGAAAATGCTCACCTGCATCTCACCACTACTTGGATGTTTCGACCCTTTTCATCCTTCTTGGTCACAGGTATGAGATTAGACATGGTCAGAGAGCCTCTTCTGGACTTATCCAGGTTTACCTTCACTGATTAAATTTATCTAGAAAAATAATGAAGTGTCTCTGTTAGTACGTGCGCAAGCTGTTGTTAGCAAGTCGAGGCTAATTTAATTTTTACAACAATTAACGTCAAAGTTAAAACCTGACTACTGTACAAATAATTCCACTTACTCAGACAACGTTTATTGCGGATAAAGAAAACTAGTTAAACAACTAAGGTGACACAAACAACCCGTTATATGTTTAAAGCTAGCCGGTTCAGTGACGTTGTGCCGCCTGTTAAGACACAGCAGCTAATATTTAAATACCCCAGCTACAGGTTAGCTTTTAAAAACTAATGTTAACTTTGAAAGCTTACCCAATAACGTGCCCCCGCTGGTGTCGCCACACGGGGTGAATTAAAGATAGGATGAAATCTTTATCTTTAGCGCACACGCTCAACTCCGGACACTCCAAACCCTCACAGCACTGAACAGCAACAAGGTCCAGCCGACAGTTAGCTCACTTTGAATGTCGCGCCGTAGCTTCAGCGAGCCAATCAGCGTGCGGCATTTCACTGCGCTGCAATATTATTGGTTGAAATTGCGGAAACAGGGCGGGTCCGTGTGGCATCACGGGGGTAACGTTAGACTGCGGGGTTTTGTTTAGGTTTAGTTTTTGCATTGAACACACATTTAAACTTGGTTTTTTTTTTTTTTTTTTGCAGGCAAAGAAATCGTCCTTGGTTTTCTTTTACATTTTTAAAATAAAATTGTAATTTGCAGTTAATCTTATAATCGTTAAAACGGATTTTAACCATTTATTTGGTGTGATGGTTTTGTACTTGTTTTGGTCAGGAACATTAGATTGACTTTCAGACTGATTGGTCAAATTTATTTATTGATTCATATTTTATACCGCCTACCCCAGGAGAATTAAGGCACAATGCAGGGTACGTCCTGGAGAGGGTGCCAATACATCACAGGTCACACTCACACACTACAGGAATTTGGGAATGCCACTTAAACTAGTCTGCATGTCTTTAAACTGTGGAAGGAAACTGGAGAACCCGAAAAAAAAACCCTTCAATCACAGGGAGAACATGCCAGTTCCACACACACACAGGCTTGAGGTGTGACTCAAATCCTCAACCCTGAAGGTGCAAGGCGACAATGCTAACCACTAAACCACAGCGCTGTCCATATTGAGTTCATTTCATTTCAATTATATCTGAAGATTTTTCGAAAAATATGTACCAGAAGCTGAAACATAACTGTGCTGCTACAATTATACAAGTGATATTCAAGTCAAAGCAATATTTCTGATTGTGCAGAATAATAGACCACAGTTATGAAAGTAAAAACTCACTGAAAGAGAGACATTTATTTCTCTCTATAATGCCAGCATTTCACTAGTGCTTGGATGCCATCAAGGTAGAAATATTTCCATGATCGGAATTCTTCCTTCACATCTAAACCGAACAGGAAAGAATAAGGACAGATCTAATAAAGATGTGATAAAGCAGCATCATGCTTGCATCTGACTTTAGTTTCTGAAATTATAAAGCTAGAGAATATGATATGTTGATCAGTGTCTTGTTGCATGTACATTATGTACAGTATGTATATCATAACAAATCATGAAAAAGAAGACATTTTTCATGGGGAAGCATATTTTGCATAAGCAGAAGAATATTTAAAAAAACAAAAAAGTTTTATTAAAGTCACTAGAACAAAGAATGTGCATAATCAGAAAGCAAAATCGAGTTCTTGCTATATATAAGTATAAAATATATTGCCAAGTTATTGCCAATAAATACATAGTTATTTCATATCAAAAGTTAAGGACTGGAATTAAATATATAATTAATCAGCTCAAAGAATGAGCCTTTTCCCGAACAGGCATCAGTATCGACATCAGTAAAATACAAAATATGCCAAAAAAACCTGAGAAAGCAGAAAGGCACACATACATGTCCTGGTGCTGAAAGTGGGTGAAAAGTGTTGTGGTAAGTGATACAGAGCAAACTAATGTACCAGGAGCTATACAGTACACAAAAGATCTATCACACAAAGTCAAATTCAATGGTTTGTACAGATAATAACAACCAAGAGATAAAAATTTACACTGTCTGAACTAAAAAGAAAACAACAAAGCTACATGACAACTTCACAAACTAACTTAATCTAAAAAAAAAAAAAAACTGCATGAAGTGTACAAGAGTGAACTGCAAGAGTGTCACACGTGTGGTCAATCCTCAAGAGGCGGGTGGAAAAAAAAAAAACCTCTAATTCTGACAAACTCCAAGAAGTGTTTATGAAAGAATGGGTTGCTATCAGTCAGGATTTGGCCCAGAAGTTGATTGAGAGCAGCCCAGTCGAATTGCAGACGTCCTGAAATAGAAGGGCCAACACTGCAAATACTGACTCTGTGCATAAATGTCATGTAATTGTCCATAAAAGCCTTTGAAACATATGAAGTGCTTGTAATTATATTTCAGTACATCACAGAAACAACTGAAACAAAGATCTAAAAGCAGTTTAGCAGCAAACTTTGTGAAAACTAATATTTGTGTCATTCTCAAAACTTTTGGCCACGACTATACACTGCCTGGGCAAAAAAAGTCACACACTTCATTAATTTATCTCAGATTACAGTACACAATGTGGTTTCCATTTCATGTGTTGCTCCTAGAACACCTCTTTCACACTCTGAGATATGGAATATTCCTATACCATCAGGGGAAAAAACTCCATAGATGTGCTCGTCAGCTAACTTCATTTTATTGCCACATAATGTTGCTTAGCAACTGAAGCAACCTCAGATCACAACAGCGAGAGGCTTGTACAGCGGGCACTATGCATGATGGGCTCATCGCTTCCTGTGCTTCTGTTCTTACCCTGACACTCTAGAGTAGGATCGATCTGAACTCATCAGACCACATTATCTTTTCCATTGGTCCAAAGTACAATCTTTATGCTCCCTAAGCAAACTGACGTCTTGTACCTGATTAGTCTCCCTAACAAGTGGTTTTCTTATGGACAGTTGTTTTAGTTCCAGTCCTGTGAGTTTTTAATCACACATTTGTGTGTGTGTGTGTGTGTGTGTGTATATGGAAATGCTCTTACTTTCCCTATTAAACATAGACCTCAACATCAACTGTTGACTTTTTAACATGCAACTTCATCTAAGTGTTTAAGTGTCCTCCATTCATGATTTTTTTTCCGACCGCATTTCTTACATAAAGTAGACAGTTCGGCACTCACTCACTCATCGTATATACCGCTCTATCCCAGGAGACTTAGGGCACAAGGCGGGCTACATCCTGGACAAGGTGCCAGTCCATCACAGGGCACACACATATACAAACACTCACACACTACAGGCAATTTGGGAAAACCAATTAGCCTAATCTGTAGATCTTTGGACTGTGGGAGGAAACCGGAGTACTCGGAGGAAACCCACCAAGCACGGGGAGAACATGCAAACTCCATGCACACAAAGACGGAAATCAAGCCTGACCGGGAATCAAACCCGAACCCTGGAGGTGCAAGGGGACAGTGCTAACCACTCCACTACTGATAGTTCAGCACTATCCTTCCAAATTCTAATTTTATTTGTCACATACACAGTTCATATACAGTATGATATGCAGTGAAATGCTACAGTAGATATTACACTGCCTGGGCAAAAAAAAAAATCCATCATGCAAACAAACAAAAAAGGGGGGATTGATAGGCATTGATGTGTTAAAGGGTTCTTAACCTACTGTAGTTCCAGTAATTTAAAATCCCCTTTGTTTTTTGTTTTTGTCCAGGCAGTGTATACCCATTTAGTAAGTGCAAACATTACACTACATCCATATTACAAGTCAATACAGTAGAGTATATTTCATATAACAGTGTGAAATAGATATAATGCTGCTCAGTTACTACGTACAGTACTAAAATATAGTATAGACTGTGTTGTTTACTGATTTCTAGAGTTGCTTCTGTTAAAAGACAGAAGGATCTACACATGATACCCTGGTGAATGGCAGGAATAAAAAAAGAAAATGTTGACATTATAAAAGCATATTATATTATGTGGAGGGAAGGCATTTAGAAATTAAATAAATAAAGACACTAAGGGTAAGATTATACAAGTCGCTATTAGACATCCTGTAGCATTAAACTGGGAGCTCACTCACCGTCTCATTGGCTATGTGTATGTATGGAGTCGCGGGTGCCTGAAGACAGGGTGCCAATCCATCGTAGGGCACATGCACATACACATTCATACACTACATTTGGGAACTGCAGTTGCATAATCTGCATGTCTTTGAACGGTGAGATGAAACTGGAGCACCTGGAGGAAATTCACCAAGTACGGGAAGAACATGCAAACTCTAGGAATCAAACCCAGACGCTGAAGTTGCAAGGTGCCACTGCTAACAACACTTCCTTTTGTTTGGTGGGAATTTCTTCTATGTATGGGGACACTTTTATTTACGCACTCTAAGATTTAATTCAGTCAAATTTAGCTTT
This sequence comes from Clarias fuscus, assembly GCA_030347435.1. NCBI lineage: Eukaryota > Metazoa > Chordata > Actinopteri > Siluriformes > Clariidae > Clarias > Clarias fuscus. The sequence continues at coordinate 26,653,519 of CM059216.1, forward strand.
GATTACAGCACACGATGTGGCAACCAGTTCATGTGTGAGAATGATTCCTCAAGCTTCTTTCACAATATTCCTGTGCCATCAGGGAAGAAAAACTTCACTGGTATGATACATTCTGCTCATCATCTGACTTCATTATGTTGTTGAGGCTACCCAGATAACACTGAGAAGCTTGTACATTGGGCACTATTCATGATGGTGCATCATTTCATGCGCTTCCCTTCTTACCCTGATGCTTTGGAACAGGGTCGATATCAAACCACATGACCCTTTACATTGCGCCAAAGTTCTTTATGCTCTCTCAAATGATGCTGCACTGCCTACTTGACAATAGTGTGTGAATAGTTTAGAGCACGGCGACATGGTGGTGTAGTGGTTAGCACTGTCGCCTTGCACCTCCAGAGTCTGGGTTCGATTCCCATCTCTGTGTGCATGGAGTTTGCATGTTCTTCCCATGCGTGGTGGATTTCCTCCGTGGACACCGGTTTCCTCCCACAGTCACAAAGACATGCAGATTAGTTCCCAAATTGCCTGGAGTGTGTGTGTGTGTGTGTGTGTGCGCGTGCCCTGCGATGGATTAGCACCGTGTCCAGGGTGTACCCTGCCTCGTGCCCTAAACCTCCTGGGATATGGTATGAAAGTATAATAGTGCCAAAATTTCCTCAAAGCAAAAAAGCAGGTTGAATTAAGTGAACTGAAAAAAAAACTTGTTGCAATAATATGTTTGAATTTTTCTGCATTGCAATTTTATCTGAATGGAAAAAGTCCTTAGAGCATTTACAATGTTTGAAATTTTTGCCACTACAATTTATTGTGGTTGCATATTTCAAATGAAAATGTAATTCAGGTATTTAAAATTCAAAGCAAAAATATCCAAGTTACTAAATTGCAGTTAAAAAATAGTTTCAAGTGTTACAAATACCATCTTCATTATTTTTCAATCAGGTTATAAAAATGCAGGTCTTCACATCCGGGATATCACAGGAAGAGCAGTGGCGTGCCGATTGCTGCTGTCCAAGCCGCAGTGTACTTTAAAGTGTGCTTCCTGCTCCCTGTGCAGTGCACTTCTCACAAACTACTTACCGGTCGGAACGCAGCACTCTTAACTAACACGCTGGGTTGCCAGTTGCACAATAAACGGATAAAATCACCCAACTGCCGTACACGCTATATTCGAAGCAAAGCCAGCGCTCTTTCATTCACACGCGAGAGCGATGTGTTTCCTGCCCCTGCGCTCGGTAATGTGCTTTGAATTTTAAATGCCTGGATTACATTTTTATTTGAAATATGCAACCACACTAAATTGTAGTGGGAAAACATTTCAAACATTGTAAATGCTCTAAGGACTTTTTTAAAAAAAAATTATTATTCAGATCAACTTGCAACGCAGAAAAATTAAAAAAAAATTATTGCAACAAGTTTTTTTCTTTTTTCAGTTCATGTAATTCAACCTGCTATTTTGCTTTGAGAAATGTTGGCACTATTATACTTCCCTAGATATGCTCCGAGCCCGCGACCCTGAATACAGAACAAAACGATATACTGTAGAAGATGAGTGAGTGAGCGAATGAGTTTAGGGCGCGCCACCTGTAGGATTACAGAGGAACAGCAACTATTTATCGCCTCACATACAAACATATACTGTATACTGTACATCAAAAATGAACGGAAATACATGAATTGCCACATAAAAGAAACAATCCCTCCACCATCTCTACACTTTTGTACAGGAAAAACTCCAAAAAAACAACAACAAACAAACAAACAAAAAAACCTACAGAAGTGAAGGAGGAACAAAAAAAAAAAAAACGACGTGTTCCTGTTTCCGCCCGGACATACTTTTTGGTTGCTCACGCCATTGCACATGAATGGAGGGAAAGGAAATAGAGGAACACGACCATGACGAAATAATCGGTTTATAGTAGGACCTGTTTAGAAAACAAACACGCCAATTATCATTTTTTTCGGAGCGGTTCCGGTTGCGCGTGCTTTATCTGTCGGTGCAGTTGACTGATACCGGTGACAGAGAGACTTGGAGCGAGTCAGCTAGCTCGGGTTATTGAGTCACTGAGCTGCCGCGGCTACTCTAGTTCACTGTAATACATCTCTCTAAATAACACACAGAAATAAAGAACCTAAACAAACAAACAAACAAACCAAGAAATCATGTTGAAGGAAATCCTCGACCTGCCCCTGGAGGAGAAAATCTTTTACTCCGTCTTGGTGTTTTCATGGACGGTGTATCTCTGGGAGGCCTATCTCTCTCACAGACAGGTAAACTCGTGTGTGTTCATCATCACTGCGACCTCTCTCTCTGATAGACTCGTACTGGTGTGTGTGTGTGTGTGTGTGTTTCTAAAGAGCTATATATAATACATACAAATACTGCATTAATGACTGATTGTTGGCAGAAATAATGAGTGGGAGCATCTGTCTATCTGTATTTGTGTCTATATGTGTGTGTCTCATCTTTCTATTAATTTTTTCTTTCTGTCCATCTGTCTATCTTTACTTCTTAATTTATTTTTAACATTTAGGTATGCTTGAACAGAATAATATATTTCAAATAATTACAATAAATGTAAATGTTTAAATAATATTGTAAAATATGTTTTAGATAAGCTGACTTGTATTACTGAAAAATCCCTCCGGATCAACATGTAGTAATAATAATAATAATAATACGTTTTTTTTGTTGTTTTTTTTTTTTTCAATTGGTTCACTAAGTCATGCGACTGGGGCTCCTTATAAAATTCCAGGAAGAAACATTTCTTACACAGATTTGAAATGGAGATTCAAAACGCATGCAAACAGATTTTGCTAATAAATCCATCCATCCATCCATCTAGGAACGTCTGTAGTACAACGAGGGCCAATGGTGACCCCAGTTATTCCCATTTTTACGACTGTGGTAGGACCTCTGGTCAACATTCGCACACTGCGAGCAATTTAGAAATACCAGTTAATCTGCATGTGTTTAGACTGTGGGAGGAAACCAGGGTACCCAGAGGAAACCCACCAAGAAAGAGAACATGCAAACTCCACACCCCACACACACACACACACACACACACACACACACACACAGACACCGAGGTGAGAATTGAACTTGACTCTGGATGTGCAAGGTCACAGGTCTGAAATAGACTTGCAGTGGTATCCAGGAGAACATTACATGCAGCACAAAAGTGCTCCATACAAGAACAACAACAACAAAACAAGTAACACAATGTTTTGCTGTGTTTGATATTTCTATTAATTTCACATTTCAAAGATCCAGCCCAGAAACATTCCCCTATATCTACATTTTTTTTGGCTGACTCTGTATACATGGGGTCAGGATTGTGCAGTATGGAATGAGAGATCTTTTTTTGTCAGCACAAACGAGGCAATATGATAAACTAAATTTAATTTCATTTTAACCAACTATACAAACGTTACTGAGCTAAAAATAAAAAAAAATGGGACACATAGGCAATGGAATAGCGCAGATTCATCAGATCACATGTTTTCAGTTGTTTCTGTAACCAAAAAACAGAAGAAAAAAAAACCCCATATATATATTACAGTACTGTGCAAATGTCTTGGGCAGAAACAAATGAAAAAAGCCAACAAGCAAATACGCCTCTAGGTAAAACAGCTGGTAGGTTTTATTGAGAGTGCTGAAGAATATGTTCTTCTGGTAACTTTGTAACACTTGCTTCTTTCTGTTCTGCATACAACACCCAGGAGACTACATTGGAGGTTTTTTTTTTTTTTGGTTTCCGCCTGAAAACTGGTCTCTCGTGTAATACGTTTCTTTCTTTGCAGGCGTGCAAATATTTTTCTGTAATGGTATTTATTTATTAATTATGAAGGCATATTTGGAAATAGTGAATGGTTTCGTACATAATACAGACTTATGATAAATACATGAAACAAAATTTGTACTAAAGGTTCCTGTGTTTTCACACAGTACTGTATGCAAAAAATGTTAGAGGGTCAAAGAAATCAGATAAGAGGAGCCGAGTATGTGTGTGACTTATTATACTGTATAACAGCTATAACCATTCATTTCCTCACTGTCTCTCTTTTTTGTTTTTGTTTTTGGCCATTTTCCTTTCTTCTTGGTTTCTCAAAATGTCACACCAGTTATGCGTCTCAGATCTTTGGCATGATCTCATCAGTGTCAGCTGGTTATAGTAAAACAGCATCTGATCTAATAAAGCTGATTTCACAGTAGATTTCTATTAGGTGTGTATTTTGCCAACACTTGGTGTTTTGCCCTCTCAGAGGAGGATCTACAGGTCCGCCGCGCACGTGCCTGCCGAGCTGGGGAAGATTATGGACCCTGAGACGTTTGAGAAGTCACGTCTCTACCAGCTGGACAAGAGCAACTTCGGGTTCTGGTCTGGACTTTACTCTGAGACTGAGGGAACGGTGAGGTTCTAATACAGTATCTTGAGTGTAAAGCATTCATCCTCAGCCCCAAGTTAACAAGTTCACTGTGTCTGCATGATGTGGACGAAAAGACCATACTGTGATCATTTTGTTACACGGATGCATCAAGACATTTCCAATAAAACATGGATGTAGCGATGATTAATTTAAGTATAAAGTGATAGTGAATTAACACAGTCAACAACAATTTTTAAATCAATAACTGAAGTGTTTAATTCCTCGTATGCAGTAAGTGAATTTTCTTGTAACCAAGAAAATTCGAACAAACAATTTGGGTGCGGTGATGTGGTGGCAATACATTTATTGCCACACAAAAGAATCTTGATACTTAATAGATTTTTGATTCTATTGATAAGTATGTTTAAGCTTTTTAGAATATTGCGGTGGAGGTTTTCACATCAAATTATATTAATTTCTATTTATTTTCCAGGTGAATTCGGTGTTTTAGAACTGCCGTGTTTTGACTGGATTAATGGGTTCATTCGTTGTTTGTTTTTTTTGTTTTTTTCCCCCTGTAGCTCATCCTGCTCTTTGGAGGCATCCCGTTCCTCTGGAAGATCTCAGGAAGCCTGACCGGTCGCTTCGGCCTCGGCCCGGAGTACGAGGTGCGTCTGAGCTTATTTAACTTGCTTCTACTGTCTGCAAATAGAGACGCCTTCTCAAATCCTTAGCGTTTGTATAGCAAGACAAAAGGATTTAAAATAAATGTTAAAATAAACCGACTGTTTCAGATCTCCCAGTCTTTGGCCTTCTTGTTGCTGGTGACGCTGTTCAGCGCAGTCACGGGTCTGCCCTGGAGTCTCTACAGCACCTTCGTCATCGAGGAGAAGCATGGCTTTAACCAGCAGGTCAGGAAAAAACATCTGCAGCGCTTCTTATGTATGAAAGTTGGAAAAGTGAAGAGCAGCGGAAAATAATCCCAAAGTTACAATTCTCTTAATGTATTAAAACAAAACACGTCGTGCTACCCACAGTATCCATAGTGGTTGCATTTAGGGTTGGTTACATTTAAGTCTTACATTATTGCTATGAATTGTAAATGGTATATTATAATTAACATAGTTTGACTAGAAGTGTCGTCCTAAAAGGGTTTCAGGGATGCGTACACATTTTCACATGAATGGGAGGAAAATGTAATACTTTAATTCATCCCTTATGGGTTTTTAAAAAATATTTTTTTTCTGTCTTTCTTTCTCATCAGACGTTAGGCTTCTTCCTGAAAGATGCCCTAAAGAAGTTCGTAGTGACTCAGTGCATTCTGCTGCCTGTGACCTCGTTGCTCCTCTACATCATAAAGATCGGCGGAGATTATTTCTTTATCTACGCCTGGCTCTTCACACTCGTCGTCTCTCTGGTTAGTCACTACGAAGATTGTTGTACAGTGAAATCGCATTGTATTGTATAAACACAAGTTATTCGTGCTGACTGAGATTATTCAAGGTGGTGGCGATCAATCCTTGTGGTTTGGACTGCATTGCATTTCCATATTACACTCATTCCTTTGGCAGTTGGTGCTATCCAAAGCAACTTACAACTGCGCTGAAAGGATGAAATATAATGTTTCTTTAACCCTTTTTTTTTTTTTCTTTGTTCAAAGCCTCCTCATCAGGGTTGCAAATTTCACATGGTTTTATGTAACAGGGTAACAATCAATAATTGATTAACCATTAATAATTAATGATAACATTTTTCACAGTATCTAAACAATTCTATTGCCACAATCCCAAATTATTAGTTATTTTGTTGTGCAAGATGAATTAATGAAGCCCAAATAGTTTAAACAAACTATTTATAAAAAAAAAAAAAATTGACGCTCAAAAAAACACTCTTTAACCTCCTCATGAACTGCAAATGCGCCCTCTTGTGGTGTACTACTTAATAGATTTATGAACTACAGAGAAATATTATTTAAAACAAACATTATCAGTTAATTCATTTTAATCGGTTAAGTATGTCATGGCAAAGGGTCAATTATGCTTTAACCAATTAACCAATGCTTGGTTGATCATAATCTAATCTAATCTAGAGAGCAAGCTAGTTAGCTGGCTATCTGAGAATTGTGATGATGTTTTTTTTTTTTCATTTTACAGATCAGCAGTTTTTCGAAGGAAACAAGAAAATTACCCAAAGTTCAGAAAGTGTCTTGGCCAGAATGTGAATTCTTATATTTAAATTCTGAGCAACAGCTGTCATGTCATTCCCAAATAGATTGCTGATACAGTAAGGTTTTGCTGCATTCATTGTCCTTTAATATTGCAGTATTGGCATGGGAATTCTGTCAACTCATCCTGTTGTAAATATCCCTATATTCACGTAATAAAAACTCTTATTACACTTATACTACTACTACTAATAATAATAATTATTATTATAGGCTCCCCTCTGTCCTCCAAATGTCCTCCAAGAAGTGCACTGATTCACTATTATGAAAAGCTTCACCATGAAAGCTGATATCAAATTTATAAAATAAAATAAAAACATCCACTCATCATAGGATTACATGTAAATATGTTTTGGGAGTTGGGAAAAAAAACCAGCCTTCAATTAAACATGCTGATCAGACCCCATTTTTTCTGTCTATCGTGCAGATTCTGGTGACCATCTACGCGGACTACATCGCCCCGCTGTTTGATAAGTTCACCCCGCTGCCAGAAGGAGAGCTGAAGACGGACATCGAAAGCATGGCCAAGTCCATCAGCTTCCCGCTCACCAAGATCTATGTGGTAGAAGGTATTTAGGAAGTGTAAAATCATTACATAGACGTGAATATTAAAAGGAACCAAAGTAAACAGCGATTTTGAAACCGATCCGCAGAGCTGCATGAGGCTGTGGAACTACTAGAGCTGTCCGATTTAATCACTTGTACAGTTTCATCTGCCTTTTGGTGATTCCTTAGAATTTCCAAATTCCTTAGAAATGCAACACATCTGGTGCAGAATATCGAACCTGCTTCCATTTTTCTGCCAATACTTGCATTTTGCAACAGTACCTTCTCTTCTTCTTTTGGGTTTATGGAGCAGGTAGTACAATATCGCCACCTACTGCATTGGAGTGTGGAGCAGCCGATTTTCAGGGGAAAACATCAACAATTCAAGTAACACAGCATTTCAATGCATATTGGAGTATCTATTAGCAATGAAATGCAGTGTAATGCGAATTGTTGATGTAAGAAATATAACTGCTTAAGACAAATCAGAAAGTAAATTTTAGTGCTGTTGAAAAATCACAGCACGCAACAATCAAATCAACTCAAAGCTTTAATTTATATTTTTATTTCATTTTTCACACTATTGATTGGTGTGTTCTGCAGTTTGGTTATTTGCTTATGAATGTTTGTGTGCATTTTTCATTATTAAGTTATCAACGTGGGGGGTGGGGGGGATCCACAGTTATATAACGTATATAACTTAGGGACCTTTTTTCATCTTCCTCCATCACTTCCCAGGCTCTAAAAGATCCTCGCACAGCAACGCCTACTTCTACGGTTTCTTCAAGAACAAGCGCATTGTTCTGTTTGACACGCTGTTGGAAGATTACTCGCCTCTGAACAAGAAAACCGACGGAGACTCCACCTCCGAACAGGACAAGACCGAGGAGACGGTAGACGAGCTCCAACCTAAAGTCAGTACTCAAGAACTACAGAATAACAAACCCGAACTGAATTCTAATAAACTGAGTAATTTATACCATGGCGCTGTAGAATTCTTAACGAGAGCTGGATACTTGTTGGTGTTGGCAAACTTTTTTTTTTTCCTTCAATAAATGAAATAAAAATGTTATGTTTACTCTGGTTGTCTTTGCTTTAAGTTAAAGTTAGTTTGAGTATTTAAAAGAATCACATGGGATAAATATGTAAAAATAGTAGAATGCCAGATGGGGGGGGGGGGGGGCAAATACTTTTTCACAGTAAATACTTTAGCACAGTTTACCTGAAGCGTTGCTATGATCTGCTGTATAATTTTTATATTGTTGTTATTATTGTTATTATTATTATTATTATTAAATGTAATTCTATGGTGCTGCCTTGCACTCCAAAATAGTGTTTATTTATTATCGTTTTCTAGCACAAGAAACAAGGCTGCAGTAACACTGAGGTTCTGGCGGTTCTTGGCCATGAATTGGGACACTGGAAACTGGGCCACACAGTGAAGCACATCATCATTAGCCAGGTGAGCTAGCCATTATGTGCGGATAACACCTGAGATTTTAAACTAGTGTCAAACTGAGTGTGTGTTGTTCCAGAGATGATCAATTCTAAGTCTTGCTGAAAATAAACCATGCGACAATGATAATGATACATACTTGTACTTTTATCGGTCACTGAACACCTCCTCCATGTGCAAGCTGGATCGTCTAATCTAATGTTTCATGTCTGGGATTTCAGTTTCTGTTTTCATTTTGTTTCTCTTTTTCAAGCAGACACTGCAACTGTTAGCAGCTAGACAACAATCTTTTATCATCTCCCGAATAAACCATATTCCACCTGGAACGTATTTCTCATTTGATCTTTACAGGTGAACTCCTTCCTCTGCTTTTTCCTGTTCGCTGCTCTGATTGGCCGGAAAGAGCTCTTCATGGCTTTTGGCTTCTACGACAGCCAGCCGACTCTCATCGGGCTCCTGATCATCTTCCAGTTCATCTTCTCCCCGTACAATGAGGTATAATAAATCGGTCTGTTCCGTCTACAGGTTTTTCGATCGGGCCTCGACTCACGTAGAGGTGGTCGATAAATTTGTGTGCTTTAGAAGAAAAGAAAAAAAAGAAGAGGCACATGCAAATATTTTGTTCGACCGCCTGATTTAGTTCGAGGTAAGTGGTGACCGATTCACATGAGAAAATGATTCCTCCTGCTCACAGAACTACTCTTTCACAATTTGAATCCTGGAATACATTTGCGACAGTGGGGGGGAAGAAAAACTCCACTACGCATGATGATGTGTGCATGGCTTCAGATGCTTCCCTTCTTACCCTGACGCGCACATCACTCTGGAAAAGGCTCAGTCTGGGCTCATCAGATCACATACCCTTTTTTTCCCCCCATTGCTTCAAATTATTTATCTTTTTCACGATTGGTCTCATTAACAATTGGTTTTCTTTTGGAGACACAGCTGTTTAGTCCCAATTCTGTGTGCTTTCATCACTGTGTGTGTGTGGAAACACCAGGTGTTTAAGTGATCTCTAATGTAGACGTATAAAATGTAATTCTTAGGAAACAAATATTTTAAACATCTTCTCTAGTTTTAATATTGAATAACAAAACGGACTCTCCCCGTCAATATAGCCATAGAAGCTGTCATGGCGTTAAGAAAGAAAGAAAGTTAATGTTACGCCACATCGTACCAACTTGTCATTCATTTTTTTTCCCTATAACATCGGAAATATTTAGTCCATGTTTATTTATAGCTTCTTGTGTATTATGTTGCTGTTCTTCAGTTTGATAAGGTTTAAATAAAGTTTGTGATTTCTGGTAGAAATGTATTATAATAAGTATCATTGTCATTTTATTTGTATCAAGTCTTTTTAGGAATTCTTCTATTTTGAGGAAGAAAGCTGCTTGACCTGAGAATCTAAATAAATGAGAAAAAATGTATAATTTGAAATGATTAACGTAGATTCATATTAGACACCAGTCTTTTTCATTGTTTTGCGCCTTTTTAAGACTGAATAATTGGACCTAATGTTCTCCCTTTCCCTGCTATTTCACTTCTCCAGCTCCTGACGTTCTGCCTGACTGTGCTGAGTCGCAGATTCGAGTTCCAAGCAGACGCGTTCGCAAGAGCCTTGGGCCGATCGACTGAGCTCTGCTCGGCCCTCATCAAGCTAAACAAGGACAACCTGGGCTTCCCAGTGGCAGACTGGCTCTTCTCGATGTGGCACTATTCCCACCCGCCGCTTCTCGAGCGGCTCAGGGCCATCAAAGGTGCAAATAAACAAGACTGACAGCTCCACCTGAGGGCGCCACATTCACCATCTGCGCCTCACAGAAAGGGCCCGCGTTGGCCGCTTCTGGCTGTCTGAAAGTATCTCTCTCGCTCTTAATAGTTGTCTTCTCGGTCCTTAACTTTTGACGTTTTGTTTTTCACGAAATTTGTAATCAGTTGACTTTAACTGGACTTGTGTATAATCATAAGCAATGGAGGAAAGAGGACTCGAGAAGGATCATACTTTTTTTTAATTATGACATGTTTTCTCTTTCTCAAATTGCATCCAAACATTAATAATTATATTTTCCACATCCTAGCTGATGGGTGGAAACCTATTATGTGTATGTCAGGAAGAAGAAGAAAAAACCTGCAGGCAGTTTGAGGTTCCAGTGGAGTTATGAGATTTAGCTCTTAATACTTTCCATTGGTTAAATATTTGTAAATCCCACAGGCAGACACAAAAGCGAACTAATATCTTTGAGATATAAAAAAAAAAAGACCAAATAGGGACATACTAGGTTTTCACCCAGCAGTAACAACTTCCTTGATATTGTAGGCTTGATTTATAATTTTTTTTCCCCAGAGAGAGAAAGCATAAGGGTAAAGTACCTCGTTTAACCTCATCAGTGATGAGGAACACTATACAAAAAGGCCTGGCCTTTCTTGTTCAAGTTTCACTGTAGGGTAATTTGAGCGTTTGCGTTTCATTAAGATTTAAAAAGATTGTGACCATATCTGTAAATACACTGTTAATTTCATTTCCTTTTTTTATTCCAGAGACATTTAGAAAAATGAATAATACGAGTAAGAAATGTTGAAAGTCATTAGAAATCTGTTGAAATTTTTACAGTTTAGGTCCTTTTTATTTTGGGTGCCTCTAGTCATATGACTGAGTGTGTGTTTGTGTGTGAAGTCACGAAATTATCCAGCCCATTTATCCATGTCTTTGTTCGATGGAATCGAAAAGTGTTCACGTTCCAGGGAAGCCTCGTTGCTCGTGATCGACCAACCTCAGTTTCTAAATGTATTTCTGTGTTTCAAGTCACAGACATTGTCTTGAGAGAAGGCTTTCATTGTGATCGATTAATGTTTGCATGCTGAAATAAAAAAAAAACTCCCTCATATAATACAGAACGGGTCAGGATAAAGAAAATGGAAAGCGTTAGAAGAGCAGAATGAAGCCAATCAAGGCTTAGGAAGAGGATTAAGAAGACAAGGATTTAATGAGAAATTGTTGGATATGTTTGGACATCTCAGGAGTTTTCTCTTTCTATTGCGCTTTATTTAGTGTTCTTTGTAAATTAAAGCAATTTCAGGTTTGGCCACCCTGCAAGTAAAACTCGCCTTGGAGGTCATCGCTTTCCGTGTTTGCCATGGTCGATCTGATGTTTGTGAGCGTACCCTCTCATAAATAAAACCCTTCACAGCAAATTGCCCATGGTGTGCTTCTGCCGTTATTATTTCTACTGAAATGAATTGGTATTATACACATTTTCTATGTGGCTCATAGAGAAACAGTAGCCAAATTCTTCCTGGAAACCTGCCTAAGAACACTGACCTAATTCTAGGGCGAGGCCGGATTCACTCTCAGAGCAGGCTCGGATCTTCGCGGCTTTGATTCTGCAAGATTCTTGCCTGTTTTGACAGGCACAGTTGCTGCATTTTTTTTTCATCCACACTGAAACTGTTCTAACACATCCCAAAGGTACCATTTTGGATTCAGATTTAGTGACAATGGAGGCCATTGAAGTACACAGTGTATCTCCATGGTGGAAGGCATGATAAGATAGGGAGGCACAAGGTCAGTTCAGTGTGCCTGTGACATTCCAGCAATGCTCAGTTCAGTATTAGATTTATGGATATGGCCGAAACGTGGTATTAGTGTCTCATCAATGTTGAAAAAGTTAATTTTCAGAATGGATCAGATGCCGCCATTTTTCATCATGCTTGGGTCTTCTTATCTCCTGATCCATGCTAGTTTTTTTGTAAATATGTATACACATTTGTATTTTTATTAGATAAAAAGAAACACATTTGTTAATATGGATTTATGTAGTGTGGGTAACTTTCTTGAATTCAAATCTTTCAAAGAACTTTAGAATTCATGTGAACGAACGTAAACCTAAAAAAGTATGATTTTGACATCCAATTCAACAAGAATTTGACATGGTTACAGACACTACAGATGTCTGATGATTTGCCTTATAAGCTTTTAGCAAAAATCTATTTAGACAACAATTTTTAACAGGTCAGCTTCTAGAAGCTTAGACTAATTTTAATATCAATACTCCAAACGAGTTATTTTTTGAAGCAAGACAGTATAATGCTGAAAATGGCCGATTTCGGGGCACATATAAAATCATCTCTCCAAAACGGCTGAAGTTGAAGCAACTTGAAATATTTAGAGGAGCAAGATTATTCACTGTCACATTGCATAAATTTCAAAAGTAGCTTCTTGGGCGCACACATTTTCTGTATTATATGTATAACAAAATTAAATAAATAAATCGGCACCAATACTGTGATTGGGCTGATACTAAACCAAAAAAACAAATGTGCACTTCAACATGCACTTGCTCATCCTCTAGCATGTCTGCTCGACTGGTCACACCTTCTCTCGGGGAACAAGAAGACATTAATTAAGCCTGTTCTCTGTTTTGGCACCTAGGGATTGGGTGGGGAAGCTGATTCTGACTTCATTAATTGCATGCAAGTCATTACATATTTGCCTGTTTCATTCATGAAAAAAAAAAAAGAATAAATCTGTAGTTTTCTGTAACATTGGCTGCACATTACCGTCACTGTTTTGGATTTTCTTTTCCGTGGCACAGTGAGCTGTACTACATCCAAGTACATGTTATGAAAATCTGAAAAATCTGAGCTCTTTCTGAGTGACATCATGTATGAGGAAACATAAGATCAGCTGCATGCTGATGTGAATTTGTTGTTTAGAAGGTAATTTCGTATTGCATAAAACAGTTTCGACCAGAAGCAGCAACTGTTACCGTCAGCTGAGAGGAAATTACTTAGGAGGGTCAGGAACATCCCCAAAATCACCAAAGCACAGGCCTGTCATGAACTGCAAGCTGCTGAAACCTCAGTGCCACTGTCCACAGTCAAATAAACATCACCATTGGACCAAGAGGCCGCCGTGAAAGAAAGAAGCCCCTGCACCAAAATCAACACCTGAAATCTTAACCAAAGCTTGCAAGGTTGGACAAAGACAAAGTATTATGATGGAAAGTTCTGAGAAGTAAAGATGAAACAAGAACTGTTGAAACATGGTGGTGGGAGCATCATGCTTTGGGTCTGTTTTGCTGCCAGTGGAACTGGTGGATGGAATGATGAACTTCTTCAGCATAACCTCAAATCATCAGCTAGATGGTTGACATTTGGACAAAATTAAATGTTATAACAGGGCAATGACCCACACCAAAGCTAGCTGTAAAATGAATAAGGTAGGCTTCTCATTTCTAAAACAGCCATGTCAGAAGACATATCCTGTGAAAAACTGAATGACCAGAATTTTTCCATCAACTTGTTTTTTTTTTTCTTCCTTGATGGTACAGGAATATTCCAAGATGACAATGCCAGGATTCATAGGGCTCAAATTGCGAAAGAGTCGTACAGGGAGCATAAAGACATTATTTTCACACATGGATTGAAAAAAAATACTTTTCGTATAAGACTAACTCTCTCATCCTCAATACAAGATCTTGAATGTGTCTCTGGATCTTGATAATAGTTGTGACATTGCATAACTTATCGAAATGATGCCACAGTGAATGGGTGCCTAAATCAATGTAACTGAAGATTAAAAATTCCGCCAAGAAGAGTGGTTAATTTTTTTTTTCCTGTTTAATGGTGCAGTCTATATAATATTTCAACTTGCTAACAAGTTATTTATCTGATGCAGTGAGGAGCTTCTCGTTTCTTAAGCAACCTTGTCAGAAGACATGCCTTGTGGTTGTGACAGCAATGTACTCTGTAGACAACAATGACTTTCCATAGAAGGCAAACTCTCCCATCATCAATATTTAATTCAATTCAATTTTATTCATATAGCGGTTTTAACAATGGTCATCGTCTCAAAGCAGCTTCACAAAATGAAAAGAAAAGTTATGGAAGTGCATATCAAAGCAAAAAACAGTTAAATGAAATACTAGCGTGTAGTTGTTTATTGTCCAGGCAGTGAACTGGTTATTTTGAAATAGGTTATGAAGGTCAGTGATATCTTTATGCTGCCATAATGGAAAGTGGATAGGGTTGTTATTCGACTGAAGATCAGAATTGTGCCAGATGTTGGTGTATCTACATGGTGTTAAAGATCGCTTAGTTACTTTGTTTTCTTTCCACCACCCACATTGACAGAGTTGAGCTGATTGTAACAATCCTACAACAATTGGAAATATAGTTGCAAGCTACGATGAGGGGGCCCAAGCACCTCTCCACCCAGGCGCACAACCTGTGTTCTTGTTGAGCCCAGGCGCACCACACAACCTGTTTTCCTTTTGAGCAGGTTGTTGTTGTTTGGTCTTTCGGTTGTTCCTGACAAGACCTCTAAAAGACAAGACCTGGACACTGATGTTACTGGCTATGATGTCACTCATGAGCCAATTTTTGGCATACGTTTAAGGCATTATCACAGTTGGAAATGTCTTTCTGGTGCGCATAATTGCTGATGGTGCAGGTGCTTGTGTACTGTGCATGTGTAGGGTTAGTGTATGTAATGTGTGTCCACTGCATTGTTTTTTTTTTTTTTTTTTGTGCAAACTATCCAAAATATATGACTTTGTGTTGAGTTGAGCTCATTACATGCATAGGGGAAAATTGTTTGAGATCTAAAAGTGTACCTATTTGTCATGTATATGTTCAAGTGTATGAGAAACCTGTATGCAAAATTACCTGTGAAGGAAGCATATTTCAACCTGAGTGCCAATTTTCATAAGTTTTTAAGCATGTTAAAACCTCCAAAAGGGCCCAGATGATAGAAAAAATGAACAAGAGGCACATTATGACATCAGCACTATGACGATGGTGATGACGTCATGATGATGTCGTAGCAGCTGGGCGAGCTGATGGGTAACAAAAGGTGAAATTTGCTGTGTTTCTCATGTTGCCAACACTGTGATGCTCAGAAAATCCAAAATAAATTAAATGCCTTTGTCCAAATTCTTATTAAAGATAAAATCATTCTAAAGCAGAAAAAGGCCAGTTAAAAAAAAATCCACTACAAGCCCAATGATGCCATGAGATGTATGTTCATGATGTTCATGTAGATATTGTGACTGCAAGGTTGTTTGTTTTTATTATTTTTCCCACCGATTTTCAAATTAAACATTTATTAATCATTATATAAAGAATCGTTATGCCGGAGGTCTAGAGAGAGCTGATTGGCCGAGCTCTCTCAGAGGGGCGGGATGAGAGGTACTTAGTGCTCCCACGGTAATCACGGCTCTACAGCCAGTCAGGGGCGTCTGTGAGCTCGCGCAACGGAGGGAGCGGATAGCGCTGTCCTCCGAGTGTGTTACGCCGCCACCAGTGGTGCGCGAGCGAGCAGTTCGAAAAGATGCGGTCGGCTGGCGTCACGTGGTTCGGAGGAAACACGTGATAGTCTTCGGCTACCTCCCGGCTGAGTGGTAGTAGTAGCCTTAATGTGGGAGCCCCCTAGTGACGGGGAGGAATTGGACACGACTAAATTAGGGAGAAAATCGGGGAGGAATAAAATAAAGTATTATTATATCAATGCTTAACCGGTTGCACTTCTGTTTCAGCACGTCTCGTGACATGTTGAAAACCTCGCGTGCTCTTTCGGTGGCTAAACCATTCTCTTACAGAGCCCGTTCATTCTTCAGAACGAGTATTAACACTCCTCATGTATCAAAAAATATTAACAAATCATTTAAATGGTCTGATTGAGCTCATGAGATATGACTGGAGATGACGTCAGCCCAATTTCCCCCCTCCCCTCCTCCGTGGAATGGTTTCTCCCAGTTTGTGTACGTTCACGAGCACACACAAGTACAGCATACACGGGCACGAGCGTGAACTTGTCTGGGCACATTTATATAATGTGGAGGTTTTTCACTCCAAGACTGAGGAGCGTCTTTACCACAAACGTCAGGATGTCGTCTGATCAGGTAGTCGGTTTTTAAATGCGTTTTCGCAAAAATTCAACAGTCTTATAATGAGCAGTCATTATCCTCAGTGCGCACTTGACATGCTTCTATTTTTTTTATTTGTCTCACTGTCTTAAAACTATACCTTTCTCATGTATCTTTTTCCTTTTAATTAATAGTATTATTTTAAAATTATAATCTTTTAGCAGCGACGTGCTTATTTAAACACTTGTATGTGCTCAATGTCAGATTTGTTCAACGTTGGGGTCGTTGCTAAACCACGCCCCATCACGATGACGCAGCTGACTTCCTCATTCTGATTGGTCGAATGGGCAACGACCGAATTGTGTTTGTTCTGTGGTGCGTTCAAAAACGAAAGCGCTTACGAAGCCGTTCCTTTATTCCTGCCTAAAGGTTCTCACTAATTCAAAACGAGAATTTATAGTTTTCTGTACAAGTAGCTACACAGTGGTGTAATAAAAATAAATGATTCACATAAACAACACAATTACTTAGCCTAGAAACCATACAAAAAAGTGACTGCAATATATTTCCCCATTCGCAATCTTTATTTGTTGCAAAACCTTTTGCGTAGTCGGACAAGGGTGTTTGTCAAACGGAACGTTCACCAGCGCCTGCGTTATTGAACGTAGCGCTTCGTCGCCGCTTTTAAAGCGTCACTTCCGCAACAACGCCATTGCGTCACCCAGTCGTAGTCTTGTACGTGCCTATCCGTTAATGCGACTGTTTTCAGACTTGTTCCGTCGTGTTGAACATGATACTTTATTGCTTCGAGGTCCGGCTTAGTACCGTTCCCACTGAGACTTTTCTTAAAAGGAAAAAAGTGACCAGTTATTGAGAGGAGAGAATAGTTTTGCTGGGAGAAATGTCTGCAAATTGGACTGACGCTGAAATCAGGCAGCTGCTGTCCCTTCGAGCTGAGGAGAAGATCCTGAATAAGATCAAGGGGACGGTAAGGGACGGGGTCGTGTACCAAATCATGGCCGCTACCTTGCAGAAGCGAGGTGTGCACTGGCGCAAACCCCAAATCATTAGCAAATTGAAAAGTCTGCGGAAAACCTACCTCACTATAAAGGAGCGGTATGGAAATAGAGGGACGCTGCACTGGCCGTACTTCGACTTGTGTGAGTCGATTTGGGGGAGCGGGTGTCCGAGCAAAACAGAGTCAGAGGACGGAAAGGACTTGTCCAATGGGGATCCTGAGGATGGCATCTCTTCAGAAGAAGAAACGATGGACGTTGTGGTGAAGGAGGAACAAGAAGAAAGTTGCCCAGGTGAGTTGTTATGTTTTTGTCATAGGCTTAGTGCCGCCGTTAATGTTAAAGATGTATTTGGTTTTTATTTTACTACAAAGAATCCTAATTAAAGTATAATATTCATAATAACTCATTACAAATCTTTAAATCATAATTAAAATATGAATTTACTTGAAACTATTTGATTAACATAACATATATTGAAATATAAAAAACTGAAGTCTTTTTAATGTGCAAACGTTTTGTTAACATTTCTGCATTTCCGAACGTCTCTGAAAGGCAAACTTAGTCACGTGTCTAGGACTAGAAAACAAATGAGAAACTAGGGTTGGGAATCGCATGAGAACTCGCAAGTATTTCGCTCCAACCACACAGTATGCTGTGCTGTGTGAATAGTTTCAAGGGCACCTGCAGGATGGTAGAGGAACTGCAACATTTTAACCAAAAGATGCAAACATGTATAAACTAAAATTTTATTTGACAAAAATAGTTTATACAATACATAACTGAGTTGATTTTTTTTCAAACACAGTATATTGCAAAAACAGTTGAGCATTAAACAACTACTTCCCATCCATCTAGGAACTTCTGTAGTCCAACTACTATACTATTATAGGAGGACTATCGTGACCATTGTATTTATTCCCATTTTTTTATTGTATTTTTTTTTTACAACTGTGGTAGGACCTCCGTTCAACTTTCACACACACATTCACAGTACAGGAAATTTTTGGAATGCCAATTAGCGTAATCTGCATGACTTTTTCGTGTGTATTGAAAAAGAAAAATTTAGTCACATGAAAACAGTAAAGAATATACATAATTTCATAATTTTTTTCTTTTACTTTTTCAGTATTTGATAAATTTTAAATTAAGTTTAGAAGTGTCATTAATGCACGCCAAACACAAAGGTCTCAAATTGTTTATATTTATAATAATGAATAAGAATAAAATAATAATAAGTTAATAACATAAAATTTTTTTTCAGAAGTAAAACTTAACCTAGTTTACAGGCATGTGATGGAAATTGTAAAGATGATGTACCATTCGTGTTGTGCGATTGCTGCAAATTGGTCAAATCAGGTGGATTATCGCACAGAGCTTACACATTATACCAGGGCTATACATGGTTGGGAAAATTTTATTCAGTTACGCATTGAAATACTTTTGTAAGGCAATTAATGTATCGCCATACTCCAAAATCGTTTTTTTTTTTTTTTTTTTTTTTAATGATAATTATTTGTTATTTTTATTTCAGTTCCTCTATACTCCTGTAGATGGCGCACTCTAAACTGTTCGCACATTGGCAGGTAGCACAGAATCCCTTGTTTATGCGAAATATTTGCTACGGTTGGTTAGAATTGTAACAACACCTGAAAAATGAAAATATCTAAACAACATATTAATAAAATTGTGAAATTTATAGAATCATGATACAAAAAAAATCACAGGCCTAAAAATCTGCAGCAACAAAATAAAATTTGAAGTGTGACAAAAGCTTGAATTTACTTACAATTATCAAACTTGGCAATACGGGTAAGGATTCAGCATGATGCTTCACTACTAGTTAAGCTAATCGAAAACTCTGGTTGTGTTTTTGTTAATTTTCCAACAGAATTCCCTTCTACTCCGCCCCCAAAAAAACGACCAAGAGGGAAGGTCCGGGATCTGCAGCCTTCCGAGGCCTTGCGCAGACTCTTGACCAACATGGAAAGAGACTATAATGAAAGAGAATCTGTCCGCATTAAAGAGCAGAGGGAGTACGAGGACATGCTTCGCAAAGAAGCGAGGGAGTACGAGATGCAGGAACGGTCCATGCAGATGGCGATGTGGAAGGACATGCAGGAAACTCAGAACAAATTCTTTAAAGGCGTTTTGTGCCACATGGCTCTTTTTACTCAGCCACCTCCACCAACACCACCACCACCACCACAGCAGGAACTCTACACAGCGGTGAGGCAGCAACATGGGCAGAGTTGTGTGTGAATAGAGCTGTGAGGGACATTTACCTGTGTCTGAATGACCGATGCTTTGCGAGATTGATGAAGTGGCAATTTTACGGATACAAAGTCAGAAAAGGGCTATATAGAAAATTTAAACTTCAGGAGAAGCACACTAGCTCATGTTGATTAGTTTCCTAATATATTGTATTTGGAAGTGTTTTATTACTCTTGTACCACATCAATGTTTCAATGATTTATATATAATATAGTGATTTTTGGTTGACTGGTAAAAAAAAAAAGATTGTTCACATGTATTATACAGATAGATAACTAAATTTCTTTTCTTTTAAAAAAAATCTTTAAAATGTCAATCTCTAAACAATGTCATAAGAACTTGTCTCTCTAATATTTCCACAACAGTAAGTGTAGTATAAAAAAAAAAAAACATTAAACAAAATTTGTACATTAATAAATTGATAATTGTAATCATTGGCAAATTTCTGTGGTATAAGCAGACTAACACACTTTGTGACATAATACAAAAATAATGCACTTCAACAAGTTCATGTGATCACTTATCTGACCAAAGAAAAACTGCAACGCACAAACCATCTCTCCCCTGAAGACTTTTCCGGCTGGGAGACCATATGTCAAATCAGTGTTTCATACCTGCAAGTCCTGCAATGATCACAGTCAGATCTGCTGTTATAGAAAATTGGTCAGCACATTCTGACCAATCAGAATCAAGACTTCATCAGCACTGTGGTGTGGTGTGACTGTTTCTGCAATAGCAAGTTGCACAGTGAGTATGTAATGTAATTTTTTCTTCTGTTACATGTGAAAGCTGGGAGAGCTCGGGAAAGGTGCAGGAAAGGGAGGAGGAGGAGGCGGCTCAGTCAGGGAGGCAGGAGGCGCGTTCGGAAAGAGGCAGGCCGCTGAGGAAGAGATGTACTTCAGGTGAGTTGTATGGGGATTTTCTCCTTCTGTGTATTGAGCAAGACTTTAACTGTGAGCCACACTTACTCAGCAATAATAAATAATGAAGCTGGCATACATTTTGTAATGAAACTCTGAGCTGACTCCTTATTCATGTCTTTGCATTTTTGCTTGTCATAGGAAAAAGGAGAAGGAACAGATAGCTGCTCTGAGACAACATCATCAGGAAGAAATCAGCCATCACCAGAAGGAGATTGATCGTCTTAAAGACGAGATCAGCCGCCACGAGGGCAAAATTCAGCAATTAAAAAAGCATGACTGAGACTTGTGCAAATTTATATGGTCACGAAAACACTTTTCTGGAGCCGGTTTGGAAACCGGTTTAAGCCTAACGGTTTTAAATTTGGTGGATTTTTGTAAATTTTATTAGATGTGTATGGTTGTTAAAATGGAATAAAATAGGTTAACTGCTCAGCCAAGGTATATCATTTTATACTATAAAATGATATTGTATTCTTCAGAAAAATAAAGGTTTATCTGTGTTAAAGCTTTATACTATAGTGTTCATATTCTAAAAAGCAGCACATGTACATCTATGCACATCAAGCACTTTATTGTAGTTTTCACACGCAACAGACCCACAATAAAGAAAAACATGTCCAATTCTCCAGATGGAAACGCCTTGTTGATGGGAGAGGTTTATTGAGAATGGTCAGATACATTTTTTTTTTTTTTTAGATTTTCTTCATTAAATATATCCTTACACAGGATTACTAATTAAAAGCTAGAAGTACCATCAGTCATACAGTGTTGGGAAGGATTTTTATTTATTTTGTTTTGGATGAGGGTGGGGAAATTAACCCAGAAACACATAGGTCATCACTGAAAGGTTGCCAAAGACTCAGCTGTACGGACATCTAAAAAAGTTCATTCCACTACCTAGGTTCCAGAACAGAAAATAGTCTAGATGCATGTCTTCCTTGATCCACGAGACATGGTGGGACCAGCCGAGCAGTGCTGGAGTATCAGAGGGAACGTGGTGCAGTGCGGGGTGTGGTTAGAACTGAGAGGTAAGCAGGTGCAGGGCCGTTTTTAGCTTTGTAGGCATGCATCAGTGTTTTGAATTTAATGCGGGCAGCTACAGGACGCCAGTTGGGTGGTGTTTAGGAAGGTTGAAAACAAGCCAGGCAGCTGAATTCTGGATCTGCTGCAAAGGACAAATGGTGCACAGAGGCAGACTGGCCAGGAGTAGTTGCAGTAGCACAGTCATGAAATAAGGGACTGAACAAGGGGACCTGAGAGAGTGAGTGAACAAGCACCTAAATGGCCTGTGTGGACATAAATTGATGAATTCTTCTGATGTTTTAAAGCAGAAACTGACTAAGTAAGTCACTCAGATAAATACTTTGTCTACCTATGGTAAGCAGAAAAGCATATCAGAATGTGCAACACATCTTGATGCAGATGAGCTACAACAGCAGAAGACCATGTCAAGTTCCTATTTTTTCAGCCAAGAACAGGCAGCAGATGATGCAAAGAGCACAGGATCATCTGAAACTGAACAGATGAAGACTCGATATACTTTATTTCGGTCAGATGAATCTTAAATTCTGTGGCGTAAGACAGATATTAGGGTCAGAATTTGTCACCAATGGGTTGAATGTATGGAACCAATCTGCCTAGTGTCGGCCTCCTCCAGGTTGGTGTATGAGGGGAAGTAACGACGTGGGGAATGTTTTTATGGCACACTTTGGGCCTGTTAACACCATTCATTAATTGCTTGAATCATCGCCACAGACTTATTAAGCATAATGCTGACTCTGTGCATTACTTCATGACCACAATTGACCAATCTTTGAATGGCTTCTTCCAACATGATTATGAACATTGCAAAGGTCATCTAATACTGTTTTCATGAACACAATGAGATCAATGTTCTTTCCAGGCACTGGACTTGAGTCTAATAGAACATATTCAGGATGTGGAATAACAAAAAAAATTACAATAATAATACATTTTATTTATAATGCACTTTATATTTGAAACAAATCTCAAAGGCTATACATTATTTAGACCCAAAAGCTCTGATAAAAAGATCAGTTTTAAGACCAGATTTAAAGGCACCAACAGTCTGTTACATAGTCAAATACTCTGGGCAGAAATCCCTCCTGGAGGAGACAGACGCATGGACTAACTTTTCCGCATCTGCAAAAGTGAGTGCTGGACACAGTTTAGCAATGTTCCTGAGGTGAAAGAAAGACGTCTTACACTGTTTGATATGAGCCTCGTACGTCAAATGAGAGTCCATTTTAAACCCAAGGTTCATAACAGATTTTGACAATGGGATATCCTGACCAGAAAAGGTAGTACTAGTAATGTTAGATGTCCTAACCTCGTGTGGGGTGCCTACAAAAATAACTTCAGTCTTAAGAGCTGTTCAGCTGCAGGATATTTGCTTCATCCATGAAGTTATCTTCCCCAAACAGATGGTCAAAGTGGATGATGGCTGAGCAAAGGTGAAGCTGAGTATCATCAGCCTAGCAATGAAATACAATTCCATGCCAGCTGATGACAATAGAGCAGAGGAAGCATATAAAATCTAAACAAAATGGGGTTGAGCACTGAGCCCTGAGGAACATCTCAGGTGACACTGAGTGTAGCGGATTTAGCCTCTCCCAGGGCAACATGCTCCATTCTTCCAGTAAGATAAGATGAGAACCAGTTGTAAACAGAGTCAGAGAAACCTACAGTATGATGTCATCTATGAAGAAAAAAGTTGTGATTAACAATATCAACAGTATCCTTTCAGCATGAAAGGGTACCTGAAAAATCTACAGGAATTGCAGGATGCCTGTCTCTTGTGTTTTTATCTGGGTATTCTGGCTATACAAACCCTAGCTGCCTAACTATGAGGTGATATCAAAATGTTTTGAGATTAGCTCTTTTAATAAGCTCTGTTTTTTTGCCATCTGTCCTCCCTCGGATGTCTTAAAACCTAGCAGTAGAATTTGTTATTGAGGTCTGGCCCCTGGGGATGAATCCTCGGTGCACAATGCCGCACATGCCAAAAAAGATGATGAGCATGACTTGCCTCGCATTTTCGATCATGGAGATAATGCACCCTCCCACTATGAAGACTGTTGCTTCGTCTAAGGGTTATACACATAAATCCAAGTTTCATCTGCGGTAATGATCCTTAATATCAGGGTCGACATGTGATGTTTCTTCTGCTCCTGGGTCAGCAGCCTGGGGACAAACTTGGCAGCAACAGGCTCATGATCAAGTCATACACGAGGATTGCCTGGAGTGATCCATATGACACACCAACAATGGCAGAAATGTTGTGGGTGTTTTTCCAACGATCATCATGCACAAGTTGTCGAATGGTTTGGGGTTGAGTTTGTTAAAGGTCTTCCTGATCTCTTGTTGTCATCCAGTGATGTTTTTCTGCTATTGACGCAAACTTGTTGAATCATGTCAAATGTTTCTGTGGCAGATTTGCCCAGTTTCAGGCTGAATTTCACCTTCCCTCTGTTATAACTTGCTGACCATGATTAAATAGCAGACGTGATGGCGCACATGGTCTGAATGGCACCAATTGCACAGTTCCCGACTTACAGTACACAGGACAATGTCTTTTGGTACACTGCTTTATGAATGTTGGTGCTCCCTGTTGTGTGTGGAGCCTTGTGCTGCCACCTGTTGGCGTGTTACAAAACTACTGTAGTCTCCAAACTTTCTGATACCACCTTGTATGTAGGAAGCCAATGACCACTTAAATGATTTTAATAAAGCACCATTTGTGTCACAGTCCTTAAGATGACAATTTTAATATTTATCTAAAAAACATTTTTTTTTACTAAACTGCATTGTTATTTTGGAGCCATTAACAAATAGGAATCAATATTATTTGCAAAAATACTTTTTGAAACGTTATTATTTATACTTTAATAAATTACCGCCAAAATATTTTAACAAGTTATCACAAATACACGCGCCCCTTTAAAATATATATTTGTTGTTTTATTAAAATTATATAGTTGCGATATTTTTTGAACGAAAGAATTCACTTCCTGCTTTATCTACATTCGTCATTTCCTCAACTGCTGTAGCCACGCCCACGCCCCTGCCTTTTACCGCGGGTCAACCCGTTCGTCTTTCTTTTCGCACATCATGGCGGACCGGTTCCATAAGGTGCGTGTCTCTGCGCTTTGCAAATTCGCAAAAGATACTACCATTTCACGTTTTATAGGAACTTAGAGCAGAATATTAAACACTCTACAACGCGTGTGATGTTTATAAATAGTTTTTTTTATTTGTGGTGAAAGTATTCTTTTCAAGCAAAGCTTCAAGATGACTTCGCTATGAACGTTATTAGCATGACGCTAACGAATCTCGATTACAAGCTAGCTGTCCTCGTGCGTGGAAAAAAAGATTTAAGGTGTCCGTCGGCGTGGTTTATTCTTGAATTGAAGATTCATTTGCGGTAAATAAGTGAGTTAAACTCAGCATTTGGAACCGTAAATGCTATCAAATCGCAATTTAGGTGGAAACTTTGTCCAAATGTGGAAGTGGGCCCGGTGTGCTAGCTGACATGAGCAGGCCAGCATGCATGCGGTAGCGTTCTAGTCCACGTTTAGCTACAAGCGTTGATGTGCAACTCGAAGATCACGCTTAGGCCAAAGTTTTAGACGTTTTTAGGTTTTATTACAGATAACGGAAGCTGAATTAATCTCGCATGAGGCCCATTGTGCCTCACTGTCTTATGAATGAGTGCTTCATATAGTATTTTTGTTTTGCATTACCGTTTTGATGTTTAGTTAGGGTGTATGCTACTGATGAATCTGCTCTCTAGAGGGATTTAATTCATATTAAGGGCTTAATCTAAGTATCTGGTTCAAACCACTTGAAAGCTTAGACATGTTTAAATGTTACATCTGTTAATTTCTTTGGTTGTAATTCTTTTTCGCTTTTAAGTTATCATGCTTGTTTGAAGTGTTTATGCATGTAATGTGAGTTAAGATGTTGATCAGTGTGTAAATTTTGTATATTAAGAAGCAATTAGTTGTGATCATGGCTTTCTGTGCCGTGCTCAGGGATACAAGTTAAAAATGCTTCCTACTGATCTAAATCCTTTTTGTTTTAGGTTCTGGTAATTGATGGCCGAGGCCATCTCCTCGGTCGTCTCGCCGCTATTGTGTCCAAGCAAGTGCTGCTGGGTTGGTAACGTTTTCAGAATTTTAATACTTCATAATTTTTTTTTTCATATGAGTCATATCAAATTGACCGTCAGTGATGTTTCATTACCTACATTGCTTGAGTTTAACGACCATGAGAAAACCTTACATGCACTACCATCTGAGACGGTCTCTAAGTAATAGTTAATCCTTAGATTTAGTATTTAAATGTCCAAGATTTAATTGTGGGCTTTAAGGCTACGGTCACATTACAAGTTATGAAGTTGTGTTTATAGCTTATTTTAGTCTTTTCATGTGTGAATGTTGACTTATTCAACACTCCTTCAAGGCTTGCTTCAATTTAACAAGTACCACTCTGGTCTTTTGACTTCCCATTCACGTTGCATTTTCACTTATTTGGCACACATCAGCTTTTATTGATTGTGATTATGTCAAATTAAAGCCAAATTAGATTTGTCTCTTCAGTCTGGTGATGTGATTATAGCCTTTCATTAGATCACCATTCAGGTACATCAGTCACAAATGATTTGGCAAACTTGTACTGTTCAGCAAATAGACTGTGTGTGTGTTTTTTTTTTTTTTTTCTCGTTACAGGCCACAAAGTTGTTGTTGTGAGATGTGAGGGCATCAACATCTCTGGCAACTTCTACCGAAACAAACGTGAGTGAATTTGGTTTTTGAGCAAGAGTATTTCCTTGTTATCCTGCAACCTCATGTTAATGTGTTAAGAATAAGAATTTTGTTCTTAGTTTAACTCCTGCTGTCCTCTCTGTAGTGAAGTACTTGGCTTTCCTGCGTAAGAGGATGAACACAAACCCCTCCCGTGGTCCTTACCACTTCAGAGCTCCCAGCAGGATCTTTTGGAGGACAGTCCGAGGTGAGCATTCAGTCATTTTTTTCATGGAGTTATTTATTCTGCTACCTGGCGAACTGTGATGAACACTTTTTATCCCGAATCTGAGTCTTTTGATGAGACAACTTTTACGGATCTGACTACTGAGTTTGACCAAAATACAATATTAATTTGTAACTTGTTTGTGTGCAGAATTGTAGTAACTTTAAATTATCTGTAATCACACAGGTATGCTTCCCCACAAAACCAAGCGTGGTCAGGCTGCACTCGAGAGGCTGAAGGTGTTTGATGGCATTCCTCCTCCTTATGACAAGGTAACTTTTTTTAATTATTTTTTTTACTTCAGTCACTATAAATACAAACATGTCTGTGATGCTAATTTCTATTTTTACCTACATTGTTTGATTTTCCTCTGAGAACATTGAATCTAACTGAGACATGTTGGGTCTGTTTTAAACATTAGGTACTTAAAAAAAAAACTACAGCATATTAATTGGTCACTCTTTTCACCCCTGCAGAGGAAGCGTGTGGTGGTGCCAGCTGCATTGAAAATTGTGCGCCTGAAGCCAACTCGCAAGGTAGGACCATTCAGAGTATAGTTTGACTTGCTGTTCAGTGCAACAAAAATTAAACGTAGCAAATCAGTGTTGAAGGCGAATGCGGTTTATACATGGAAAAATAAAAAGTCTAAAGGAATCCTCACCTTTTCTTTTTTTGCTGCAAATAAGTGTCATGTGTATTAGACTTGTTACAGGGCTTTCAAGAGCAATGGACCAGTAGAACTTGTTCTGTTGTCACACTTCTTGGCCTATGTTGGACTCTTTCTTGTACTTGGATTCCTAGGCTTAGCACTACACAACTTGCATTACACATTAAAAAAAAGTAATCTGTGGAGTCTTGGTTAATGAGTCTTAAAAACAGCCAAATGATGCATGCAGTTCGCTCTGTACATACATTCATGGCAGCCACAGATTCAGCATCAGGCTAGACTCATTTTAGTGTATGTGCATTGTGATTTTAATTAATCAGCAGTATTGTTTGCTGTCTGATTTTGTCAGCAATTCCTTAGTTTTTAACTAATTAGAAACTGCTGAATGTTAAATATGGAAATGCTTTTGGAACATGATGCAAACTTTTGCTGTATGGTAAAAAGCTGTTTTTTTTTTTAGCTGGTCCTCCAGAAAAGTTACATTTGCTGAAGATGTCTGGTTTTTGAATTTTCTGCAAAAACTTTTTTTTGGGGGGGGGGCTAAATTTTAAGTAGCTGACTATCTGAATTGTGCAGCTCAGTTACTAAACATTAGAATTTTTTTAATAGAATTCGACCATTGAGTGTTGTGGGTTGGTGGGAGTAGGTTCTCCGCACACCACTTTAATTTTATTGTATTTCCCAGAAATGTGGGAGTGGTCATATTGGTGTCTCTCTCTTGAGAGAATGTAGCTAGATTTTAGCTAGACAACTTGTACAAAGCATATTGCACAACTTGTCGACTCAGACAAACTATTCATAGCTATCCGTCTTCAGGAAATGGTTTTGTTAATTTTGCAAGAGGATATCAATTGTTTCATGCAAAGTTCCACAAGGCTTTTTTTTTTAAATATATATCTTAAGTAGAAGCAATTGCTTGTCAGTGATGTTTTATTCCACTGAAGTATTCGAGTTTAACGACCATGAGAATACTTCACATGCACTACCATCTGAGACGAGCAGCATCGCTAATCTTTAAACAGATTAATGAAGATTATTCTTGTAACCGGCATGTTCTTTCTCTCCTTCTCTCGGTCAGTTTGCCCTGCTCGGTCGTCTGGCTCATGAGGTTGGCTGGAAGTACCAGGCCATCACAGCCACACTCGAGGAGCGCCGCAAAGAGAAGGCCAGGATGTTCTACAACAAGAAAAAAGTGCAGATCAAGCTGACCAAACAGGCAGAGAAGAACGTCGAGAACAAGATCGCGAAATACACCGATGTACTGAAACAGTACGGTGTCCTGGTCTAAACTGTTCACCTGGCTAATCTAATAAATGTTTATAGAAACTACAGTTTTGGTGTTTTATTCGAATATGAGCTTTTTTGAGCATGCTATAGATTAAAAGCAAATCTCCTCAAATAGTTATTCCTCCCTCAATGGGTAAATGGCTTTATAAATCCTAGTTTCAGATGAACATGGGTATGATTAGATTGAAACCCAGGATCTCTGAGTTGTAACCTTAAGTTTCGGGTTGCTTTGAACGTTACAGAAATTGAGTTAGTTTCCTGGTGTTCTCCCAGAGCCATAGAGGTAATGGAGTTTTTCATGGTTATTGGCTACATCTTAAATCTCTAATCACAAAGAGGTGAGACTCTATAGCACTATATGCATTAGCATGTGTCATTTGTGATGCATTATCTATCCTATAACATGGTCTGCTTTCAGCATAATCAATCTTTCACAAAATATTAGTGGTTGTGTTTATAGAAAAATGATTAACCACTTATTTAGATGACACACTTTGGCGGAATTATAAAGGCTTGCATCAATGCAGGTGTACAGTTTTCTGGACTTTGGGTGTATCTGGCCATTGGACAGATTGTCGGCTGTGCAAGTTGCATAGCTTGATAAAGCTCCAGAATTTCATCTATGAACCCTGTTTAGATGTATTGGTTTCCATATGACACGATTAATTTTTAAATACTATGCTTGCAACTAACAATCTGCAGTTTCTTGGTTTTACCTCCTGAGTGCAGTGTAGTCCAGACTTTCTCACCACTGTAAGAGTTATGCATGGATCATATTGCACAAGCAGGAGGAAGGGAATGATGAATGCTGAGACCTTTCAAAGCCTACAAGTTAAGAAAAAAAAAAAAGAGCAAGGTAAATTGTATTGGGTGTTCTGAGAATCTAATCTAGCTAATACAAACTGAATTTTATTCAGATTGCTCGAGTCAGAACTAACTTGTAAAATGGCACAAATGGGTGCAACTAGCTGTTTCTAATCAAGGATAAATGAGTTTAGGTCAGTTATTCTGTGGTGATGTTCTGAAACTTGTTTAGACCACAAAGTGGGCTTGTTAAATTTTCTACTAAAAATTCAATTTAAGGAAATTGCTTCAGTATGTAAAATGTTTAATTATGAAATAATTTCAGTTCATGATCAGTTCTTGCTCCAGAGAGGATGCAAAATGTAATTTCGTGAAATTTGGTCAAACAAGGTTTCTAGCGTAAGCTGGATCATATCCAGGTGTGTATACATACATTGCAGACAATTTGAGAATGCCAGTTTGCCTGTCTGCATGTCTTTGGACTCTGGGAAGAAACCGGAGTACCCAAAGGAAACCCACCAAGCATGGAGCAAATATGCTAACTCTATGTACAAAGTGCTAATCACTAAGTCACCGCACAACCCACACTTTGTAGATAAAAATCTTTTCCGAGCCCCAATGCTCTAAGACAAGACAAAAACAGAATCAAAGCATGAGTTTAATATATTAACACAAAGGGGCTCAAAATGTATTCACACTTCAACCATTGTTATTTATGCCCTTGGAATTTAATTATGGCAGCAATGTGTAATATGTTTTTTTTTTAGTTTTTTTTTAAGATGTCAGAAGTGACACCATTGTTGATGCGATCATGTGATCAGAAGAGATGCGCATGTACAGTCGTGGCCAAAAGTTCTTTGCCATGGAAATGAACTTAATCCTGAAAAAAAAACTTACCACTGCATTTCATTGCTGTCATTAAAGGACCTGCTGAGATCATTTCAGTAATCGTCTTGTTAACTCAGGTGAGAATGTTGACGAGCACAAGGCTGGAGATCATTATGTCAGTCTGATTGGGTTAGAATGGCAGACTTGACATGTTAAAAGGAGGGTGATGCTTGAAATCATTGTTTTTTCATTGTTAACC
Source organism: Clarias fuscus (assembly GCA_030347435.1). Lineage (NCBI taxonomy): Eukaryota > Metazoa > Chordata > Actinopteri > Siluriformes > Clariidae > Clarias > Clarias fuscus. The sequence goes on from CM059216.1 coordinate 26,684,093, forward strand.
ATGGTGACCTGCAAAGAAACGCGTGCAGCCATCATTGCATTGCATAAAAATGGCTTCACAGGCAAGAATATTGTGGCTACTAAGATTGCAACTAAATCAACAATTTATAAAGGAAAGAGGTTCAATTCTTGTTACGAAGGCTTCAGGGCGTCCAAGAAAGTCGTCTCCTAAAGAGGATTCAGCTGCAGGATCGGAGTGCCACCAGTGCAGTGCTTGCTCAGGAATGGCAGCAGGCAGGTGTGAGCGCATCTGCACGCACAGTGAGGCCAAGACTTTTGGAAGATGGCCTGGTGTCAAAAAGGGCAGCAAAGAAGCCACTTCTCTCCAAAAAAAACATCAGGGACAGATTGATCTTCTGCAAAAAGTATGGCGAATGGACTGCTGAGGACTGGGGCAAAGTTATATTCTCGGATGAAGCCTCTTTCCGATTGTTTGGGGCATCTGGAAAAAGGCTTGTCCGGAGAAGAAAAGGTGAGCGCTACCATCAGTCCTGTGTCATGCCAACAGTAAAGCATCCTGAGACCATTCATGTGTGGGGTTGCTTCTCATCCAAGGGAGTGGGCTCACTCACAATTTTGCCTTAAAACACAGCCATGAAAGAATGGAAGAATGGTACCAAAACACCTTCCAACAGCAACTTCTTCCAACAATCCAACAACAGTTTGGTGAAGAACAATGCATTTTCCAGCACGATGGAGCACCGTGCCATAAGGCAAAAGTGATCACTAAGTGGCTCGGGGACCAAAACGTTGAAATTTTGGGTCCATGGCCTGGAAACTCCCCAGATCTTAATCCCATTGAGAACTTGTGGTCAATCCTCAAGAGGCGGGTGGACAAACAAAAACCCACTAATTCTGACAAACTCCAAGAAGTGATTATGAAAGAATGTGTTGCTATCAGTCAGGATTTGGCCCAGAAGTTGATTGAGAGCAGCCCAGTCGAATTGCAGACGTCCTGAAAAAGAAGCGCCAACACTGCAAATACTGACTCTGTGCATAAATGTCATGTAATTGTCGATAAAAGCCTTTGAAACGTATGAAGTGCTTGTAATTATATTTCAGTACTGAAACAGAAACAACTGAAACAAAGATCTAAAAGCGGTTTAGCAGCAAACTTTGTGAAAACTAATATTTGTGTCATTCTCAAAACTTTTGGCCACGACTGTAGATTATGTTGAAGTGTGAAAACATTTTTGGGCCCTTCTGTATATACACACACAATTAAAACTTTAAAATATTATTGATACTAAATTGCATATGTACTGTACATTGGTGACAAATACTGTAAATTATCTATTAGTTGTGACAAAACTATTGTAGGTGGACTTATAGTGTTTGGCAGAATTCATTCTGCTGTAACAAAACTAAAAATGACATATTTTGCTATTTATGCTTTACAGAATCGAGAACTCCACAGCAAGAAATGTTTAGGATTTCGTTTTAGTAGAATATGAACTAATTCCTGATGTTCTAACACGGTCTCAGTACATCGATCTTGTGAAGCTTCACTACCTCAAATACCACATTATCAATTTTTGCTTGAGTACTTAAGGTTTCCACCTTAAGCCCATGAATCCGTCGTGTTATTTGTGTTAAATGCATCAGTGTGACTCAATATTCCGATATCTGTTCGCCTAACGTATGATAGGATCTCTTCGAGCATAGGATGGGAAAATGAATAAACTACACCCACATTATCTTGGATCTTGGGACATTTATCAACATGCTTCTTCATTTCAGGTGGTATTCAATTCAGTGTCTTAAAAAAAAAAGAGAGATTACTTTCGACTTGTGATGTGCTCAGATGAAAAAGCTTTATAAATGCGAAAAGCGTGAGATTTGCAAATGAGATCGTGCTATACGCTCTGTGTGTGTGTGTGTGTGTGGAGGTTTTCTTTTGAATCGCTTCGAACTGGTTTGACAGTCTGTCCTACCTAATCTGCGCGTGTATTGCGTCAACGTCTCTTGTTAAGCCGTACAGTCATTTAAAGTACCAGCTCAGTTAACTGAATTGTCGAGGAGAAAATAATCCACTCGGTGCGTCAGAATGGAAGACAGTAATGCGCGAGCGGGATGAGTTACGAGAATGGTTATTTGCGTACCATTTCCTGGAAATATTCCCTGACATGCAAGAAGTAGCAGGAGTTGTTGCCATTATTATAACCGCCATTCGTTTCCCTCTTTTCCGGCTGGAAAAAGAAAAAACCAAACAAACGTTTTTAAGTATGAATTTCAAAGAAGTGGACTGTTCCAGAGTCAAACAGCTAGGAATATCTAAATCCCCCTTATTACTGTTAAGAGAATTCTAGTTCTGTTTACAGTAGAAGGTAAATGATCAACAGTCACGACCTTGTCGACCTGGACCTCTTGAAGGACGTCTTCAAAGATCTGTTGAGAACAATCCTCTCATTCCATGCCTGGATGAGTTGTTGCTCTCAAAGCCGCTTAAAGAAACTTAAAATATTCATCATGTATTTACTATACATACAATAAAGTTACATCTTATTTTACATTAGTTAAACCTAATGAAACGTTTAACACAGTCGCCTTCCACCTCCGCCTTCGAAGGGTGCGGCTTCGATTCCCGTCTCTATGTGCTTGTTCTTCCCGTGCTTGGTGGGTTTCCCCTGGGTGCTCCGGTTTCCTCCCACACTCCAAAGTCATGTAGATTAGGCTAATTGCCGTTCCCAAATTTTGAATGAGTGTGTGAGTGTGTTCGCCGTGTGATAGATTGGCCAGGGTGTGTCCCGCCTTCTGCCCTAAGTCTCCTGGGATAGGCTCCAGTTCCCCCGTGACCCTGAACACGGGATAAAGCAGTACAGACAATGAAAGAGTGAGATTTTTTATCAAAAGTATAAATGGCTATTTGCCTCTTGAATGTCGTGTAGGCTAAACTCAACTTACACTCGCTAAAGATGCTACAAGGAATCAATGAAAGTGGCATCTGAATATATCTGTAACCGGGTGGTAAATAAACATTTTATTTCTTCCTTTGCATGGAGAAATTTCCTTTTTTATGGTTTTGTTGTTTAAGATTTATACCATAAAGAGAAACAGTGAATTCTGGTGTGTTCCCTGAAGTGGCCAAAAGGTGGTGCTGTGGGTGTCACATGTAGGAGAATGCACGTGTGTTCTTGTGTCAGACATCTTGTGTGACGTGCAGTGAGCAGGAGGTGCTGCATGCTCTTGGTAAAATCACGTCATAGTGGAGGCCATCCGGCGGTAAATATGATATTTCCTGTAAATATTCTTGTTGAGTGTCAAGCCTGGATGAATATTTTTTTGTTTTATTTCCAAGAGTGGTTATATTTGTTAACTTATACCATGTGCAATGATGTCCAATGGTATAATGTCATGTGAGATGTAGGCCTGTTGAAATGTAAAACTTAAAAGACGAATACACTTAAATGTGCAAATGTTTAATGTTTTAATGTGCCTTGCACAATATGTGATTGTTTACACAGTGTGTATATTACTTCACTGGGGAAGATTTCAACCTTTTGTAAAGTGAACAGGAGATGAAAAGTAGAGATTCATGGTTATGTGAGTGTTTCTTTCCATTTTATTTCTACAGGAAATGTGCCAATGAGTAACATACCATGAGGTGTACTTATAATGTTTTTATTTTGCACAGTGTTCCCACTGCCATATTGTACTAAATAGTAACATTTTTCTTTTCATGGTGGTTTTCTGTAATGTGAATTTTCCATTTTTCTATTTTCATGACGGCTGTATGTTTCTTGCCGTGCGTGTGCTGATGTTTGGGAGTGTGCTGTTTTAAACAGTGAGATGGAGCTGTGAAAAATTGGACTTGTGCTATCAGCTCTCTAGATCTGTCATGGACTAATATTTATTTTTCTTATTAGTTTCTTTCTTTTTTTCTTTTACCTGTAACAGTGACAGCTTTGAGCAACACTGTTTTCTATATGCTTTAAGAAATTTGCACTAAAATAATTTATTTTGGAACCAACTGAATAAACTACAAAAGATGTAGAACCGCTCCATGTGTTCCTGGTGGTACTTCAAAATCCCCGGTCACATATCGCTGAGTAGTTCAGGAGTTAAACGCTTTGCTTAAAGATCCCTGGCAAGGTGGCACAGGTCTCAGAGCTCCCCAAAGTGTGTGTGTGTGTGTGTGTGTGTGTGTGTGTGTTACTGCACCATTGTATAATGCATTCCTTATACCACAAACCCTCTTTATTTCACTCCTTCTCCAAATACACCATTTCAGTGTCTGTGTAAATGAGCTACTGCTGAGCCACGCCCACCACAGAACAGTAGAGATGAGCAACAAAGCAGGAAATGCCATCTTCTTATGAGGTCACACTCACCTAGGGCACAAGGCAAGTTACACCCTGGACATCCAATATAAAAATGGAAAACAAACAAAAAGCTGGGATTTCTTTCTCACTTTTTTGAACCCGCACAATGGAGGCCCATCCTAATGTCTAAAAATAAGTAAAAAAAGAAAATGTGCACAATAATAGGTTAACTTTAAAAGGCTAACATTGACTTTCTACGGTAGTAGATAATATTCAATAAAAATGATAATAAAAATTATTTGAAAAAATAAATAATAATAATAATAAATAAATAAATAAATGAATAATAATAATAATAATAATAAATAAAAATAAAAAATAAATAAAAATGATTCAAAATTAAAATAGTATAATCACTCCTTATATGTTTTACATATGTTTTAATTAGTTTCCTCTAAACTCACATACATATGTTGTTGAAAGGACTGTTGTTGAATTTCGCCAAAACATGTTTAAATAAAGAAACTAGTATTTATAGTGCCAGTTTTGATTAACTGCTGCTTTTAAAACTCTTAACAGTAAAACTTTAAGATAAAACAACCTGATACATTTTTTGTAAAATTTCAGACACCTACTGTAATACTGATCACACATACGTCCTTTTGAAGAACTAGCTCCATTTCAATTTACATATCAATATACATGACTTTATACTGTACATACTTCATCACACATTTTCCATTTTGATTCTGTAAAGCCTGTGTAGCGATCTTGACAATGACCATTATTAAAAGCGCTATATAAAGAAAAATTCTATTCGAATTGAATATGGTTCAATTGACATGATTCCTAAAAGCCTTCAATAAAATATATACAGGAAGCGGTCCCAAATATTCTATAATACCTCCCGTTATGATGAAGCAGTCTGAACCGAACGATTTCCTTACATACGTTGACGTACAGTATGTGTAATTGATTGCATTAGATGCGATGCTGGAAGTGATCCCTGTTTTTCTGCCAGACACATTTTGGCACGGCGCTCTATGTTCCATGTCCCTTTGCCAAGCGAAGGGATCAATGATACAGTCGATTCCAGTTTCCGTACCATCCTCTGAATGACACTCACTGAGGGTACGTCAGGAACGCCCTACGTCTTCCTAAATGAACTCTGACACTGCTTAAATAAATTGGTGTCCCAGTAAGTTCGCACTATGACGACGCACTGCTCATTACTGTACACCACCATCCTGATGGGAAGTCGAGCGATTGAGTGATGGTGTCCGACCTTAAACGGCATGGTGGCTGTCTTGCGGCTGCCTTATCGGTCCTGCTCAGGAGCATCCCAGCGTGCTCGAAGCTCCATATCTCACATATTCTCCCATTTGTTATTTACGTCCGGATGCCAATTTATCAGAGCGTACAGGACGTCATCTTGAGTGAATTGCAAGTATTAAACAAATGTTCCTTATTAATCCTTATTCATCTAGGCCGTATGGGTGCTCTAAAGCAGACTGTTCTCGAATCTGGCAATAACAGTGCCATTCAGTCTCCGTGTTCACATCTCAGGAGCTTCTTAAAGTTGTCAAGCGCAGCTTATCCCTCACACGCACAAGATAATACGGTTAAAACCAATTCACTGGGTGTTTTTCCACACTAGTCGTAATTCCCTGTGTCGTCTTTTAGATGTAAAACGCCGAAACCCCTCAGTGCCAACTGAAAATTATGGGACGTTCAAGTCAAACCGGGACTTTCTGGTGAGTGAAGGTGTAAAACCGATTGACATTTACAGAAGACTTCAAGCACAGTACGGTGATGAGACTTTGAACTGCAGTAAACCATTTGAAAGAAGGCCATATGTCCATGAATGATGATCCTGCCCGAGGCGGCTCTGAGCCCACTGCAGTCTTTCCCCTGAATGCCTGATCCCTGAAAATCGAGAGACAGCAGGAGCACAGGGTGAGCAGGGTTAAGCTTGGCTCAAGGGTCTGGCAACCGGGCCGAGCTCTGACCAGTAACTCAGAGCCTTAACACACTGAACTACCACTGCCCCTGTCATACCTGCGTTCTGTTATTCTGCACAATCAAAATCCCAGTTTGACTTGAACACCCTTTGTATGCACTGCCAGTCATGTTGGATCTCACCCACTCATTGTCTATACCGCTTTATCCTGTATCCAGGGTCACGGGAGGACAGGGTGCCAATCCATTGCAAGGCACACACACATACACTCACTCACACACTCATTCACACGGGAACGCCAGTTAGCCTAATCTGCATGTCTTTGGACCGTGGGAGGAACCCGGAGTACCCAGAGGAAACCCACCAAGCACAGGGAGAACCTGCAAACTCATGTATGCACATACAGCAGATGGGAATCGATCCTGGACCCTGGAGGTGCAAGGCGACAGTGCTAACCACTACACCACGTTGCATGTTGGGTCTTTCTTTCTTTATGTTACGCACAACTGTCTGTCAACAAGAATACCTGATAGATTATTACTGTCCTATCTGCTTTCAGTCAGAAATAACACTGTTATTTGAGAAAGCATATTTGAAAGCAAAGGCACAGGACAATCCTGAATATAGACCAAACACCTTGGCTGAGACCATATAGGGCATATAGGGCAGTGGTGGCTCAGAGGGCTAAGGCACTGAGTTACCGATCGGAAGATCAGCGGTTGGATTCCCAGCTCAGCCAGGTTGCCATTGTTGGGCCCTTGAGCAAGGCCCTTAACCCTAACTGCTCCAGGGGCGCTGTACCATGGCTGACCCTGCGCTCTGACCCCAGTTACGCTGGGATATGCGAAGAAGGAATTTCACTGTGCTGTAATGTATATGTGACAAAATAAAGGCTTTACTTTACTTATATATACATGTGTGTTTGCTCCACGTTCTTACCCCAGTGGTCTTAATATTGAAATGGTCACACTGCTGGAGTATCCTGACTACAGACACATGTCTCTCTCATTAATCATTAATCATCAACTCTGTTACTTATTTTCCTACGCACACGCACACACTGTACTGCTATTTAATATCAGCGGAAGCCCTGGACATAAATTGTGAGGAAAAGAAGTTGGTAAAGTGCGACATTGTTCATTAAACCTTGATTTATTAGCTCATTACTTTGACTTAACATTTTAACACTCCACAATCAATCAATCAATCAAGGTAATTAATTTACTGGATATCAATTCATTATAAAGCACCATAAGTAGAAATAACAGTATAATATGTTATTATCAGTTACAAGCTATGAGCAAAAGCGAGCTCCTCTGATTAGGCCCCAGTCCCCTCAGGACCAAGGGGCAACTTCCAAAAGTGTCAAATCATGCAGCTCCTCAAATGTCCACTAGGAGCTGGCTCCAAAAGTGAGTCAATCCCCATATGGCCCCATAATAAGTCATACAATTATACATAATTAGGAAAGAGGCCAATTTGAGTGACAGCTGTAATGCAGGTGTGTCAAAGCGCTAGCTGTTTGCTATGCATGACTTTAGCTAACCAGCTAACTGGAATAATTGTAGTAACCATAAGAAATGTAGGAGTCGACACAGGGTGATGTAGGGTATGGATGACAGGGTACAGTCAGACGCATTAGCATTTAAATTAACATTACGCGTCTTCGCTAAGCTAAAGCTAAGCTTGCTAGCTTGTGGGTGGTAACCGACCGAGTTAGGTAGGTGGAATCCAAACAACAGCCAGGCTTTGTTCATTCTGCCCATTTTCCCCATTCATGGATTAACCAGGGTTTAGACGGAGTCAGCTCCAGGTAAGATGACGATAACAAGAGCTCCCACAGTTGAGCGTCAAAGCCACTCTTCAGAAAAAAAAAAAAAAATTTATACACTCTACTCAGGACTCTACACAGAATAGGAAGTATACAGTACAGAGCAAAAGTTTGGACACACCGTCTCATCCAAAGAGGTTTCTTTATTGTGTTCTTTAGCCCAAACGCGTCTCTTCTGCTTGTTGCCTGTCCTTAGCAGTGGTTTCCTAGCAGATATTCTACCCTGAAGGCCTGATTCACACAGTCTCCTCTTAACAGTTGTTCTAGAGATGTGTCTGCTGCTAGAACTCTGTGTGGCATTGACCTGCTCTCTGATCTGAGCTGCTGTTAACCTGCGATTTCTGAGGCTGGTGACTCGGATGAACTTCTCCTCCGCAGCAGATGTGACTCTCGGTCTTCCTTTCCTGGGGCGGTCCGCATGTGAGCCAGTTTCTTTGTAGCGCTTGATGGTTTTTGTGGACACTTTCAAAGTTTTCCCAATTTTTCGGACTGACCAACCTTCATTTCTTAAAGTAATGATGGCCGCTCGTTTTTTTCTTCACTTAGCTGCTTTTTTCTTGCCATAATGCAAATTCAACCTCGTTGAATGAGAAGGTGTGTCCAAACTTTTGGTCTGTACACTGTCTGTGTATCTTTATAGCATGAAACATGTGGAATCTTGAACTCCCCTTTTCTAACATTAACAGAAATATGGTTCAATTTATAGAAAAGAATGAGACATCAGAAAAGTCATGACCTGGTCAACCCGGGCTTTCCAACCAACTGTCCATACTGTAATGTGTTCATACGTAGTTGATCAAAAATATAATAATTCGGGTGCACAAATTGACTTCTTACTTCTGTCTGATTAGACACTTGCATGAATGTACAGTGTATGTATGTAATGACTCGAGAATGTATAAGAGTTTTACCTTTTGATTTCAATTACAACATAAGGGGTGTTCAAGTCAAACCAGGACTTTTGATTGTGCAGAAAAACAAAACACAATCTCATTATCTAGACACATTTTTCTTACACATATATACATTTCCATAAGTCTTCTTTTCATTTTCTTTTCATTTCTGTGAAGCTGCTTTGAGACAATGACCATTGTTAAAAGCGCTATAGAAATAAAATTGAATTGAATTGAATTGAATAACATTTTTTGAGGTATACTGTATATACTGTGTCTTAAATACGGGGAAAGTAATTAGTGAGTAATCAGAGAGTGTATTTGTTTTCTCTAAACTGGAGAATGGACATTTTTTGCTTTAGTAGACATTCTGTGTACAAGTCTACGACATGAGCCGCTGCACCTCATCTGTAATTAGATCCAGTTATGTAAATGTAATTATTTTTGACTCATTAATCTCCGGAAAGCGTTTTCACTTAATCTTTATCTTCTTGTAGTAGCCTCTGGTATCTGCAATTCGGGCCACGTTCTTCTTTCAAATCCAACCTTCTTCTTTTTTTTTTTGTGGTGTAGCGAACTGGAAAATACCCCCAAGCTTAGACGAAAAAGTGTGTCTTGATTTCATCATATTGTGGACTTGTGTTACCCTGGAGCAAACGCCACAGCTGGTCTTTATCAGAGCTGCACGGCCGCACCTCTGCGCGTTTAAGATGGAAATTAATTTTACTTTAGGAAAAAAAAGACTTCCTGCTTAAATGAAATTCTTTCCTCTTGTCGTGTGTATAATGCTGCTTGTGTTTAATGAGATGTTATGAGCGCCGCTCTCCCGCGTAGTATTTTATTCACAGCCATTTATACCACAGGGGGGTAGCAGTCAGTGGCCACACAGCTTCTCTGGGTGTGTGTGTGTGTGTGTGTGTGTGTGTGTGAGAGAGAGAGAACCAAACTTGTTTGTAGCCCTCGAGCATTGAGTGAACCGTTGAATTGTCATTGCAGGCACGTGCATACACAAATACAAGCTTTTCATATAAAGGATTATCCCACACTGATAGCGTGTCTAAATGCATATAATAAAAGCTTTCAGGAGCTGTTTAACTTTCTACGCCAACACACCACTCGCGCTCAAACCTCCCCTGCGTCTTTCTCGCTCAATTGCTCGCCTGATGGAAAAAAACTGGGATAAGCAATATCAGATCTGCTTACATAACCGAACTCGACAGGATGAACTTGGACGTACTTTGCTAGGTGAAGTTGTGCTTTTAATCGTGTGCATTTCGTTAGTAACACCTAGTAGCTAATTACGATCTTAATGATTTTGGTTGGAAGTTGGGAGTCGCCTTGCGCCTCCAGGTCCTGGGTTTGATTCCCGCATCGGGTCTGTGTACATGTTCTCCCCATGCACGATACACTTCGTCCCACAGTCCAAAAACATGCAGATTAGGCTAATTGCCGTTTCCCAATCGTCCTTGGCGTGTGAATGTTGTCGTACAAACGGAAAAAAAAAAAAAATACTATGGTCACCATTGGCCTCTACGGTCTAGTTGGACTACAGAGGTTCCTAGACGGATGGAAACTTGCTATATGCGTGAAATCGGTTAGATGTCGCTGTGGCTGAATTCTGAATACACACTGTACATTCACACATGAACTTTTGAATACTCACTCACTCATTGTCTATACAGCTTTATCCTGAATCCGAGTACACCCAGGATGGGGTGCCAGTCCATCGCATGGCACACACACACACACACACACACACACACACACACTCAATACACACAATTTGGGAACTCCAGTTATCCTAATCTGCATGTGTTTGGACTGTGGCAGGAAACACAACAATCACGTGGGAGAACATACTGTACAAACTCCGTGCCCACAGACCCTGCGGTGGGAATCGAACCCTCGACCCTGGAGGTGCGAGCTGATAATGCTAACCACTACGCCACAGTGCCACCATACTTTCAGATACCAGAAACAAATTTCAGCAGCATGATGAGGAAATGTAATTATTAAATCTACTTTCTAACCATGCCTTTCTCCAAAGGTCATGCTGTGTAATGTATCATGTTAATGAACATGGTGATAGCTGTCAAGGTGTGTAAAAGTGTGTAAAACCTTGCCAGCGTAGTGTGATTTTGGCACACAGTGAACATCACACTTTGATCGAGTTGTTAGATACATCATGTGTCCCAGCAAAATGCCCAGAAGCCTAAATCAGTTCAGTTCGTAATCAGATATCCACTCTCAATATGTTCAATGCAGTTTAAAAAAATATTTTTTAAATCTTGGACCGTGCAGTGACATTTAAAGAGGCAGGCAGAACACTCACTCACTCACTCACTCACTCACTCACTCACTCACTCACTCACTCACTCATCATCTATACCGCTTAATCCTGTATTCAAGGTCACGGGGGCCTGGAGCCTATCCCAGGAGACTTAGGGCACATGGCAGGGTACACCTTGGACAGGGTGCCAATCCATCGCAGGGCGCACACACACACACACACACACTCACACACACACACACACATACACTCACTCATTCACACACTACGGGCAATTTGGGAACGCCAATTAACCTAACCTACATGTCTTTGGACTGTGGGAGGAAACCGGAGTACCCGGAGGAAACCCACCAAGCGCGGGGAGAACATGCAAACTCCATGCACACAGAGACGGGAATCGAGCCTGGCCGGGGGCAGGCAGAACAAGAAATGGGTAAAGGTTTTTAAACAATAAATTAATTAACCTCTTGATTTAAAGGGACCCACATTCAAACAGACTCCAGCCTCTCTCACTCCAGCCTTTGGCTTGCTATTCCGTGCACATTTTCTGCTGGCTGTGAGAGGCATTCCATAAGTGGTGATATAGAGCATAACAGCCCTGGGACATTTATATCTATATCTATATCACACCACATCACAAGTGTTCTATTAATCGTTATTTATGCTAACCGTCGGTTACAGCATGGGGGAAAGAGGGCGGTGCGGTCCGCTGTACTGGGAACAGCAGCCGTCTGCCAAAAACCCAGTCTGTGACTTCAAAAGCAGTCACAGAAGCACTTTCAGCAAGAAATCACACCTGATAACATTATGTTTTTTTTTAAACAACACTTTTTTAATTTGTTCAAAACTGCCTCTGAACTATACGTATTGTTCTGTTCACAGGTAACATGACCTGCAAAGCTAACTAGCTTCTAACACGAGGCTGAATCCCAAATCTAACTTCTGATCAAGGCCACTAATTACTGTGCGGAACAAAGGGACACTAGCTTTTCATTTAATCCTCTTTTTTGGGATTCAACCTCGAAGCACAGGAGGCTAGCTGATTTGTAAATTCATACAAATCAGATATTGATGTTGTAAAGCGGAATAAGTAGGAATGTAAAGTAAATCTTGCACTTTTTTTTTTTCAGGACTATCCAACACCTCCACGGTTTATCCCTCTCACCTTTTGGCTACATAGTACAGATACGAATTTAAAACTACCCTGTTAATTACACTAACTGTAGTCTTTAGACTACATAAGTGTACTGTATGGGAATAGGGAAAATGTGCAATATCAGCAGACAAATATTAATTTGTCGTCTAATGCAGTTGCTTTGTTTTTAGTATAAGAGTTCCCATCTGTACAAGCCACAGAGTAAAAATAGCCAAAAGTGCATTCTGGTCACATGATCATATTCTTTTTTGGAGCGCCTGCACTGTTACCAAAGTGCTATTCATACAGGATTAGTATTATCTGGGGACCATGTGTGATTCAGAAATTACCCCCCCCCCCCATTTGAAATTCGTGTGGTGCAATAGGTAATAGGGCCCTTCACACACTATGACGACATAGAGCTGATGTCATAATGTTTGGACACTTACAACCGGGCCCTTTATCTGTCTGCATGTTGTATTGGTGTATGGTGTATAATGATATGACCCAGCACCCAAAATCACTCCAGTGCAGCCTCCATTCTTTGTGGAAGATGGGTAAAAAAATTTAGAATAGAATTTTTACTTTACAAGTTACATACATGGCTGATTCGCACAGGATTAAGATCACAGACAACCTCTGCAATTATTAAAAATAACTAGAGGTCCCCAGGTGATACTAATCCTGTGAATAGAGCTTAAGATGGGAATCAGCTGCACTTGTGAAGTTACCGAAGGCACAGTAGCTCTGGATTGCTATGACCAGCAAACATTATAGGTTATATGTAAAAAGAGTTCTATGTAAAGAGGCCATGTTATTACCATTCTTAACTTTTTTTTTTTTTTTTGGATTTTTCCCCAATTTTCTCCCTAAATAATGTACATAATATTTTAATTGATCACATTTTTTTTTGTCTACTTCTTTTTAATTTCTGCAAATTTTACATTCATTTACTCTGTTATGCAGGCAGAAATGCACAACATTTTACTTTGTTTATGGGCCAGTAATAAAAAAGTCATCTTTTTAGTCATACGTTTTTTCTTCATTACAGTTTAATTCAAGATTACTGCCTCATGAAACCCATTAATGTGAATAGAATCATATATGGCTGGAGTGTCTATCCTTACACCATGAACAAATATAAAAGGGGTGTTCAAGTCAAACCAGGACTTTTGATTGTGCAGAAAAACAAAACGCAATTATGAGAGGAAAAGCTAAAAGTACGGCAACTCTTTTTTTAATAGTCAAGTCTCAGAGTCCATGGTTCATACTCACAATGATGAACTTCACGCCATTGTGTAAGTGACGCAGCCATCGTTTAATAACTGCTTGCATATAACCTGTAGTGAAAGCACATTATATTTATTTTTTAAATATATTTTATTTATTTATTTATTTATTTTCCGGCATGGAACTCCATTGAAACAACCATCATTCAAACCAGTGCCGCAATGCAGAAGTGAATCTGGAGAGTCACATCAGCAACGATGATGGCTGATGAGGCAAAAAACGTCCCTAAGAGAAATCTCTCCTTAGTCTGATGTCAGGCCTGAAATAGATGATTTTACACTAGCTGTGAGTGATAGACTCTGGTGAAAATGTTCCTGCATATTTGGACTCAGACAGGATTGAACCCCAGGGTAGTGACACCTTCTGACGCAAAGGGAATTATTGAAACAGTGGTCGATGTCTTAGTCAGAGGAAAAAGCCAAGGAAGATGATGTTCATGCCTGTCCTAGTGGTACCTCGAGCTCCTCGGAAAAGCCTCACTCACGTCCGCAGGGTGCAGCTCCCGCGGTGCTGTGACTCAGGAGGAACCTTCCAAACTGCCGGCTGATGTTTACAGCTGCACCGAGGAGACCATGTGCCAGCTTGAAACATTACACTTTCATGAAGAGCAGTGCAAGTCTATCTTTTATAAAAACCCACAGTCTAAAGTAGTGTTCATTTTGTCAGCTATTTAAAATTTTAGTCTTAGTCCTGGTCTAAATTTTTTTTTGTTTTTTTTTCCATTAAGTTTTTATTTTTATTTTTTTTTACATAAAACAAAAATAATATTTAGTCAACTTTATCCTTTTTTTGGTTTGTTTAGTCAAGTTTTAGTCGACTAAAAGTCTGGACATTATAGTCTAGTTTTAGTCAAAGGAACCTTTAAGTATCTGATTTATTTAGTTTGCAGATAATTATATTTATCTTTAACCATCACAACAACTGCTGCGTGTCCAAATTCTTTAACTTCAAAACAATAGGAGCGGGATGGACAATACAGTGTTTTGAAACTTTTTTGTATATATGAATTTACACACTTGGACTGTTGTAGGGATGGCTCCTATGGGTCACAATCATTTGCTAACCCATTAGCTTCATGTGTTTGGCAACAGTTTAACTATAAAATAAAATTAAATACATTGCAACAAAATTATGTTAACATGTGGTAACATTATTACCACAAAGAGGCTATAAAACTGGATGTTTTTTTATGGTATCCCTTGTTACGTCTCTTTATGTTTGTGGTATTTTTCCCAGCATTTCCCGGTATTTTTTTTCGATATTACTACACATCAGCTTTTTTTCCCCCGGTAAGTGCAGAAATGACAGAATGTGAGGGAATGAGTTTCATCACAGGTAGTTCTGCCGTGGGGCACTTCTCACCCCGTGCTCAATCTCCAGCCACTGGATGCATTGTTGGTCCCAAGCCTAATTAAAATGAAAGGGTTCCATCAGGAAGGGCATCTGGCACAAAACCTGTGCCAGTTGTGTGTGGATCAGATCAGGTCCACTTCGGCGACCACTTGACGAAAAAGACTAACAACAACAACAATCAAAGTAGCTCTGACATGTTCCTTGATGAAGATGCTTTAGAAACATCCTACTGGAAAAAGTCCCAGACCTTTGAGATAATCCAGTAACCATATTATATGACTCTAGGCCTTACAGAGGCTAATTTGTGTTAAAGGATGGCACTATGGATTATGCTGTGGTTATGATTCTTACAGTGACCGAGAAGTGCAAAACAAAATAACAAAACCAAAATCTAAATAATTCGAAAATCTAAACCAAAATAACAAATGAAAAAATAAAATAACAAAACCGAAAACAAAACAACAACGACAAGATAAAACTCAACTGTATATTTTGAGTGACATGTTTCGCCAAGAATCAACATGCTTCCGTTGGGTTGCGAATTAAATCCTAACGCGAATCTTGATTGGGCAGATGTCTCGTCCAATCAGTGGTAAGAATGTCATTCGCAAGCCACACCTACCTTTTTTTCAGTTTGTTGATTCTTTTTTTTTTTTCCCCCGATTTTCTCCCTAATTTAGTCGTGTCCAATTCCTCCCCGTCACTAGGGGGCTCCCACATTTCGGCTACTACTACCACTCAGCCGGGAGGGCCGAAGACTATCACGCGTTTCCTCCGAACCACGTGACGCCAGCCGACCAGCCGCATCTTTTCGAACTGCTCGCTCGCGCACCGTTGGGGGCGGCGTAACACACTCGGAGCCGTGATTAATGTAGGAGCACTAAGTACCTCTCATCCCGCCCCTCTGAGAGAGCTCGGCCAATCAGCTCTCTCTAGAGGCTGCGAGAGGTTACAGCACCACCCGGGATTCGAACTGGCGATCTCCAGATGATAGGGCGAGCGCTTTAACCACTGCGCCACTCGGAGGCCCCCAGTTTGTTGATTCTTACCGCTGATTGGACGAGACATCTGTTACTCAAAATATACAGGAAGTACCGCAGCCTCACAGACGTTTAGATGTATTTTCATTTAAGGATTCATTTCAGTATTTTAGGATTACATCACTTTGGTCAACTAAGTTGTGTTAAATGTGCTTTTAAAATAAGTTTGACTTCGCTTGACAGTACTGCTTGTATGTTTTGAGTGACGGATGTCTCTTCCAATCAGCGCTAAGAATTGAATTTGAGAACTCTACCTACCTTTTTCCGGTTCGACTGAATTGTCGTTGTGTTTTCTCATTTGGTTTATTGTTTTGGGTTTTGTTATTTTGTTATTTTAATTTGTTATTTTTTATTTTGGGTTTTGTTATTTTGTTTTTGAATTTAATTTTGTTTTCTGTTATCTACAGTGGCACTTCACGGCCACTGTAGATTCTGAAGCATTTTATGTGTGAAGTTTTATGTGACGATGCAACTGACAGGGGTAGATGTGACGGATGCTCTCGCTGGCTTCGGGGAGTGACCGTGTCAAGATTGAAAAAGAGCAATCTTTAAAAAGTCGACATGCCTTCTTAGAAAAGGCCTGCAGCCATCTGCAAAAATGTTTTTATTGTTTCTTCGAAAAATTCGGTCCAGAACATATTGAAGAGAAGAAGGATGAGCTGGTTATTGACCTGTGCGCAGAAGATGTTGTAAACCAAACTGTTTTCTTGTACAGGAATGCACTGACAGGCACAACTTTATCCGCAGATACCAACGTACTGACACCAGCTCAATTTCTGACCAAGTTATCATCTTTCAGAAGCTGGAGTCCTGTCTTCATTAATGGCAAAATCAGGTTTCTCAGAAGGTCATTTCTAAGATATTTCTTGTGAGATTCGGCCTTCTGTTGGCAGAAAAGTGCAGCAGTTTGCAAGCTTTCAGCTAGCTTTGAGAAGTGCCTCATCTTCAGTGAGCCCATTAGCGAGGGCACAGAAGCATTCAGGTCATGGCAGCTTATTCTCTCCTTTGGGTTTTTTCACCGAGATGCAGAAATAGCTGAAGAATTTCTTTTTTTTCCCCCCATGTTCGTTTTTGGGAGCTCTTGAGAAACCGGATTTCTCAGGTGAGTCGGAGAAAGATGACGATGATGATTCTAATGTTTAGCATAGGTGATGGCAGTGTTCATGGAATAACAGATGAAAACAAGGTTTCACATCAAAAAGAGAAAATCTCACACGGGCAAGTGCAACTTTCAACAAATCTAACAGGTGAATATTTCGAAAAATCAAACCAAGCCGGACATTGTGCCAGAAGTGTTCCTCAGATTCCCTTCCTGAGACTCAGAGACTGAAGACAACGTTGTACATTTCATCACCATCCTCCTGAGCTTGTTTACACTTTTGCAGAGGAGTCCATGAAGTGCTTGCTTCACTATGTGCTGAAGAAAAGCCCCAAGCACTCAACATCAGACAGAGTCTAATCTAGACGTTTCCTGCGGTACTCCTGCAGTCATTTCAGGCTCTGAAGCAGATAAAAAACATATTGGACAGATCAGCTGGGCGTCCATCTCCAGCATCACTGGGAAATCTTACCATTAGCAACCAGCAGAATCCCTCCAGCTGTTGTTCCCCTCTTTCTATTTTCTTCTTCAAAAGAAGAAGAAGAGACATGAGTTTGACATTATTCTGGAGAAAAAGCCACCAGTGATCAGCTGTGCCTGTAAGGTAAGAAGAGTTTTCCCCCTAAATATTTGTCTTCTATCTTTCACTCATCGGCACAGTAGCTTTAAAAACGCAAAACAAACTTTAACCAAAAGAAAACACAACATCATTATCTCAGCGCAGAACAACATTCATTCAAAACACAACATTCACTTGAAACACGACAACATTAAATCGTAACATAACATTAAGTCAGAACACAAACGTGAAACATAACATTGACTTGAAACAACAGTAACTGGTAACACAACTTTAACACAGAACACATTATCTTGAAACACAACAAAATGCATCATTAACTCTAAAAACAGTACTGTGATTGCCTCAAGCACAACAACATTACATTGAAACAACATTAACTTGTAACACAACAAAAACTCAAAATAAGTCAACTCAAAACAAACAAACAAACAAACAAACAAAAAAACATTATGTTAAACTCCAAAAACAGTAAGCCGAAACACAACGTTACCCAAAACATGGCGAATTTACCCCAAAACACACCATTAGGGTGAAACACAAAAACAATAGCATGAAACACAACATTACGTTTAAACACAACATTAACTCCAAAATAAAAAGAGGAGTGTGAAACACATTACTTCAAACATAACTTTCATTTGAAACACAACATTAAGTCAAAACACGTTGCCTAACCACATTACCTTGAAAAATCACCACATTAACTCGAAGCACAGCATTAACTTTGAAACAGAAAGGGGCGGTCCTTTCTGAACCTCCCATGCTTGTATCTGATTGGACACCGGACACGACTGTCGCAGTAAAAACAAATCGTGATTTTTCAATCTGCTATTATAAAAGCCTAACAAAAAAAAAAAAAAAGTGAGTTATTTATTATTTTTGTTCTAAACAGTGAAATGTTTTCCCCTTACTGTGAGAAAAAATGAGTGTGTTGTGCATTTTAGGGCCACTGTACTTCTGCTGACTACAAAAAAGTACAATGTTGATCATTCAGGACAGAGTTTATGCACATTTCACAACTTATTTATCATTGCAAAGGCCTGGTTCTACTTCATGAAAACTCTTCTTGATATCCTTTTATGATTCTTTTCTAAAAAAAATAAACAACGGATGCACAGATTTACTGACACACAGTAATCAGTCCACTTGTTCTATCTAGGAAGACTTTCACAGGAGTAAGTCTAAAACACTGCAATAAAACACTGGACTGCATTTTTTCCAAATGCATAGTGACCTCCTTCATGCCAGAGAAAAGTCACATTTCATTCACATACAAATAATAACACGGTGACAGCAGCTGGCGAAATTCCTGCTTTATAAACTACACATCACTGTCATTAGGTAATGCAACCCTATGCAGAAATGTAGTGAAGTAAAAGTACATATATTTGCTATACTTTTGAGTGGGGTAAAAGTAAAACGCATCCTCTTATAAAACTACTCACGTAAAGTATAGATACGTGACATATGCACTTAAGTCCACTCTCTAACGGAGAAATTATGAATAAACTCTGATATCCTTGAATAATGTTTATGACGTGTGTCAGACTGAATGCTCAAGACTGAAGAACACCAACCTTACGCCCCAATCTCTTGTCTCATTTTTTTTGCAACAATGTCCAAAATCTCACATCGTATTAAAAATCTGGGTTTATCTGAAGTTTGACCTGGATGTAAGTAGATGAAAAGTTTTACAATTAGAAATAAAAGGAAAAATCCCATCGGAGAAAATGCTCAGATATCACTCAGGTGGTTTCTCTTAATTTAGAGGAGCAGCAGGTCTATTCAGAGACTCTTCTGGAGTGTTGAGTTCCTCGCCCTGTCAATCCCAGCAATCCTGCATAGGAACTTTATGAAGTGTGCTGTTCTGAGAAAAAAAATGCACATTTTGCACATCCGCAATATTTGACTATTTTTTTTTATGACAGCATCTCCCGTTATGATCTATTCCATTTATACTATGTTTACTTGTTTAAAAAAAAATGCCAACGAGCAACAATAACTTAAAATTGTGGAAAAAACTAGCGCCTGCTAGCAATTCCTTTATGTACGAATTTAGGTGAAGCAGGATGGGAGTCCAGACATTTCTTTAATGTAGTGAAATTTTATCGTTACTAATATCCAACATAAAGTCCATACAAAATATAAGAACTTGGGCTATGGCTAACCTACAAGCTAAATTGTTCATTCTAATGTTAAAACCAAAGCTAACACAGATGAACAAAAACCAAGTATTGAACTACATCAGGGTACACTCGGAATCACACCAAATTCAACAGGGTGAACAGAACAGTTGACACCAGACGCAAGACAAAGACCGAACTAAAACAGGGGCTTTAAATAAACCAATTAATCTAATATTGCAAGGTGAAAATAATTAGGAACATGTGACTGGTAAAGTGCATACTGGGAACTGAAGTCCAGAACCAAAGTCAACGTGAAAAATTCCACAAAAGACAAAATCTGTGATGGTTTATAGCAGCTATAAAAACTACATTTGCTCACCAAATTACATTCTCAGCATTTGGCAGATGCCCTTATTGAGACCTGATTGAGAGTATGTTTCTCTTTATAGACCTGAGCAGTTGAAGGTCTTGCTCAACGGCTCCTGTGGACAGTGGTGGTGGTGGTGGGGTTTGAACCTGGGTCCTGCTGATCAATAAGCCACTGAGATACCCCTGGCCCTATTCATGAAACTCATAAAAAATTGTCAAACTTTTCAGCTTTATCAACTCAAGCATTTCCTCTAACGGTGTTCCTATAAAAATCCAAGCGAATCGCTCTTGCTTGTTAGAATTGAAATGGATTCATTTTGTCTTGCTATTCCTCAAGCATTATTGCTATTGCTAGCGACACACAAAGGTCTATCACCACAAATGACTGCCCTATACTCTCTCTCCCTGTCAGCCTTCAAACGTGGGATGAAGGGCATAGGAGACAGAGGGACCGTGATGGATTTGCTGCATGGACTTCATGATGGCCCTGACTGCGGGGAACGGAATGAGGTCCATGAGCAAATATTCACCTCTGCGCTTCCGCATACTTTGGATGAGCCATTAGGGACATGGCCGAGTCCTTCGAGGGGATGAAGGCATTTAATAAAACATAGCAAAGACAGGAGAAGGGGATGTGGAAAGGAGTTCATGGCCCCAGGCTGTAATCCATTTCTGTCCGTAAGCAGTGAACCAGTGGACATTCCCATCAAGAGAACGGGACACGTCTTAGAAACGAACCGGATCTCGACTGCACTTTTATTTATTTATGTATTTATTTATTTATTTATTTTTGCCCGCTCTGTGCAGTTAACGTGCCTGTCAGGATTTCTCGCACGAGATACGCATGCACAGTATACAAATGTTTCCACAGACAGCTTCGTTTAGACATGAGAGATGGAGACTGTCAGAGGAGAAAGAGTCAGAGATCAGTCATGTACAGTATAGAGAGGTGTGTTTTCAAGGATGCATGTAACATGCTAACATCACACACATCCTGGTGTGCTGGATTTTAAAACAAATGTAAGTGAAATCCTATTATAATACCACATCTCCGTTTAACGTTAGTACAATGTTAGTATTTATGTTTGTTTAAGTGCAGTTTCTTGCTGAAACAAATCACACACCTTATGATACTCGAACTAGAGGACACTCCACTGTAACCAGTGATCATAGCCATGTCAAAACTGCCTGGGGGCTCATGACATCGTCCACAGCACGCGTACCTGGAATGGGAACACACCATGTTAGTGGATCTGCAGTCAAACCCTAAACAGTTTTGGATTTAAACTCTAGAGCGTCGGTGTGGAAGCTAAGCATTTTCCCGGAGCAGCTATAACAAGTCTAAGCGTCCTACCGACACTGCAACTCGGTCTAAGGAATAAAGAAGTGAAAAGTCCACAAAGGAAAGAGAATAATGGGGAGAAATGTGTTATTTAGTGAAGCCAGACTCAGGAAAAAGGTCAAACTATACAAGCTATAGTGTCTGGAAGAGAGAACACACAACATGCATTTGCCCAGTCGATACTCTGCCCACACAGAACAACAAACTGCTGTATGTATAGGGCTTAAGACAGACAGCCGCACAGGATGTGTGTGTGTGTGTGTGTGTGAGAGAGTAAGTGTGTGTGTGAATAAGTGTGTTACCCAAATATTTCATCATGTAGTCTCTGTATTTGAGGCTCCTCTTAGCACTGATTAAAACCTGCTACCCGCTCTTGTCTTTGACAGTAATGTTTGACCATATGACCAAAGTCTCTCTCTCTCTCTCTCTCTCTCTCTCTCTCTCTCTCTCTCTCTTCATTATTTTCTGTTACTTCTGTCTCCTTTCTCCTACCCACTTTCTTTCCTGTCTGTGTATTCAGGCCACATTTTCTACTCCCCTCCACCTCCCATAGGTCACCAACTCTGAAAAATGCTAGGAATATATCAAATCTATATTGAAAAAAAGTTGTTGTTTTTTCTGTTTCTAAAAGAGAAGAAGAGAATTAATTAGAGAAAAAAAAAACAAAAAAATTGCACTGATCAAATAAATAGCCAAGGCAAGGAAACAGAAAAATGTATTATGCATATTATCAAAACCAATCAAAAATATACACAGTTTGCCAGCAAAACATAAATTTTGTGTATATATATATATATATATATATAAAAACTCTCAATTTGCCTTCCTTCCCCTAATATCTAATATTTCTCTCAATTTTTTTTTACATTATATTCATGATCCCAACCCCGCTCTCTCTCTCTCTCTCTCTCTCTCTCTCTCTCTCAGTTCAGTTCTTTTCAGTTCAGTACTTTATTGTCAGAAATGTAAAAAAAAAAATACATAGTTGCCAAAGCAATTATAGAGCACAAATAACATTTATCACCATCTATAAACATAATGAACATATTAAATATGAAAGACAAGCATAGAGGAATCTCTCTCTCGATCTTGTACAAATCATAATGTGAACACTATTTTTTAAAACGCACATTTTCTTTTCTTTTCACTTTCATTATAAAATAGGCAAATTAATAATCATTCCATAACCCTAAATGCAAAGCAGAACCCTCCTCACACGACCCGTCGTATGGTCCACGTCCCCAACCGCAGGACTTCTTCTCACCCTCTGTGTATCATTATTCCGCTTTTAACTCCCCTCCGCTTGGATATCTATTCCATCCCTGAAATTTTGACCTGTCAAAATTTTGAATCAGCTTTGCTCTTTATGACATGTCTGCATAGTGTATTTCTAAAATCCCCATGCATTCTTCCGGTTTGTATGTGTCTGAGATGGTGCTTTGATGCTTTTCCTGACCACTCACTTTTTAACTCACGACTGCAAATAAGATATAAAAAAAATCAATCCTGGGAGGCCGGTATTTCAGACGTGAAGCAGGCAGTCTGATCATTGCTCCAGCAAACTGAGAAAACCTTGATGGTACCCAAGCACTAGTGAAACTGGGATACGCGCATTAGTGTAGCAGGGGATTATATAGAGAAATGGAGTTAGTTATCGCTCTCATAACAGCTACTGTACGTCCCTAATTATGCATAATTGTTTGGTTTAATATCATTTTCACTGATGAGTTTTTATGAATGGGAAACATAGTTATGAGCAAAACTTTTTTTTTTTTTACCAGGCTGGTAATATGTTTGTTTCTGTTGCAAAGACATTGTAACATGAGGGTCTATGGGGGGGGTTGACTCACTTTTGGAGCCTACTGGTCACTCGAGGAACTGCAGGTTTTTTCGCACTTCCACGTCTCATTTTTAAAAACCGGAGGTTGCCCCTTTGGTGGCATACAGAGTACAAAAACTGCGTTACTGTCCAAAACCATGTGGCCCTTCCTGTATAATTTCATATAGGTTGCAATCAGAAACCCCTATAGCTCCTAGCTAACAAATACTCGATTTGAGAGTAACTGAATTTATTAGTGACCTCGGCAAAGCAGTTCCAGCTCCCAAATTGCCCACACACACACACACACACACACACACACACACACACACACACACACACACACACACACACACTGAAATATGAAAATGAAGTGGAATTCATCAGCAGATTCAAGTTCATAAAGTTCAATTGTTGCATCTAGTCATCTCTTGGTTCTCTAAAGATTTGTATCAGAACTTTCCTGTCTGTATTCCTCTTTTCCGCACAGACGGGTATGCCTATTTAAAGAAGCGGCGGCTTTTCTAAAAGGCCACCGGAGAATTAGAAGCCCAGAGGGACACTGTTTACAGATGAAGGAAAAAGTACACCGGGATGTAAAATAGAAGAAAAGTTTTCTTTAAATTCAGCACAGAAAATGCAAATGATTACATTTCCGCCGGCGCAAATATTCGAAAGAAGAAGAAGAAAGAATATAATGTTATTGCAAAGCAGAAAGAAGGAAATATAGAGAAATATAGGATAAGAATTTGTTGACGACCCTCAGTTCAGCCCAGTTTTGATTGATAAGAAAGTGAAACTGGAGTGGAAGTCTTATTTACAGTAGAAGAACTGCCCACTCGGCAACTTTAACACAAAGCAAAGATAACTGAAAAAGGAAAGCTTTGTACAGGGATGAAGATGGTCAGAAGATCCTTAGTGGCCATTTTGTATTCATTTCTTCTCTTTACAGTAGGGGTGTAACTGAACAAAATATGTTATTTGTTCAGAACAGATAATGTTATCTAAACAATCCAGATATAAATATGAACAGGGTGTACAGTGATTCACAGGGCATCTGGTCGATACTCCCGCATGCATCCATACTTTCAGGCGGCTTCATTCATGATTTCGAATTTAGGGAAGCTTAGGAAAGTCTCATAATACTAAACTAATAATCAGAAACATTTCAATTGCAAATTGTCCTGAGCTCGGACAGTGTTTAGCATGGGTGGACGTCATTATACATTCTAACTGGTATTATGCAGCCAAAGGGTGATGAGAATAAATAATGGAGGTGGTGTACAGTCCTGTAAATCTTGTAATTTTCTCTTATGTCTCCACTTATTCTGCTTTAGAATAGCCTCTGAAAACTAACAATTCTGTGGTTGAATCCCAAAAAGTGTTCAATGAAAATGTAGTGCACTATATAGGGTGGACAATCCCTTGTTCCAGCCACCAAAAAGTGCCCTTTATAAGGGGTTAACTACCAGCAAGAAAATCTACCTAGAAACAGTTACTAAGGAGACAAAGTGTTGTTTAAAAGACCAGAACATTATCAGATGTGTTTTCTTGCTGAAAGTGCTTTCCGTGATTGGTTGTGATGTGGGTTTTGGCAGGCAGCTGCTCTTCCCTCTTTCCAGTCCTGTGTACCACCACAGAATCTTTTAGTGATATGCAGTATCAGACCATACCGGCCTACTTTTACTCATGGTGTTCAGGCGCAGTATCTACTTATAGTTTCTTTAACTGGATGCTTTTAAGGCAAAAAAAAAAAAGAGGATTATAGAGTAAATATTCCATCTCATTTCATGTTTATTACGCATGCGGTTGTATTTCAAGCAGGGCTTCCCTATCACTGCTTACAGCGTCTTACAGAAGCGTGTGAAAAATATCAGGCCAAATAGACATCAATTGTGAAAGCACACACACCATGTAACATCACTGCTTCACTGTCACGTCTCCCTGTCTGTAAGTACACATGTAAGAATAAAAATAAAAATAATGTCTACTGTAATAAAAACAACAACTATATATAGCAAGTTCCGCAGAATTGAATTTAATAGACACACACATGATAAACTTTACACCCAGCGTTGTTTGTAAAC
This sequence comes from Clarias fuscus, assembly GCA_030347435.1. Classification (NCBI taxonomy): domain Eukaryota; kingdom Metazoa; phylum Chordata; class Actinopteri; order Siluriformes; family Clariidae; genus Clarias; species Clarias fuscus. Next base: position 26,709,571 of record CM059216.1, read on the forward strand.
ATTTAGCAAAGAAATGCAAGTAGCCTACATGACGGCAAATTCACCACTCAAGTTTTTCTATCATATCATATATCCAAAATTGAATGCAACGTACTCCTGAGTGTTTTACTCAGGTTAGATGATTGTAACAACTAAGAAGAGTGACACGCTGCAAAATAAGCAGCCCAAGAGACCAAACCAGTGATCGAGAGCCACATTCCCCATGGCAAATCCCCAAATTAGTGGACACTAAAAATTTAACTGGTGGGTTTAAAAAAAAAAAAAAAACTGTAACTCACCGGTGACATAGGTGCAGTCAAGCAGAAATAAAGCTTAATGAGCACCTGTTAGGAAATTATTCTTCTCTCTCAACTCTCCTCATCTGCTGAAAACTGTTGCCTGATTTTTGCTTTTATTGGATTTTTTTTTTACAAGCTGTCCCAACTAATACCAGAACCCGGAGGCTTGCTACCTCGTCTTTCATAATGACCCGAGTTTACACTGACAAACTCCCTTACTGTACTGCGGTGCTGAACACAAAGCCATTCTGATAAAACCAGCGTAAATACAGTAATATCGATACTAGAAGCTCAGTTATACACATACAGTCGACTCAGTCGCGGTTCAGAGTGTGCAGTATCAGTCGTTTGCTTTCTCCTGATAATTGTTAGTGGAAACCCCTGCAATTTTTTATGGCTTTTTTTTGTGACAATATAGAATTGTTCATGCGTTGTAACTCTAAACTATTAAGAACAATATACTTTACTAACTTTGTAACATAAATATTAACATAAATTCAGCTAAATTCCCGTATAAAATACTGTATAATACTGTATACATTTTTTAGTGCTGTAGAGGAACACAAAGCAACCGTAGAGGAAAATGCAGCTTGGGATGGTGAATTATTACTGTATTTATCCCGTATTTTTTTTAAGGTAATGTATTAAAATAAATAAAGTTTTTTTTATATATTTGGGGGCATATTTATGGACTAGTTTATGGATTAATTTTCCACATCCAAAATTCATAGTTTTTCACATCTGCGGGTGCACTACCAACGTAAACTCGAATTTCGGTAAAGCTGTTTCAGTAAAATTGGATAGGCCAGTCTGGCAGCACTGAGGTTTTGTGAGAGCAGAGGTACTGAGGCACTTTTACTTATTAATCTACAGCCGTGGGCTTCAACCCTGAGTCTGGCCTTTTCAGATTGGATAGAATGATGGGTCTCACCAAGAAAAAAATAAAGGTAGGCTTTTTGATGAGTCTGGGTCAGAAACCTCTTCACTTTAAGATATGTTTTAGGGGACATTATGATGGTTATAATAATAATAATAATAATAATAATAATAATAATAATAATTATTATTATTATTATTATTATTATTTAAAAAGTTTTTAAAAAGTTTACAAAAACAGCACCTTATTTTTATTCATTTCTTTTTTTTATGTAGATTTTGTCTCTTTAAGAGTTTGCTAGGCATTCACCTTATAGGAAAAGAGCAAAACATAGTTTTTGGTCATGAGAGAAATGGGTTTTCTATTTTCAAATGCTGACGTTTTATTAAATATATATGGTGCTTTTTTCGCAGCGGACTGATTCTTTCCTCAATTTTTTTTAAGTCCAGCTTTCCATTTCAGCTTTTGCTCAGCTGTGACCTGCGGTTTCCAGGTAAAGCTGTAAATACGCCTGAAGAATTTGGATCATGTTACTTGAAAGATGATGAATGAGAGTAACCCAAGCATTTAAGCGTGTAAACTGGGCAGCTTTAAAGAGAAACCTTCTACTTAGTTATTAGTTGTCTCCGAGGACATCCATTTGTATTTGGGCAGAAGGGGTATGGGTGCACACCCAGTAAGAGATGAAGGGAAATGGAACAGCCACTAAAACTGCTTTATGTTTTATATATACGTACAGGCAAGGAACTGTATATAACCTTATAATTAATTTAACCATGCTATCTATCTATCTATCTATCTATCTATCTATCTATCTATCTATCTATCTATCTATCTATCTATCTATCTATCTATATATAGATAGATAGCATGGTTAAATTAATTATAAGGTTTAACACAAGCACATACACACGTAAATCTCTTCACTCATTTAAAGCTTAGGCAACCATCTTCAATAAAAGAAAGGCTTCTATTTGATCCTTTAGGGTATTTTCTTTCATTCCATTTTTAATTTAGCTCTCTTTCTCTCTCGTATAACACACACACTCTATCTCTCTATTTGTGATTTTCTGTTCCCATTTGCAAGTGCCATCATGGTAATGGCCGTGGCCCCCAAATCCTTTTTTATTAGTTCTTGTACAGCTTAGCTCATAATTACACACCATCTTATATCAAAAGTTACCATTAGCCTGAGGGCTGAGGGTGAGGCTGAAAGTAAGTGATTCTAAATACAGCGTACTCTTTCACATGAACTTCTACAATCTGACCATTAGCATGCATATTACACAGCCTTCCATCATACAGCCTTTCTAACTTCCTTGTCTCCTCATCACGGCTTCTCAGAAACCTGGAAGCGAGATTCAGGCCTCTGTTTTACTGCTAATGCAAGCATAATTCCCGGTAAAGTGCTGAAATGTTGCTCTTTTACTTGTTAACAAGCTAATGTTTTCAAAACGCTGTAAGAATCTTTGGTTTTATTTTAGTCTTAATAGAACCATGTGTTGTGAAAAGCATTATAAAACATGCATGAATTGTCCTAATCTGTTGAAAAGTGATAAGAACACAACAGAAAATGCAAAAGGAGATGTTCATTTTGATTCTGGAGTAAATGAGAAGTCAGATATTGATGAGAAGTTGCAACTATTAAAAAATAAAGTATACAATACTATTAAAATCCACCAAAATCCATTGCCTCAACTTAAAATGTCGACTCTCCAACCTGGTGTAGACATTGAAACTACCAGTTCCTACTTCAGTTCCTATTTCAGACCCAGATCCAGATAGTTTCCTTGTGTTACATTGCTACTTTATATTCAAACACATCATCTGTGATCATTCTAATCCAACAGTAGGCTGCTATCCTCATTAACCTCTCGTCATGAGTCTGGCAAGTTGATGAAGGTTTTCTCACGGCTGATGGACACGTCAACTATAAATCCGCTCTGGAATAAAGCAAAAGCTAGCACCTGAGCTTCTCTGCTGTCTCTAATGCAATCCTTGAGAACTATCCAGGTATTCTTTTGGCACAGCTTTCAATGGTGAGTGACAAAGGTATGTGATAGATTTGAGAGACATCTCTGCTACTTCCGTAAATGTGTCTCTGAACAATAACTCACAGCTGCTGCAAGCTTATTGGCAAGAGCTCTGTGTTTGTACTACTTCTGCCTGTGTGAATGTGCACTAAAAGGCACAAACAAAAAGAGTAATGGATTGGTATTTCTTCAACACTTCAGCTCAGATTTGTATAGATGCATAATAATGAATAAAGAATTGACTACTCATGAAATTTCTTTGATTTTATTCCACAATAATCAAACTCCTGATAGCATCAGCATAAGACAAACAGATTAGTGTACAGCGACCTTGTCAACATGCCATTAGCATGTTTAATACCGGAGTTGTCAGCTTGAGATATTCACGTTCAGTTGTGGTGTTTGATTTCATTTCTCTGTAATAATGCAGCAGTTCAACAGAGATTTGCACAAGGTCTGCTGCAGTCCTGTCTCCTTCATTCCTCCCGGTCACTAACGAAGATACAGCGAAAAAAAATTCCAGCTATCAGTATTTTGCATCAATATTCTGCATCTTTTGCACAATAAAAAGGACAGTCGCAAAAATTCACATTAAGTTAATATAAATTGCCACTTTTGTTGCAAGTAACCTTACCCAGCTAGAAAACGCTGCATCAAGCAAAGAAAACAACTAAGGAGATTTAAAATTACTGGAACTGGGCTCTTTGATAACACATGTGGAAAAAATGTAGTCGAACAAAAATGACTTAAATTATGACTTAAACACCTGGTGAAGTTGCATGGTAAAAACAACACCAACAACAACAACAACAGTTTAAATCATAGCTATGTTTAATAGTGAAAGTAAGAGTCAAGTCAAGTCAAGTCAATTTTATTTATATAGCGCTTTTAACAATTGACATTGTCGCAAAGCAGCTTTACACAATAAAAGAAGTAAGTTTGTATGCAATGTGTATGAATCAAAATGATAAGATTGTCCCTGATGAGCAAGCCGAGGGCGACGGTGGCAAGGAAAAACTCCCTGAGATGGTAATAGGAAGAAACCTTGAGAGGAACCAGACTCAACAGGGAACCCGTCCTCATCTGGGTGATAACGGATAGCAGGGATTGATCAGCATAATAATGTGTACTGGAAGTTCAGTATAACAGGATATGTGTTTAAAATTAAAATTAAAAGGAGTCCAGTTTGTTCCTGGAGGCTCAGGTAGACTGTAGGAGATTCCAGTCCTGAGTTATCGAACAACTGAAGTCACAGGTCCCCAGAGCATCAATCGATGATAGGACAGTCTTTATGGAAACCATCCCCAGCCACCACACGAATCCGGGCAGACCACACGGGGCATCCATGCGACGAGATCTCCAACCAGAAGCAGGACTCCAGGACGGATTAGACGGGTCCAGAAGGCAGAGGGGTCTGGATCACTGGCATCTCAGGAGCGACATGTATAGCTCGACAGAGAGACAGAGAGAGGGAAAGGAGAGAGGGAGAGAGAGAGAGGAGAGAGCAGAAGAGGAGAGAACAGAAAATAAGGAGAGATGGCAGTTAGGTATGGTCACAGTCAACATGTATAAGGTGAATGTATATTTAGTGCAAAGTGCAAGCAGAGACTCCGGCAGGACTAACTATAACAGCATAACTTAAAGGGAGAGCCAGAAGGAAACACAGACATGAGGGCTCCCTGTGATGTAAAGCAACCAATCACCTCACCGTCAACAAACCTGAGTGAACAATGAGAGTGGGGAGGACAGCATCTAAACATACCAGTTCACCAGAATACTCTACGTCCACGAGTCCCCCAGATCTGCTCCTTTACCTAAGGTTAATCTATTTACAAAAATGCTTGGCTAAATAAATAGGTTTTTAGCCTAGACTTAAACACTGAGACTGTGTCTGAGTCCCGAACATTAATAGGAAGACTATTCCATAACTTTGGGGCTTTGTAAGAAAAAGCTCTGCTCCCTGCTGTAGTTTTAATAATACGTGGTACTGACAGGCAGCCTGCATTCTTTGATCGAAGTAGGCGTGGCGGATCGTAAGACACTAGCAGTTCACTCAAATACTGTGGCGCGAGACCATTTAATGCTTTAAATGTCAAAAGTAGTATCTTAAAATCGATGCGAAATTTCACAGGGAGCCAATGCAGTGTAGATAAGATAGGGGACATGTGCCCGTATCTTCTGGTTTTAGTGAGGACTCTCGCTGCTGCATTCTGTACTAACTGAAGCTTGTTTATACACCTAGTTGAACAACCAGACAGTAAGGCGTTACAATAGTCCAACCTAGACGTGATAAAAGCATGAACTAGTTTTTCTGCATCATTTAGTGACAATATGTTTCTTATCTTGGCAATATTTCTAAGGTGAAAGAAAGCTATCCTGGTAATATTATCTACATATGCTTCAAACAAAAGGCTGGAATCTATAATCACACCAAGGTCTTTTACTGTTGCATTTGATGGAACAGAAAGGCCATCTAAAGTTACAGTGTGATCAGAAAGCTTACTTCTAGCTACTTGTGGTCCTATGACCAGAACTTCTGTCTTATCAGGATTAAGAAGAAGACAATTAATTAACATCCAATCTCTTATGTCCTGCACACACTGCTCAATTTTAGCAAACTGGTTTTTCTCATCTGGTTTTGCTAAGACATATAATTGTGTGTCATCAGCATAACAATGAAAATTAATACCATGTTTACGAATTATGTTGCCCAGAGGAAGCATGTAAAGGGAAAAAAGCAGTGGGCCTAAAACTGAGCCCTGTGGAACACCAAACTCCACTTGAGAACATGAGGAATCGCCACCATCTAAATCTACAAACTGATAACGATCAGTCAAATAGGATCTGAGCCACAAGAGGGCAGTTCCCTTAATTCCTACTACCTTTTCTAATCTGTGAAGGAGAATACTATGATCAATGGTGTCAAAAGCTGCACTGAGGTCCAGTAACACAAGTATAGTGACGCAACCCTGATCAGAGGCCCATAGGAGGTCGTTTACTACTTTAACAAGTGCTGTCTCTGTGCTGTGATGAGGCCTAAATCCTGACTGATACAGTTCATTTATGCTATTTCTGTGTAGATGTGAACATAGCTGCTGTGATACTACCTTTACTATAATCTTGGAGATAAAGGGAAGGTTTGATATCGGCCTGTAATTAGAAAGCTGACTGGGGTCAAGGTCAGGTTTCTTGATTAACGGTTTAATAACGGCTAATTTAAAGGATTTGGGGACATACCCACTACTGAGTGAACAGTTAATTACTTTCAACAGGGGTTCTATTATTGCTGGTACTATCTGTTTGAGAAAATGTGTCGGTATAGGATCTAATATACAGGTTGACGATTTTGAAGAAGAGATGAGTGAAATTAGTTCCCTCGCTTCAAGGGGAGTAAAGTATTCTAAGTTCTGATGTGATGTGGTTAGTTCATCTGAATTATTTAAATTGTCTGGTTTCAAAGCCTGAATTTTTTGCCTAATATTTATGATTTTGTTATTGAAAAAGTTCATGAAATCCTCACTACTGCATGATGTTGTTGTGGAGATTTCTGCAGTGGTCTTGTTTTTAGTTAATTTAGCTACGGTATTAAATAAAAATCTCGGGTTGTTTTTGTTATTTTCTATAAGAGTGGAGAGATACGTTGATCTAGCATCACTGAGAGCTTTTTTATAGTTCAGGATGCTCTCCTTCCAAGCTATTTTGAATACTAACAATTTAGTTTGGCACCATTTATGTTTTTCGAGCATTTTCCTTTTAACTGGAGCTACATTATCTAAGCTATAACGAAGTGCTGACTCTAGATATTCATTCGCCTGTTCGAGTTCTGTGAAGTCAGATGGCGATCCAATCAAAGTTGATAATTCTGGAAGATTATTGATAAAGCTCTTTGTGGTATTTGATGTAAATGTACGTTTAAGGTGGAAGCGCGGTGCTGTGCATACATTATTACTATGACACGCTTTAATCGAGACGAGGTAGTGATCTGAGATAACTTCAGACTGTGGAATTGTGGTTACATTTCCTATACTTAATCCGAAGGAGAATATTAAATCTAAAGTGTGACCTGCTTTATGAGTGGGTCCTACTACAGACTGATTTACTCCTACTGAGTCCAGTATGGACAAGAATGCTGTTCTCAGAGGGTCTTCTGGATTCTCAAAATGAATATTAAAGTCTCCAGCAATTAACGCTTTGTCTACAGAAACAACAAGGTTTGAGAGGAAATCTGCAAATTCACAGAGAAACTCCGAGTACGGCCCTGGGGGTCTGTAAATGATGATTAGCGGGATCGACTGAGCTGACTTTATGTTACTATAGAGAACTTCAACTGCATTAAATTTAAAACTGTGTTTTTGTACGAGAGACAGATTATGGTTATAAATAACTGCGACTCCTCCTCCTCTACCAGTTAGCCGAGGCTGGTGTATGTAGCTGTATCCAGGAGGACTAGCTTCATTTAGAGCTACATACTCGTCCTGTTTAATCCAGGTTTCTGTTAAACATAATATATCAAACTCCTGACCTGTGATAATTTCGTTAACTATAACTGCTTTAGATGCGAGAGATCTAATGCATTTCCATTTTCTAGAGCATTTCCAAAGACTGGGACTAAACAGAAAAAAAAGGCTTCAAGTTTGTAAGTTTTATAAAATAAAATGAACACAATGAAATAAAAATAAAGTCAGATGATGACCTGAATGTACTGAATGACCAGATTAGACACATCCATGGAGCTTTTCTTCCCTGATGCCATGGCCATATTCCAAGACTCAGATTGTGAAAGAGTGGTTCTGAGAGCATGAGGAATAATTTTCACACATAAATTGAACACCATGTTGTGCTCTGTAATTAAAGCTCAATGTGCTCAAATGAAATCAAGTGTGTGACTTTACTTCTTCTTCTTCTTCTTCTTCTTTTTTTTTCTGAAACAACCGCTATTGTAACATAAATATAAAGCTACCTTCTTGATGTGGAATTCTTAGCCAGAATGTCCAATGGCTTTGTTTTGCTTAAAAAATTTTGAGATACAGATATTAAGTTAGTTTGAAATGACATCTGCAAAATAAGTAGCTGCTGTTTACTGTATGAGCTACTTACATTGCTAATAACTGTTAGCATATTATACTTCTGAGTTTACACTCATTTCCAAACTTCTGACTTATTATTATTTGAATTCTAAATTTCTTTGGTGTAACAATTCAATACACAAAAAACTGTAGGTTGGCATTTGCAACAGTTAAAGTATTTCCCTGTTATGGTTCTATGTTTTCAGTTCAGGTGACACAATCTGCATGATATTTCCAGATCACTTTTCTTAACCAACACCAGATCTGCTTCAAAGTTAAATGTTATGAAATCCACTTGGTTTGAACTTTTGCCCTTTTCAGAAAGCTGTCCAAAATGACTGATTCTGATCAGATAAAGAGACCCTCAAGTTTCTCACTGTGATTATCCTCCCTCGATACTGACAATAAACTCACCATCATCTGTTTCATGTTCAAACATTTTTTTTCTCTGAGGGAAACACGCACAGATCAAAAGACAAGCTTTTCCTTCCTTTATTCTGGCAGAGTGAGTAAATGCCATGGGGCAGCTGTTTCTCAAATTTTAACAAATGATGGTAATTAGTTTTGTTAGCTCAAGTAATTCTATTCATTCCATTCATTATTTATTAACAGAGAAAAGTTTCACTACATGCTTTTATGTTGTGACTATATGTTGTTTCAAGCAAATTACATTTCTGCCTCACTGCCCCATGGTCCATATGGAGTTTTGCATGATCTTCTTATGGGTTTCCTCCAGGTACTCTGGTTTCCTCCCACTGTTCCCACTGGATACAAAATGAATTTATGAATCCAACTCAAAGCATGTCTTTGTTTCAGAGCAGAGGAAGCTCAGTGGTCAAGGCGTTGCAGATTGGAACCCCAGCACCACTAAGCCGCCACTTTTGGGTGCTTGAGCAAAGGTAACCCTCAACTGCTCAGCTATATAATAAAACAAATCTCACACTAGTTAAGAATATCTGATAAATGCCATAAATATAGATGAATGAAAAGTATTGCAATAAAATCTGTCAGGTGGCCACTGTTGGGCCCTTGTACAAGGCCTTTAACCCTAGGCCAGAACATGAATGCCAATCCCAAGACTGGAGAAATGGGTGGATTGTGGCAAGAAGGGCATCCAGCATAAAACCTGTGGCAATAACTAGCAGATGAAATGATTTGATATGGCTAGAAAAAATTGAAAATGTTATATAAAAAAAAAAAATCTAAGACATGGAAGGTATGTATCAATTAAATGGACACCAAATTTAGATGCTAGTTTCATAATTAGTCTGTGTGTACGTACAATACAAAGGTGGCAGTTTGACAATTCCAAAGAAAAAAAACAAGAGTTCACCACTACTTGTTCTCCTCCACCAAAAGGAATCTTTTCAAAGGAATTCCTGTGAAGTTAAAAGGAGGGTGAGGATTATAGAGAATTTCATGAATGGATATGGATAGTGATTGGCTAATGTGAAAGCTGTCAGTGTGGTTAACTCATAAATGAAATTGTAGTGCATATATGTAGTTGAACTAAAACTTGGTTGGATTGCTGAGTTTGGCTGTACTGCCCTGGCTGCTGTCCCAGGTGCTGACCCTCTGGAGGACCTGTTTAGACACGTACAGTGCATGGATATATACATGTTCATTTGCGGGGTCGGGATATTTAATCCAGGTTACATATCTATATCTACTTAAAGTACAACATAAAGAGTGTATGTAAGGGTCACCACAAGCCACCAGAACAGCTTCAGTGCTCCTTTGCAAATATTCTACATGTTTGGAACTCAAGGGTGATAAACTCTGTGCATTCCCTCAGTTGGAATTTTAATACTCACACACACACAGGGCCCAAAACCCACAGTTCAATGTTTAATATCAGAATTGAGACATGCCTCGGTTTTGGTCAAACTTTAAGGAGCATGCACATAAACTGAGTATAAACTCTCTAAATTCTTAACTCAACTCTGAAAACAACCAGCCTTTCTCAACAATTAATAGCATAGCATCGTCACCAAGGTCTCATAACGTCATGTTAGTTTATTCCGTCCATCCTGTATTACAACTAGAGACTGTGGAGGCCAGTGGTAACCAGTGTATTTATTCCCACTTTGTATGACCATGGTAGGACCGCCGGTCAACATGACACACACATTCAAAAACAACGGGCAATTTGTTAATGCTTATTAGCCTAATCTTCATGTCGTTGGACTGTAGAAAGAAACCAGAGAACTTGGAGGAAACCCATCAAGCACAGGGAGAAAATGCAAACTCCATGCACACAGACATAACATGGGAATCGAACCCAAGACCTGGAGGTGCAAGGCAACAGTACTACCCACTAAGCCACTAAGCATGTTAGTTAAATTAATTAATTAAATAATATCATATTTTGTCCAATTATAGACTAGTTATCAATGACTTCATAAACTTAAATGGTAATTAATTCATTATTGGAAAATGCACTCTGGGATGGACTGTTCGCTCATGTATTCCTGCTTTATGTTCAGAGGTAGGAAAAGTTACCAAAATCCTGTTGAGTAAAAATTGTGATGCCCTAGGGCAAGTATTACTCAAGTAAAGATCCCCCATTTACTTGTGTACTTGAGTAAAAGCACAAAAGTACTCACTTTCAAATTTATTTAAGTATCAAAAATAAAGGGCTTATATTAGCTCACAGTAGCCATTTTCATAGTAAAAAAAAAAACTCTCACTCTCTTTTGATTGTGATCATGCTGTTTTTTTTTTCTTCACTTTTTTCTGGACCAAAACACCAGATGGTTTTGGTGCACAACGTTTTCAATTTGTTTTTTAAGTTCACTTTTTAAGCACGGTGCACAACTTTTAAAGTGTTGAGTCTCCAAAAGCTTACAATTAACCATTGGTGACGTGATGAAGGGTTTGAGCTGAGAGGTGTGGAATACTGGGTGGATCCGGAGCGCCGCAGGCAGCTGGAGCCGATAGGTGACAGGGTTGACACGGAGGGTGATGCGATATGGACCGATGAATCTAGGCGAGAGTTTTTTGGACTCTGTATGGAGGTTTAGATTTTTGGTGGAGAGCCATACCTTGTCACCTGTGTGGTACAATCGTCCCGGAGGGTGTCGACGGCGATGTTGTGAGGTGTAGAGGGTATTGGCGTGCTGAATGGCCTCCTTGGCTTGAGTCCAGGACCGCCAACACCTTCGGACCTCCGGTTCTTGATGTTCGAACATCGGAGGTTGGAAACCCTGGCATACCTCAAATGGACTCAGCTTCGTGGCGGAGGAGACGTGGAGGTTGTGGGAGAGCTCCGCCCAAATAAGATAGCAAGCCCAGGAGCGCTGATGGTCGGCAACAAAGCACCTCAGGTAGCGCTCCAGTTGTTGGTTGGCCCGTCTGACCATTTGTTTGGGGGTGATAGCCTGAGGAGAGACTGCAGGTAGAATTGATCAGACGGCAGAAGGCCTTCCAGAACCGTGCAGTGAACTGGGGCCCCCTGTCCGAGATGATGTCCTTTGGGAACCCATGCAGACGGATTACGTGCTCTAAAATCAGCTCGGCTGTCCCTTTGGCTGACGGAAGTCCGGGAAGGGCCACCAGGTGCACAGCTTTGGAGAACCGATCTATTATCGTCATGATGACGCTCTTCCCTTCGGATACCGGCAGGCCCGTGATAAAGTCGACGGCAATGTGCGTCCAGGGTCGACGGGGAACTGGGAGTGGTTGGAGTTCCCCCGGTGTCGGTTGGTTAGAGGTCTTGGCCCTGGCGCACACTGGGCACGCCCGAACAAACTCCTCGACGTCCTTGGCCATGGAGGGCTACCAGAAGGCGCGCTGGATATATTGAAGGGTGCGCTGTGTGCCTGGGTGCCCCGACAGCGGTAAAGAATGGCCCCATTTAATGATGTCGTCTTTGACGGTCCTTGGAACGAAAAGTCGTCCAAACGTCCCCCTCATGTTGTCGGGAGAGGGCGTCGGCTTTGGTGTTTTTTGACCCCGGACGGTAGGATAAATGGAAATTGAAATGCTCGAAAAAGAGAGCCCACCGCACCTGCCTGGGGTTGAGTTGTTTAAGGGTCTTGATGGAGCTGAGGTTTTGGTGGTCGGTCTGGACAATAAATGGTTCTCTGGCACCCTGGAGCCAGTGTCGCCATTCTTCCAATGCCCACTTTATGGCCAGCAGCTTGCGGTCCCCCACCCCGTATCGCTGCTGAGTGGGGTTAAATTTTTTGGAGAAGAAACTACAAGGGTGTAGTTTCTGGTCTGGACCTCGCTGGGAGAGAACCGCCCCAGCGCCCACCTCTGATGCGTCCACCTCCACAACGAATGGTTGATCGGCATCTGGATGGAGGAGAATTGGAGCGGTGGTGAATCGGTGGCAGAGTTTGGAGAAGGCGTTGATGGCCGTGGAGTCGAATTGGAAGGGACGAGATGAGGGGCAAGTCAATGCGGTCAGGGGTGGTGCGACTGTGCTGTAGCCCCGGATAAAGCGACGATAGAAGTTCGCAAACCCGAGAAACCGTTGAAGCTGCCTGAGAGTCTTGGGTAGGGGCCAATGACGTACAGCTTCCAGTTTCTGCGGGCCCATGGCCACACCCTGGGACGAGATGACAAAACCCAGGAATGTGGTGGAGCGCTTGTGAAAAGCGCACTTCTCCAGCTTACAGTACAGTCAGTGGGCGAGCAATCTCTTAAGAACTGCCCTGACGTGTCGGATGTGTTCTTCGGCGGTACGGGAGTAGATGAGTATATCGTCTAGGTAGACGAATACCCACTTTCCCAACATGTCCCGGAGAACATCATTGATGAACTGCTGGAAAGCTGCGGGAGCGTTACAGAGTCCAAATGGGATGACCAAACTCTCATAGTGACCAGTAGGGGTGATGAAGGCCGTCTTCCACTCATCGCCCTCTCTGATACGCACCAAGTTGTAGGCGCTCCGGAGGTCACTAGCTGGATCTCAATCGCCAGGTCATAGGGGCGATGCGGAGGAAGGTGGTTAGCACGTCTTTTACAAAAGACCTCAGCCAGGTCACGATATGCTGAAGGGATGGCGTTGGTGTCGACATCGGCGCCTGTAGGCAGAGTTCGAGGCAGGTCGGGCCCCATTGTAGGATCCGGTTTTGAGACCAGGAGATGAGAGGGTCATGCTGGAGTAACCAGGGGTATCCTAGGATGATGGGTGACGAGGAAATGGAGGTGAGGTGGAAGCGGATCTCCTCGTGGTGTTGGTCAATGGTGAGGGTGATGGGCCGAGTCTGGGTGGTGATAGGGCGGAGGAAAGGGGCCGACCGTCGACGAACGTCACTCGAACCGTCTGGGATAACGCCTCAGTCTCCACCCCCAATCTCTTGGCATAGGAGGAGTCAATAAAGTTCCCGGCGGCCCCGGAGTCGATGAACGCGGAACTTTTGACTCGTCTGTGGCCAAATTGGAGGTGTACCTGAACCATGAGACGCGAGATGCTGGGTGTGGTGGCGGCGAGATGGAGGTGACCCGGTGAGCTGCCCCCCTGACTCACCGGGCCTGATCGTTTCCCGGGCGTGAAGGGCATATCGCTCTATGGTGTGCCACTGACCCACAATAGGCGCAGAGTCCCTCCCTGAAACGTCGTTCTCGCTCTGCAGGGTTCAAGGAGGCGCGTCCTAGTTGCATGGGTTCCCCGGCTCCCGTGTCAACCACGGCGGGAGGTGGAGACCCGGCAGACGCCCTAGTGGTGGTAGTGAAAGCTGGTGATCGGGGTGTGGAATGTGAAAAAAGGGGCGTGATGGGCGGCAGGGTTCGGGGAGCTGGCTTTGGACGAGCGAGCAGGCGCTGGTCAATCCGGAGGGCGAGCTGAACCAATCCCTCCAGTGTAGCTGGAAGCTCTCGTCCGGCGAGCTCGTTCTTGATGCGAGAAGTCAGTCCTTCGTAGTAAGCCGTCCGGAGGGCGGCATCCCCCCAGGTGGTCTGCATGGCGAGGGTATGGAAATCCGCGGTGTAGCGGCTCACGGACGACCCACCCTGCTGCAGATGGTACAATTTGCTGTCGGTCTCCACCTCAGCAGCAGGATGTTTGAAGGTCAGTTTGAGTTGGCGGGTGAATTCTCCGTATGAATAGCCGGTGTCCGAATCTGACCTGAGAAGCGCCGTGGCCCACTCAGCTGCCTGCCCAGATAGCAATGAGACGAGAAGTGCCACACTCAGTCGGTCTGTGGAGTACCTGGTGGAATTGAACTCAAACACAAGATCTAATGCTGTTAAAAACACACTGCACTTCCCATCTGTGCCATCCCACTTATCTGGTAAAGCAATGAAAATGTCAGAGGGGGGAGGAGGGGGCGGCGCTGCTGCCGCTGCGGGGGGCATGGCAACAGCCGACTGAACAGCCGCCTCGCGGAGGGTCACGGTCTCCTGCCGCAGCTCCGCCACCTCGCGGCGCAAAACCGCGACGTCTTGGAGCTCCTTTCGGAGAGACACGACTTCACCACGGAGCTCATTGATCAACTCGGCATGCTGGTCAACCACAGCGCAGAGGCGAGCAAACTCCCCTGGGTTTACTGCTTTAGGCTCAGTCATTCTGTCACGAGCAACCGAGGGATGAACACTGTAGCCTTAGCAGTTAGCCCGTGTTGCATGGACGGTAAACCCAAATGCGGAAGCAGCGCGAGCAGGCAGGATAACCACGCGTTTACTCTTAGAACTCTCTTACACAAAGAGCAAGGATCTACACAAATAAACCCGCGTTCTGGCAACACACACTCAATCAAGGAAGCGATCTGAATAGGTGAGTACTCACGAAATAGTTGGTGAAGCGATAGCGAAGGCATGAATGAACTCAATGACTGAGCGATGTGACGCGCCATCTTGTTTCCTTTTATGCTTTCTGAAAGCGCGACCGGCTTACTTCCAGGTCCTCGTGCCGGTCGCAGAGCGAGTGTGCATGACAAGTTGTGACAGTCTACGTTTCTACCTGATGTTTTGAGGTTCTGCTGAAGAATTTTGAGGTAGCCCTCCTCCTTCATCCATCAGTTCAACTAGCAGCAAACAGCTCCAGAGCATGACGCTACCACTACCATGTTTAACAACTAGTACGGTACTGTTGGGGTTGAATGCCTCACCTTTACTCCTCCAAACATACCTCATGATAAAATGTTTTTTCAAAAGACTTTTTTATTGTCCACATACAGTATTCAGGCCTGCAGTCCATGGTGATGTAAAGCTCACTTGACTGAAGACTGTGACACTTGACTGAAGACTGTGACTGACACTGTGACTGTGACTGTGTTCTAGCAATTTTCAGTTAATGGCAGGTCTGCACGTTGGTGATTTCTGTCATGACATTAATTTTCATGATGAACTTTCATAAACAGTAATCTATCTATACTACTATCTTCCATTGATAAATCATTTAACTCATTAAACTGACATTCAACAGTTTCATTCTATTTGTAATATGTAATTTTAATACCTTCTTTAAAATGTAATTAATTTCACCATCTGTCCATAGACACAAGCTGTCTATGTGTGACTGACTACGAATGACATTAATACTGCGTATTAATGAGGTGAAAATCCAGAAAAGTGGTTTTCCTGCTGACAAAAGCCTCATTTTGAAAGTCAGATTACTGCTAACATTGAAGTGCCATCTTTAGCTTGCAGTAAAATATGTCTAAAAAAGCACAAAATTGGAATGAACAGAAGGTTAGCGTGCCATCAGACTGTACTGATATAGCCTGTGATAGATGGCTTCTGTAGAGTATGATTTCTACTCTGATGAAGCTGACATCTAAGGTGGCAGACTGATGCAAAGTTGCAAAGTTGGGTAAAGTTGGGTAAAACATCTGATGTCTGTTGAAGCTTAAAATACCTGGAATACATTTGAACTAGCTGTTACAGCTTTTAGTATTTTACAGTATACACTTCATTTTATATACTTGATTTTGCTTGTTTCATATTGTATATGTGATCAGGTTGGGTTTGGCTTTATTCATATTTTTTCATAAGTAAATGACTAATTATTTGATTATTTGATGGTGTTTAGGGGGTTTATGTCACCAATATGACTTGGTTTATGCCCAATATACAATATATATATATATACTGTATACAGAACAAAAGTTTGGACACACCTTCTCATTCCAAGAGTTTTCTTTATTGTGTTCTTTAGCCCAAACAAGTTTCTTCTGCTTGTCGCCTGTCCTTAGCAGTGGTTTCCTAGCAGATATTCTAGCATGAAGGCCTGATTCACACAGTCTCCTCTTAACAGTTGTTCTAGAGATGTGTCTGCTGCTAGAACTCTGTGTGGCATTGACCTGCTCTTTGATCTGAGCTGCTGTTAACCTGCTATATATATATATATATATATATATATATATATATACACACACTGTATATATATAAAATAAATAAAAATATAAAAAAATATATAGATATATAGTTGGAATGAAAATAACGACCAAATTGTTTATTATTGTTTTAAATTATAGCTTTTGCTGCATTCATAATCTTCATCCTCCCTTCCTTCAACATGTGTCAGAAGCAGATGTTCTTCTCTCGGGTGCTTCTTCAATAACACAGTAATCACTTTCTCTGTCATTTCGAATTATCAGGACCTTTTTTAATTTCCTGCTGAGACTCATTGGTAAGACCTTAGCCGACACCACAGATCTTGGACGAGGCAGTTCATTTTGGGAGATTAAACCAAAACAGTGAGCCATCTGGTAAATAATTTTATATAAAAAAACACACACACAAACACAGAAAACCTATTTTATTCATAATCTTTGACTTTCTGTGTGCTGAAGTAAGATTTCCAGATAAGTAGGAAAGAAGGCTCAGGTTTGTTGTTTTAGTAAATATTTCAGTTTTTCTGTATGGCGACAGAGAAGTGAGAAAATGAACAGCTAATTCTCTCATGCAGCATTAAAAATGATTATTTGGTTATCAGAACTTAACTATTAGGTATCATAAACTGGATATTTAACCAACATTTAAATAACTACAGAGTTACTTGAAACAGATATGATCTTATGTCTCCTACTGAGAGATCAATGCTTTCTCCAAAGGTACTGACCACACCTCCTTCAGTGAGGCTGAATAACACGGGCCACAACTTCTTCAGTGAACCTGATGAGACAGAGGCCACACTTCCCTCACTGAGACTGACGAGACAGATGTCACACCTCCTTAACTGAGACTGACTGACACAGCAGCCACACCTCCTTCAGTGAGACTAAGTTTGACAGTTTTACACACAGTTTTACACACCCCCTTTAATGAGACTGACAGACACACAGGCCACACCTCCTTCATTGAGATTGACAGACAGAGAGGCCACACCTCCTTCAGTGAGACTGACAGACACACAGGCCACACCTCCTTCATTGAGATTGACAGACAGAGAGGCCACACCCCCTTTAATGAGACTGACAGACACACAGGCCACACCTCCTTCATTGAGATTGACAGACAGAGAGGTCACACCTCCTTCAGGGAGAGTGACAAACACACAGGCCACACCTCCTTCATTGAGATTGACAGACAGAGAGGCCACACCTCCTTCAGTGAGACTGACAGACACACAGGCCACACCTCCTTCATTGAGATTGACAGACAGAGAGGTCACACCTCCTTCAGTGAGACTGACAGACACACAGGCCACACCTCCTTCATTGAGATTGACAGACAGAGAGGTCACACCTCCTTCAGGGAGAGTGACAGACACACAGGCCACACCTCCTTCATTGAGATTGACAGACAGAGAGGCCACACCTCCTTCAGTGAGACTGACAGACACACAGGCCACACCTCCTTCATTGAGATTGACAGACAGAGAGGCCACACCTCCTTCAGTGAGACTGACAGACACACAGGCCACACCTCCTTCATTGAGATTGACAGACAGAGAGGCCACACCTCCTTCAATGAGACAGACAGACACAAACATAACCAAAAATGTGTAAGTAAGAATGTAAGGAACATTTGGTAATGTATTACTAAATGAAATGTCTGTCATAAAGTTTCTTAGTAATCCTCCAGTAACAAATTAGAGCCGTGCGTGTGTGTGTGTGTGTGCGCGTGTGTGTGCGCGTGTGTGCGCTGTTGGACTTTAACAGATACAGAGATTGATTCCGTTTTGATTTCCTTCCAACATTTTCCTGACACACACACTGTTTTGAATCGAGGCACTGATTCGTGCCAGTAAATCTGTACACTTTGTATTTTCCAGCCTCTCTTTGAGTTCCAGTGTGCACAATGTGCATCTTCAGTATTGCTTTATGTCTCAAAGGTATCCGAGTTCATGTTGAGTTAGCAGGGTCGAAATAAGTCTCCAATCAATATGAAATTCATTCAATTGCGTCATGTTGCTATGTGGCTGGCAGTGTTTGTTTTAGTTCACAAATCCATACTCTTTACTCCTGACTTTTATGTCAGGATTAAAACATTCTGTGTTATACTTTTCATCTGCGCCAGAAAGCAACATGATTGTTACCACCTCAAGTGAATTATATTGAAATAACAGCTTGTCTGTGAGTGTTTTATTTCTTTAATACCACAATTACTTGACCATGATTACAACAGTTAAGTTGTTCGAGAACAGCATGTCACGCTTTTTGTAAACAGGCCTATAATGCTCTGTAATAGGTATATAAACAAGAAATGAATATCATTTTGGACAAATGTCAATACAGCCGAACATTTTTATTTATTCAATGTAAATAAATATATAAATAAATCCTGATGAATGTGCATCCAGTGAAATCATTGAAATAATGATCTATATTATTATTATTGTGGATGTGGTTTGAACACCATCTTATATACGGTACCAGTCAAAAGTATGGACAAACCATATATTTAAAATTTTTTAGTTTTGTGATTTATTTTCTACATTCTATACCAATACAGTACTGGGAACTTCAGAACTATGAAATATCACAAAAAATGCGTACATTAGGAATTAGGTTGAAAACGTACCTCTTACCTCTGCTGCAGAAGTTCATTTAGAGTTAGATTACAGCTGTTATGAAGGCTGTACAGAGCACAGCTAGCAGAAACTCAATATCATCTGTTCAAAGGAGGTATTTGCATATTTTAGATGTCTTCAGCATTGTTTTACTGTGTAGATATAAATAAAAACAAGGAAAGACTATAGAATTAGGTGTGTCCAAACTTTTGACTAGTAGTGTACGTAAAAAGAATTGTGTGTGATACTGTAGTGTGAGCATATATGCAATATGCACGTATGTGCAAATATGCATGAGCCATTTACGTACAAGAAACATGGGGTGCATGTGCTGTGTGTGGTAAGTTGTTGCTTAAACAGTGCATGCCTGTACTATAATAGTGAGGTGCTGTCATGTCCAAAAGTGAAACTGAAACTAGTAGAGGAAGCGGCTGATGATGCTGTAATTGTCTTTATGACAAAACTGTGCAAGGTGAACTTATATCGTTTTAAAAAACAACACAAAATTCACTTTGATACACACTGATATAACTTTCTAACACCCTTGTGACTGGTGTGACAAATCAGCTTGCAATACCTCTTGCTTCATTTGACAAAAAATGCGTTTTTCGCAAAACTGCGATAAAGCGCTCGCCCTATCGCTGGGAGATCGCGAGTTCGATTCCCGGGTAATACTGTAACCTCTTGCAGTCGGAGGCCTAGACAAAGCTGATTGGCCGAGCTCCCTCAGAGGGGAGGGATGAGAGGTACTTAGTGCTCCCACATCACGGCTCTACAGCCAATCAGGGGCGTCTGTGATGGCCCTTAATGTTGCCCCAAACGGTGCGTGAGTGAGCAGTTCGAAAAGATGCGGTCGGCAGGCGTCACATTGTTCGGAGGAAACACGTGATAGTCTTCGGCCCTCCCGACTGAGTGGTAGTAGTAGCCTTAATGTGGGAGCCCCCTAGTGACGGGGAGGAATTGGACACGACTGAATTAGGGAGAAAATCTGCAAAAAAAGAAAAAAAAAATGCACAAATGGAGTTCTCATTTTGTTGGTTCTCTGGACATAAAAAATCATTCACACTTGATGTAACAATAAAGGTACATCTGAATCCTAATCAATTATTTACCATCCTGCAGATATATAAAGTCTCCACACTCCTGTTAAAGCTGCATGGTTTTGTAATGAAAAAATAAAAATGAAACCAAAATAAATCATATATCAGATCTTTTTTCATTTCAATGTGATATAGCAACAATAGAAACGTTTGAGGAATAAATGTGTACAAGGTTAACTACGGGTTGATAGCTGGAGACCTTTTTAAAAGTCATCAATAAATAAGCTCAAATAATTCAGGGTTAAATATTATTTCAACAACATTTAAACTTGCTTGTACTCCTCATGGGTCTATTTTACTCAGAACCTCCTGAAGCTAGCTAACACACACACACACACACACACACACACACACACACACACACACACACACACACTCTCTCTCTCTCTCTCTCTCTCTCTCTCTCTCTCTCTCTTTACCTTTTGTGCCAGTTGGTTTAGATGAATTCCTACACACTGACCTTTTCTTTTCTTAAAAAAAAAAAAAAATCTTCAGTATAATTTATTTTCTCTGGCACTGTACCTCCTCTGCCAGTGGTGTTCACAATGGAGAGTCTCTTTCTGTCTATTCTATCTCTTTTTTAGTTTCCTGTCTCTATCTTGGTGCCTTCACCTCTCTGGATCACTGGCACTAAGTCACAGGGGTAGCGATGCACTTGAAGCCTATTTCACTTCTCCTACATACAATATATATTTTTTGTTAACACCACGGTCTCATGCAAAATTCATGGTGCTAACTAATGAGCGTGGGTGAGATGTGGTTTTTGTGAGATGCTGCAAATTTGCATTCCTGAGCAACATTATACAACAGCAAGTTCATATTCATTAATTCACTCAGTTAACCGGTGTTCCAACTGACCACCTGTATTTCCTATAAACACACTGGGATGTTTCTGGGTTCCCCATGTAAAATTCCACTACCTAGATTAAACATGTAACTACAGCAGAGTTAGAGATGCGTCTCAGGAGTATAACTTTTGACTTACAATATGAAAGCTCATCAGATGAACATGAAACACGAGCAGCTTTGATGGGAATGTACGACTCATGTACAACTCAAGTAGGCTAGCTAGCTAGCCACTGTGCTATAAGTGAGTGTAGCTTCTTGGGGATCTAATTTCTTGTTCATAAGACATTACATTCAGAATGATGCTGTTATACTGAATATCGTCATGGCTGTAATGACTGCACCTGCTGCACTCTTCATGGCCATACAGAGTAACTGCACTTTTGCTCATGTGTCCATGGTGGACTATTGGCTAGCATGTTGTGCTTTCACCTCCACAGTACGGTTTCGATTAAAGGGGACCTACTGTATTACACAAAATTCACCTTTTAGTCATTTTTAGACATTCAGATGTGTGCATGTACAAACATAAACCTGTTTTTTTTGTTTTTTTTTAATTGACTGGCATTTAAACTAGCCAGATTTTTCCCTCCTAATGTGACCTCATATTAGGTAAACCCTAAGGTTTTATATCATTATATATCATATATCATATATCATATCATATATCATAGGTCTGTTGTTCAGCTCTGCAGCTCTGTGGTGAGCGTGGCTCAGCAGGTCCTCATTTACATAGACAATGAAATGGCATGTGGTTAAATAGAGGGAGTTTAAGGTATGAAAAAATGCATTATTTGCAAAGCTCTAAAGCATTTTAAAATATGGGTCTGTCAAATTTTCTCAGCCAATTTGGGGTTTAAAGCATTCCTAGTGCCGGACAAGCCTGGATAAAATGGGGAGACGGAGGTTTGCATCAGGAAAAGTATCTGTCACTCACTCACTCATTCTCTATCCTGTACAAGGTCATGGGAGGCCTGGGGCTTGTCCAAGGGGATTTAGGGCCCTAGGCGAATGTACACCCAGGCTGGAGTGGCCAATCCATAACAAAGCAAAAGCATGTACACAATCACACATTAAAGGAAAATTGGAAATAGTCTGTTAGCCCACACTGCATGCCTCTGGACTGTGGGAGGTAATTGGCATACCCAGATGAAACCCACCATAGGGAGAACATGTGAACTCTACAAACACAGACCCGAGGCAGGACTCGAACCGCACCGCCATTGTACTGTATCTCCTTGTGTCTGCATTTTGTGTAAACCTGTGTCAAAAGAATCATGTTAATTCTATTATATTAACAATCTTAATTTTTTTTTAGAATAGATTTCTTATTTTTAGATAATTTTGAATATCTCTTAATCCGAGGATCGGTCATAAAATTTCTGCTCTTTATTTTTCCACCCATCCCGAGGCATCTGGAGATTGTGCCAGCTTCAGTAGAAAGAGGCCAACCCTGCGAGGTTCCTGAGGCATCCAGAGAAGGACCTGCTCCAGCTGAATTCTTCTTCATGTTGGTTTGGATCTACACATGCTGCTCCTGAGCTCCCAGTGATCCAGACCCTCATCTGCCCTCTGCACCTGCTGACTCATCCCTGAGCTGAACTGGACTTTGTGTTAATTTAAATAACTTCTGTTATATCGAACTTTCATCTGCATAACACACATGATGTTCTACAATTTCTGTTATCCGTTATCACCCAGATGAGGATGGGTTCCCTGTTGAGTCTGGTTCCTCTCAAGGTTTCTTCCTATTGCCATCTCAGGGAGTTTTTCCTTGCCACTGTCGCCGTCACCGTTGGCTTGCTCATCAGGGACAATCTCATTATCTAGACACATTTTTCTTACACATATATACATTTCCATAAGTCTTCTTTTCATTTTCTTTTCATTTCTGTGAAGCTGTTTTGAGACAATGACCATTGTTAAAAGCGCTATAGAAATAAAATTGAATTGAATTGAATATTATTGTATTAAAAAAATTCAAATATTTGCACAAATTATATCTCCGGAAAGAAACATGTTCTTGAAAATGTATTCTTGTTTAAAAACCAGGAGTATAATTCCCGAACAATGCTGCTAGAGGGTCAAAACCAAAATGGCGCACCCGGTTGAATAAATTTAGGTGCGCCTTCTTCATGGCAACACACCAGCCCATTCAGCTCACGAAACGGTGAGACTTGAGAGTGACTTGGGGTACGAAACTTTGCCTCATGCCCCTACTTCCCCGATCTTGCACCCAGTGAATTCTTTCTCTTCCATCATTTGAAGAAACCACTTCTCTGCAGATGTTCGACGACGTCGAGGTTACTGAGGTGGAACTTTTCGTTAAGAATCAAAAAGAAGGCTTCTTCAAAGACGGTCTCCACCAGCTCATCCATCGTTTGGAGAAGTGTGTCGCCTTAGGTGGTTGATGGGTAGAGAAGGACCAAGCACATGGCCGACGTAATTTTTTTAATGAACATTTTTATGACCGCCCCTCGTATTCTAAATATTAACACAGATTGTTGTAATAACAGACAGTTGATTGGCGCCGGCTATGTAGTGAGTAAAAAACACTTCTAAACATTACCTCCTGCACCTTTAATGTGAAGGGGTAGCTACCGTGGGAGGAAGGAAGTGCTTACATATTGTAAAGTTGTGATTCTGAAAAAAAAAAAAATGCACGGACAAATGCTTGAATGAATTCACCCACGCGGTTGCATATAGCCTACAGTTAAATGCACACGGCAAAATAAAACACCTGCAGCAACCCCTCGTATAGGTTACACATGGGAAATCATTTCTCACATCAGCACTTCAGTGCTCAGAGCTCAGAAAGCCCAGTGCGACAAATAGGCTAAGTATAAACACACACATGCATACCCACACACCTACACACACATGCACACGCACATCCAGGAGTCAATATTATAACATGTCTCAGAATAAAGGCCCGGCAGCTCATTAAAACCAAAACACTTGGCACAGGAGCTCATTAAT
Organism: Clarias fuscus; assembly: GCA_030347435.1. Lineage (NCBI taxonomy): Eukaryota > Metazoa > Chordata > Actinopteri > Siluriformes > Clariidae > Clarias > Clarias fuscus. The sequence continues at coordinate 26,733,656 of CM059216.1, forward strand.
AAAGCCGTAAAGTCGACACGGCAGCCTAATGATGCAAACCAAGCAGCAGCTTCTAAACACTCGACAACTGTTTATTTATTTATTTACATTTAGGAAGGATCTGAAATATTTCCAAGCTCCAACGTTCGTATTTGTAACTACTGTACATTTTGAATGCCCTGAACATCATGTGACGCTCTCAAGGTTTTTGATTGCTCTCGGAGTAGAAGCGTGATATTCAATGGAACTTGTTAAACCAGGAATCTGGAAAATATTTAGCCATTTTCGATTACGATTGTTTTTAGTTTAGCTAGTTGTTTATTTGATTGAGATGAAATGAAGGAAGTTAAAGTAAATACAAGCATTTCAGTAAAAGCATTGATTTATCTTGTTTTTCAAATAAGGATTTTGATATATCTACTATCTTAAAAAGGCAGATTAAAAAATTCCATGTTTCCTATTTCGTTTTCCTTCCACAGTCCAAAGACGTGTCACAGACTGATGTACAATGCTGTGCAAAAGTCTTGAGCCCCTCCCATCTTCATTTCTACATATTAAATTTAATTAACTGATGTAGATTAAATTAAAGAAATATATATATATTTTTCTATAACAAGCTGCAAAGTACCTAAGTATACAATTTTAAAAATTGCATTTCATAATTTAATAATTTAATAACCTCAGCAGCAGCTTCATTTCCCATCTCGTTTGTTCCAACCACTCATCCTTTAGCATCACCAGTATACTAATCACCAGCCTGCACCTGTTTTTTGTGCTCTCATTTTCAGTCCAGTCAGGGGCACCTGAGCAGTTCCAGAGACTGGACTATAAAATGAGAGCCAAAAGCTTCCCAAAAATGGAAGCCAAAAAAAAAAAAAAAAAAGGTCATTCAGAAAACATGGAGAACTGAACCTCAAGACTACATTACAAGAAAGTTTGGCTCTATGGAAGCAAAATACAGTGGAACCTCGGATTGAGAGTAACGCGGTTTGGGAGTGTTCCACAAGACGAGCAAAGATTTTAAATAAATTTTGACTTGAAAAAGGAGCAAGTCCTGGTTTACGAGTGCCGTGTATCTTGTTTTGACACCAAGTGTCACGTGATCAGAACTGAGCCAATGATTGCTGATCTTGCACTGCGGAATTGTGGGTCTCCCCTGCTGGGTCTTAGTGCTGGGTCTCATACTGGTATAATCAACATCTCCCTCTCTGTTTCAGCATGTCTCCTATGTGTGTGCGTGCACGTAATTTGACACAGACACAGACACACACCGACACACACCGACACACACACAAACACACACACACACACACACACACACACACACACACACACACACACACACACACACACACACACACACACACACTTTCTCGCCTTTACACCTCCCTCCCCGGCTTCACACACACATACACACACTCTCTTTGTGCCTGCGTGCACAAACGGAAACACTTATCTGTCGGGATTTATTTTTACTTTTTTTAAAGGTAAAGTGCAGGTTAATTTGTTTTATTTTTACTTTATATATTGTATTAATTATTTTTATGTATTTCTTTTTTTGGGCTGTGGAACAAATAATTTGAGTTTTCATTATTTTGTATGGGAAATTCGATTTGGAATACAAGTGTTTTGAAATGCGAGTGTTTTGTATTATGCTAGTAATCCAATGTTCCACTGTATTAAGAAATGAGGAGGCTCAAGACTTTGGCACAGTACTGTAGGCTTCTCCAAATTGCCTCAAGTGTGTGATTGTGTGTTTGAATATGTAGGTGCTTATGCTCCATGATGGATTGGCAACAAGGGTTTCACCTGCCTTGTGCCATGAGTTCCCTGGAATAAGCCTAGATCCTACATATGATAAGTGGCAAATGAAATAAATGAAAGAACATCCTATAGTAATAGGTAATAGAAAAACAGAAAACATTAATATCATCTTGTCAACTATTAGCAAAACTACTAGACATCCACAATTTGGCCAAACCTGTTAATGATTGAATTTAGGTGTTTCAGTTAGGTGAAGGGCAATCTTAATGCTCCAGCATACCAAGACATCTTGGACTTTGTGGACACAGTTTGGGGAAAGGCCCTTTTCTATTCCAACAGAAGCCATTTTGTACAAACTGGAAAATGAAATTGGCAGTATTTATTTCCTGTGTAAAAGGAGTGATATGATCTACACAATGGAGTGTTGAAGAGAATACTGCAATGCATTCTTTCAAACTATAAAAATATCCAGCCTGATTTACTTAAAAAAATTAAGGTAACTTTTTGCATCAGATTATTATGTAGTTCAAGCAAGACTATTCTTTGTATTTACTACTTACATTTATTAAAAAATACAACTATTACAACTATTTAAAAATAGGTTTTGCTAGTAAAGTCTACTTAATTTTGCTAGTTAAGTCTATTTAATTTCGCAAGTAAACCCTACTTAATTCAATAATTTCCCTAGTCATTGTTTTGTGTCCATGCTCTACTTAACTTTAAGAGTTTCAAATATGTATTTTTAATTGAAATTTGACTTTTATTTTTTTAAGTTTCTATATTACTTGGAGTGGGGCCTACTTTGTTTTATTAAATGTCCTAGTCTCATTTAAAATTTACATATACTCACATTATCTAGTTAGCAACTATAGGCGTTTCTTATATATTATAGTTAAAATACCAGTTTTGTAATTTTGTACTTTGAAATGCAACTTCACCCACCAAAAAACATGAAGTAAGAACACTTTTTTATTATGTGCATACACTCCTGAACATCCACAGTTCCTTCAAAGTGCATTTGGTCCTGAATTCACAACATCCACAGGGTCGTCTTCTGCTGGTTAAAACCTTTCGCGCACGAGGTGAAACAGAACGCTCCAAAGAGTTGTTTCCTACCGCAATGAGGCTTGGGTACACTTTTTATTTGATACGGGGTTTCCCACGCTTTTTCCATGGGGAGGCAGTTTTATTTAAACAGAGTAAAATGAACAAGATTATTGCTTGTGTGTGTGTGTGTGTGTGTGTGTGTGTGTGTGTGTGTGTGTGCACTTAAAAAGATCGTCAGGGATTACGTAAAAAAAATGTGTTAAGGAAAATATGCACATTGTCTTGTATTCTGAACAAATGCAGATTAATTTCTAACTTAGATATATTTATGTAAATGTTCGAACTTGATTATTTATTGTTAAGTACACAGATTTAATAATGCTACATTTACAACATCTCAGATTAATTTTTTTCAGTGTATGTTGCTGTTAGTCTTTTAGGCTGCTTCCGTCGAGAGGTCACCACAGCAGACCATCCAATCCGCACAACAACTTGCCACAGGTTTTACACTGGATGCCCTTTCTGACGCAACCCTTCCATTTCATTTCATCCGGGCTTGGGACCGCACTGCATTGTGAAAAATATCATCTTTTTTGAGGCCGCTGAATGTATTCCTAATGAAGACATCATACATTGACGGGGTTAAACCTTTTCAGAAATCTCTCTCTACTTTTTTAAATTTGTTGTTTAAAAAAAAAAATCACAGAGAGAAATCATAATGCTTACAAGTGATCTAAGAGCTGAAACACAGAAATACAGAATAACCTTTCGACCAGAGTGAGCTGAAGCGAATTTTAAGCAGCTTAGAAATACGCAGCAGCAGCAGCAGCAGCAACAAAAAAAACAAAACAGTTTTGATCAACTATACAATGTTAATGCAGGGGCTGAAGACTGGTTAGTGTTTGTACTGTAGCTTATGTAGCTTATTTCACCAAGTCGCTGCTGCTCCATAATTCCCATATGTAAATGTTTTCTTAATGTTGTCAATTTTTAACACACACACACACACACACACACACACACACACACACACACACACACACACACACACACACACACACACATATATTCTTTTTCCCACTCTGTCTGTCAATCTCTTCTTGACGATCCCTTTTCTTTCCCCTCCTCTCCACACTGCGCATCTCTTAAAGAACGATCAGTCACGATGTAAAGATGCTGTGTTTTTATGCTCAGTCTATCCCAGTGCCATTTATTTCCAGTGGAAGTTATAAAGCATGCCTGCCTCGGAGCTTTATTTTACATAACAAAAAAAAAGGAGCCGGGTCTCAAATAAACCTCAGGCTTGTCTTATAAAACTCGGGCGGCTGTGTGATTGTGATCTGTTTATATGTGTGTGTATGTGAGAGAGAGAGAGAGAGAGAGAGAGAGACATTCTTGGAATAAGTCGCTTCCTCCTTCACACCTTACTATCTGAAAGATGCATTATTACCTTTTCTTTCAGGAAAGCGGCACAGTTGTTATTCCGAGAAGAAAAAAAAAAAAAAAACGAAAGCGGTATACAAAAATGTTGTTTTTAAAAGCCCCATGGGTTTATATTTTATGAACTGATTTTATAAACCAATTGAATTTTCCATGCAGAGGTGGCAAGGTGATATAGTGGTTAGCACTTTGCCTTACACCTCCAGGGTCCGGCTTCGCTTCCTGGCCAGGTTTGATTCCTGTCTCTGTGTGCATGGAGTTTGCATGTTTTCCTCGTGCCTGATGGGTTTCCTCCAGGTATTCAGGTTTCCTCCGACTGACTGAATACAAGCAGATTAGGTTAATTGGCGTTCCCAAATTGGCCGTAGTGTGTGAATGAGGGAGTGATTGTGTGTGTGCCCTGCGATGGATTGGCACCCTGTCCAGGGAGTATTCCGCCTCGTGTCCTAAGACTCCTGGGATAGGCTCCAGGCCCCCGCGACCCTTTATACAGGATAAACTGGGTATAGACGATGAATGAGTGAGTGAGTGGATTGAACAAAACAATCAACGTTATCAATTGTTATAATTACTGGGTCTCACTACTGGAAGGAAGAAATATAACACAACAAGAATGAACATTATTTAAAAATTTTAATAATAATAATAATAATTGCCTCTTAAACATAATCAAACAGATGAGCACGCACTTCGGCACAAGAATTAGTAGACCTTTCCAGTCATTTAGTCAAATGAGCGAGCTGGAAACACTGTTACAGGCACCGAAATGTTTGGTTGTTGTGTAGACGGTTGCAGCCAGAGACATTGGTGTCTTTGAAATGGATGTGATCAAGTTAGAATCTTGTAAAACTTTATAGTCCACCAGTGGAACATAGATTATACAATGTATTATCAATAGGAGCATTGTTAAAAATGTGAGGAGTAACTTTATCAACTCTGGCTCTGTAGGTCAAAGGATGGGATTGGCATGTCTGAGTTTTCTGAGGAGACAGACAGCATTAATCACATCTCATTCACTTGCGCGGTCAGGTTCGACTGGCTTTCCATTTAAATTTCTAGCGGACTCTGCAACGATTCGAGAGCCTGGATCACTTGTGATCTCACTGATCAAAATTTGGGGTCAAATGTTCTTGGAAATGTGTGAAAATGCCCTTTGGTGTTGATTTGATTCCCTGCCCCAAATTAGACTTTCTGTATAGATAGGAGTTCTTATTTCCTAAAGGGGTTCTGGGAGTTTGGGGAGCACTTTTTAATAGGAAAAAGTGCATTATACAGGGGTTGTAGATAGCAACCAGAAGGGATTCTGCAAAGAACCAAATCAAACAAACATTAATGATTCCATATTTATGTATTTCTTTGAATACTAAAAGAAATACCCCTGAAATGTGTGTGTGTGTGTGTGTGTGTGTGTGTGTGTGTGTGTGTGTGTGTGTGTGTGTGTGTGTCTGTGTGTGTGTGTGTGTGTGTGTGTAAACGCTCCAGCTGAAATACCCCTTAGATAATAAATTTTTTCATCCCGGAAACTCCTCTCTTTCACTCCTTTATCAAATGTGCCATTTCAGTGTTTATGTAAATTAACTACTGCTGAGCCACACTGCGCCGGTGAAGAACAAAGCTGAGCAACAAGCTGGGGGGAGGGGCTCCTTTTATATGAGGTCACAATAGGGAAAACCTAATTAACTTGTTTACTCCCAAAACAAAAATACAAAAATAAAAAAAAGAATTTGATTTTGAATAATATGTCCCCTTTAAGGGTTCCTACATGGAATCTGTCTATCTTTAGTAACTTTCACATATACATAAGTCTCAAATAATCAAACCAACATTGTTAGGGTTTCTTGATATTGTGTGAACTTTCCCATGTCTCTATCTTTTACACTTCTCCTTTTTCCTATGTCATATGTCTATATATTAAAAAAAACTTCAGCATTCCTTATATGGCAATACTTCCTATGGTTCGCTGGAACCCTTTTGTCTCCCCGGAACATGTTAATGTGCTTCTTATCGTCTGTCTGTCTCCAGGTCTCCATACAACTTCCTCTCTTTGTTCTCTGAGGAACATGTTAATGACTTTTGTTCTTTTGATGTAAGGGATGTGCTGTGTGGTATCTCTAACAGCATACCAAGTATACTGAGGCACGGCGGGCACATCAAGCAATAATTCTTCCTTTAATTAATATTAAACTTTACAGTATTGTGTAAAAGTTTTAGACACCCTATTTTTTTTTTTTGCACAAATTTTGTTATACATGTTTATTTTATGACTTCTAAGTTATAAAATTATTATTATGTCAGTACAAAAATATTTTTTTATTTTCAAAAATTAGTAAGCTAGAAAATAAATAAATAAATAAATAAATAAATAAATAAAATAATCGATTATATAATACGCCATATTATATAAAGGACCACTTTTCAGAAAGAAAGAAAGGTTTGCATGCATGAAAAAAGCAGGAACATGATCCCCAGAATGATTCTTCAGGATGTTCAGTAAAACTAAGCAGCTAATTTCCTTATAAAACATTGTATATATTGTAGCCCATAAGAGTCCCACAACGGCACGGGTGTCACAAACTCTTCATATGTTCTAGTTCTAGTTTTTTATTTAGATTTTTCCTTGACTTTAACTCATGAAGTCCCTAAGTAATGACTAATGAACATCCTGGTGCAGTCATGTTACAATTTATCCAAAATGGTAAATGTGCTGGATAGCACATGTGACAGAACTACAGTGGAACCTTGGATTACGAGCATAATTCGTTCCAAAACACTCGTAAACCAAATCATCATTTCCCATAAGAAATAATGAAAACTCAAATAATTCGTTCCACAGCCCCAAAAAATAAATACATAAAAATAATTAATACAATCTATAAAATGAAAATAAAACAAATTAATCAGCACTTTGCCTTAAAAAAAAGTCCAAACAAATCCCGACAGATAGGTGTTTCCCTTGGTGCGCGCAGGCGCTGTGTGTGTGTGTGTGTGTGTGTGTGGAATTAGCCCCTTCCCTCGCCTCGTTTTACACAGTAAGACACTTCCTCCCTCTCCCCACCTCGCTTTTTAAGTTTCACAACAAGCACACACACACACACACACACACACACACACAAACACACAAGGAAACACCGTTTTAACAGGAAAAAAAGAAATCTCTCTGAGCATATATTAACAGAATCACTTTTTAAGTTTCACAACAAACGCATAAACACAGCGGAAACACCGCTTTAACGGAAAAAAAATCTCATTGAGACTGGCGTGAGCGCATACTAAGGGAATCACTTTTTTTAAGTTTCACAACAAACGGACACACACAAACACAGCGGAAACACCGTTTTAACAGGGAAAAAAGAAATCTCTCTCACCTGGCGTGAGCGCATACTAAGGGTATGTATTTAAAGGTATATAAGTATTTTTTTTACTGCTGTAAAGTAAAAAAATAAAAAATAAAAAATGAACCAGCACCTTACCTTTGAAAAGAATCGCGACAGAGCAGAGTTTCTGTTTGTTTGTGAAGCCGGGGAGGGGGTGAAAAGGCTGTACCACCAGCTTTGTGTTTGATCGGTCTCACCCCTCACACACACACACTCTTCACCCTCCTGCCATCTGGAAAAAGGTACCGTAGCATTCAGACCCTCACATCCAGACTTCTTTCCACAAGCCATCGGTCTCCTCAACAAAAAGGGACTGTACTGATAAACACACACACACACACACACACACACACACACACACACACACACACACACACACACACACACTGAACCAATAAACACACCCACACAAACACTCTGATCAACAAGCATCTAAACCTGAAATTGCTCTTATGCAGAAATATTTATATAATATTTGTATAATATATTTGAATAATATGTTATTTGTAAAAAAAAAAAAACTCTTTTCTATCTTTGCTGCTATCTACAAGAAAATGTTTACTGTTTCTCATCGCACTCCCTCAACTCATTACCATAGAGTATTGAAACGTGTCAGGTTTTGTTGTCGCTCTTGTTTGCCCATTTTGCACGTGCACTTTATTTTCTCTTTATCTGTATAGGACTTATAGTTTCTGTTAATTTATAATGTTTTTTTTTGTCTCAGCTAATCAGCCAATTAGGTTCTTAGTTAGTTAGCTAGTTACTTTTTGGTAATTTATGTTGTACAGTATGGTGGAAACTTGGAGGAAAGCTTTTTCGTTTCACTGTGTACTGAACTATATATGGTTGAAATGACAATAAAAACCTACTTGACTTGATACAGGGCTTATAACCCTAAAACTGTCAGGCAAAATTTCATGTGACGTTGGGCTAAATGTGTTCCATGCAGTCTATTCAGGCTGTGTTACACTATATCTCCCATAATTTCCCTTCAAAAAGAAATGGCTCCGGGCTCTTATGGGTTAAGCAAAGGGTCTTCAGAACAGTTATTGATGTTCTTTCATTAATTACTGTTTACAGTTTTTTTTTTTTAAATGTAGAAACATATTTTGAAGACGTTCTTACTTTAAACCAAAGGCTTTTGCATAGTATGTTATAAAATGCATAATATGTTATAATAATGTGTGTCTTATCATGGAGACAAAGATAAATATAGAAATAACGGGTGGCATAATGCTAACCACAGCTGTTATCACCCCAAAGTTGAGTATTCTCCAATAACAGCATTTTCTAAAGTATGTCCTTATACAACAGCATTTATTTATTTATTTGTTTGTTTGTTTGTTTGTTTGTTCAGGCCGATATGTCTGAAACGGACAACTGAAACTGAACTGAGATACAGATGGTTGAAGTTGGTGGAATTAGTGCTTAGCTTCTTCTCAGAATTGCTCTTGCTCATTATCCCTAAGTAGAATTTGGCATGATGATGATAATTAGCATGATGGTTTGAAGATCATTTGAATTGAAATAAAGAAATTTATGTAGTCTCATCTTTTTAATGAGAACAACAAAACAAATTCGAAATGTAAAAAAGGAAATATGAACATATGAAGAGGAGATGTTGAGGACACATTATTTCTTCTTCATGTTGGTTTGGAGCTACACGTGCTGTTCCTGAGCTCCCAGTGATCCAGACCCTCATCTGCCCTCTGCACCTGCTGACTCATCCCTGAGCTGAACTGGACTTTGTGTTAATTTAAATAACTTCTGTTATATCGAACTTTCATCTGCATAACACAGATGATGTTCTACAATTTCTGTTATCTGTCATCACCCAGATGAGGATGGGTTCCCTGTTGAGTCTGGTTCCTCTCAAGGTTTCTTCCTATTGCCATCTCAGGGAGTTTTTCCTTGCCACTGTCGCCGTCACCCTTGGCTTGCTCATCAGGGACAATCTCATTATCTAGACACATTTTTCTTACACATATATACATTTCCATAAGTCTTCTTTTCATTTTCTTTTCATTTCTGTGAAGCTGCTTTGAGACAATGACCATTGTTAAAAGCGCTATAGAAATAAAATTGAATTGAATTGAATTGAATGTGTGTGTCTATTTTTGTTATTATTAATAATGATCAGGTGAATCGTGGCTTCCTTGAGTATCTTTGCTCCAGTATGTGTTGACGGAGGAGAAGCCTTTATGTAAGCTGAGCTTTCAGATTAGTGCAACCGATCTTGAAGAACTGACGAAGCATCGCATTAGACGTACATTTAACATTAAGAAACATGGACCCTCGTGCCGAATCCGTCAGCCCGAGATGTTAGTTCCGCTCCTGTGCCCGTACAGCGTGGTGTGAAATTAAAATTCAGAGTAGCATGGAACCTGTCTAATTCTCACACGCTGTTCTGATTATCCACCTTTCCTCTCCGTGCACCCACTAAGCACTTCCAGGCTTCCCTTACACCACACACTAACGTCAATACGCAGCGGGTTGGCGTGGCAGAATCGCATTGTTTTATGCTCATTACATTTGAAAGTGAACCCATTGGGATTCATGAGCTCGTCAAGTCTCAATACAAGAGCAATTTCGTCAGATTTCATGAAAATAGAGTCGCAATTGACGGTAAGACCGATAAAATCCCCCAGATCCCAAGCTGTAACAAGGTTTTTGATCGGTGCTGACTGGTATAAATTCCTCTGCATTTGTGATATTGATTGTTCCAATGCAGCGACACGTCTCTTCAGGGGTGATGACTTATGTTATGTCAATAATTACCTGAGAAAGTTCTTTGTATTCAGAGTCAGGCAAGGCCCTATCATCCGGAGATCGCCAGTTCGAATCCCGGGTGGTGCTGTAACCTCTCGCAGCCGGAGGTCTAGAGAGAGCTGATTGGCCGAGCTCTCTCAGAGGGGAGGGATGAGAGGTACTTAGTGCTCCCACATTAATCACGGCTCTACAGCCAATCAGGGGCGTCTGTGCGCTCGCGCAACGGAGGGAGCGGATAGCGCTGTCCTCCGAGTGTGTTACGCCGCCCCCAACGGTGCGCGAGCGAGCAGTTCGAAAAGATGCGGTCGGCTGGCGTCACGTGGTTCGGAGGAAACACTTGATAGTCTTCGGCCCTCCCGGCTGAGTGGTAGTAGTAGCCTTAATGTGGGAGCCCCCTAGTGACGGGGAGGAATTGGACACGACTAAATTAGGGAGAAAATCGGGGAAAAAAAAAAAAAAAAAAAAAAGAATCACAAGCGCAGTTCATGACTCAAAGGTTAAAAAAAAATTTTTTTTTTAAGTAAATTAAATTTACACACTTAATACTTGCCTTAAAACAAAAACAAAACAAACCAACACAAAACTAGACTCTTGGAGGACAGACATTTAATCAATATCAGGTATGAGAGTGGCTCCAGTACAGGAAAAGGAAAACAGATACTAAAGAGAAGAGAGAATTTTTTTAAAGAAGTATAGTATAGAAGTATAGAAGAGAAAAGAAAAGAAAAAAGACAAAAAATGTTATGTTGAAAAGAAATGCAAGTTATGTTGAAATGAGAGTTCATGTTCAAAAGAGAAAAGAGCATTTTATGTTGATTATAAATGAAAGAAATTATATGTCAAAAAATATTTATTTTTACTGTGAGATCCAGGGCAGCTGTACTTATCAACGGGAAGAATTATCCCGGAAAATACACACAATCTCCAGTCTGTTGTCTCATCGCTAACCCCTAAGCCTGCATTGAGCTCACACAGAACACACTGAACCTCCCGGTGCTTTAACATTGCGCGCTGCTCACATGTAACAGGTCTGATGATCACATGACCACTTATTTCCAGCCATTTACTGTTTGAATAAAAAGGTGGTGAAAATTCAAATAAAAGAAGAGTCTAGTATATTGCCAATATGAACATTTGTCATAATAATAATAATAATATTATTATTATTATTATTATTATTATTATTATTATTATTACACAGAAAATTTGGTTTCATCAAAAAATTCAGCTTAGAAATACAGCACTATAGTCTTTTAAATATTTTACTTAGACAGATATTTTAAACTTTGAGGAAGCCACAAGATCCCGTTTTGAGATGTTGAATTAATAAAACAATGGAAATGTTGTGCTCTCAGCTAAGGAAAGTATGCCAAAGGTTTGACACAAATGCTGACTAAGCACTCATTTGCTACATTTCAGCTCACATTAATTAAGGTTATAAATATCAAACATCCTGTGCACGATATAATTGTGTTACTTGTGTTTGCTAATTTAGAGTACATGTAAGGGTTGAATTGGGCTGTGTCTGTCGTTATGCTTTCATCAGCATTATTTAAATCACGCTTGCGTCAAAGCTTAAATGACGTTTTTTTACATTTTTTTCAATCAATCAAAGTTAAATGGATAAAAACACTGGTATGAGTGTGCACACAGAGACCTTGGTTACTTGTCAGGAAGAATAGCAAGGTCAAGAGAGAAAGATACATCACATACTGTATTATAACAGAATGTTACACATTATATATCCTAATTCTACTAAACATTATTATTATTATTATTATTATTATTATTATTATTATTATTATTATTATACTGCTTATCCTGTAGAGAGTCACAAGGCCTAAAGCCTAGGGTGAGTCTCAGGGCACTAGGAAGGGTACACTCTGGACAGGGTGCCAATTCATCATAGGGCACATGTATCCATCACACACACATACAAGATGTACTACAGGGAATGTGGAAGTGCCAATTGGCCTAATCTGCATGTCTGTTGACTGTGGGAGGAAACCTGAGAATGCAGAGGAAACCCAACAAGCATGAGGAGAACATGCACACAGACTGAAGGGAGGAATTTAACCATCGACTCGGGAGGTGCAAGGCCACAGTGCTACACCAACTGCTCCTCACCTGACATTGTGAATCTCGAAAATGTGGTAAAGAACAGCTCGAGCATGCTAAAAATTTTTTAGGAATATTTAACGAATATTTGTACTTTTGTCAACATACACCATTATCTGGTCTTTTGTCTTCTGTTCAGTAGAAGCCATGGGATTGAATAACGCCAGGGATTCATCATTTAGCTTGGTGGTATTATCAGTGACAGACATGATCGCCAAACAAAATGGTGAGTGTTTTTATTGTCGATCACATGACTCTAGACACGCCAGTATCGTGCAAAAGAAATGGACTAAATCCAACATCTGAATCACATATAAATGAGATACATCTCCTGTTTTAGACACACTCCTCTCCATCTGGGCAAGGTCTGAATAACAAGTACATCTCTACTAGTTATAGCTGAGGTCTGATTACAGATGTTGCACAACTATCTTATTAAAATCTCACTACATGCGTTTAACGCAACTCTGAACATGGCGCAGAGGCTTTAAGATGCAACATCAGAAAAAAAGTAATTTTTGTACACCAGTGCTGCGTTCTGACATCTGAACTAAAGAATCGAACCCAGTTAAACATATTGCATGCAAAATGTTTCTTTACATGCAGGACCCTGTATGCAGGTACCTATAGAAGATTAGCAGCAATCCCCTGCAGGGAGATGAAACACATTATGTCAACACAATGAGATACAAGAGGTCAGGTATAATGCATGCAAGAAGGAAGCAAATAGATCTCTCATTCTGTCAGCGCGGTGACGTACCTCTCGCAAGTGTCCACTTGATTTTTCATCTCTGATGGAAATAGGCGTCCACCTCAACCCTTACCCTCTCACTGTGAATGGGAAGAGAGCTTTCAGAAGTCCCTCTCTCGTTTGCCTGCACATCAGTCTCATCAGACTCATCAGGTTTCATTTATTTCAGCAGAAATTCATTTTATGGAAGCTGTATAAATTTTTTTTCTTTTTCCAAATCCACAGAAAAAGACCATCCAACCCAAATTCCCATAAACACATAGAATGCATTCCAGCGAGACTTTATGAATATTTTCAAGTGCTTGAACCATGAGGCTTCAAGCCCAGTCTCAAACGGTGCCCTAAGCTTGATGTGTTGCTGGATAGGGTTTGGCGTTTGGATTGTCCAGAATACATTATATCAGGTCTGAATGCTTATTCATGAGAAGTGAACATAAGACACTTAGAGCACAACTCATTATATATTATGAGCATAGGTGGCACGGTGGTGTAGTGGTGAGCACTGTCGCCTTGCACCTCCAGGGTCCGGGTTCGATTGCCGTCTCTGTGTGCATGGAGTTTGCATGTTCTCCCTGTGCTTGATGGGTTTCCTCCGGGTACTCCGGTTTCCTCCCACAGTCCAAAAACATGCAGGTTAGGCTAATTGGCGTTCCCAAGTTGCCTGGAATGTGTGAGTGTATGTATGTGTGTGCCCTTTGATGGATTGGCACCCTGTTCAGGTTGTACCCTGCCTTGTGCCCTAAGCCTCCTGGGATAGCCTCCAGGGACTCCGCGACCCTGAATACAGGATAAAGCGGTATAGAAGATGAGTGAGTGAGGAAACTGCATTTTTACAGTAAACGTTTAATGTGGATGTTCACAAAAAGGTCAATCTCGAATGAATGCCTCCCTTACTTTATGTTTAAGCAATGTCGAGCCAAAGGATTTACCATTTATCAGTGTCATACATGTTGCATTTCATCAGTAGATCTGTCTGTCTTTGTCTTCTAAAATGTCTGTTGAATTATTTGCATTTTTTTTTTGCATTGAGCTGTCATAAAGATGTTTTATTTTCTCCACATATTAATGTTATTCATGAGACCATGATCATTTGGTTGTGTTTCTTTTTCTTCTTCTGCTGTAGAATCTACCCAAGCAGGTCAAACCTACCACACTCACAGTTGCACATATTATACGGTGATGCTGTTTAGCATATTTAAAATTGGCTCCTGGATATCCTACGCAGATATATTGTATAAGGGATGTTCAAGTCAAACCGGGACCCGTGATGAAATTTCTTGTGAATGAAGGTGTAAAACTGATCTTTTAGAAGTCTGATACAGAAGACTTCAAGGTGATGAGACTCTTAGCTGCAGTAAAACATTTAAAATGGTGAAAAACGTTTTAAAGTAGTCCGTACGTCCATGAATGACAATCCTGACCTACTGTAGGTGGCGCAGACATTCATCAAGTGGACAGAACATTTGTCCATGTATGAAGGGATTTGGCATACATATGGAACTGTGAACAGTGAAGGGAGCAACTGAACAACTGAAAACAAGTGAAATTATCCGTCAGTGATTGCGTACGCCTTGGATGCAAAAAAAAAAAAAAAAAAAAACAGAAAAAAACAATTGTTAAAAATAAAAAATATCAATTGTTAAATATAATAGTTCCATAATTATAATGTAGAGTAGATAGAGATGATATTTGTTAGGTCCTCTTGTGATTGGAAAGTGTGTGTGTGTGTGTGTGTGTGTGTGTGTGTGTGTGTGTGTGTGTGTGTGTGTGTGTGTGTGTGTGTGTGTGTGTGTTTATCATCACACACAGCAAGAATTCTTGCTGTATGATTTGTTAGCTTTTTGTAATAAAGTCCCAAAGGAATACAGGCAGCTATAGACAGCTGGACCTTATTTCTTCTTCAGCCTCTTCCTTCATGTTTTACAGGAAACTCAGTCTTTTTCATGAACTATACAGACCTGGCTGATTTGTTAGCAAAATTCCATAATTATGTGTATGTAAATTCCCCATCCATATGCGTCTGGCTTTAAACCATGTTCAGTGGTAAGCAGGAGCCCATTTGTCATTGTTAGTTGTTCTGTAGCGGCGCTGTCTCTTCTTATACACCGCGTGGTCCGAGAAATCTGCATTCTCATTTAAAGTCATTACCCAGCTTTTCTTTTCTTAGTATTGTAGCGCAGCGGAGCCTAGTCACTGAGACGGCACCAGGTGTTACACCTTATGAGATGACAATAAAAAAAAAAAATGTTTGACAAACATGTTTCGCAATTTAGTTAAAATCCTATTACAGAATAACAGAAATTGAAAAAATTATAAGGACGGTAAAGATAACATGCTGATATACAGCCACGGTCAAAAGTTTTGAGAACGAAGCAAATGTTAATTTTCACAAAGTCTGCTGCTTCAATGTTTTTAGATCTTTTTGTCAGATGTTACTCTGGTATACTGAAGTATAATATCATACGGGTCAAAGGCTTTTATTGATAAGTACATTCAGTTTATGCAGAGAGTCAGTATTTGTAGTGTTGATGCGTCCTTTTCCCTGGCGTGCTGTCAATCATCTTCTCGGCCACATCCTGACTGAGGGTGCAGCCCATTCTTGCGTAATGAGCGCTTGGGGTTCGTCAGAATTTGCGGGTTTTTGTTTGTCCACCCAGCCCTTGAGGACTGAAAACAAGTTCCCAATGGGATTAAGGTTTGGGGAGTTACCTGGCTATGGACCCAGAATTTCTCTGTTTTGTTCCCTGAGCCACTTAGTTATCACTTTTGTGCTCCATCATGCTGGAAAAGCCATTGTTTGATACCAAATTGTTCTTGAATGTTAGGAGCAGTTGCTCTTGGGGAATGTTTTCGTCTCATTCTACCATCAGTCCTGTGTCACGCCAACAGTAAAGCATTCTGAGACCATTCATGCGTGGGGGGGTTGCGTCTCAGCCACAGGAGCGGGATCTCACAATTTTGCCAAAGCACACAAAGAATGGTACAAAAACAATCCTCAAGGTGGACAAACAAAACCCTACAAATTCTGACAAACTCCAAGTACTGATTATCCAAGAATGGGCTGCACCCTCAGTCAGGATGTGGCCCAGAAGTTGATATAATAGATATACAGATAAATTTTTTTGTCAGGTTCATGAACGATCAATGGCTATGAGACAATGAGAAAGTTCTTTTTTTACTAGTTGGTAAATAATGAAACATTAAAGCAGTTTATGGTAACAGACTCAGTGTTTAGGACACAGCTGTAAGACCAGTCAGATGTGAAATAGGCCGGTCCATAGCTCAGCACTAAATTAGCTGTTCTTTGAAGCAGAATTTTTGCTGACTTTTTTTTTTCACTACCTTCAGGAGAATTTCTGGTTGAATGAATCGAACGTATTGCATTTCGAAAGCAGACACAGATTTACACTTACTAATGGAAGAAAAGAACCAAAATGCTGGTCCACCTTTACGCTTCTCCTGTCTGTGCTTCCTTATCGTAATACACTGCGTATTGTTACGTTCAAATATTGTCATTTCAATTACTTATTATCCGGCAGCTTTCACCTAAACCAGCATGTAAAGATGCACAGAAACTATTTTTGTTTTTGTTATTCACTCAGATGCTCCTAAAAGATTGTTTTTTTTAATACCGTAAAACAATGCTGAAGGCGTTCATCCAAAATATGCAATAATCCCCTTTGAACAGTTGATATTGAGATGTATATCTGCTACTTCTGCTCTGTAAATCCTTCATAACGGCTCTAATCCGAGGTGCTGTTTGTTACTTGGTGATTTCTGAGGCTGGTGACTCTAAATGAACTTCTCCTCTGCAGCAGAGGTAACGTTTTGCTCTTGCTTTCATCATGGTGCTTGATGGGTTTTACAAATGTCTTTACAAACTTGACAATACTGTTTTTACAAGAACGATTCCAGAGCAACTGACTTAAAATAACAACTCGACCGTTACCTAATATCATGCGTGTTATTTCACAGTTTTGGAGAAAAAAATGGAGAATTATTGAAGAATTTAGAAAATAAATACAAACTTGTGTCCAAACTTTTGACTGGTACTGTAAATGAAAAAAAAGCAAAAACACATTTTAAATAAAAAAAAAAAATAAAAACACAACAACAAATTTGGAAAACACAACATCAAAAGTAAAAACACAACAGCAAAAACAAAAGCAAAACACAAATTTGACAAGACAAAACGCAGCAACAATCAACACAATGACATCAACTTAAAACAGAAAGGATCCTCACCGAAATGTTCAGGGTGTTTACAGTATCTGTTACTACAGAGTTTTGTAATTTGCTTGCACATTAAAAATGAATGCATGCAGAATAGCTTCATACTCTTAACTTATGGAAATGCTTTATTCAATGGCACCACAAGTATAAACACGTGTTCTTTGCACCTTGTTTAAAATTCTGCAGCACAAAATTCTGTTTCAACCCTAACCCTAACTTTTATCTTACATTAGACACTTAATTCAAAATGAAATCTCTTGCAATCATTAGGAAAGCACTTCCATCCAAAATGTAAAAACTATTTAATACTACCAGCACACACCCACTTACACACGCCCGCGCACACACCTGAAAACACTTGTCTGGTCCACCTGGGGGAAATATCACCTTGTGTGCCGCCATTAGTTTGCAACGGGTTCTCAAACCCCATGCAGTCGTACAGTACAGTATGTCCCTACAGTACTGCACACATCAGCGCAGTTCTGGATGCACTACACAATGCAGTTGTACAGGTCAGACCACAGCAGCCCAGATTTGTTGTCATCTTGGATAATGTTAGTTTCACCAGGCTGGTCTGGTCCAAGACTGGATCACCAACCACAGTAATTTCACAGTTCGGTACTCGGCCTCTTACTCCACATTTCTCAATCCAATTGAGGAATTCTTCTCAGCTCAGCATTGGAAAGTGTTTGACTGCTAACCCCATCTGCAAGTAACGGAAGAGGCTGGGGGGCAGTCTGGTGGGCTTGTGATGTGGATGTGTTGTGGCCAGAACCCTAACAGAATCCAGGCTTCATAAACCATCCACCCCATCTCTTACAATCCCTCACAGTACTACTGTAATTTGTGTGTCCATGAGTTTATAGTAATATATTGTATGGGTTACTGTACTGTAATTCTACTTTTTTTGTTAGTATTTCTGTTGTGCTGTATATAAATTTGCAACGGCAATGGTTTATTAGCCTTTTTTATTTTTGTGTTTGTTGAAATATGAGTCAATGTACTATACTGCAACAATACTGTATTTCTCAAGGTATACAGTGCAAAGTACTAATATAGCAGTTATTTTGTATGAAGCGCTGTTGATGCTTTTTGAAAGAGCAAGTTGAATGGTATAAGTGTGTGTGTTGTTTGACTACAATTTTTTTTTAAAGGGATGGTTAGGTTTGGATTGCAGAGTTTTAATTTGACATAGACGTGAGATCTTTATCTCTCAGTGTTGTGTCTTATTTGGCTTGTGTGCACAGTTTTGACAAAACTATTCAAATTCTGTAACAAGTGTGTAAACAGTCGCCAAAAAAAGCAAAAAATAACTTTAACACCACTTGCTATCCCTCTACCAAGCGTATGTGGTTGTTTTTCGGGTAATCTAGTTTATGGTCATATAGACAGATTCCAGTTCTTGGCTGAGGGGTGAAATCTGATGTGGACTGTAGACCATCTGTCTCCAGATTCAATGAGTTGTGTGTGTTTGGAGACCATTATGGGTAAGCGTCATTATTTAAGTTATCATAGACGTCCTGTGAGCTCAAACAATTATCGTCTGGATTCTCTCATCTCCAAGCTGCTTTCAAAAATAGAACTTCCGTTCGCTGTATGTTTATTGTTTTTGCCTCTATTCTGTTATGTGTAAAATTTCCCAAGAGATTTTCTTAAAAAAAAAAAAAAAAAAAAAAAAAACTCACCCCAACTACAATCCATGGAGAAAACAAGTGTACCAATTTTAAAGTGCACAGGAAAACCATGTATAAACACAGAATTCTTGTGGTTGTGGATTTCTGTTCAGGTGCATGCATAATTTAGTGGCATAACATAAGAGAGCAGTTTTCATGTGCTTGCAGCACGAAATTTTGAATGCTTTAAGATTCGCAAAGTTATTCCAACTTTTAGCTGTTTTTAGTGGTTTTTGAAGGAGGTTTAGTCAAAGCCCTAAAGCTTTCTTGAGGGTCAAAGATGCTTTGAAATACAAAATTAGCTTGTGGTTTGAAATTGATCAATAATAGTAAAAAATGTTCTTTTACATTTATATATAAAAACTGACTAATCGTTCCTAAAATCAACGATTTTATCTGAAGTTTGCTCCAATATGTGGAGTTAGAAATATCTTACCGTCTATATTACATAAATGAAGGATTTTTTAAATGTTATATGTAAAAAGGAAAGAATTTCGCTGGAAAAGTGAGAAAAATTCGATTTTTTAAAATGCATTTATTTTGCTCAATATAAGCAGAGCACGGATACAGAATTGATATTCATAAAGAGAGCGCATTCTTAGGAGGACTGCAACCTGATCCTCTGGCTCGCTCTCTGTGCTTAAAGCAGATGTTCAGAATGAAGCCGAGACTCCTGCAAGGCTGCAAACACCCCAAGAACCAAACATGCTAGTGAAACCGAGCTTAGTCAACTGCCTTATTAGTGCTGATGTGCTTACTGAGGCTTAGGATTGCCTCTAGTGTGTGTGTGTGTGTGTGTGTGTGTGTGTGTGTGTGTGTGTGTGTGTGTGTGTGTGTGTGTGTGTGTCAGTGCGGGATGATAAAGAAAAACAAGACTACAAAACTATTATATAAAAGTGTATCAAAAAATAATCTAGCTGTATTGAGGGAAAGTAAATCTAATAAGAAATGGAAAAAGCTTTTAAGGCAAATTATAGAGTATAAATATAGTTTCAATTTAATCCTGTTGATTCTTGATCATGATTGGTTGAGTCATATTCTGTTAAAGCAGCTCCGAGAGCAGAGGTTGACAAAGTACATAAATCTTGCACTTGAGTAAAAGTAGAGCTATCCCAGGTAAAATATTACTTAATTAAAAGTTGAAGTCTTTGCTTACATTTCTATTTGAGGAAAAAGCTTCAAATTTCCTTACGCATCAAAAGTACTGAGCTTATATTCGCTCATAGTGGCCTTTAAGTCATAGTAAAAGTCTCTCTCTCTCTCTTTCTCTCTCTCTCTCTCTCTCTCTCTCTCTCTCTCTCTCTCTCTCTCTCTCTCTCTGTGTCCAGACTGTGACTCTACTGTTTTCCTTTCTGTCTGAATCCATCTGTTCATGATCAAGCTTTTTACAGAGGAAAGGCAAATGATACAGTTATATATCATAGTCAGCAGGTGGTGATAGTTCCACTTCAAATGCTGGCTATGTAACATAATGCACAAATGTAATGAAATAAAAGTACTGACATTTGTTGTAGGACGCAGTGGAGTAATAATAAAAAGTATGCACCAATAAAACAGTACAGATCTGTGAACGTTATTGAGTACAGAAACTAAGTAACTGTACTTGTCTATTGTGATAGCAGGCCAGCACCTCACTCCACCATGGCACACATGGGAGGGGCAGGGCACCTTAACTCCCCACAGCTGGCAGTGCATTATCGTCCAGCATCCTGATGTCATCAGCACCCTGTGAAAGGACCACTAATGGCCAGTCCTGTAGTAGTACAGGTAGTACATTCCAGGTGCATGACTAATGGATCTGCTCTCTTTGCTCTCTTTTTGCAAACGCGGAGTGTTCCAGAGATTCCACAAAATGGGGAAAACCACCAAGAGGGGGCGCTTTCTGAAACTCAAACGCCTCCTCAGCTTCCTCACCTTCACAAATGGCCTCTTCTAAATATTCAAGGATTGCATTCATCCCATCCGTTTTTGATGTACATTATGCAATATGCATACTATATATGGTTGTATACTGTAGATGACATGCATGTACAGTATGCATATATCAATTTTTTATACAAAATCTTAGGAGTCCAGTGTCAGTGCTTTGCAACAGTCAGAGGTAGTTCCAAAACTTTTCAAAACATCCATTTTTATGCTTTCTCCTTAACAGGCATAAAAAATAAAAATAAAAAATTCAAGAAAGAAAAATAGCCTTGAGCTACTATAACATATGCAAGATAGATAAAAGGCTCAGATTTAGTTCAGGCTTAGACTTAATGTTTGCATAAATTTTCTTGGATAAGAAATCATTCAAAGGTAAAGATTAGGCATGTGTGTCAATGTTATTAGTGTGTAGTTAAATAAAAAAAAAAATCTTTTTCCTCTTAAATTTTATAAGACTAGTTTAAGACTGGTTTAGCATCACTACTGTTTTACATGTTCCATGAATGTACTGGCTTTACTGTCGAATAACATATGTGTTGGAAACAAGCCTTTACTTCCTTTGTTCAAAGTTTTCAAAGAAAGTCAGCCGACTCTACCCACACTGCCTTGGGTGCACCGCCTTGAAAAGAAAGCGTGTGTTATTAGCTCTGGCTGCTTGTCTGCAGCAAAATATGTACTCGTCTGAATAAGCCTGAGGCCAGGGAGAATAAAAAAACAGAGGAGCACTCCCTCTTTCCCCAGAGACGAGATAAAACAATGCAGAATCCCGCTATATAAAGCATGCGCCTGTGTGTACAGTATAGAGAACATGTACAGTAGATCAAGAATTTGAATTTCGAACATGATTTAGAGTGGTTATGTTTATGATTATGGGTGGAGCTAAAAGTAATAACTTACATATACACTGTAACTGTGACTCATATCAACTAGCTGCTTAATTGCTTTATTATGATCGATCAGCTCAATTGATTAATTTGCTATAACAATAAGTTTATATAAACAAACACTTCGTAACAATGAGAGGAAAATCAGAAGAGTCATAGGGTATTCCTGTGTCATCTGGGAACAATAAATGGCAATGATGTGATAACCTGGTCATTCAGTACATTCAGGTCGTCAGCTGACTTCACTTTCATTTGTTGCTGAGTCTAGACCTGAGTAACTGAAGCAACCCCAGATCATAACATTGTCTCCAGAGGCTCGTACAGTGGACACTACGCATCGCTTTATATACTTACCTTCTTACCCTGATGCACCCATCACTCTGAAATCATCAGTAACCACATTACATTTATAGCATTTGACAGACGCCCTTATCCAGAACAACTTACCTGTTTATCTCATTATAAATCTGAGCAGAGACTTAAGGGCCTTGCTCAAGGGCCCAACAAGGACAACTTGGTGGTCGTGTAGTCAGAAAATGAGACCTCCTGACCCGTAGTCCAATGCCTTAACCAATAAGCTTCTGTACCCCTGACCACATGACCTTTTCCCATCTTTCTAAAGTCCAATCTTTATGCTCCCAATTTTAATTAGTGATTCCATTACCAAGTGGTTTTTGTTATGGACACACAGCTGTTTAGTCCCAGTCCTGTGAGTTCTCATCACATTGGGTATGTTTTGAAATGCTCTTGCTTTCCCTATTAAACATAGCTCAGATTTTCTACTTGTTTTTATTTTTATTATTATGCAACTTCACCAAGTTTAAGTGATCTCCATTTATGACATTTTTCCAACTACGGTTATTCCGTAATGTTGACCCTTCAACACTATCCTTTCAGGGGTTAATAATGTGTTGGACAGTTCTTAATATCGTGTAAATTATTTTAAACCTCATTCGTTTTTTCTTTGCTTGTTGGAAGATAATAAATTTACCCTTATGAAATGGCAAATTTGTTTGGCAGGGAAAATATAAAATGTTTAAAAATATATATATTTTGGAACCTCTGAGACCGTGGAGGCCAATAATAACCATTGTATTCATTCCCATTTTACCACGACTGTGGTAGATTCTCCAATCAACATTCACACATGCATTCACACACTATGGGCAATTTGTGAACGGCAGTTAGCCTAATCTGCATGTCTTTGGCCTGTGGGAGGAAACCGGAGAACCCAGAGTAAAACCCACCAATCATGAAGAGAACATGCAAACTCCATGCACACAGACTCTGAGGTGGGAACTGGACCCGGAGGTGCAAGGCGACAGTGCTAATCACCAAGCTGCCGAGATAGATAGATAGATGGATATGTAAAAACATTCCTCAGAACAACCCAAGAAACACTTGCATGTTCATAAAACTTTCTTCTAACCCAGAATTGTCAGCTGGACTGGCAGCTTTTCTCACATTACATGCGAGATTATATCCAACAGATTTGCTCTCGTTCTTCGCATTCATCTGGATGGGCACAGCTTGGTGGTTGTTCATAGAAACCCCGAACGATTAAATAGCAAAAAAGTTAAATCTGCAGCTCCTGAGCTCCATCTGTTCTCTTCACTCATATTCTTGCGTGCATGGGTTCTGTGTGTGTGTGTGTGTGTGTGTGTGTGTGTGTATCGTTCAGGATTATAGACTCACAGCTACAGTACGTGTGGCTTTGCAGGTGCAGGATCAGATCCTCTCTCTTTTCAACCTGCTCTCACACTCTGGCTCATCGCTTCAATGCCCACGAGTCTAATCGAGATAGAGAGACAGAAAAAGAGAAAGTGAGAGGTGGAGGTAGAGGAGGGATGAGGTTCTGCTTGGCTTTTTATTCAAGGTCATTTCTGCGGTTAAGCTTGTAAAATCAATTGTTCGCTGTCAAAATGCTAACATGAAACCACTTAATGTGGAGTGTAAACTCCTCTATTCTTTAAAGATATACCTTTGACTGTGGTTGTTACAATGTCCCAAAATGCTAAATAATCATTTCAAGTCAGAAGATTTCATTATATGAACAATTGCATCCATTTATGCAGAGCATCCTGCATTACAAGTCCATGTAAGCTGCTACACAAACCTACATATATATTTTACAAAAAAAAAAAAAAAGAAAAAGTTGAATACCTTTCATTTATATATTATCTCATTCATTAATATGAGCATTAAAGGTACTGTTGTGCTTCTTTCTAGAGATAATCATACTTCTACCATGTTTAGATCTGACAAGAAGGTGCCTTTAAAGGTTATTGATTATGCAAAAGTCACTTTTAAGTCACTTTTAGTCATTCAGGTGGCTCGTCAGTGTAAATAAAACATGAGAAAAAAACAAACTATTAAAATTGGTTCCCTATTGTGACATCATATAGATCCCCGCCCCCGGCTTGCTGCTCAGCTCTGCTGTTCTCTGGAGGGATGTGGCTTAGGCGTAGCTCATTTACATAGACACAGAAACAGTGAGTTTGAGGAGGAGTGAAACAGAGGGAGTCTGACCTAGAAATGCATTATCTGAAAGGTATTCCAGCTGCAGCACTTTGGAGGGGCTCTTGGATGGATTTAAAGAAATAATAAGTGTGGGACCTTTTAAAAGTTTTTTTTTCTCAAATTTTGGTGTAACCTATAAAACGTGTGCAAATCATACAAAAGCCATGAAATGAATTTAACAGACTGAGCCAACAAACTGATAAAAGTTAAGTATTGCAATTATTAGGGCCTAATGATTCTTCATATACAGGATATGGTCAACAGTATGTGGACACCTGACCTGTACAATGGACACTTCTACACAATGTCTTTGCACACTGCAGTGTTACAGTTTCCCTTCGCTGGAACTAAGACATGCAAACCTGACAATGCTCCTGTGCACAAAGCCAGCTGGATGAAGACATGGTGTGCTAAAATTAACTTGGAAGCCTCATCACTACATTTTGGAGTGTAAGAACTGGAACTGGAGCTTCTTCACTCAACATCAATGCCTGACCACACTAATGCTCTTTGAGCTCAGTAAAGCCAAATCTGCACAGGTTCACTCCAAACATTCGTGCAAAGGCTTTCCGGTAAATTTAACAGTGAAAGAGGGAATAAATCTGGAATGGGATGTTCAACAAGCACAAAAGATTGCAACCGTCAGACACAAAAGACTCCCAAAGATCTCCATACACAAGTGAAATGAAACAATTACAGTTAAACAATTACATGCAGAACATGCATAGATATGTTAAAACAAGTTCACCATGAGTAGGAGAGACAACTCTATGTGTCTATACAAAGGAATGGAAAATCATACAGAGGATGTTTTTTTCCCCCCTTTTTTTTCTCTAAAGTATGGATCACTCTGCAGTACATGACTCGGATGTTAATGTACACACTTCATTACTTCCTAACACACGGAGCCATGAATCATTAGCAGATTAATGGGTACCACATTTATTCATTTATCATCATGAAAGTATTATCTACATATCAGTTTAGGTTTGTTTGCGGATGTTAATAACATGACCTATGTACTGTAGATACAAATACAGGGAAAGAGGAATTCCTCATCTGGTAGATTATTGTGTGTGCTTTGTGATTTCCAGCTCTGGCTTGTAAATTTTTTGAGAAAGGACATTTGACAAGAGAACACCTATACAAATATACAAATGCCAGGTTTGTTGGGATTTAGTTGTCACTTTGAGTTCCAGATAGCATTACTGTGGTGAGCAAGTGACAGGTCAATTTCTGCCGTGTGCTTCCTGATTTGAATTTTGTCATTTAGCTCATGTATTTAGTTGAGTTGTAGAGCGTCTAGTACAGAAAATCTCTCTCTCTCTCTCTCTCTCGCTCTCTCTTTTAATGTTGTCTGTTTTGCTCGAATTATATTCAAGAAATTTTAATGAGGACTTTAAATAGCAAAACCTATTTTACCCTGAAATATAATTATTAAAATACTTAAAAAAATCACAATAGAGTAAATCGCCTACATACTAACATTCAAGTTACGAACTTTTAAAGATACAAACATTCGATCGTGCATGTTCAATCATGGAAGTTAGATCACATATCCGGCGTATATTGTCATGTGCGTGCAGCGTGCAGCGTGCATCCTCTGCATGTGCAGTACAAGCCCAAGATGTCTGGAAACAAGCGCAAAAGCAGCGGCGATGAAGCTGGTACTGCTAAGAAGACATTGCTCGATCTTTTCCCATCGGCATGATTCTAAAAGAATAAGGACAAGATCATGGACCATGTTAGTTTCATACTGTGTATAGCCATAGGCCCATAAATTTTGGAACAAAAATAATTTTTTTAAATTGGCATTTGGCCACCGTATACCACCAGATTGAATTTGAAAGAAAACACTCAAGATGTTAATGAGGTCAAGACTTTCAGCTTCGATTCAAGGGGTTTGACAGTAGAAATACAATTATATAATTGTAAATCCATAAATAATGGAACAAATGGCAGATGAGCAGTTGCATGGCCAGGTGTGGCCTGTTACTCCATGAATAATCAAGCAGATACTAGGACTTTCAAAGTGTAACCAATGAAACCAAAATGAACTTTTACCAGAAGGATCCCAAGAGAAAAGTATGCAGATGGGAAAGAATAGCTCATGATCCAACCCATACCACATCGTCTGTTAAACATGGCGGAGACAGTGCTATGACGTAAGCATGTATGGCTCCTAAAGGAACCGGGTCATTGGTGTTTATTGATGACCTGGATGTAGCAGGATGACTTTGGAAGTGTATAAGGCTATACTCTCTGCTCAAATTCAGCTAAATGCTGCATGCTGATATTGCAGATGAATAATGGCCTTAAAATATACAGAGTCTCTGACAAGAATGAACACCATCAGGAACAACAACACCAACACTGACAAGAATACCAACAATGAAAACAACAGCAACAACACCAACACTGACAACAATAACAGTGGCAATTTAAATAACTGTTGACAACTACAATCACCACCTTATGTTAATATAAAGTTAACAATAATAACAACAATACTATTCGTTCATTGAATAACAATCAGAATGACACCATTCCCAGGCAGTATTAAAAAAAAATGAGATGTTAACCAAAATACTTACTTGGATCCTGAACATGAATATCATCACATGCAGCAGTTCTTCTCTGACTGTAATTCAGTTTGTCCACTTATCAGGAGCTTATCAGTTAGCAGCAGGATTTTTAGTGACCGCTTGTCACATGTGCCAAACTAGCGAGAAAATCTTTTTCTTTATTTATTTTTTTAATGAACGTGTGGGCAGGAGTGTGCAGATATTTCTTGCAATCCTACGGGCTAGTTAACAACATTGTGGAAGGTCACTGTAAAGATACTGATAGGGCCTGATACTTTTATATGATGAGCTAGTTTATTTAGTAACTTATTTGTTTAAACTAGTCTATAGTTTATTCATAATTATTTAAACAGTTTATTATGCCTAAATAATGTTTATCAAATTTAACCCCTCATTCATCTCTTGCATGTATCTGTCTGACTGTCTGTGTACATTATAATAACTGTATTCTTTCATCTGCCTGTCTGTTCTTGTTCATTCATTCTTTTATATGTTCATTCTTTATACCATCGGTGACGTGATGAAGGGTTTGAGCTGGGAGGTGTGGAATACTGGATGGATCCGGAGCGCCGCCGGCAGCTGGAGCCGGTAGGTGACAAAGTTGACACGGAGGGTGATGCGATATGGGCCGATGAACTTGAGCGAGAGCTTTTTGGACTCGCTTTTTGGAAGGTGCAGGTTTTTGGTGGACAGCCATACCTTGTCACCTGTGTGGTACAATCGTCCTGGAGGGTGTCGACGGCGATGTTGTGAAGTGTAGAGGGTATTGGCACGCTGGATGGCCTGAGTTCAGGACCGCCGAACTGTTGGGCCGCGGGTACGTCGACCTCCAAACATCGGAGGTTGGAAACCCTGGCATACCTCAAATGGACTCGCTTTGTGGCGGAGGAGACGTGGAGATTGTGGGAGAGCTCCGCCCCAAATGAAGTAGCGGGCCCAGGAGCGGCCAAGGAGAGACTGCAAGTAGAATTGATCAGACGGCAGAAGGCCTTCCAGAACCATGCAGTGAACTGGGGCCCCCTGTCCGAGACGATGTCCTTTGGGAACCCATGCAGACGGACTACGTGCTCTAAAATCAGCTCGGCTGTCTCTTTGGCTGACGGAAGTCTGGTGAGAGCCACCAGGTGCACAGCTTTGGAGAACCGATCTACTATGGTCATGATGATGCTCTTTCCTTCGGATACCGGCAGGCCTGTGATGAAATCGATGGCAATGTGCGTCCAGGGTTGACGGGGAACTGGGAGTGGTTGGAGTTCCTCCGGTGTTGGTCTTGGCCCTGGCGCACACTGGGCACGCCCGAACAAACTCCTCGACGTCCTTGGCCATTGAGGGCCACCAGAAAGCGTGCTGAATGTATTGGAGGGTGCGCTGTGTGCCTGGGTGCCCCGACAGCGGCGAGGAGTGACCCCATTTGATGACGTCGGCCTTGACGGTCCTGGGAACGAAGAGTCGTCCAGGCGGCGCACCTGCCGGTTCGGTCTCCGTGGCTTGTGCCTGGTGGATCCTCGTCTCCAGTTCCCAACGGAGTGGGGTGATGATTCTGGAAGGTGACAGGACAGGCGCGGAGTCCGCCCTGGGAACATCCCCCTCATGTTGTTGAGAGAGGGCGTCGGCTTTGATGTTTCTTGACCCCGGGCAGTAGGATAGGTGGATATTATAATGCTCGAAAAATAGGGCCCACCGCGCCTGCCTTGGGTTGAGTTGTTTCAGATTCTTGATGGTAATGAGGTTTTGGTGGTCGGTCCAGACGATAAATGGTTCTCTGGCGCCCTGGAGCCAGTGTCGCCATTCTTCCAATGCCCACTTTATGGCCAGCAGCTCGCGGTCCCCTACCCCGTATTGCTGCTGAGGGGGTCAAATTTTTTGGAGAAGAAACTACAAGGGTGTAGTTTCTGGTCTGGACCCCGCTGAGAGTCGTCCACCTCCACAATTAATTGTTGGTCGGCATCTGGATGGAGGAGAATTGGAGCTGTGGTGAATAGATGGCAGAGTTTGGAGAATGCGCTGATTGCAGTGGAGTCGAGTTGGAAGGGATGAGATGAGGGGCGGTTAGGGGGTGCTGTAACTGTACTGTAGCCCCGGATAAAGTGATGATAGAAGATCGGAAACCCAAGAAGCTGGGCAGGAAGCACACTGCACTTCCCATCTGTGCCATCCCACTTATCTGGTAAAGTTATGAAAATGTCAGGGGGCTGAACAGCTGCCTCGCGGAGGGTCGCGTTCTCCTGTCGGAGAGACACGACTTCACCACGGAGCGAATTGATCAGATCGGCATGCTGGTCAACCACAGCGCAGAGGTGAGCAAACTCCGCTGGGTTTACTGCTTTAGGCTCAGTCATTCTGTCACGAGCAACCGAGGGACGAACACAACAGCCTTAGCAGTTAGCCCGTGCTGTGTGGACGGTAAACCCAAACGCGGAAGCAGCGTGAGTAGGCAGGATAACCACGCGTTTACTCTTAGAACTCTCTTACAAAAAGAGCAAGGATCTACACAAATAAACCCGCGTTCTAGCAACACACACTCAATCAAGGAAGCAACCTGAATAGGTGAGTACTCACGAAATTGCCGGTGGAACGTTAGCGAAGGCATATATGAACTCAATGACTGAGCGATGTGAAGTGCCATCTTGTTTCCTTTTATGCTTCCTGAAAGTGTGCATGACACACTAACTGATACTAATGAATAATTAACAGAAAAAAAGATATTCATATTCTAAAATATATTCACAATATACAGAATAATATATTGTATTAATATATTACAATATAAGGAATTGCCGCTTTTCACATATTGATAAATATATTCAAATATATTCAAACGTATATATCTTAATTTATGTAATTTTATATTAAACTTTAAATAATGTGTATATTTTATACACATTATTTATTTATTTATTTATTTACAATTTGCTTATATGTTTATGCAGGTCGAAACAAAATGAACTTTATAGGCACTAATCAGAGCACACCTACAAAGTCAAAGTGTATGTATAATTCTTAAACATGCATTAAGTTTCAATAATCTTTCAATAAAACAATTATAAGTATAAATATAATGATTTTTGTCTTCATTGCAATATATTTAGCCGTATACGGTCCATTCAAATATTGCAATATATTAATAAATAAAAGCACTAGTTTCTTATATATGGAAATGTTTTATTATAAATTTAATTTTACAATATATTGCCTTTTTTTCCCGTAAGGGTGTGTACACAGGTCTTGAGCATGAGCATGTGTTTGTGCCTATTAACTTCTCCCCAGGGATTACAGATGGAAATGTAATCACTGGCTCATTTTCAGGACATTTCATGCTGCTTATTAATAAGCGCTGTCCCTGGCAAATTAGTAAATGCATTAAAAAAAAATAGGTAAATGTGATATAAATGCATAGATCGTGCTGCTGCTAACGTTCAGTCTGTTAGAGTCTGTGTTGTCCGTATGACTTATAACACTGGAAGACATATTCTATTTCTATTGTTAATTTAATAGGCATTTTGTTGATGGCAGAATATGGCCAAAGTGATACTGTACATATACTGTACATATGTTCAGTATGTATGTGTGTGTGTGCTTGTGTTTCTGTCTTTGTTAGAGCCTGTTGTACTGTATCAGCCAGTGTTCAGCAGGAAATCCTTCACCGCTGATCTTTAACTCTAACAACCACCATGGATCACACTTTCTCTTTGTCTCTTTGTCTCTTACACCATCAGACAAGCACACACAAAATCTTTTCAAATCTCAGAGTGACATAAATCTCTAACAAAAATCTCTACAGTTTGTTTGGCCAAGATTTGATCTCACACGCTTAAGCTCATACAGAATTTATTGATGACCTGGATGTATAGCAGGATAACTTCTGACGTGTAAAGGGCTATACTGTCTGCTCAGATTCAGCCAAATCCTGCAAAACTGACACAGCTCTCACATTGCGGATGTATGATGACCCAAAGCATACAGTGAAAGCTACCCAAGGCAAATAAATCGGATATTGTTTGTTGGGCCAAGATTTGATCTCATACACCACATGAGTGCCTACAGATGAGGCTCTTTTCCTTAAAGAGTAGATAAAAACATACATTACATGGATAATAATTTGTGGACACCAGACCATCACACTGCACTGACTTGGAGTTTCCGAACTAAGAGACACAACCCTGTTCCAACAAACAGGAACTGGAACCCTATCGCCTAACATTGGTGCTTGATCTCATTAATGCTCTTTTAGCTGAATGAACACAAATCCCCACAGCCACTCTTGTGAAAAGCCTTCCCAAAAGACTGGAGCTAATTACAATAGCAAAGGGAGACTAAATTGAGAATGCAAATAAAGTCAACAAAGACAAACCCACACGCAAATAATCTTCAAGCACACAGACTAACGGATGTGAATAAAAAGTGACAGGTGCAAAGAATAATCAAGAGGAGGTTGTACCGGAGAAGGTGAAAAGCAGAAAGCAGTGTCTTTTTCTCAGTTCATGCTTGTATTTGCTCTTGTAAACGTCTTCCCCTTTCCAGTTCAAACATACTAGCGATACTGTGAGCAACTGGGTATATTGATGACCTCAGCAGGTAACAGAATACACAATGCACAACATCAACACACATGTTTGCAGTCATGCTCATGCAGCTGACTCACAGAGGAGACCTTAGTACTGTATATTGACTGTGTATTTATACTCTCTGGTTGAAATCCATGGTTTGTAATGCATGACGCGTTCCAGTGACCTTTTTTTTTCTCGAGCAGCTGGACAGGGCAACCTTCATTCTGTTTACATTAGGAGGTATAAGGAAAGGAAAGTACATTGTAATTCAGCAGACATTCTTAAAGCTGGTTCAAAACTGGGACAAGACTGGGATCTTTAGTTAGTTTTAGAAAGTTTCAGAAAACTTATAAATCTATTGTCCTTAAAGTTACTGTGGATAAAACTTGTGATTTGGGATAAACTAAAAATTAAATGTTATAATTGAAATAATATGTTTTTCCCCCTAAGTAAAGATTAAACACTTATGCATGTGCTAAAATGATCAATGATGCTTTTCTATCATTATGATTTTGACCATTTTTCTGTGACAGCACAATGCGAAATATTTTATTTCTTTCATACCACACTACAATAATATGCATTTTAGATATAACACAATGAGTACAGAACCATTTGGATACAATTTTGGATATATTTTCTACATTCTAGAACATTACTGGATTTTTTCAAAACTATGAAATAACACATAGAGCATTAAGTAACCTTAATAATAACCACAACAACAATAACAGTCAGTCGTTATTTTAAGACTTGAAGGTCAGCTGTTCTGGAACAGTTCTTGCAATATTATCAAGTGCATTTGCTAAACCCCTCAAGTTCCATGATGAAACTGGCTCTCATGAAGACCTTCCCAGGAAAGCAAGACCAAATCTTACCTCTGCTGCAGAGGAGACGTTCATTTAGAGTCACCAGCCTCAGAAATCACCAATTAACAACCAGCACCTCAGATTAGAGCCGTTATGAAGAATTTACAGAGCAGAAGTAGCAGATACATCTCAATCTCAATCAACTGTTCTAAGGAGATTGATCTATCGTGTCTTTTGGATGCCTTCAGCGTTGTTTTACAGTGTAGAAAGAAATAAAAATCAGGAAAGACCATGGAATTAGATGATGTGTCCAAACTTTTGACTGGTAGTGTACAGTATATTTTCTGCATTTATAGTTTCATTTAATATTGTGAAAATTGAAACCAATTTCTTGGAATAGCTATAAACCCTTTTTACCTCAACCCAATATTTTTTTTGGAGATTAATGTTTTTGGAACAAAAAATGTCATGTTACCACGAAACCAGAAAGTACAAAAGAGTTGTATAATTGGAGACTCTTTTCATAAATGTTACATAAATGTCTCTCATTTTCTTTCTTTCTTTCTTTCTTTCTTTCTTTCTTTCTATTGCATGTTTTGGATATTTTTATTAACAGGCTTTGATTATATAGAGAGTGGAGAAAATTACCACACGTCTATGGACCAATCAGAATTTAGAATTTAATAACACAGTGATATAAATTAAAAAAAATGTTAGTTGCAATTTTGCCCACTAGGTCTATAAAACTTACAAGAGATAAACTATTAGTGGTGCAAAAGGTAAAATAAAGAGGCAAAACTGTGTTATTTAAAGAGATTTTTTTTAAATGGCTGATGTTCTACCATTTGGGAAATGCTGCTAAATTTTGGTTAAACTACACTTTCTTCATTGATTCATCTTGATTAAGGATCAAACCAGACATCCTTGAGCGGTCAGGCAGTATTACTACTGCTTAAGAAAAATGTGCGTTTGTGTGCTATACTCTGTAAATGTTTGCATGTGTGAAAAGAACGAAAGTGGTTAATGAGATAATGATCTGAATAGGGTGACCTTACTGAAACTAACACATTTATTAGTCAATGAATATCTGCTTCCATTTAAAGAAACTATTTTCAGGACCTGGCAGACAACATTGCATGTGAATGTATTGTTAAGAAATATAAAATCTATAAAGCATTTCTGAATCTTTGTAACATATGTGTTAAGCTAACATACTGTATAACGTAAACCAGTTCTTCTAAGATTCTAAGTCTATGAATCAAGGTACATAATAAAGGAGTAACGGGAAGCATGTGATTGCAAAAGCAGCACCTGCACAGTAAATTGAGTGAATTGCGTGAGACAGAAACAGACCCAGGGCAGGACTGGCTCATTGTGTTCTGTGTACACATCCTAAAATTGGACTGGGTGTATCTATGTGTCTGTGGGCTTCCTGTCCTGCCACAGTTAATGATGGAACTTTTTTTGTTGTTTTGTTGACGCTTCGTCTCATTCTGCAAGAGTGCAGAAAATCAGCATTGTCAAAAATATACCTTACCCTGCCACCTGAGAGGTAGATAACTTCAAACCTTCTAGAATTGGTATAGTGCACACGCATTTCATAATGACATTATCAACTCTGTAAACCTGCTTTAACTTTCACTGTCTGGCTCAAAAAAGGATTATTAAAATTTGAAAAAATAGTGGTGAATGTTCAAGGAAGGAATGTGTGAGGTGGTGGGCATATAGCCAGTGGGTTACTGATTGGAAGGTTGGAGGTTCGAGCCCCGGCACTGCGAAGTTACCGCTGTTGAGCCCTTAAGCAAGGTCCTAAACCCTATCTGCACCAGGGATGCTGTATCCCGGCTGACTCTGCACTCTGACCCCAGCTTCCTAACTAGGATATGGGGGAAAAAATTATTTCACTGAGCTGTAAGGTTCATGTGACAAATAATGGAATCATTATTATTAAAAAGGGAGCACACAGCGCATGCTCAGCACCATGGACAGCTCCACCAAGGGCAAGAGAGAAGGTGGGGTGATTTAACTCAGCGAGGCTGGCAACAGATTATGGGTCACCATCCTGCAGTCATCTGTGGCCTATAAAAGGGCAGTGAAAGCTCAGTGCGGTAAGTAGGATGTACACAGCATATAGTTCATACCTGTCTCCTCTGCTCAGGGCATCCACTCCCCCAGCTGTGACTCATATATTTTTTTGTTACTTTCAAGTGCACATTTTTTGCCACATTGAGAAGTGGAAAATAAAAAGAACTCTTGGTTATCGCACTGCACTGCTGTCTCCTGGCATCTGTGTCCCACTCACTGCCCACTTACAATGTGTTTTGAAAAAAATCATGAATGACCATCATCGGCGATCACTTAAACTATTGGTGAAGTTGTATCACAAAAAGGGACAGTAAAACAGAGCTATGTATACTAGCGGAAAAAAAAAATCTGCATTGGATTGGAACTAAATAGCTGTGCAGTCATGTGAAAACCTTTTGTTAGTGAGACTAATTGTGTCCTGTAATCAAACCTAAAGGTGGTTGAATTAAATATTCAACTTCTTTTTTTTGTGGTCAGGCTTTGAATCTTAGACTATACAGATAGATTTCATTCAAATATAAAACAAGATCTTGGAGGCCAGATAGATAGTGTTTAATCTGGCTCTTAACTTAATCTGCGATTTACTTTTATGTCTGCTTCTCCTCCCCTGATCATAGTGCAGGGTGATGACCATTCCATTGGGTCTCTATTAGCATATATTGCAATTATTAGCATTTATTCCCATTGTTTTTACTAGATGCAATAATAATAATAATAATAATAATAATAATAATAATAATAATAATAATAATAATAATAACTAGCATAAAATTAATATAACTACAGTACAGACCAAAAGCTTGGACACACCTTCTCATTCAAAGAGGTTGAATTTGTATTATGGCAAGAAAAAAGCAGCTAAGTAAAGAAAAACGAGTGGCCATCATTACTTTAAGAAATGAAGATCAGTCAGTCCGAAAAATTTGAAAAACTTTTTTTTTAACACTTTGAAAGTGTCCCCAAGTGCAGTCACAAAAACCATCAAGCGCTACAAAGAAACTGGCTCACATGCGGACCGCCCCAGGAAAGGAAGACCAAGAGTCGCCTCTGCTGCGGAGGAGAAGTTCATCCGAGTCACCAGCCTCAGAAATCGCAGGTTAACAGCAGCTCAGATCAGAGAGCAGGTCAATGCCACACAGAGTTCTAGCAGCAGACACATCTCTAGAACAACTGTTAAGAGGAGACTGTGTGAATCAGGCCTTCATGGTAGAATATCTGCTAGGAATCCACTGCTAAGGACAGGCAACAAGCAGAAGAGACGCGTTTGGGCTAAAGAACGCAATAAAGAAAACTCGCTGAATGAGAAGGTGTGTCCAAACTTTTGTGCTGTACTGTACATCGGGCTATAATAACTATATGGGACATTCAAGTCAAACCGGGACTTTTGTCATGAGTGTTATAAGTGTAAAAACATCATTTTGTTCTCTATATAATCCCCTGCTACACCAATGCACTTATACTTGTGTTTCACTAGTACTTGGATACCATCAAGGCAGAAAATTTTCTCAGTATGCTGGATCCACTGGATCCATGATCGGACTGCCTGCTTGACATCTGAAACACTGGCCTCCCAGGATCTCCTTTAATGACCCAAATTAATGTGGAAATGGCTTGGCGTGAGGGGATGTGGCAATAACTCCCAGCCAGTCCCTGCAAAGTGCAAGCATTGTTGGGAAATGTGTATTGTTCCCTCCCACAAGTTGGCAATAAGTTATCTGTCAATTTTCAAGATCAAGGAATTCAACTCGCTGAATGTTCTCAAGAACAACTACAGTACAGTGCGCTCCGAGCCTCCTCGGCCGAGATCATCATTCATGGATGTATAGCCTTCTTTAAAACGTTTGCACCATTCAATTGTTTTACTGCGGCTAAGACTTTCATCACTGGACTGTGCTTAAAGTCTTCTGTAAATGTCACTAGATTGCATGCGTGCGTCCACCAGAAATTTCATCACAAGTCCTGGTTTGATTTGAACGCCCCTCATAGAATGGTGAGGTAGTCAGTGGAACATCTGTCACATAGTGGCATTGAGTATTGATGGGAATTTAAAACGTATGGAGTTGTGAATGGGAACTTTATGAAGATTAACATTAAATATAATTTGAATGCATTAAAAGATGATATTCCGTTCAATATATTTCATGTTATTAATTCTTAATTTTGTATTTTTTTGTTTTGTTAAATTTCACTGGAACATTCAGTGCACCTGTTTTCTGTAAATACTGCATGCACTTTTTAAAAAATTTATGCCTCTACATCTGCTATGTCGTCTTTTTTCTGTTATTTAGCTTTTGTTTTTTCTGCCCACTGCTTCCCACTGCTGATTCTTTTAAATTACTCTGCCACCATTTTAAATAGGAATTAGTTCCTAATGATCTGACTGGTTAAATTAAACGTTAAATAAAACAGCAGTCACACACACACACACACACACACACACACACACACACACACACACACACACACACACACACACACACACACACACACACACACACACACACACACACACACACATCACCATCTTTGATCTGTTTGAGAAACTGCAAATGTGTGGCTTCTAAGCCACAGATCTGTGAGAGCGGCACTTCAGGGACCAACAGATCGATGGTAGCTGTGTATCAGTACGGCACTGAATCTGTCTCTCAGTCAGGAATGCTGGTGAGTCAGTAATGCAATAAACCCTTTTTCTTTTCACAGAGAGATACTTATAGGATAAACTGCAGTAATCTGTTTCTTTACTCTTTTTTTTTTTGTATTCTGAGCTGATCTTATGTACAGCACATTGTTTAGCTGATCCCAAGCACTTTTTCACAGATCCTGAAAACTTTGTTTAGCTCATCCCGGGCATTTTCTTTGGCACTTTGCTTAGCAGATCTTCACCATTTTGTTTAGCTGATCTCAAGCTTTTTGTTGACTGATCCTGAGCACTTACTGTAGCTTAGCTGATCTAAAGCCTTTTGTGTAGTTGATCCTGGGGACTTTGTTTAGCTGATCTCAGACATTTTGTTTAGCTGATCCTGGGCACTTTGCTTTCCTGTTTTCCTGTTTAGCTGATCCTGATCATTCCATTTTGCTGACTCTGATCAATGTGTCTTGCAGTTTGTTTAGTTCATCCAGAGCACATGTTTAGCTGATCCCAGGCATTTGTTTTGCTGATCCCGATACTGCGTTTAGCCAATCCTTAGCGCCTTGTTTAACCGATTCTGCTCAATTTGTTTAACCAAATATGACAACTTAGTTTAGCTGATCCTGCCCCTGTAGTTTAGCTGATCCCAAGCACCTCATTTAGCCAATACTGGACACTTTTTCTTTAGCCAATCCCGAGGACTTTTTCTTAACTGATCTCAATAACCTTTTTATTGATTGATTTATTTTATTTTAATTTCAGTTTAAATGAAGTACATAGATATTGTAAAGGTTATCAGAATAAATTAGGGATGTAAATGTGTTTCTATTTAATGAACTGTTCATAAAGCCTCTATGATTTACCCATTTATATCTAATAAACTTACATATTTTATATTTTATAAGCCAAACGTCTGCTCTTAATTTAAATATATTGAGTTATTTTCAGCCTGGTTCACCATAAATGCTACATTCAACACTTGTAATATTTGACTAAGCCCCCTCATATTTTAAATTTAATGTGATTTACCAAAACAGACAAAGTGAGACGTAATGACTGATAGCTGAATGAAGGAATTTATTGTAGCCTAGTGACCTTTTACTATATAGACAGAGTATAAAAGAGAGAGAGAGAGAGAGAGAGAGAGAGAGAGAGAGCAAACAGATTCAGATGTTCAGATGCTGATGGGCTTGTAATGTACTGTATCGGGGCACATACTTAATTCAGTTTGAAATACTGGAACATAAAACACTTTGGCCTTGCATCACCACGTGCGAGTGTAACAACCCTAAGCACTGTAGGTACTCTTGGGGTAACATCTGTATCGCAGCACGGTGCTCTGTTTCAAATTCAATTCACATTCACACTCTACCGTTAGCTGAGCTGAATTCTCAATCCGCTGCAGGTGAAAGGTTGTGCAAGTAAATCTGCAGAGAGTAAACAAACACATTGTTCAATGTACCCAGTGCAACAGAAGCACAGAAACAGATGCACGAGAGAGAGAGAGAGAGAGAGAGAGAGAGGAGGCAGAATTAGGAACATTCATTCAGACTAACTCATGATAACTTGATGTTAACCAGGACAGAGATGTTTCCCCCGAGCTTCAGTTATTCCACAACTGTTTCTGTTTCATCTGTACATGACAGATGTAATAATTGAGTTCATTAATTAACTGCAACTGATCATGCCTTTATAAAACTTCTTGTAGTTATGGCATCTACAAAACTTTTTTGTATGCTATCTGTAAACAAACTGTTTTGAATAATGCTATCTGTTGGTCAGTGCTGTATCTCTTGTCTCATGGTTTAATGGCGACAACATAGAAAGCAGA
Source organism: Clarias fuscus (assembly GCA_030347435.1). Taxonomy (NCBI): domain Eukaryota; kingdom Metazoa; phylum Chordata; class Actinopteri; order Siluriformes; family Clariidae; genus Clarias; species Clarias fuscus. The sequence goes on from CM059216.1 coordinate 26,772,620, forward strand.
CAGTTCACACACAGTTGGTTTATTTCATCACACTAGTAGTATATTTGTTCATTTATTTCCCATTATTATATCATATTTATATCAAAGAATATATACCAGAGTATATATTCAAGAGTATATACCAGTAAATTAATGGCAGGATCATAGGCACCCAAGGCTCACCCAAGGCCAACCTGTTCAAACCGATCCCACAGAAAAGCCAATGCAGCACAAATTGCAGAATAAAGTAAATGCTGGCCATGATAGAAAAGCACCAGAACACCATGTGCACCACCACCTGAACGACTCACTCACTCATGCTGTATACAGGGTCACGGGGAGCCTGGATCTCAGGAGACTGGGGGCACAATGCAGGATACAGCCTGGACAGGGCGCCATACATCCCAGGGCACGCACACTTTCATTCACACACTACAGGCAATTTGGGGAAAGGCAATTAGCCTAATCTGCATGTCTTTGGACTATGGGAGGAAACTGGAGTACCTGGAGGAAACCCACCAAGCACGGGGAGAACATACAAACTCCATGCACACAGAGACGGGAATCAAACCCGGACCCTGGAGGTGCAAGGCGGAAGTGCTAACTACTAAGCACCATGCTGTGCCCACCAAGGACATCAAGGAAATATACTAATATTCCATCGGCTTGGTTAAATCTGGGTGGTGACTTTTTTCTGGCAGGACAGTGTAAGTATTATTCCGCTCTCAAAGCAGATCTCGTTTTCACCTATAAAATGAAGTATTAATGCTTATAACTGAGCGTGTGTAGTATCAGACATTTTTTCTTCTAGAAATCTTACAGTAAATTGTTCACCTCAAGCATCAGCTAAAAGCCTCATGACCTACACACGTGGACAAAATTGTTGCCATTTTTGTCCAGGCCTGTTCCATGAGTTCATTTCTTTTTATAATTCTGTTGAAGCATGGTTGAAAAGCAATGTCTGACTTTCATTGGTTAACATTCATAGAATTCTTATTTATTATTACGTTTGTTAGATTAAAGTTATTTCTGTGACCATTGTGAGTTTTTCTTTCATTGACCGAAGGGTACCAACAATTTTGCCCACGTGTGTAATTTTCATTGGCGCAATACTATACATTTTAATACTTAATGTATAATAAATACACCATTTTTTTTTGCCTGTGTTTTATGTAACGTTTTATTATTATCTCTCTCTCTTTAGGAGGTATGTTACAACCTATGTATGTTCCTCCCACTTGCATCTCAGTAAAAGAGCACTTGAGCTTGGAACACTCCCACACTTTCCACTGCAACATTGCAAGGTCATAGCCCGTGTGCTAACATGGACAGATCAATAATCCTGCCTTGTTCTCAGCTTTGCTTTACTGACATCGTGTTGGACATGGAGAAAGAGGTGATCCTTTAGACCAGAGGTTTTATACACACACACACACACACACACACACACACACACACACACACACACACACACACACACACACACACACACACACACACACACACACACACACACACACACACACCAGCTACTTGAATTAAGCTATTTCTCAAAGTGGAAATCAGCTTTTATTTATCTCTTAACATTGGCTCTAAAGGAGAAAGCAGCAATAATCTACCTGAATTTTGCTTCCTGTTAAATCTAGTCTTCAGTGTCATGCATATTTCTGTTGTTTTAGGCTGCGTGGCATTTATATTTAATGCGGGTACATAATTCACTCAGTGCATTTCTTATCTTGGGCATGTGTCGAAAAAAGAGACAGAAGGCTGTGGGGAAACTTGCCATGGGACACCTTGCAGGATTCGACACCCACGTGCGAGTTTATAAAGCCAGTGAAAGATAAAAGCCGCTACATGAACTATACATGAACTGAACAGCCTAGCAAAGAGAATCTGCAGCTTCATTAAAACATTTGACCATGAAAACATTTAAGGAAATTCACACGGTCACGGTATGTTTTACCCAAAAATCATGTTCATTTTTCATTCAATGTTTGCAGTCACAGATGTTGGCATTCTCTCACACTGACGTATCAGGTATATATATATATATATATATATATATATATATATATATATATATATATATATATATATATATATAGCCTCCAGGGTTCAGCATTGAAGCTACTGCAGTATTGAACATATTTAATGCAGTCTTGTAGTTTTAACCCTTAATAGACTGAAAAGACACATTTGGTACCTCTCAAGTGCCAGAATCACAACTCAAGAGAACATTTTTTTCAGTTCAATTCAATTTGATTTCTATAGCGCTTTTAACAACATTGTCTCTTCAGCTTCACAGAAATGAAAAGAAAATTTAAGAAAGTGTCTTAAGGAATTTTTGTAAAAAAAAAAAAGGATTTTTGACAATTTTATGTTTAAACTAGTTTAAGTAATATTAAAATATTAACCAATCCCAGTAAAAATTTTAAGTTCAGCTTTACTAATTAATATCTATTAGTGTAGGTGAGAACTTCAATGTAAGGATATCAATAAAAATAACAGACAAAACATTTCTTTTATAATATGTAATTATGATAAATGTGCCTTTACCTTTATCTGTGATATTTTATAAATAAATAAACAACAACAACAACAACAACAACAATATATATATATATATATATATATATATATATATATATATATATATATATATATATATATAAATTGATTAAAAAAATTATATATATATATATATGCCGAGTGCCGAGTTTTTTTACACCGACACACACACACACACTCTCTCGCCTTTACAGCTCCCCAGCTTCACACAGACACACACACTCTGCTCTACACAGAAACTGTGCTCTGTCGCGATCCTTTTCAAAGGTAACATGCTGGTTCACTTGTTTTCTTTTTTTCTTTTTACTTAACGCGAGTGTCATTAGAGCGATTTCTTTTTTTCCTGTTAAAACAGTGTTTCCGTTGTGTGTGTGTTTGTTGTGAAACTTAAAAAGCAAGGTGGGGAGAGGGAGGAGGAGTTTTACTGTGTAAGACGAGGCGAAGGAAGGGGCTAATTCCACACACACACACACACACACACACACACACACACACACACACACACACACACACACACACACACACACACACATACACACACAAATACATGGCGCCTGTGCGCACAAACGGAAACACTTACCTGTTGGGATTTATTTTAACTTTTTTTAAAGGTAAAGTGCAGGTTAATTTGTTTTATTTTTACTTTATATATTGAATTAATTATTTTTCTGTATTAATTTTTTTGGGCTGTGGAACAAATTATTTGAGTTTTCATTATTTCTTATGGGTTTGATTTGGTTCACGAGTGTTTTGAAATACGAGTCCGCTTTCGGAACGAATTATGCTCGTAATCCAAGGTTCCACTGTATATATAAATCACAGATACAGGTAAAGGGACAAAAATATTTTTTATTTTTATTTTTTTTAAATCTGTTCCATTTAGTTTTTTCTCTCGAGTTGCGATCCTGGCACTTGAGAGGTGCCAAATGTGTTTTTTTTCACCCTATATATATATATACACATCTTTTAGAAAATGTATTACCCCAGACAGGTGAGGAAACATGTGGTAACTTCAGTGACCTTGATTTGCAGCAAAAATTTACAAGAATAAAAATGTTTGGTTTAAAAAGAAGAAGAGTATCTAAAATAAGTTAAAATAAGTCTAAAGAGTTATTTATTGCTTGTTGCGTCCGCTGCACTTTGATACATTTACCGGCCCGGGAGACACACACACACACACACGCACACACGCACACACACACACACACACACACACACACACACACACACACACACACACACACACACACACACACACACACACACACGCATACAAGAAGAAGAAGATCTCTGTTTATTCTCAGCAAAGAGAGCACTTTTAAAGCAGTGCCATGTCCCAAGAATAAAAATAATCAGTCTTTAACATGTCAGTCATAGAGAGACCCAGAGACAGACAGGTGATAGGAAATATCATCCATTTGGATGTATATTAGTCTGGATACAGGATATAGAGGGTGTTACCACATAATAAGTCAGCAAGTACAGTGAGGGGGCTGTTCTCAGGGCACAGAAATTTTCTTATTAGATCATAATGCCTTATAATATTATAAATCACTAGAAGTATTTCCCAGTATTTCCATAAATGCCCTATAAAGCGGTGTAAAGTAAAACCAAAAGAGTGTGGATTCCAATATGGACAAACGGCAGTCTAGCAGATTAATTGCATCTCCGAAACACTACCTGAATAGTGATAATGTTACATTCCTAGACATGGGACATTTGTATTTAATTAACAATAAAACCAAAAAAAAAAAAAAAAACAAGTCTAACTTCTTTCTACAGCAATTGTTCACACGAATAAAAATATCAAAGAGGAACCCATTAAAACAGCATATATCAGATAAAGCCATGTCAACCCCAGGTTAGATGCATTGAACAGGCAAATATAATCATTTCCAAATGGACCTGGGCTTTGTGTCACACTCTGTATATTGTGTCACATTCTGCATAAATGTTTTTTTCTTTGTCTCTCTGATAGGAAACTTATGGTTTTATAGACATCAAGTTAGCGATTACATTGAGTAAATTAAATGGTGGCGGTACAGAAAACAGGCCGCTGAAAGTGAATCAAGGCCAAGCAGTGATGCCAACTGCAGATACTCTGGAATTGAGCGTATAATAGAAGCAGACAGCATTATAAGCCAGGATAAACCATGTAGGTGAGAGATAAGACATCGCACAGTGAAAATGCGGATGTGAAAAGACAAACTAATGAAAGCTTAACACACAACAGGTGTGCACAATCAGGTAACACACAAATGACAAGACAGAAACAAAAGCACAATACAAAACCAACTCAACTCAAAACCAAAGAAAAAGGAGGGAAATGTGGCACATGCACGAGATGGGGACAAAATCTTTCTTCTGCCTGATTTACTGTAAGTTCCAGGTTTTGGTCTACTCTATCTGTTACACATGTGGACAAAATTGTTGGTACCCTTCGGTCAATGAAAGAAAAACTCACAATGGTCACAGAAATAACTTTAATCTGACAAAAGTAATAATTAAAAAAAAATTCTATGAATGTTAACCAATGAAAGTCAGACATTGCTTTTCAACCATGCTTCAACAGAATTATTTTAAAAAATTAACTCATGGAACAGGCCTGGACAAAAATGGTGGTGCCCCTAGAAAATACTGAAAATAATGTGACCAAAGTGACATGTTAATTCAAGGTGTGTCCACTAATTAGCATCACAGGTGTCTACAATCTTGTAATCAGTCAGTGGGCCTATATATAGGGCTCCAGGTAGTCACTGTGTTGTTTGGTGACATGGTATGTATCACACTCAACATGGACCAGAGGAAGTGAAGGAAAGTGTTGTCTCAGGAGATTCGAAAGAAAATGATAGACAAGCATGTTAAAGGTAAAGGCTATAAGACCATCTCCAAGCAGCTAGATGTTCCTGTGACTACAGTTGCACATATTATTCAGAAATTTAAGATCCATGGGACTGTAGCCAACCTCCCTGGACGTGGCCGCAGGAGGAAAATTGATGACAAATCAAAGAGACGGATAATCCGAATGGTAACAAAAGCGCCCAGAAAGTCTTCTAAAGAGATCCAAGGTGAACTTCATGCTCAAGGAACATCAGTGTCAGATCGCACCATCCGTCGTTGTTTGAGCCAAAGTGGACTACATGGGAGACGACCAAGGAGGACACCATTGTTGAAACAAATCATAAAAAAGACAGACTGGAATATGCCAAACTACATGTGGACAAGCCACAAAGCTTCTGGGAGAATGTCCTATGGACAGATGAGACAAAAATGGAACTTTTTGTCAAGGCACATCAGCTCTATGTTCACAGACGGAAAAATGAAGCATATCAAGAAAAAGAACACTATGTCCCTACTGTGAAACATGGAGGAGGCTCTGTTATGTTCTGGGGCTGCTTTGCTGCATCTGGCACAGGGTGTCTTGAATCTGTGCAGGGTACAATGAAATCTCAAGACTATCAAGGGATTCTAGAGAGAAATGTGCTGGCCAGTGTCAGAAAGCTGGGTCTCAGTCGCAGGTCATGGGTCTTGCAACAGGACAATGACCCAAAACACACAGCTAAAAACACCCAAGAATGGCTAAGAGGAAAACATTGGACTGTTCTAAAGTGGCCTTCTATGAGCCCTGATCTCAATTTTATTGAGCATCTTTGGAAGGAGCTGAAACATGCTGTCTGGAAAAGGCACCCTTCAAACCGGAAACAACTGGAGCAGCTTGCTCATGAGGAGTGGGCCAAAATACCTGCAGAGAGGTGCAGAAGTCTCATTGACAGTTACAGGAATCGTTTGATTGCAGTGATTGCTTCAAAAGGTTGTGCAACAAACTATTAAGTTAGGGGTACCATAATTTTTGTCCAGGCCTGTTTCATGAGTTCATTTTTTAAAAATAATTCCGTTGAAGCATGGTTGAAAAGCAATGTCTGACTTTCATTGGTTAACATTCATAGAATTCTTATTTATTATGACTTTTGTCAGATTAAAGTTATTTCTGTGACCATTGTGAGTTTTTCTTTCATTGACCGAAGGGTACCAACAATTTTGCCCACGTGTGTATGTCATGAATGCACTTATGCTCCACTTATGTTCCACTGGTGCTTGTATACCATCAAGGTAGAAAGTTTTTCAGTATGCTGGAGCCATGATCATGATCAGAAAGCCTGCTTTACTGTATGCATGAAACACTGGCCTCCCAGGAATTCCTTTAATGTCCCAAACATGGAGAAATGGCTTGGAGCGAGGTCAAAACTGTACAGGGAGATGTGGCTGTAACTCCCAGACAAGTTCTTGTAATGCGCACATGATGTGTCTCTTGGTTGGTGACAAAGAATCCATTGATTTTCAAAGGATTAGGCGTTCCACTTGCTAAATACGGGAACGACTACAGCTCTGAGCCTCCGAGCCACCTCGGGCGAGATTATCATTCACAGATGTACTAAAAAATGTTTGAACCATTCAAATGATTTGTCCACCTTCATTCATGAGGAGTCCCATCACAAGTCCCAGTTTGACATGAACATCATATTGTGCAAATCCCAATAATGTATTATGTGTACCAGACAAAATAGTAAAAGGTCTAAGGGGTGAATATTATTGCAAAGCACTTCATTAAAAAGATTCAGATTCAGGAAGAGAAAGAGTCATCAAGAAATGCATGCCAGAGAGCCTTGTTACATCAAATCATTAAGGTAAGTGTTTTTCATCACACATCGGTGTAGAAGTCAGCAGAACCATGTTACACAGCTTGAGGCTGTGGGCCAAATTACAGGCCGGAGCACTACAGGATTTATTCTGCATGTAATTAACAAAAGCAAATGTTTCCTGTTTAATCTACAGAACAGTAATTTGCTGTAATTGCTACACAACTACGCTCCCGAGAGATAAGTGGTTTATTTAAACGTTGTTTTGTACGGTACACTGCTTCTTCCTTCTACTACTCCTGCTTAATTAGCTGTACTGAATCATTATTTCATTAGAAATAATCTCACACATTACTTTGCCTTGAGAAAGATTGCTTTGTTTCTTGCTTGTGTTTCCAAAACCTTCTGAAAGGCAACAATGGCTAAATCTGTCAGGGTTAAAAAGGAAGATCTACACCGGAATATGGTAATCTGTTGGTTCTGTTTTTTTCCTCTTTATAATCATTTTTCCATAAATAAATACCATGGAATACTTGGATTACTATAAAAAAATTTAATACCTCATACAAAAAGTTTTCCTTGAGGAACAATGAATAAAGCATGTTAAGGAACATACCTAGTGGCTGCTAACACTAGAAATACGGTAATGCACACATTATCTTGATTTCTTTCACAAATTAGCATATTAACTAGTTTTCATCTAACATTACCTTTCCTTTGGAAGGTGCAACCATTTCACCTGAAATGGACACAAATACATGAACACCAGGTGGGATTCTTTTAAAAATGATTATTGTAAAATGATGCATGAAGAGGCAGCACTGCCACTCTGCACCTCCAGGTCCTGGGTTCCATTTGCATGTTCTCCCCACGCTTGATGGTTTTCCTTCTGGTTCTCTCGTTTCCTCCCACAGTCCAAAAACATGCAGATTAGGCTAATTGGCGTTTCCAAATTGCCCATAGTGTGTAAATGTTGACTGACAGTTCTACCATGGTCGTACAAATGGGAATAAATAATGGTCACCATTGGCCTCCACAATCCCATTGGCCTCCACAATTCCTTGGACTACAGAGGCTTCTAGATGATGGATTGATAGATGTGGTGAGAAATATTAAAGCAGGCAAGAAGTAAGTATCTGCCACCTTTTTGCAGGCAGAAGTTAGGTAGGTACTGTAGTTTGAGGTTGAAAGCATAAACAGGTAAAGCTGAGAAACCTGTTGAGGCTGTGGGAAGGCTGTAGAAGTTCAGTGATCTGGTGCCAGGTCTGAATATAGACAACATTGGGTGGGTACATGAATAGATGACACTCCAAAAGGTCAGATATCAAGTAACCATGTACTACAAAGGAGTGGAAGCCAAACTTAACTAGACAGAAATTTTGTGAGACTCTGACTTCAGTGAGTCAGAGAGATTTGCAACAAGAAGCAGGATACAGGATGAATTCAAGAAAAAAAAAGAGAAGAATTCAGGAAACAGGATGATGGCTGGCAAGCTCAAACATGACATGAAGAGACAAACTGCCAAAGAGTAACCTGTGACTAATTAGTAGAATGAGACAGGTTCATTTGAAAAAGGATGAGTAAACAATAAAACCAGGAGTGGGTCATGCCAAAGGTAAATGGTGAGTAAACACCAAAGGCAGAAACAGATCATGAGAAAAAGAAGCTTGACAGAAGAAGAAGATAAGAGTAAGAAGCTGTTAGCTAGATAGCTGTTTAAGATTAGTGCATGTGATAGCTTTATACAAGACATTATTGCCTGAAATGATGCAAACGTAACAAGCTGTGCATAGTTTGGAAGCATATGTTGAGATTTATATTCACATGTTATCATATTGGTTATGTAATTAATCATTAATCATTTCCAAGACATCATAAGAGACACTCATGACCCTCACAACATGTCAGTGTCAAGTTTGGATACTACAGTTTCACATAACAGGTGGCTGTCACTTTGCATAGTTTTGTTAAAAAAAAAAAATGCTTTGAAGGGCAAGGATATATGGAAGTTTTGCATTATATAATTGTGACTGAGTGATTGTGAATGGTAATGATTTAATTAATTTCAGTATGACTGCAAAACAATTCCTGCTATCTGCTATCATCCAAAAATTATGGGTTCCCTAGTGAGTCTGGTTCCTCTCAAGGTTTCTTCCTATTGCCATCTCAGGGAGTTTTCTTTTTATTCATACCATTTTCATACACATTTCCAGAATTTTCCAAATAATTTGATTCTATAAAGCTGCTTTGCGACAATGACTAGTGTTAAAAGTTCTATACAAATAAAATCTCATTTAATTTAATTGAAGTTTATCAATTACGGATAACTCTTATTTCTGTTGCGTCTGCATAAATACAACACTGTTTTATGATATTATTATTATTATTATTATTATTATTATTATTATTATTATTATTATTATTCCCTCCAATGGGGCGATCAGCCAAATAGGGCAAAAGGGCAGTTACTTTCACATTGTTCTGTGCACATACATACTGTATTTAGGAAACATCTAGAGCTACTGTTCAGAATATGTACTAGATACAAAGATATGAAGAGAATAAGAAGAGATAGAGATGAGCACCTTAGATGACTGTGCAGAGGGAAAACAAACTGGGTCAGTGCCAAAGAGAAAAAAACAAGAACAAAATTAAAAATAGGCTAGTCCTAGGCTAAAAAGGAACATGCTTTCTAGTTTAATAAAATATAATGATCTATCTTCGAACAAACACTGATACCGGTGTAAGAAACAAGCTTAAACAATTAGTGAGAGCTTAACACAAAAGTGGCACAAAAGTCTCAACCTTCTCACTCTTCTACTTATTTACATAATTGTGGTGACAGAGATGGCGCAACCTGCATACACAGAAAGAAACGAGACCCTCATTCAGCACCCAACATGGACAGCACCGATTCAGCACCACTGTTTTTCAAAATCAAGGCAGCATGGGGGCATGGAGAGGCAACAAATTGTGGCTGGAACCTGATAATCATTCATCCCCTGTGAGAAACAGACTGCCTGTCAAAAAAAGCCTTTGTTTGTTGCATGTACTGTTTTGCTACTCTGATGGGTGACACATACACCTGCTTCCAAAGATTCATCCACTAGCACCCACCAACAACAAACTCATACAAATCTTCAGAGCAGTGGTTGGCCAAAGAAATGATGGAATGCATTGTGCTCAACAAATTGCTGCCAGTGGAATAAAGAAAAGTGCTTGGCATGCATACCTCCACCTCAATGCAGGTTATTATCAGTGCACTAGAATGTTCCCCCACTGCCTTTGGTCTGGGAGAAGGATTGGACAAACTGCCCAACCACTACTGTCTCCCCTTCCCAAACTATACCAGCCTTTGACCACTTCCATGAAAGGAATGCTTGTTTTGGCACCCTTGCAAATATAACCCTGAGTTGAAAACTAAGCTGGACGCTATATGCTCCACTAGAATCCCTGGCACTGGGCTCCTGGGTCCCCCTAAAAAAATCACCTGTTTCAACACTGATAGATTCAGCCAGCAAGGTCTCATTGGTATACTCCTCTATCCTCCTCCAATCCCTTCAAAGAAGCAGGTGTATCCCAGTAACCTGCATGCATGGAGATATGAGAAAGGGTCCTACGGCCAAAGTCTGAACCAGACTTACCTTTACCCCTTATGTTGAGGGGAAGCTGGCCTGGGTTCTCTGCTGCAAAGTCAGACAAGCCCAGATGCCTATGCAGACTCACTTAGTAAAGACTGTGGCTTTAACAGGGGATGGTATGTGCCAAAGGTGCAAAAAAGTATGCTGCACATCACTTCTGCTTCCAATATTAGCAATACAGATGGGCTTTCCAGGAGATACACACTGTGGACTGTACAGGAGATGAACTTGGAGCTGAGGGGTTGGAGTTGCTGCATTGGTATAGATGGCACAACCCTGTTGCACAAAAAGAAAATTATTCTTAATTCAACACTATGGTTTTGGAAAGCAGAGCAGCACGTGCCAAGAGCTTACTCTTCTGTAGGTCTGGATGTGTTCTGTTTGCTCTTGCTTTTGGCACTACAGATGATCTTAGATTGTGGGAAAAAATATGTGCATGGGTTCCACTTGGCTCCAAGTATTTTGTGAAAGGTTGGTGTTCATTTCATTGGGCATCAACCTCTAATACAAATTGGTCTGGCAGGCATAGCATTGGTGTTGATCTTAGCTTTCCCTTAAGGATTTTAAAAGCCAGTTGTGCCTCCTGTGTCTATTTGGAGACTGCTGAGTTATTTGTGGTTAGATCACTGAGAGGGGTCTGGGGGGGCATCAAGGTGCTAAAATTCCAGGTTCATGCTAATTCATTCCTGGAAGACTGCAAACCACGTGAACAAGGGTGTATGGGCCCAAAAATGCAACTTGTTCATACACCAAAATCAGGTCCAGGAGCAGTCATCATCCCTCCGATTTTAACAATGACATGACAAGTCCAAGTAATAGGAAAAATAGTTTCAGTCTCAAATGCTTTACCCAAGGATACAGTGCACCATAAATCTTTTGTACACATTTCTGGCCATCATCTCCAAATCTTAAAGATTGTACTCAGTTTGCTGCCCACATTTCAATGCCCTGGTTTCTGGTGGGAGAACACCTCAACCCAATAATCATTTTAGAGCATGATATAGTCCCTGGATTTCACAGATTTATTTATTTATTTATTTATTTATTTATTTATTTAAGTGAAAGTGTTCATGTAAAGCACACAGGGGTGCAGTGATTGGGCATCTGCTATGTTAATCAAATTGCAGGTTCTTGGCTACATTTATTGATGAAACCTAGAGGTCTGACATTCAAGGTTATGAAACATTAATACGGTTAATGCTAGGGGAGAGCTTAGAGGTTATACAATATCTTTTTAGGTTTATGAAATATTATTTTACTGGAGGACGATTACTGGTTTTGATGTGGAGGCATGTTTTAATATCAAAATGTCCCGCAATGTTAGGAATATCCTACAGTTAAAAAAAAGCTTTTATTAAAAAAAATACAAAAAATAAAAAATGTTTCTTTTGAGTCCTGAAGTCAGGGTTAGATGTAAACGAGCATGTGTGCGTGTGCGCGTATGTGTGCATGTGTGTGTGGATAAGTAGCCACAGAGGGTCGTTCAGGCTTCCTGAAGTATGCCACATTGACTTTTCTTTCACATTACTCTCTCTCATTCACACACACACACACACACACACACACACACACACACACACACACACACACACACACACACACACACACACACACACACACACACACACACACACACACACACACACTCAGTTCAATTTCGTACAAGATCTTGTCCTATTAGCAAAACCTGCATCAGCTTAATTAGAAAGCTGAAGAATGTGATAACGTTCTTAAACCACTGCTCCTTTCACTCAGCACTGATCTTTTTATTCATTTTTATTTTTATCTCTAATGGAAGAGAAGAAAGTTTCATTTGGTCAGTTTGGTGTAATAGTGTCCAGCAGCAAGCAGTGTGTGCGTGTGTGTGTCCAGTATATATTGAGCAGCATGATGAAATATGCCTGATGTATTGGTTCTTCTGCTTGGTGCTTATTAAAGTCATTTTGTCTCTTACAGATTATTCTAGGAGCTTTGAAGACTCAAAAAGCAGTCCTTGATATTTAAAATGATTGTGTTCAGTTATATGTCATGAAATGACCAGTCTGCATTTTGTGTGTGTGTGTGTGTGTGTGTGTGTGTGTGTGTGTGTGTGTGTGTGTGTGTGCGTGTGTGCGTGTGTGTGTGTGTGTGAAAGAGAGAGAGAGAGAGGAAGAAAAGGGAGATTTTATTTTAAATACTTATGTTTTTAGACATAAAACAGTGTGTGTGCCCTGCGATAGATTGGCAACCTGTCCAGGATGTACCCCGCCTCGTACCCTAAGTCTCCTGGGATAGGCTCCAAGTCCCCCATGACACTGTATACAGGATAAAATGGTATAGACCAAATGAGTGATTGAGTGAGTGATTAAGTGAGTGGAAATATTGATTTATTCCTTAATAATCTAACCAGTGAATCCTCAATTTGTGTTTTTAATTAATTTTTTTATTCAAGTTAGCATTAAGGTGGCTGAGTATGTATTCAAATACATAAATATCACGAAAAATATTAACCTCGAGAGCAAGAAATAAGAGAAAGAAGAGTTCATGTGAAGGAGTGACTGTATAACCACTCTGTAGTACAACGAAACCTCGGATTGCGAGTAACACGGTTTGCGAGTGTGGGAGAGAGAAAATAAAATTTTAACCTCAATTTTTATCTTGATTTTTTTTTTTTTTCAAAGGTAAAATGCAGGATCATTTGTTTTATTTTTACTTTATAATTTTGTTTAAATTATTTTTATACACTGTATGTATTTTTTGGTGTTAAGGAATGAATAATCTAAGTTTTCATTATTTCTTATGGGGAAATTTGCTTTGATTTATGAGTGTTTTGATATATGAACATACTCCCGGAACAAATTATGCTCGTAATCCAAGGTTCCACTGTACATGAGAACACACGGTAACATGCATCATGGACATGACATGTAACAATAAATGGGTAAAAAGTTAAAGAAGAAGATGAATAAATTCCCCGAATACATGTAAATATTATCTGTTTCAACCCAGTAAATGAAATACATTTTTGTATTAGTAGATTTAATCCCATTTATCATTACATGTAATGTTTTTTTTTTTTTGGATTTTTTTCCCCCGATTATTCTCCCTAATTTAGTCGTCCTCCCCGTCACTAGGGGGCTCCCACATTAAGGCTACTACTACCACTCAGCCGGGAGGGCGAAGACTATCACGTGTTTCCTCCGAACCACGGAACGCCAGCCGACCGCATCTTTTCGAACTGCTCGCTCGCGCACACACTCGTAACACACTCGGAGGACAGCGCTATCCGCTCCCTCCGTTGCGCGAGCTCACAGACGCCCCTGACTGGCTGTAGAGCCGTGATTAATGTGGGAGCACTAAGTACCTCTCATCCCTCCCCTCTGAGAGAGCTCGGCCAATCAGCTCTCTCTAGACCTCCGGCTGCGAGAGGTTACAGCACCACCCGGGATTCGAACTAGCGATCTCCGGATGATAGGGCGAGCGCTTTAACCACTGCGCCACTCGGAGGCCCCATTACATGTAATGTTGTGGAATGTCAAATAAGATGTTCCTTCACCAGGTCATCTTTTTTCTGTTAATAAGTTAAGTTTTCTTTCCAGAAGACTTTCCTATGAAGAAAGACCGTATTGATCTTTACAAAGCGCTGACTCTGGAGACACTACAGACCCTGTAGTAGGCTTAATTTATGTGCAGAGTTCAGTGTGGAAGAAGTTTTATTTGTCACATACTGTATATATAACAGAAATGCGATTTTTATTTTGTTGTTGCATTTTCAGGCCTGTTAGGAAGTCAGAGCACAGGGCCAGCTATGATATGACACACAGCGGATAGGGTTAAGGGCTTTGCTCAAGAGTGACAGTCTGTACCAACAGAAAATGGAAACGATTTTAAACAACTGCAGAAATATTTGCTTTTGTGGGTGAACTATTGTCATAATTGCTATTGTACAAGTCAAATTGGGACTTTTGATTGTGCAGAATAACAGAACACAGTCATGAGAGTTTAAACTCCCTTTATTTCTCTATACAATCTCCTTCTACACTAATGCACCTATCCTAATGCTTGGACACCATTAAAGTAGGAGGATTTCTCGTATACCCAAGCTGTGTTCAGTCTCCCTGCTTTACATCCAAAAAGCTAGCCTCCCAGGAACTCCTTTAATGCTCCAAACATGCTGAAATGGACTGGAGCGAGGTCAGGACTGTACGGGCAAAGTCCCAGACGAGTTCCTGTAACATGCAAGTGGTGTTGGTGAATGATTGTGTGCACAGTTCCTATGGACAGATGCATCTCTTCCACGAGTGGGTGTCCAGGATCAGTCTTTCATGGACGTACTGTATGGCCTTCTTTAAAACATTTGCACCTAAGAGTCTCATCACCATGCTATACTTGAAATCACAAGTCCTGGTTTGATTTGAACTTTGCTTGTAGTAAAAACCTTCCAACCAATTAGAAAATTTCAGCGGCACAGTTGTTTATAATAAGTGATACTGTATTATGGAAAAACTCTGCTAGGAAAGGTGTTGTGTGTGTGTGTGTGTGTGTGAGAGAGAGAGAGAGAGAGAGAGAGAGAGAGAAAAGATGAGAATAGTGCTATGTGCAAATATGCCACCTCCTCATATAACCCCTGTCTCTCAGAGTAAAATTTATACAGAAATAATTTAACTGTTTATTTCAA
Organism: Clarias fuscus; assembly: GCA_030347435.1. Lineage (NCBI taxonomy): Eukaryota > Metazoa > Chordata > Actinopteri > Siluriformes > Clariidae > Clarias > Clarias fuscus. Next base: position 26,788,102 of record CM059216.1, read on the forward strand.
CCATTTAAAACTTGTGCCTTGGCCCGTGTCTCTCATCTCTATTCATTCAAATGTATTTTATGCCCATATACACAAGCTATTCAACTCCACACTCAGACGCACTTTTACACTGTCTTGTGAAACAAAGCTCACTAGTTCTTCCTGAAGCTCAGTATTTTGTGTAAAACCGCTGAGCACAGCAAACACGACCAGGGAGCTTCCTAATGACCCTGAAGATCCAATCATGCCTCCCAGCTGTGTGAATCTCTCCCCGTACGACGGGATTTGTGGAAACTTGTGGAAAGATTTAGCAATATCCGACATATGAAGGCACGCAGGGAAATCCTGCAAAATATCATTTGAATCATGTAATATTACTGTGCGATAAAATCAGACATTTATTACTGTAATTTGATTTGAATGACGTGACATCGACGGAGAAAAGCTGCAGTTGTTCCCTCTGCGCCATATCAAGGGTGTCGTACAATTACACATCAATTCGTTCATAAGAAAGTGTGAATTTGCATGTAGGAAATGTTATTATGTTCATGCTGCCCTTAATGGTTGAGTTAAAGGTGTATGACTTTTACAATTAGCAAAATCTTCAATGAATAAAGGATGTGAAATCGGGATGAGACAGAGGACGTATCATGCAGTGGGGGTTTGGATTATGTAAGTGCTGTTATAGGAAAATAATGCGACGGGGTGGTGTGAAGGTGGCGCGGTGGTCGCGTTGCACCTCCAGGGGTCCGGGTCCGATCCCCACCACGGGTCTGCGTGCATGGAGTTTGCATGTTCTCCCTGTGCTTGGTGGGTTCCCTCCGAGTACTCCGGTTTCCTCTTGCAGTCCAAAGACATGCAGATTAAGCTAATTGCCATTCCCAAATGTGTGAATGAGCGAGGTTGCATGTTCTCTAAGCGCTTGGTGGGCTTCCTTCAGGTCCTCCGGTTTCCTCCTATAGTAGCAGGACTCGTGCTGTAGGCTGATGGGCATTTCCAAATTGGCCCTAGTGTATGATTGATTTTGTGCCCTTTTACTGGTTGTAAAGTGTGAATTTGAGGAAAGTGTACTATTTCTAAGACTTGAACAGCTAAAGGATTAAAACAAATCTAATAAAGAAACACATTTCAACAGATTCTGGTAAGACTCTCATCAAGGCGTGACATTTCCGTCAAAAGGCTTCACCGGACATAATTGCAGACGATGTTGCTTTTCAGCAAGCTGTCACAAGTGGAACGGTGTGAAACAAACCCCTTGAGATTAATTATAATTTGCCCTATTTTTTTTTCTCCCCCTAATAATTTCTTTATGTATTTCTGCAACAAATAGATCAGTCGATCAGTATTCTGAAGGTAGAGTCTGTAATTTTTCTAGTTTTCATTACTTTTTATAGCCGTGAAAATCACAACCAACTCTAATTAAAATGATTACAGGCTGATAATAGCTCGCCAGCATTTAGCACTTTACTCAAAAAAAAAAATTGAAAGAGTAGTGGTACCACGTGAATGATTTGCATTTTTAGCACAAGGTTGAAGCTACATCATCAAGCCACTTGAAAACATTTGATTAGGCTAGCCTACTGTACTGTATGTTTCTAAATCCAGCATGCATCTACTTGGGTACAAATAAGAAATTCAATATTTTAATGATCTTAATTTTTTTTTTTTTTAATTTAAAATTTTTTTATTCATTGCTATACAGGTAGCATGGTGGCTTGGTGGTTAGAATTGTGGAACCTCCAGGTTCCGGGTTCGATTCCTGCCTTTTTGGTGGGTTTCCTCCAGGTGCACCGGCTTCCTCCCAAAGTCCAAAGACATGAAGATTAGGCTGATTGGCGTTCCCAAATTTTCATAGTGTATGAATGAGTGTCTCACTCTGTCTAGGGTGTACCCTTCCTCGTGCCCCAAGTCTCCTGGGATAGGCTACTGGTCCCCACCCTACCCATCCCCCCCCCCCCCCCTTGACCCTGTATAGAGGGTAAAGCGGTATAGACGATGAGTGAGTGAGTGATTGAGTGAATGAGTGAAATTGCTATTTCAATTATTATTTAACATGACATCCTTTTTCTTTAAAACCTGCTGGATCTGGCTGGACATAGAGTCAAACTGATGTCTGCACTACTCTGGTGCCATGCGCTCAATCCATGTATGTTTAATTGCTTCCTGAAAGTCCTATACAACAATTTGACATAGAAGTTCATGATTCACTGGAGATCTCCCTAGTTTTAGGCATTTTTGTGCAGAGGTGGACACCCCGGCTTCAGAAAGTAAAAGTCCTGCTGCATATTTGTTCTCTCTATTAACCAAACCCTCTGATTCTAATTAGCACAACTCAGGTGAGGCAGGTGAGAATGTTTTAGTGACATCAGCTGTTTTGTCCACAAGGAGAGCTAGAATACGTTTCATATGTCGTCTTAATGCTTTCGGCCACCACTGTGAATCTGAGTTCTTGATTTGGTCATTCTTTGCTCATGAGTAGATGTATTGGGAAACAATATGCAATTTTTGCCAATTCATCTAGTGTATAAGGACAAATCTTATTTCTTGTGCTCAGAGCGACTTCAGTGTAAACTGTGTGAAATGTCAATTTTATCGAAAGTGTCAAATGACAAAAAAGTGTTCATAGGCAACTGAACGGATTGAAACTAAACCACAATAACCTGAAAGCTGTCGACTTGGATTTGACGGCCTCCGTCTGCTGAAGGTTCAGGAATAGACATCTCTATGGTTGCAATGAATAGAAAAAAAAAAATATTGCGAAATAAATCTGTACTGTACGGAAATGTAATACAGTCTCCAAAAGTTGGAAAACCTCTGCAATATACTGAACACTTTATGTCTGTGTTTCCTTCTGGCTCTCCCTTTTAGTTATGCTGCATTAATTATTGGGAGGTGCTGCTTGCACAAAATGTACACTTACCATATGCAATATGTGACAATGAGTGTACCTAATGATCTCTCTCTCTCTCTCTCTCTCTCTTCTGGTCCTCATCACATGGTGATGACTCACTGCTGCTGAGGATGGCTCCATATGTTCTGCTAATTAATACATGACTACTGCTTAGAAACCATGAAGATGGTTTTGGACCGACAAATGGACTTCATGTTAACTAAAAGTAATTTCCTGTTATACACTTTTTGTTATAAAGTGTTTCATGCTGGATTTTTTTTTTTTTTACCCTTTTTCACCTTATTGTACACAGTATCACCCAAATGAGAATGAGTTCCCTTTTGAGTCTGGTTCCTTTCAAAGTTCCTTTCCCATAATGGATCTTCCCAGGGAGTTTGTCCCTCCTGCTTGCTCATTAGGACACATTGATAAATCTATGGGTTTCTACACATTTTTTAACATTTGTCCAAAATATATATATTTTTTGTAAAACTGTCTTCGCCACCCTGTATTTTAATATTTCTTCTGGTTTCTGGGCCTGTCTTTGATTCTGTCCTGCCACTGGTCAGGACCCTATTGTGTGCACTTAAGTTCTTTTTATGCTCTTCTTTTCCCTTGTCTAATTTTTAGGCTGTTACGGGTATTTCCAGTTTTCTGAGATGTACCTGCCTTTTCATTCATGGTCACAGATTTCCTTTATGACGTCTGCTAATAACTGTTTTTAACATCATTTTTTTAAAACAAATTTCAAAATGTAAAGAATTTTTCCAAAACTTTTTTTTACTTTTAATGATTCTCTAAGTTTTCCAATCTTGTCATTTTTATTACCCATCTAGGGTAATACATTTTCCAGAAAATGTATATATAAAAATATCTGCCGTCTTGCACCTCCAGGGTCCGGGTTCGATTCCGGCCTCGGGTCTGTGTACTGTATGAGTTTGCATGTTCTCTCCGTGCGTGGTGGGTTTCCTCTGGGTACTCTGGTTTCCACCCAAACTCCAAAGGCATGCAGACTATTTCCCAAATTACCCATAGTTTGAGGTGTCCTGTCCTGTGGTTGATTGTCACTCCATCCTGGCTGTACTCCACCTCCTGCCCTAAGGCTCCTGGAATAGTCTCCAGGCCCCTGTACACAGATAAAGCAGTGTAGATGAAAGGTGAGTGAGGTGAAAGCATAAAAATTAACATTTTCTACAAATATTTGTTTTTTTTCATGAGGTACTATAAGGGCACTTGCAACAAATACCACAGTAAGTGAGCAAGTAAGTAAGTTAGTTAAAAACCTGATTAAGTGTTGAACTACATTTTCCTATTTAAATTTTAAAGTATGACTGTCAGGTTTGACCTACAGTATATAGACCTGTTCCTGCTTATGTCTATTTGCATTCTGAAAATATAGTATATAGTATGATGCAATAATAATAATAACAACAACAATAATGATTTTAATAACAATAATAATATACATATGCAGCAGAGTGAACATACTGTACTGTTCGACTATGAATGAATAACCTCTTGTTATGGTTTGTTTGACGATCTACTATGTGTAAAATTCACAGTTTGTCTTCACTTTACATGCTGTAGTTTTCATTCAGCCCTAAAAGGCAAGAAGAAAGTTGAGTTATTATCCACTCTGTGAGCCAAATAGAAAATATGCATTGTCCGAATATATGAGGGATTGGTTTTGGTTTAAAAGGCTAAGCTAAAAGTAAACTTTAAAAACTACTGGAGAGAATTCCCCTAGAGAGAGAGGTGAGATTGGAATGAACTTCACGATGCACATCAGTATTGACAGAGTTTAACAAATGGCAAAGAGACTAAGCGTCCACTCATAAAGCTTCAGACATGTAGAATCATCAGGGGAATGTATTCATTTGAATACGCCTCCATGTTCATTCCATGGCAATAAAGAAGATCAATAAAATAACCTAACATGGAAAATGAGTCTTACATGGCATTGACCACAATCAATATGAAAGATATTTCTGTTTGATTTTGTTATAGCTGTTTTTAATGACAGTTAGGAAAAACGAATGAAGAAATTAATTCCCCTCTAATTTATCACAGTTTTCTTTTTTAAACTAGCTTCATCAAATGAACTTTACAGCTTAACCTAAACTTTTTTTTTGTGAGAAATTAGTTTATTTATGTTTAATAATAATAATAATAATAATAATAATAATAATAATAATAATAAAAGATCTTTGAATAACGTACAGGTTTTTTTTTTTTTTTAACTTTCGATTAGAAAAAAATGCTGCTTGTTAAAACAGGGTTTGCATGGCTTCACATCATATTGATTCTTTGACTCAAAGAATAAATTCGTGATAAAACTCTGCGTTTGGGGCAAAAGTTGGAAGCTGATTCAGGGCAGAAGTAGGTCTGTCTCTAATACCATGCTGATAGTTCTTGATTTTCAATTCTCTTCTTGTTCTTGCTCACTTTTATGCTTCGCTGTGCCTGTCAGAGGTGTTAGACTCAAAGGTAATACTTTTTAACTTTCGACTTTTGAAACAATATATAAGACTTTGCACAATACTGAAGTCACGGTTGGAGATTACGTGAATAATTGTACTTTTTTTTGTGGTATTCTGATCATTTAGTCCATTTAGGTCATCAGCTGACTTAAAAAACGTGCCACATAACGGTCTAGCCCTTATTAACTGAAGCAACACCAGATCATAACGTCTCCTGAGGCTTATACAGTCTGGAATACTTTCAATCTGGACTCATCAGATCACATGCCCTTTTTCCATTGCTACAAATTCGAATCTTTATACTCCCTTACAAACTTGAAGCTTTTATTCTTACCAACTCTCACTAAGAAAGGATTTTCCTATGGACACGCAGCTGTTTAGTCCCATCCTATGAGTTCTCATCACATTGTGTGTTTGTACTGTATATGAAAATGCATTCACTTTCACTAATAAACATAGCTACAGTATGGTTTCTACTGTCAGTATTTTCCCATGTACAGGGGTTGGACAATGAAACTGAAACACTGGCCAATTTCGTGTTGGAGGTTTCAAGGCTAAATTTGACCAGCCTGGTGGCCAGTCTTCATTGATGGCACATTCCACCAGTAAGAGCAGAGTGTGCACAGTTTTGCTTAAAATATTGCAATGCACACAACATTATGGGTGACATATCAGAGTTCAAAAGAGGACAAATTGTTGGTGCGCGCCTCGCTGGCGCATCTGTGACCAAGACAGCAAGTCTTTGTGATGTATCAACGGCCACGGTATCCAGGGTAATGGTGGTCAGCATACCACCAAGAAGGACGAACCACATACAAAAGGAGTAACCGTGGACGCAAGAGGAAGCCGTCTGAAAGGGATGTCCGGGTGCTAACCCGCATTGTATCCGAAAAACATGAAACAACAGCTGCCCAACTCACTGCAGAATTAAATGTGCACCTCAACTGTCCTGTTTCCACCAAGACTGTTCGTCCGGAGCTCCACAGGGTCAGTGTACACGGTCGGGCTGCTATAGCCAAACCTTTGGTCACTCGCGCCAATGCCAAACGTCGGTTTCAATGGTGCCAGCAGCGAAAATCTTGGGCTGTGGACAATGTGAAACATATATTGTTCTCTGATGAGTCCACCTTCACTGTCTTTCCCACATCCAGGGGTGTTACGATGTGCAGAAGCCCCAAAGAAGCGTACCACCCAGACTGCTGCATGCCCAGAGTGAAGTATGGGGGTGGATCAGTGATGGTTCTGGCTGCAATATCATGGCATTCCCCAGGCCCAATACTTGTGCTAGATGGGCGTGTCACTGCCAAGGACTACCGACCATGTGCACTCAATGGTTTAAATATCGTATCCTGAAAGCGGTGCCGCGTATCAGGATGAAAATGCACCAATACACACAGCAAGACTGGTGACAAAGTGGTTTGATGAACATGAAAGTGAAGTTGAACATCTCCCATGGCCTGCACAGTCACCAGATCTAAATATTATTGAGCCACTTTGGGGTGTTTTGGAGGAGCGAGTCAGGAAACGTCATTCCCAAGACAATTTGATGCTGTATTGACCACAATGACCACTTATACTAATGAATTATTGTGGTCTAAAACCAGACATTTCAGTTTTATTGTAACTCCACCAAGCATTTACATAAGTAAATAAGACGTCTGATTTGATTTTCTAATCATATTTGTTTCTGTGAAGTTGATGGTTCGGCGGTATACTTCCAGGTTTTAATAGTGTCTTGGAGGGTTGTTAACCCAATTCCAGTCATTTCAACAATCCCAGGTGTTTGCTTTGCTTGATGCGGGACAATAATTTGACCCTTCTGAAAAAAAGTATATGTATTTTTTTTTTTATATATAAACCCAAATGGTGACCAGGCAGTGTATATCAAAATATAGTCTCATGTCACTGTTCCATTTTTAACATTTGAACATATTTAAAAGTAGCAAAGATTGTACATTTTTTCGACTGGTTACTTTCACTTGTAATTATATTATGATCTATCACACCATTTACTGTGTATGTGAAATGGTATTGCATTTATCTTCAATCATTGTGTGCTTTGACTGTATTTTTATACTGAATATCTATATTACTATTATGAATCTATTTATAGTGCAGATCTTATGTCTTATTGGTAACAAAGTCTGATTAATTGTCTATAGCAGCACTACTGTATATTACTACACAGGCGACATGGTGGTGTAGTGGTTAGCACTGCGACCTTACACCTTCACAGTGGCGAGTGCGATTCCCGCAGGAATGGCTAATTGGCATTTCCAAATTGCCTGTAGTGTGTGTATGAGTCTATACAGTACATGTGTGTATGCTTCTGTGTATCGTGAGTCCTCTGGGATGGGCTCCAGGCTTACCGTGACCCTGTACAGGATACACGGTATAGAGAAGGTGTGAGTCAGAGAGAGGTTTTGAGGTTTTAAACTCACTTTATTATAATAAAATTAAAGGAGTGACTATTTTACAATGTATATACAAAATTATATATATATTGTGTGTATATATATATAGAGAGAGAGACAGGGAGAGAGAGAGAGAGAGAGAGAGAGCACTACACTGGCACTACTACCGCTCTCAGCATGACATTGATGCACACCTTCTAAGAGTTTATCTGTTCGAACGTATTATGTAGTAACAAGGGTTCTGATGAATAGTTAGGAAAAAGGTAAGGAGTCTCCAGTTTCACAAGAATTTTTTTAAGGACAGTGAAATGACAAGGTCTGTTTTTTATTATTAACTTCAAGTAAGACTTCTGAATATTAAAACCGTTCTAACTCGGCTTGTTCGGATAACGACTCACCTTATTCCCAGTCCCCGCATGTTATGTTGAACCAGTAGGCTACTGTGAATCTTAATTCTGGGTTTTGGTTGCAATAATTAAACAGGTTCTGCGCTTCCATTAACCTGCTCTCGTTTCATTTCCGCTGCTTTCTTCTTTAAAAACCTTTAAAGACCCGTAACTGGTCCTTCATTTGTTCCACCTATTAAAAATAGATTGTGCATTGTTTCTGACATTCAAATTATTCCCGCAATGAGGTCTTTGTGTACCTACCTAAACCTTAAGAAAGATCCCATTAAAAAAAAAAAACTCCTGTTTGGAGCACACAAGGGAACTGAGGCGTCTCTTCATTAGACAGAAGAAGAAGAAAAAAATGAGGCCAGAAAATAAGCTTTCCTTTCCATGCATGTGTACGTGGGAACTTGACAATCTTTGCTGTTCAATTAATAGATGGAGGAAAATAAGGTGAGGAAGAAAGAGAGAGAAAATAGATTTGGTTGGTGCAGTGTAGTGGTTTGCTTTTGGATAGTTTAGATTAGATTTTTTTAGTTTTTTTTTCAGTGTATTTATAAGATACTTCAAAATGGCTTTTGTAGAGTGAGATGAAATCATTTAAATTTCTAATTTTCAAAAACATTCCCTCTGTTCAAACCCACTCGGAGCTTTTTCCTCTGACCGTTTTCACACACATACGCACACACACAGGATTTTGTTATTTTGTTAATATGGAAATGTGATGATACTGATATAAATCATTAATTTAATCCATTTCTCTGCTTTTTTCCCCCCTTTTTGCTCCAAATTTTCACACAATGTACAGAAAGTGCTGCTTTCACATTACATGCAACACTAAATCCTCAGGGATTACGTTCCTAGAGCACCCGCGAAAAACGCAAATTACGTATGTGGTCAAAAAATGCGTATAAATGACTATAGTTTAAACCCAAAATATGCCCCAAAACACTTTAGTTTCATTTCAAACTCAGCTTAATACATTATTCTTTTAAAAGAAAGCATGTAAAGGTAAACCTGTATACTGTACAGTTCTGTACTGCTGTGTCTCCCCCAGTGCTAGAATGTAAAATACACATGTTACCTCTATATGTACAGTAACTCATGCAAGCGTGTTTTTGTTGGATTTTTTTTTTGTTTTTTTTTTGGTATAACTACAGTAGGATGAATACAGCAATAATTCACCATCACAAGCAGTGTTTCTCTCTAAAGTTGCTTTAAGTTCTCTCTACAATATAAAAAAATATATATATATACAGTATTATATTTCATATGGAATACAATACACAGGATACGCAGAATACTGTAAACAATGAATGAATGTTTCATAGTAATTATGCACAAATTGATAATGTGTTTCAAACATTAATCCTAAATCCATTTCTGTGTTACTTAATTAAAAATTTTTTTTTTACCTGTTTTTCATTCTACAGAATGTCACAAGGCTCCATGCATAGGAGTAGCAAATCCTTTTTCAGCAAAATGTCTTACAAGATTTTTCATACATTCATATTATTCATATCATTATTCATATGTTTTCAAAATTCAGCATTTAATCAGCATTTACAGTATGACATTTCTTTTTCTTTGGTGGGTGGGTCATTGGGGTTAATATTTGTTTTTCCAGCCAGGACGTTGTGCAACTCAGCAATGAAGAATGCTTTCTGCGTAACATAACAGTGGGTTAGGAGTCATACTATGAGGGGTTTGCATTTTACGGCAAGGCGTTCTAAGATGGATGGCCGATGCAGAAGAGATACACTGGAATTGTTTCTGCACAGGATGACTAATCCTCCACCACGCCCACATCTACAGGGTTTTTTTCTAGGTTACTGTAGCCAGGAGAACAGGCTTCATTTAGCATAGAGGAAAGCCCTGGTTGATGCCATGGCTCAAGCAATTGCCTGAAATGTTTTACTTGCCAAACTTACTGGTCCTGTAGGCTTATTAAAAATAAATGAAATCAACAGGGATTTGGTTATTTAGTAAAAATTTATAACGCATACGGTACAATTAAAATGGAACAAGCAGTCCATGCAAAGCTGCTCCCATGTTCAAGTTTTAACATTAACAACAACTACAGTACCATTCTTCTTAGAACGTTAATTGGTAATTCCTACAGTAGATGGGAGATGGGTGGACAAAAATGGACATCATGATAAAATGTGATTAGCACCATGATCAAGGGTTCGATTCCCACCTTGGGTCTGTGCTGGAGTTTGCATGTTCCCCCCGTGCTTGATGGGTTTCCATAGGGTACTCCGGTTCCTCCCAAAGTCTAAAAATAGGCTAACTGACATTTTCAAATTGTACTGTGTGTAAGATTGTAAGTGTGTGCATGCTTGTGTGTCCTGTGATGGATTGGCACTCCATCCAGCGTGTACCCCACCTAGTGTCCTGAGTCACCTGGGATAGGCCCCAGGCCTCTCATGACCCTGTATACAGAATAAGCAGTATAGAGAATGAGTGGGATAGTGAGCGATTGATATTGATAATTATCACAATATACTGTACAGAATGTGAAGGTTTCACAACACCAACAGAAGACTTTTCTTTTTCTAAGAATATTTCAGAATAAGGCAGAAATTTGTATAAACCAAATGTTTATTACTGTTTACAATATTTAACAGTTATAATAATAATAATAATAATAATGTATTATATTTTATATTTTTTGCTAAAACATGATATACAATTTAAAAATTATTACAAAATTCTACATTCTACATAGGAATCTTTCTTTCTCTAGTAGGGATGGGAATCACAGGGGTCACCTGATAAGATATTATCACGATACCTACTGTGGGTTCCGATTGTCCGGGTTCGATTCCCATCTCTGTGTGCATGGACTTTGCATGCTTTCCACATGCTTGGTTGGTTTCCTCTGGGTGCTCCGGTTTCCTCCCATAGTCCAGAAATATGCAGATTAGGCTAACTGGCATTCTCAAATTGCCTATAGTGTGTGTGTACTGTATGTGTACCCTGCGATGGATTTGAACCCTGTCCAGGGTGCACCCTTCTTTGTGCCCTAAGTCATGCCTAACTCTGAATACAGGAAAAAATGGTTTAGACAGTAAGTGAAGATGACTGGTATTATAAGGGGCAGGTGCCAACCCTTCTTATATATATATTCTTATATATGGGGAAGTAGAGCCGAAAGTCTCAATCTTCTCTTGATGGCTGGCTAACAACAATTGAATGCACATTTACACAACATGGTGTTCACCAGTCAGATTTAAAACATTCAGTAAAAACAACAACTGCCATATGGCAACCTGACCTGTCTTCATTTATTAACAGAACAGTTACCTCACCATCTGCATGCAATTTCTGTTAATTTCATGTTAAATTTTCTTAGCACTTAATATTTACTTGCAACTGAATTAGTAAATTTACTTTTTTCACCCCAGCCTAAATCTTGGTTGCACCATTAATAGCATTAATGTTTATCCCAGGTGAGGCACGCAAAGGCAATCTCTTTATGAGCCATTGGGAAAAGTCTGCAAAAGACTAAAATCATCCACTAGGTGGAATGACTATGAGAAATTGTTCCTGGGTGCAACTGATTGTCATCCAATCCAGGCTGTGTTCTCACCTTATGTCCAGAATTAGGCTCTGAATCCACTGCTAAGCAACTTTTGAAGATGAAGATGAAGACGATGTTCTGTTTGAGTTTGACATTCCTTATCAGTGCAGGGAATATAACGTCTCTATTCATCAGCAGACAGACATCAAGGAGAGAGCACTTATTATGTACATGAATGACTGACTGGGCATGCAGCACACTTGTTCTTTTTAGCCAAGGCAAGCAAGCAAGGATTTACACACATCTGTCTTGGTTCAGTCGCGTCGACACGGAGAAGGATGAGTTTGAGGTGAGGGGACTTTAGATCTGTTACGTCTGTGTTTGAACCCTATATCTGTTAAATGATGGGCTGTTTAGGAGTTGGAGAGGGAGCATGTTAAGGGTTATGAGCAGTTATTATTGATTCGCAAAGGGATGTGGACATTTATTTGTCCCAGCCTGAATCTTGGTTGCCCCGGACAAGCAGGCAAGCGTTAATGTTTTACCAGGTGAGGAATATCGATGACACAGGGCTTAATTTAAAAGAGATTTTGTATTTAAAAGCGTAATATTAATGACCATTTGGTGCTTGGGAAAAAATCCGGAAAAGACCGAAATGGTCGAGTAGGTGGAATGAATATTGAATTGGCTGTATTCCTACCTCATGTCCAGTTTGGAGCAAACACACATGTTCCGTGTCAATGCAGGGAATATGACGTCTCTGCTCATCAGTAGACAGGGATCACAAAGAGAGCACTTCTTGAAGATGAGTATTATTACATGCAGCACACATCAAACATCTGTCTTGGTTAAACCGTATTACAGCAACTTCATGAACAAGTTCTCCAGTCACGTAAACCTGGAGAAGGATGCGTCTGAGGGGAGGGGCTGTCACATCTGTTACATCTGTTTCTGAACTCTATATCTTTTAATTCTGTGAGGTGTTGCTATAATCCTGTGTATGAGCATGTTTAGGGTTATTAGCACTTGCAACTCCATGATTAAATTGACTTACCCCAGCCTGAATCGTAGTTAGCACTGACAATTGCCAGACACTGAAAATTGCCTCAGTGCAACTGATTGTTTTCCCATTCAGGCTGTATTCTCACCTCATGTCCAGTTTTCCAGTACTAAGCTATGAATCCACAACCAAGCAACTTTTGAAGACGAAGATGAAGATGATGATGTTCTCCTGTTTGAATTTGCAGCAAACGCATGTTCCTGATCAGTGCAGGGAATATGACGTCTCCACTCATGAGCGGGCGGGAATCAAGAAGGAAACACTGGAACTGTTAATGCACGGATCAGACCGAGTGGCAGGCTGTTTATGAGCATGTTCAGGGTCATCAGCACTTATTTTGACGTAAATTTACTTGCCGCCCAGCCTGAATCTTGGTTTTTTCAGGGCAAGCATGGAAAGTTGTCCAGGGTGCGACTGATTGTCGTCCCATCCAGGCTGTACTGCATTCTCACCTCATGTCCAGTTTTTTTTTTTTTTTTTCCCCAGAATGAACCTGGAAATCCACTTCTAAGCAACTTTTGAAAAATCTTCTTCTGCTTGGAGCAAATACATCTTTCTTATCAGTGCAGGGAATGTGATCATCATTAGACAGAGATCAGGAGAGTGAGAGAGAGAGTGAGAGTGAGAGAGAGAGTGAGAGTGAGAGAGAGAGAGAGAGAGCACTTTTTAAGTCACTGGACATGTGGCACAAGCAAGCGAGGCTTTACGCGCATCTGTCCTGGTTAAACCGGATTACAGCAACTTCATCATAAAACGCGCAAGAAGGAGGAGGCGGGGGAGGGGGGGGGGGGAACAAGGAGGAAACACTGGAACCGTTAATGCACGGATCAGACTGAGTGCGCGCGACCCGGCGTCTGTCCGCAGCGGCACTGCGCGCGCCGTCAGCCGAGTGGGAGCGCGCGACGGGACTCTGTGCGCCCTCTCTGTTCTCCCCTTAAAACGACTTTAAAAAGAAGATTCTCTGGGTCGATATTGTGTGCCACACGTGTGTGTTCGATCCCTCCTCTCCTCTCATTGGACTCGAGCTTCACAAGTCGCTTTTCTGGAAGTCGCGTTTACGCGCAGCACTTTGAAAACGTGATGCTGTGGATATTCATCTGAAAAATGGACTCCGAGCCGAAGTGTACCGTGCACCGTGATCACACCTGAGCAGATCCAGGCTCCAGTCTGAAGTGAGTATTAGGAGTTGTTATAATGAACAGTTATTATACGGTACTTTTTATCTGTCTGTGGTTAATGTGTGTGAGTGTGCACGTGCCCGGGATGGATTTAATCTTTCTCAGTAACTCATCAGCAAGTAGAAATATCATTAATATCTACCTAGAGTACAGTACTTGGATCGCCCTGGTATGTCCTCGAGGTGGAAATTCCACTAATAAAAAAAAAATAATCTCCAGTAAATAGGCTAGGTATGGTACACATTTATTCTGTCTGAAGAGGCTTTTTTTTTTTTTTTTACCATCTCAGGCACAGCATATAAAATGTTTTTAGGAAACTATAAAAAAATAAATAAATAAAAAAGAATTCATAAAAAAAAACAGACCTCAGTATTTCCCATGAATTCTGATTTGTGCATTCCCATACCCCTGAGAGGTTTTTAGCTCACAAGCTTCTTTTTTTTATTTTATTTAAAAAAAAAATCTAAATATTCCAAATCAGGTTAAACAACATAATGATAAAATAGTGCATTATAAGTTATATAAGTTTTTTTTTTTTAATTATTATTATATATAAAAAATGCATTTATAAACAGATTAATGTACAGTATGCATTGTATGCAGTGCATTTGGACGTTGCATTGCAAAAGGCAAAGAAATTCTGCCCAAGTTGAGTTAATGTTCTTTTTCTCAGCGGGATTTTGATCATCTCTATGTGTCAGGATGAATTTCATAAACATTGAGACCCATCCCAGAGAGCCTGGAGTGACTGATGATTTAATGAATGACTTTCTATAACCCCGGCACACCTGAGTCACCTCAGTTAATTTTAAGGTGTGTTAGAGCAGGAAGAAAAGCACTGAGTGTGTTCAGCTCCAGTGTTTACTGTTTAACGGATTATTGACAGCCGCAGTGTTTGTGCCTCTGTATCGAAAGCCTGATGTTTAAACAATAGAAAGTTGCTGCTTGTGATGTTTTAAAAAAAAATTTATTTTAGATGGTGATTTAATCCGGAGGTGTTGATTAAATTCTATAGCAGCAGTTCTGTCGCCATCATCAGCTGTAATTAAAATCACAGTTTTCTATTAGTGCACAGAATCTAATGCATTATTGATTTTTATAGTAACAGTTCATTCACAGCGACCTGTATGGCAGACACCCTAGGGGTAAGAATAAACAGATCTTATATAACATATACAAAATGCACAACTGTGCATGCCGTGAAGTTTTCCGATTTCATGACAGAGATTTGTACTTTGCAGTTTCTCTGTAGCATGAGAAGCTGCTTTCATTTTTTTGGTGAAAAAAAAAAAAAAAAGCGAGGCCTGTAAGGGAACGATTGTTTATAGCTGTAACTACATTCTCATGCAGATGTTCCATGACGTTAAAGTTAACTATAAACAGATAAGAATGCTTAAGGGTTTACAAATTCCTATGTTATAAGAGGAACTAAACACTGGATGAAGTGCTGTCTTAGGAAAATAATCAACTTCTAGTGATTACAGGAACTCTTCGCTTTGCATCCAGCATGCTCCTTTTGTTGATAATTTTTTTACAGAAGCACACGTTGCATTTGAAGAGTTACAGATACTGTAAATGGCATTCTTTAAGAAACTAAACTGACACCTGTGCATAATTGTTGATACACGCCACATTCATAATCCTAAATCAGATGAGTTATTTTTTTTAACCTGAATTTTAAAAAAGCATGGTTGATGTATTCTGGGGGTACATAATAAAAAAGTAGGATTTGTGTCAATTATAGAAACTGAGATATCTGTTTTTGCAAATGAATCCTTAATTGCTTACCTAGTAGCACTTTACACAGATTTCAGTGGAAATCAGCACTTGGGGACACACTTGTACTCATGACCCTGGGTTAAGTATTTCTCCCTTTCCCTCTCCGTTTGCAGTAATGAAAAAAAAACAACGACATTATACTTGTGCCCATTTTTTCAGATGCATAAGTGAGTTTCAAAGAATTCAAAGACATAACAATCGCCAAGGAATCTGTATTATTTGTGTGTTCGTAATTGTGTGTATGTGGTCTGAATGAGGACACTAGGAGTCCGTTCACATACAGACATTTTTTTTTTTCACAAAAGGACCTATCACTCACCCTTACTGCACTGGGTAAAAACCAATTTACTTTAATAGAGTGCAGTCAATTTTACTGTCCACCACTATTTCTCCAGATTCATCTTCAAACTTCTCTCTCTCTCTCTCTCTCTCTCTCTCTCTCTCTCTCTATACCTCTACTTTGCCCTTGCAGTCCCACATCCAACAACCTCATGCTCGATAATGGTTGCTCATGTGACACACTGATAAAGCGCCCGGATAATTAGCTGATAGCAGTGTAAAGCACTGTACTTCCCTATCAGGCCAATGGAATTCTCACTAATAAAGTCCCACAGCAGGAGCAGTCTGTAGCCAAAGCTTTTGGCAAACAAATGTATGATATGAATGAACCTGAGCAAACTTACTACGCACAACAGTTTTTACCCAGAGAACAAAAAGATGTTGTCTAGATTAAATGGCCACACCCATAACACACACAAATGGGACATAACACACACAGAATGACATAACTTTATTTTAATTGTATATACCACATTAAAGCTCGTTGATCTTTTAAATATGCATATCACCCTTTTATTAAAATCAGACTTTGTAAAAAAAAAAAAATATATATATATATATATATATATATATATATATATATATAATATCTATTTGGTGTAATTATGGTGCTTTCCAGTTGCTGATAATTGTAATCCAATGATAGATTAACATAACTGGCAAGTTGCATACCTAGCTGTCTAACAGCATAAATAAAATGATATTATCAGATCCTTTTATCCGTTCTGTTTTGAAAACGTTTTAAAACGAGGCTGATCCACTCACCACTGTCACAGTGTTCCAGACAAACTGTTCTGACTGCTATTTCTCTACTATACTCATAGACAATATGATTATAGAGCATACAGTATGTACTGTTAGTTCTGACCTTGTAATCTGATTAGACTGACAATATGACAGCAAAAATCTTCAAATTAAATGATTTTAGGAATCGGCTCTTTCAAACACCTTTGCATGGTCCTGTCTTACTCTGAGGCATTCCTTCCCTGGATTGTAGACTATTAAAATCACTGAAACGACACACAGCCAGCATCTTCATCAAATTGACTGACGCCCTCCTTTGTGACTCCAACACTTTAACATTAACCCCGTTTCAGACTACAAAATACCCTATTCGAAGCTTTGCCTAGTGCACCAAATCCACAAGCCTCTGCACTGTTTTTTTTTTTTTTTCATCAGTGCCTCAGCCATGTGCGTCTGTCCACCGCTCAGTGATTCATGCTTAAAGGTCTATACATCAAATCTAAACTGAAAAATTCCAGGCTTTCCACTTTCTCCATTGGCTCCCAGGAATGGGAGACTGGTATTTGTTAAGCTAAGCATTTCCGTGGTCTGTGGTATTTTTCAAAGGGACTGCAGGTCATCAGATCATCTGCGTGTGCTTTGATCAATATGGTGATGTGTGGTGAAAAACATGTACTAGCAATTTCCTCTGGGAAATCTATGGAATACTCTGAGATTTGCTTGCACCTTCCTTCATTCTCCCATGTGCGTGTTTGCTTTAAAAACAGGGACCTCTGGCATGGTTTTCCAGTTGTCTTTTCTTGCTTTCGACTTACAGCCACATGGCCCAGCACTTGGGCATGTCACATGGCAAATATATTCAACATGATGGAAGGATCGTGCCGAGCCAAGATTCTATGTAGTGATTTTTATTTGCATTATATCACATAAACACAGATTCTAATGATAGCTCATGTCTGACATCTTCTGTTTGTTAACCTGCTGCAGAGGTACCCCATTGGGCTTGAATTGTTCCAGCTTGACCTGCTAATGCGTCCAGTGTATCCAACACCCGTCTGTTTTTGCTTTGTGAATTCTCTTTCATCCCTGATCTGTCAAAGCATCCTGACCTGAGTTTCTATGGATATAGATACCCTGGATTCTATGATTACTCATGTTAGCAGTAGCTGCATTCTAGTTTTGCTGATATACTGTACATGGGGTGTTCAAGTCAAACCAGGACTTTTTATTGTTCAGAGTAACCGAACACAGTTATATAATCACACTGTTATATAACCCGTATAATCCCCTGCTATACTTATGCACTTATTCCAGTGTTTCACTAATGCGCGGATACCATCAGGGTAGAAAGTTCTCTCAGTACACCAGAGCCGTGATCAGACTGCCTGCTTCATGTCTGGAACACTGGCCACCCAGGAACTCCCTAACTGCCCCAAACATGTGGAAATGGCTTTGAGTGAGGTCAGGACTGTACGGAGTTATTGATGTGGCAATAACTCCCATCTGAGTCCCTGTAATGCGCAAGTGGTGTTGGTGAATGATTGTATGTTCAGTTCCCACAGACAGAGGGGCTGCGAGCCACCTTGGACGGCATCATCATACGGCCTTCTTGGAAATGTTTGCACCGTTTTACTGCGGTTAAGAGTCTCCTCACCGTACTGTGCTTGAAATCTTGATGTCAATTGACTTCATGCCTTCATTCACAAGAAATTTCATCACAAGTCTTAATTTCACTTGGACGGCCCTCGTATATAGATGAGTAAATCTCTACAAAAATAAAACACTTAAATAAAAGCTACCTTCAGAGAAAGTAGAAAATGCCGATGAAGTAAGGTATTGAGAAATCTGAGAGTTTTGTGGTATGTAAGCTCCAGCTCTGCTCCTCTCCTGGGATATCATCCAGGTCTCTGCTTGAGTAAGTTTTCTTTTTGGACGTCCTTACAGGCTTCTCAGTGATGTAAGTATCCCTTGTACATACTGTACTCTATATCTTGCAACTTACTTTATGTAAACTATATACATCTGTTACAAACTCAGGATTTTTCATCCCCTCTGTCTTTATTTAATCTGTGCGGTTATTTAATGTGGTGTACTTACTGTGTAGAGCGTCTCGTCTATATCAAATGCACAGTGTTTTATGTTGGTCTGTACTTTGAGAGCCACAAACAGCCAGAATCAAAATCCTTGTGTGGGTCAACATACTTGGTGAATAAAACCCGATTCTGAGTCTGATCAATGTAGTTACAGTAGGTACCCAGATACTCCTGGCTGAAATTTTTGTTAAGTAAAAGTATTGATATTTGCTGTACTTTTCAGCAGAGCAATAGTAAAAAGTATTGTGTGATAAAACTACTCAAGTAAATGCAATACAACATACAACCTCCACCCTCTGGTCATATGCCTACCACGGCTGAAAACAGAATTAGTGAGATGATGCTCTGGTGAGAATGGAAGCATCCAGTGATTTCCAATTTGTGACTAAACTTGAAGTGTAAATTGAGCCTACAATCTTTCCTTTATCCTGTATCTAAGGAGTGAGTTATATTCTTCTAAAGACAAGGAGTAATTCAGCGATATACTGTACGCCAACATATCTGGGGTTACTGCATACAATTGCAAATTCATAGGAGCATGCATGTATGATTCTAAGGATCAAAACCTTTCCTTTTAAGTAAATAACTTACATCTTTTAAATAAAAATTAAAACCTCCTTTGCACTGTTTTACAACTTGAATGCCTTATGCATCTATGCAAGTTGTAATTACAAACAGCAGCACTGCCGAGCCCTTGAGTAAGACTCTCATCTCCAAACGGCTCAGTTTGGGGTTAAATTCCGCTTCATTTTGCTCTGATGAATAAATGTAAATGCCTGCGATTCGATTAAAATCTCACTTTCCAGTGGATTTGAAACATGAACAGGAAAAATGCTAAAGAGGCATGAATCAGAACCCACCACGCTGTGTTATGTAAGAGAAGAAGCTACAGTCTGGCTGAATTTAGTAGATTTACTGTAGTTAATGTTACAGTGGCTTAGTTCAAGCCACTAGTCTCAAAATCCGCTGTATCCTCATCATGCCCTGCACATCGTGTCTGAAAGTCGACTATAGCCCTGAAAATGCCGGGCTATTATACTGTACAATATGTTTAGGGATTCAAACATGTACTGTAAATACGTATATACAGTAAGTTTGATTTGTTTAAGAATAGCGGCATATAATGTTTGGATAATCCCTCCATGTTAGGTTTCATAAACTACTGTATACCTAACCCAGACCTTGACGTATTACAAAGTGTTTCAATGTGGATTCCATATTTTTGTGTTTGTATAATCAACATCAATGAAAAAAAAAAGTTTTTTTTTTTTTTTTTTTATCAATTATTTTTTGGTTTTTCTAAATCTTCCCCTAATTTAGTCATAGTCAATTCCCATCCTTTCACTAGCTCACTCTCGGATCAAGACTACTGTACAACCACCAACCAAGGAGGGCGAAGGCTATAATGTGTTTCCTCCGAGACCCGCCATGCCAGACGACTGCATCATTGTGAACTGCTTGTGCACACACCGTAGAGAGCAGCGTAACGCTCTCTGAGGACAGAGATATCAGTTCGTTCCACTTGCATGCCCTCACAGATGCCCGTGATTGCCTATCGATGCCATGACTGATGCGAGACTCATGTGAGTGCTGGAATGAATCCCATCCCTCCTGCGGAGAGTGCTCGGGCAATCAGCTTTCTCTAGGCTCCCGGCTGCGGGAGGTAACGGCATCACCCGGGATTTGAACTTGCGATCTCCGGTTGATAGTAGCAAGCTTGTCGCAACTGCACCTCACAACGTTCTATCACAGAGCAACAGTGTATTAACACAGAGCAAACATGTCAGAAACTGAACAACGAGCAACATTTAAACTGATATTTCCCAGTTGTATCGTAAATGAGGAATGACATGACAGTGACAAATTCGAAACACTACCCCTATGTAGTCCGATGACTCATAACGTCACGTCCTACCTGGATTAAGTTCACATGCATGTACAAAAAACATGACGGAAAAAATTCCAGGTTTCCTTTCCTTTTTCTATTTTTTCTATTGGTCAGAGCTTAAACAAGCCAAATTTCCCCCCAATGTGACCTCATATAAGAAGATCACCTCCCCTGGCTTGTTGCTCTGCTGTCCGCTTGTTGCTTGTTCACAAACACTGACGAAGTCCTTTTGGAGGAGAAGTGAAACAAAGGGAGTTTAAGGTGTGAAAAAAATGCATCATCTGGGGTGTATTTCAGCTGTAGCATGAACACTCTACTTTGAGCGAGCTCTGAGTCCTGTGTTAACTTGCTAAAGAATTAGTGACGTATGGGACCTTTAAAACTCATACCCAGCCATTCTGCCAATCTTGGAAGGAAGAAGCAGAGATCATTGAAGGTATAGAGGTAATAAAGTTAGCTAACAAATTTGTTGGCCTATACACGTCCACGTTTCATACACGTGACCTTGCCGTGATTTTATAGTGAATCCTTTATGTGCAAAATTTGATCACTTATCATAAACGGAGGTCAAATGGAAAAAAAAAAGAAAAGAAAAAGAAAAACCAAAACAGATATTCCAGCTAGGAACCTCTGTAAGTTAGGGAACTAACTAGGGATTGTGGAGGCCAGTGCATTTATTCCTATTTTTTATGACTGTGGTAGGATCTCCAGTCAACATTCACACACTACAGGCAATTTGGGAACGCCAATCAGCCTAACCTGCATGTCTTTGGACTGTGGGATGAAACCGGAGTACTTAGAGGAAACCCACCAAGCACCGGGAGAACTTGACCCCAAGAGACCCCATTGCGGGAGTTTAACCCAGGCTCTGTAGGTGCAGGGCGACAGAGCGAACCACTAAGCCACCATGCCGATATTTTTATGTTCACATATGCATTTATTTAACCATTTGCATTATATTATATCTTGTATAATGTTTGACCATAAACCATCATTTAAGGGTTTTCCCAGTTTAATCTGATATAATATTTCTTTTTTTTCTTCCATTTTTTTAATTTCAATACAAATACCTGCGTCCACCTAAATGGATGGTGCTTCGTGCTCGGTGCTCCACACTGAGCCCAGTACAGAGGAATTAAACTGCTCTCATAATCTCATTCAGCTTTAATCTGGGATTCTCTGTCACAAAGAGCAAACACAATCCTGTCTCTCATCCTCTAATGCTGATTAATTCCGTCCTTTTGAATCATTTTCGTACTAAATCTGCTGTATTTACTCTACATTGTGCTGTATTTGCTTCTTTTCTCCTTGCCGTATCTAGCTTTTTCTGTTGTCTTTCAATTTCCAGAAACTACCAGATTAGCAAAAGTTTGGAAATTTAAAAAGAGAAAGAACAAAAAAAAAAAATCTATAAACTCTATTATAAGATGGCACTGTGCCGTGAAAGGCCTGTTCTGAATGCGAACACTTTGGAGGTGTGAACAGCAGCCGAATATTGCTATAACATTTGGACGTGGGTCATCTTCTCTAAGTCAATAATAATAATAATTACTTTGATCACAGGCGTCGTTTTATCACACAAAAGCAAAGTTAGCTTGAGATATAAACTGTTTTTTGGCGAGTGCAGATCTTGAGAGGATTTGTGTGGGCTCGTCCACGACGGCGGAAAGTGAGTCAAGAGTGCAGAAGGTTCCAGGCACCAGGATGACTGACTGTCTTTTCTTTTTCCTTTTCAGCCTCCCGCTTTAGTTTACTCACAAGTCTTATCCAATATGAGTTGCGTCATTGGCGCGTATCTATCCGTACATGATCATATTACGGTCATGTCAAAGTGTCAATCAAATTTTCATGGAAGCATTGGAAGCACACAGTAATATAGGAAGCTTATTTTTATACGGTCTCATGAATTTCAGGTTAAATCCACTCGACTGTGTCTTTTTTTTCCTGGATTCCTCTCCTCTTATTCTTTTATGTGTCCATCACTTTGAGTCTCTCTCTCTCTCTCTCTCTCTCTCTCTCTCTCTCTCTCTCTCTCTCTCTCTTCAATAATGCCCCGCATCACTAAAGCATCTCTATTATCTTTGTGTATCTCTAATTCACTATACTGTATATCTGTCTTAGCCCCCAGTCTATCTTATGAAGGGGAACAACATCTCAAGCCCTATATCTCAACAAGTTCTTCTTTTGATAATAAGTTCCTGAAAAAAGAAAGTAATGATAAATCACTGTTAAGATTAAAGCGAGTGGCAGGTTCAATGTTTTGATGTTATTTATTTATGTATCTATCAATCTATTTATTTATTTAATTATTTATTTATTTATTTCTTATTCTAAAGTAATTTTGTAATTTAATTATTTATTATTCTAAAAATAATTTTATAATTTTATTTTACAATTACACAAGTTAGCAATGTCTTCTGGACAACTGCAGAATACAAATTGGTTCCAAAAATTAGACAGTTATAACTTATAAGGAAGCCTAGCTCTGGAAAAGGACCCAAACTCTAACCCACAGCTGATAGTCCTCAGGTTCTGATCTGTTTGGGGGGGGTTTTACATTACCATGGATTTCACAGCTCCCCCTGAAAGAAGCCCCTAATCCAAAATCAACACCTTCAAGCTTGAAAAAAGTTGAAAAGTTGAAAAAAAAAAAAGTTGAAAAAAAAAAAAAAGTTGAAAAAAGTTTGCATCTGCCTGCATGGACTTAGAAAATTAGTCCTGGAAAAAAGATTTTCTCGAGACTTATGTGTAGAGGAGTAAAGGTCAACCCCACAAACACTGTACCAGGTGTTAAACATAGTGGTGGTAGCATTAGTTCTGCTGCCAGGTCTTTTTTTTTTATATTAATAAGTAATTACCCTAAATCATTAGCTAGATAGTTGGATGCAAGTAAGTACCAGTAGTTTATTTAATTAGTGTACACCAACTTTTACCTTCCCTTCAGTTGAAGTACATTATGCCGTCACTTAGTTAATTCATTAGTACTGATGACCTACACTGCACTCACTCATTAAGGGAAGAAAATAAACATGCTGTTCTGCTCATTAAAAAGCGCAAATCCTCTGCTGACCTGTTAACAGATTAGATAATTGCTGCACAGTTATTTTATCATGTGATGCCAACTTCACACATGTTTGTGAACAATTGAAATCAGTCAGGTCTTTGTATTTTTGGACACCGTTTCATTGAGATCTCCCCAAAATGTACATTTGTCTTTGTTATCTCACTCATTGACTTACTACTTCAGGCTGATAAAAGTCCATTAAAGCCTCAGTGCAGAAGTGCTGAGTTGCAGTAACAGGCAATGGATCGAACATTTCAGGGATTGTGTGGTCCCGCGGGCATCTAAGAGATTCTGTCTTTCCTCATTTACAGGGTGAGTTTTATCACTGTTCAGTAACTAAGCGTAGAGTCTTATAGACCGATAACGAACAGAGACGGTCTATTCTGGGAATGGAACAATATGAAAATCTATGTTATGAATGAACATTATTATAAAATATCACATTATTTGGTACTTCTGATTGTTTACCATCTCCCATTGATGCGATGTGCCTCCAGAGCATCAATGCAAGTGTTAAATAATTTATAGAACAATTTAAAGTAGCATTTAGTTAATTATGTAAATAATGCAGAAGTGTAAATGTCTCATTTACAGTGATTTACAGTACAGTACAGTACCGTGAAATATGTGTTGCTTTTTTAAAAACTTTAAACATGCATATGGGGGGGGGTGTCTCCCTTTAGACTTCCACAGTTCCCTATTTTTTTTTCTAAATTCTAAGCTATGATTGTGTTCTGTTCTTTAAACCAAATATAATATGAACATGCGCATTTCACATCTCATATGTCAAGACGTCCTTATGAGTACAAATTCATGAAAAAAAAAACCTAATAACAAATAACTTCTAGGATTACAGCAAGTCACAGATCCAGCATTTTGGTGCATTTATTTTTCTTTTACTGACTCTGTCGGCACGCCTTGTTCTCATAGGGCATTCTGATGCCACCTCTTCCTCAGGTGCTGTAAGTGAGGCACATGTGCATCAATGAGTCTTGGCCACCCATGACCCTATCACTGGTTCACTGGTTTTCCTTTCTTTCAACCACTTTGTGTGGGTCCTGACCACTGCAGAACGGGAACATCCCACAAGAGCTGCAATGACCAAGTCGTCTAGCCATCATAATTTTCTTGTCAAAGTCGCTCAAATCCTTATCCCTGACCATTTCGGCTGCTTTCAACACATCAACTTCAGGGACAAAATGTTGACTTGCTGCCTAATATATCCCACCCATTACCAGGTGCCACTGTAAAAAGATAATCAATGTTATTTACTTCACCTCTCAGTGGTCATGGTGACATGGCTGATTGGTGTATCTACAGTAGGAGTATGATCTGAAGAGTGAGCATGCTAAAGAAAACAGATTTGCTTACAAACTTGGATAGATGGTCCAAAGTGTTAAAGGAGATGATAATATTGTGACACTTTGGACTGGAAATGAGGAGACAGCAGAAAAGCTTGCAATGACTTGAATGGGACTTTTCTCGGTCTTTTCTACCTTTGCTTTTTAGCAACTTTATTTCCCTCTGTATTTTGACAGACACACACTCACCTCTGTGCTCTCCCTGCCTTGGCTGTTGTCTCGCTGGTCGTTATTCTTTTCCACCGCTTTCCACTGAAGAGAATACTTGTTAAACAAATACTGCAAGTGTATTTGATTCTTACCACTCACTTTTCCTGGCCTTGTCATCCGTTCACGAACCGGTGCTTGACAACACCCCACCCCACCTGAAACAGACCACAGAGTCATCTGGCTGCTCTCCAACTTCCCTGCTCCTCAACCGCCATATCAGGCATGGCATTGCCCAAAGCGTCTTGTGTTAAGGCAAATGGTTGGTGTGGCTACTGGGCTGCTGTGGATGTCTCAGTGTGGTGCTCTGTGGGATGAGTGTGACTGGGTAGTTGGAAAATTCAGTCTGCTTGGTATCAGCTGTAATTTGAGACAAAGTGCAAGGTAGGTTTAGATTCACCTCTGGTCTTAGCTCTTCCCTCTCCAGAGCAACGATCTACAAAGCCACAGGGAGCACCTCTCTCTATCTTTAAAGGAGGCTAAGGTTTTATATATAACCAGTTTGTGCCTCTGTTCATTCTCATAGTCAAACTACGTGTTATATACAGTAAAACTCCTGTGTTAATTGCTCTAATGTGTGGAGTTTTTTTCATCTGGTCAGGAATGTACCAAATGTACCTCTTGCTCTTTAATGGTTCACCTTCATGTTTTTCCCTGAGATGACGCAAGGCCAGTGACCATATAGTGATTTAAATGGAAAGAAATCCATGAAGGCTTCATACTGTGCAGCCTTATATTTCAAATAATAGGGGCTGGAGCTGGTGCCATGGTGGCTTAGTAGTTAGACCTGTTTCCTTATACTTCCAGTGTCTGGGTTTGATTCCCGCCTTGGGTCTGTGTTCATGGAATGTACATGTTCTCCCTGTTGCTTGGTGCGTTTCCTTTGAGTACTCTGGTTTCCTCCACAGTCCAAAGACATGCAGATTAGATTTTTCAGGCATTCCCAAGTTTGTATCTCAAGGAAAAACACGAAGGGAAACCATTAAAGAGGAAGAGTTCAATTTGGTACATTCTTGACAACTTTAGAGCAATTAACACATGAGTTTTATATAACACGTAGTGTGTGTGGCCTGTAATGGATTGGCACCTTGTCAATTGTCAATTGGTATACCCCGCTGCGTCTCCTGGGATAGGATCCAGACCCCTGTATACAGGACAAAGCGATATACAGTAGAGATGATGAGTGAGTGAGGGGTTGGGGGCAGTGGTGGCTCAGAGGGCTAAGGCACTGTGTTACTGATCGGAAGATCAGCAGTTTGATTCCCAGCTCAGCCAGGTTGCCATTGTTGGGCCCTTGAGCAAGGCCCTTAACCCTAACTGCTCCAGGAGTGCTGACCCTGCGCTCTGACCCCAGTTACACTGGGATATGCGAAGAATGAATTTCACTGTGTTGTAATGTATTTGTGACAAAATAAAGGCTTTACTTTACTTTACTTTACTTTTACTTCTCCCTATTCCAAGCATCCTCGTGTAGGATATTCGGATTTTTAGGGGGTAGATTAAACAGGCTGCCAAGGCCATTCTGGTCATAAACTATTTGAAAAAGTTGGTATAGGTGCATAACGAACATTGTGCCTTTATCTGTCAGGATATCTTTAGGGATTCCAACCTAATGGCTCATTTTGAAAAGCGCCTGCAGAACACTGTGTGCTGACATTGTTGTCAGGATGCGCAGATTCAAGGTCAGGTTGTGGTACAGTAAATTCCAGCTTTATCCAGGGGCAGTCTGCACTGGGTTAGGGCCCCGTGACTACAACCCCCACCTCCATCGTCTGGTACTGTTTTTGGAATTGTCCAACGCAGATCTCACTCCACATCTGTCCACAGAACGTTGCCCCCTTTCTGTGATACATACAGCGGTAGGAATATGGTTAAGGGGAAGATGAAGAGAAATAGAGGGAGAAAAAAGGGACAAGACTCCAAAACTGCTCCAGCACCACGAGGGCAATTAAATCTCAAATGCTGCAGGCTTCTCCCCCACAGCCACCTCTGAGCTTATGGGAGAATTCAAACGGGCAGCCGAGCTTGGAAGTGCTGACAATGCTGTAAGGGCAAAATTCATAGTACTGTGCAAAAGTCTTGAGCTCCCCCCTCATTTCTTCATATTTTGCTTCCAAAGAGACAGACTTTCCTGTACTTTTGATGTCGTCTTGAGGAATGGTCCTCTTGGAGGAATTTTGGCAAGTTTTCACTCTCGTGTTCAGAGAAACAGGTGCAGAGGATCATGCCAGTGGAATACAGCTGATGCTGTTGGAACAGACGAGAGGGGAAATGAGGTCGCTGCTGAGGTTGTTACATAAACAACCAATTTTTGCATTGTATCTTTAGGCGCTTTACAGCCTGTTGTAGTAAAACATTTCTGCCATTTAATTTGCATTATTTAATTGAATTCATTTTAATTTAATATAATTTAATACGATGGCTCAGGACTGTTGCACAGTTTTGTAAATAAAATACAACATAAAATAAATATAACCAAAATAAAAGGTGAAAAGCAATAACCATTGTTTAGTAACTCATAAAATAGAGAATCTTCATCGTTAGGAAGAGTCTCTTTTTATTTGTTGTTCTTTAATTAGTGAGAAATGCCCTTTAGTCACAGGAATTTAAACAGTCACTAATTTAATGCATCAGCGCTGATGGCCTAAACTGCACACTCATTATGGAAAACAGAAAATAAACATGCTGTTATGCTCATTAATAAGACTCAATCATTTACAGACCTGTTAAGAGATTAGATGATTGCCGCACGGTGATTTTATCAGGTGCACATCAACGTGAACAGTACTCGTGAACAATTGAAATCAGCCAGGTCTTTGTATTTTTGGATACTGTTTCATTGGGATCTCCCCAAAATATACACTTGTCTTTGTTATCTCACACACTGACTTACTACTTCAGGCTGATAAAAGTGCATTAAAACCTCAGTGCAGCAGTGCTGAGTTGTGTGGTCCTGTGGTGGCTGTAGAGATCATTTACAGGGTAAGCTTCATCACTGTTCAGTAACAAAAATGGATGTTATGATAACATTATTTTACAATATTAAATGATTTAATACTTCATTGTATGCAACCTTACCTTAAACACTATGTAACTCTGGACTATAAGTGCAAGCAAAGAATAATTTAAAGAGGATGTTTTAAAATGGTTAGGGTTAGGGGTTGCTCTTATCATTTATTCAGTTACACATATACTATGCAAGTGCTGTATTTTTCAGTCTTAGTGAATTACAGTATGCAAATTTTACAAGATGAGAATGGCTTAATACTTGGTGCATACTGTAACGTAGTGGCACGGTGGTCTAGTGGTTAGCACTGTCGACTTGCACCTCTAGGTCCCAGGTTGGATTCCTGCGTCGGGTCTGCATGCATGGAGTTTGTATGTTCTCCCTGTGCTTGGTGGGTTTCCTCCCATGCTCCAAAGACATGCAGATTCGGCTAATTGGTGTTTCTTAATTGCCTGTAGTGTGGGTGTATGAATGTTGACAATCTAAACTGCATTACGTTCATTTGTGTTCGTTCGCTGGACGTATGAGTGTCTATGTAGGCACGTGAATTTTGTGATTTGAGGCTGAGCTCTAACTGGATCTTTTCAAATCATCCTTCGGGCGCAGCACTGTGCGCTCCCTGAACCCTCCCACTTTTGTTCTTAGCGAATCAATATTGCTTTTAAATATTTGGGCTCATGTGGTTGAACCATTCTCAACGAGTCTTCCAGCACTTTTTACGGCAAGCGGAGCTGCTGACTGGATGCGATGTTGCGAGTTAGGCCTTTATTTTATACTAGTAGTAATGATGCTTAAATGATAAATGATAAATGGCTATTTACAGCCGAGCATTAAAGGTTTAATTTTGTTTGCGCCAGCCGCCACTGGTTGCTGTATGGGCTTTTACCAACTCAAATGCAAAAGAATCATGATGCATCACCAAATAAACCCCCCCCCCCCCCCCCCCCCCCATCTCTACTAAATGATCCACCCATAGCAGCTCTTGACAAACTTTGGCAATTCATGGCGGAGGTTTGTAGACAGTTTGTGTGGTTTGGTACGTTAGGTTCGGTATATTATAATCGTACCATCATACTATTATGTGGGCAGTGCATAGGGAGTCTGAAGATAATTGAAGGCATGTGCAAGAATTTTAGTCTGTAACAAATTGGTGCACTAGCAAAAAGTTCAGGAATGTGTGAGACCTCTCTTGGTTTCAGCACTACAAAGGGTTTTCTTTTTCTACAGTAATAATATTAGATCATGTTAAAAAGATACAATTGTTGTCATTTCAGTAGGATCTGTTCCCATAACCAGAACACATTAGTACCACATCACATAAAAAAGTAAGGGTAGAGCCCCCAAAAGTGTTCACTATCTGTGTGTCCTGGACATTGTGTGCCTTAGGTTACTGTATGTTGTACTGTATGTGTGAAAGTATCAAGTGGCTCTAAAAACAAGCCATGTCTTTCGATCCTGTTTTTGTCATTCTTAACAATACCTAGAGGTATATTCTCTCTCTCTCTCTCTCTCAATCTCTCTCTCTCTCTCTCTTTCTCTCTCTCTCTCTCTCTCTCACACACACACACACACACACACACACACACACACACACACACACACACACACACACACACACACACACACACACACACAGAGGCAAAAAAAAAAAAAAAAACACATTTCAGGCACATTAGACCATGAAAGTACACACACACACAGATA
Organism: Clarias fuscus; assembly: GCA_030347435.1. Taxonomy (NCBI): domain Eukaryota; kingdom Metazoa; phylum Chordata; class Actinopteri; order Siluriformes; family Clariidae; genus Clarias; species Clarias fuscus. Next base: position 26,818,204 of record CM059216.1, read on the forward strand.
TATATCCATGTACACACACATGTACACACACATGTACACATAGCTATACACTATGTTGTGTATTACACAGTGTAACTGTAAATAGACAAAAAAGAAAAATTGTCCTTCTTGCATTATTGAAAAACATAGTAATCACTGACAAATTACTGTAAAATCTTGTGAGTTTGTGTGAAACACTGAAGAGAGTACAGTGAACGCTTTGGCCCAGAACTTTTACACAGGATTTTTTTCCACCCAATTATAAATACTGTATGCACTAAAGTCCACACTAGCCATTACGACTTTTAGCCAAATTATTGTTAATTTTAAATACATAAAACGTTTGTAGTTACACTTGAATCCTATAAATGTATTCGAATCAGTGTGTACATAAATCCTGCAGGGTTTATCTCAGCTCGTGGTAGATCTCAAGTCAGGCACGAGCATGTTTTCAGAGATGGAGCAGAAGCACCGTGTAGCCGATCAACAGATACTGAAACTCAGAAGTACTACTGATAAATTTGTGCCATCCGCTGGGACCTGAGCTGGAACCTGAGCTGGAGATAGGAAAAACACTCACTAAAGCAAAATCTGTGTGTCTTTTTCGATCTACTCCTGGAAAAAGATTTCATCTTGAACCTTAAATGTTGCCTTTTTTAGAAAAACTCCCAAGTAGAATTTCTTCTGCAGCGTCAGATAATCCGTCGAGGCGCACAGGGGCAGAGTCCAAGCAAAAATAACACCTTTTAAATATCCCCTTTTTTACTGTCTAAAAGCCCTCAAAAGCTCCAGCTGTTTTTACTGTAGATACTGTAGATTTTATTGTAGCCAAAGGGGAAAAAAATTTGGCCTTCTTAAAATAAAAATAAATTAATTAACTCAAATTCTCTGTTCTCTTCAGGATTTAAAATTTTTTTTTTCATAAAAAGACCTTTATCCAGCGCAATACCTCAATCTGTGCACTGTATTATTTGTTCTTTCATTTTTCATTGTAAACCTGAAAAAAAAGACTTGTTTTTTCAGAATTGGCTTCCAAAACCAAAATAGGATGATAAAATGAATGAATGAACAAAAATGAATAAAGGAATGATGCACAGATTCAACACATGCTCATTTGCGTTTCATTTATTCATTGTTTTTCATTATAAAACCAAATCTAAAATAAATAAATAAATAAATGACTTGATTTAACGTTTTTCAAAATGAATGCCTGATGTCTGATTTTGTGGCCAAATCAAAAATGGGGGTGGGTGGGGGTGGGGGGTGAATAAAAACCGGATAACGAGTGCTTTTCTGTTTTTATTTTTTTATTATCAGTAGGATGACCCGGATGTTCTACATGTAAATTATTATAACATTTTACCCTGTATAATCACTGATACAGTGAATTTGTCTGTATTTTTTAGTTTCTTATTTATTTCAAATGATTGTTTTGTAGTAAGTGAAATGACTTTACTGGTGAAGAGCGTTCCACTCTTATTGATCTTAACCCCAAATGTTTAAACATCCTTCCCCAAAAATCCCTTAGAGACTGATTAACCATGCTTCAGGAGGAACCGCTGTCAAATCAAATTTCACATGGGTTACATGCTTGGCTTCCTTCAATAGCATTCATGCTATTTAAAATACCTAAAAATGTGTGTGTGTTTTTTTAGCACAAGTAAAAACTTCCATGCCATGACATGAATTTTTAATTTGAGCACAAAATCAGAAATCGGAAAAATGAGCCATTATCCTTACTTTTTTTTTTTTTTTTTTTCATTTTTGATTTGTGTTTTGAAGTGCTTTTGTTGCTGTTAGTTTGTTTGCGTGGGTTTCCTTTTCTTTAAATTTCTTGGTTTTATGTTGAAAACATGAATGAATAAATGAGGCACAGATTTTGCTGCCTCATTTCTAATTGTTATAGGTGTTGTAGGTGGACTGCAGGATCTCATTTATAGCAAAATGTGACCATATGAAGTTTATAAGTTATAAATATGAAAGTTTTCAATATTGTAATTAATTAAATTCAGTTCAAACTTTATTTATATAGCACATAACAACTACATACCTGTAGAACCTAGAACCTAGCTGCTGAACAAAGTGCAAAATGCAAATAATTGTAATAAAATGAGAGTTAACATAAAAATATATAGTAAAATATACTATAATAAAATATAGTAATATCATAAAATTAAATAGGGAATAAAAGTAAATAAAACTAAATAAAACAGGAGAAAATACAGTTTATTATGAAAAACACTACAATTGATTTAAACATCAAAACATAAAAGAATAAGTTTAATATCAATCAATTAAGTTTAATATTCCCATAAAATATTTGGCAGTGCTTAGACTTAAAAGGTAACCAGAACTAATAAAACATTGAAACAATGTGATATTCTTCTTTCATCTTAGTCTTGTGTGTAGAGTAGAGTTATGATTAAAGGTTTGGGTGGGACAGAGAACATTTTCACATTTTAAATTGCGCCACAGCTTTGTTAGGTTTTAAGAATAGCTGTGTAGAAGATATTAAAATTGGGAACTGCAACGAGCTTTAGAGTTTCTTTGGGGCAAGAATCAAGTTAACCCACTTGGGGAATAAATGATCAGAGAATTTGCTTAATTCAGACATATACATCAGTTCCACGTGATCGAATTGAGTCACATAAAGATTTTTTATAAATATAAAATAAATTGATTGTGTATTTTCAAAGCCTTAATAAGATACTTGCGCACCGTTTCTATTATTCAATAGTGCATCACTGCCAGTACAGATTATCATCATATTATCATTTTCATTATCATAATCCTGTAGGTGATGATGAGCTCTCTCTTCCATATTCAACCATTCATTATTCCTTTCAGTGTATTTTTTCTGTCTGGGTATTTTCCCCATTGCTATTTATTTGCAGTCTCCCTGTTTTGACTGTACTTTCTTGTTTCATGGTGGAGACATTTACAGTACTTTCTCATTGCATAACACTGAAGATGTCTGTAATACCAACAAACCCAGAATATCACACTGGACCTTTGTTGGGCTTTTGTTTAACCAGAGGCAGATTTTCATCTAGTGATCTACATATTCATGGGTATTCCTGCACATAAACATACACGTACAGATTCCTGGGCGCCTTTTCCATTAGTTAATCAATAAAATAGCTTGCTGCAGACAGGTCACAAAGCTCAGTAATGCATTAAGCAACAATCTCCTGGAAGTCTTGGACCCATTTAAACAAGTCATGGTTCACGGTGGCATTAGCCTCAGGTGAATAAAGCACTCGCAGTGTGATAATGGTTTCAGCTAATGGTTCACCTCTACCTGAGCGTGTGCAGGAGAGTGACTTGCAACTCCCAGATGCTAAAGGAAAGCAATTTACTTCATTTCATTTGGCCTGGATTTCAGTCTGTGTTCAGTGTTCAGTGTTGCTCTAGTATAAAGCAAAATACATTTTTTACAAAGCATTTAGACAAAGCATCAAGCTCCTGAGATGACGGTAATACAGATGTAATTCAGATGACAGATGTAAGACAAATCATATTTTATTTGAATGCTCCAGTTTCGACCATGAAGATGTGTGTACTAGCGTAATGGTTCACTCAGGGCTCACTAATTTAGGTTTTGTAGCTGAGAAGCAGGATTCTCAGGGGTCCTAAATAAAAATGTAAGAAGGTTTGATAACAATAAGATTTGCAAATTTTATGTTTCAGATCTTTATACTGTATAAGCATTGTACAATTAATAAGAATTAAAAATTCCATAGCATTTCAAAAACATTTATTGTCAATTTTCAGTAACTGTGTTAGACATGTGAACATTTTCAACTTACAAACAATCAATCATTAGTGAAGCTTCATTTTCACACTCATGAGCTATAAATGATTGTGAAACGACCCATCTGACATACCGCACTAACGGCACATTTTATCTCATAGTGGCGCTTTACATTAGTGCTATTTATTTATCGGCATAGTTTCAGAACATACAGTATGCGACCTTCTGGTTTTAAACTCCCCACAGGAAGAGTAAACATGTATTGATCTCTCTATTCAGCTCTAAATGTTCAGTTTTCATAGTCTACTTCTACTCTGGCTATAGATGATAAACCATTGCATTGATTGGCTCTGTTGGGTTATGCGTTTAGCCACACCCACTGCGGGGGTTAAAGCGCTAGATTACTAATATATCAATTATTCTCATTTATCAGGAAGGCACCAGGGTCCGGACAGAACTGTTATTCGGTCCAGATCCGGAACCGCAGTGATGCCTGCTGTAGAAGATGAGTAACGTAACGAGAGTGATGATGATGTGTTGATGTCTGTTGTACTCTAACAGCTAAATTTTTAGGATTTATTAAAGTCTGCACTAGTCAAGACAGAAGGTAAAGAACAAGTGATTTTAATATGGTTACATTGAAAATATAGGTATTTATGTTTTCTTCATACCACATATTTTGTGTAGGAGCTTATCCTAATACAGGCATACTAATATACTCAATAACGCATTACAGATTTGGAAACACCAATTAGGCTACAGCATGTCTTTGCACTTTAGGGGTAAAAAAAAAAAAAAAAGTACCTGTGCAAGGTGCAAGGACCAGGTGTCTGGTACCAGGATGTTAGCAGAGCATCCTTTGTGTGCAGTGGTCTGCAGGGTGGGGGGTATATTATGTATAATATACTGTAGTAGCATGCAAAAACTTTTCAAGGATGGTTATGTGGCATAATATAGACCCAGAATCTACAGAGAAATGTTGTCTTTCACATGAGTAAAATCACACCTTGTCTGTTTGGTGCATTTGTCTTAATAAATGTGCATTTATTTCAAGACATTTGTACTAAAAGGTGCCACATTCAGCGTCGCTCTAGGAAAATCGATTTTGTTTAGCACACCTGCAGTGTAATTTCGTGCAATTTACTTCAGGGATAGCAATTACATGTGCAAATTAATGCAACCAAAGTGCATTAGACAAGCGTAGGCTCAATGAAACTACAAGGTTCCCTCAGGTAGTCGCCCCAACCCCCCAGTTATATCAATTAGTACCGCTGATATTACTGGATTTAAAAATAAAGAATTAACCTGCATTACATTACTGCTATATGATTGTCTGATGAGGTAATTGCATGAATGAGCGGGTGTACAAGTGTTCTTATTAGAGTGGTTTAGTATTGCACATATTTTGAATGGGCAATTCTGATATTGTAGGCCTTCAGTCATCATTCAGTCTGTAGGGAGTGGTGGACTGTGGGAGACGAAGCAGTCAGACTGTGTGTCGTCTAGGGGAAACACAGCCTCGAGCAGTGCTGCTCTGTTAATATTTCACAAGTTCCTGCATGTCAAAGCCAGTCAGAGAGAGAGAGAGAGAGAGAGAGAGAGAGTGAGATCGTCACCCTGAACAACAAAGACACTTTTCAAAAACAACTCCAAGCATCAAACAGCAATCAAACATTAAATCTTAAGGTTGAAAAAGACTGGAATAACAGACAGATTGTTGAGAAATAGTAGGTTTTATTAATATGTACTTTTCTTTATACAATCCATAACGATAGATAGATATGGTATGGCTTTGACAACCTTACAACCAGCATCAGAACATTTATTTCCACTCCGTTGCATTAATATTTGGCTTAGATCTTGATGACAGGAGAGTCAAACCACACCATAACGTCTTCGCCAGCGCATCCCGGAGACTTTCAGTAAGACTTAAATATCAGTTAATGGGTGAAAATGATTCCTCAGGCTCCCAGAGCCACTCTTTCACAATCCTGGAACATACAGTAGATGTGATAACTTGGTCGTTCAGTACATTCAGGTCGTCAGCTGACTTCATTTTATTGCCACATAACATTGCTGAGTCTCGACCTGAGCAACTGAAGCAACCCCAGATCATCACACTGTCTCCAGAGGCTTGTACTGTACATGATGGTGCATGATGGGCGCCTCGCTTCATCCGATTCCCTCCTTACCCTGATGCACACATCAGTCTGGAATAAGTTCCGTCTAGACTAATCAGACCACATGATCTTTTTCGAAAGTCCAATCTTTATGCTCCCTAGCAAACCGAAGACTTTTCCCTGATTAGTCTCACTAACAAGTGGTTTTCTTATGGACACCCAGTTGTTTAGTCCCCATTCTGAGAGTTCTTGTCACATTGGCGTGTTCGGACATTAAACATAGCTCTGATCTCTACTGTCAATGTTTTACTAAGCAACTTTGGATTTTAAGTGATCTCCATTCATGATCTCCTTAGGTGTTTTCTTTGCTTGATGTAGGCCAAACATCCGACCCTTCTGAAACACAGATACATCTTTACCAATATCTCTTCCAACATGGTTTTGTACTCACTGCATCACTTAGGGTAAAAAGAATCATTGCCAGTTGAAACATATTAATCATTGCTGTAATTATTCCTTTAAAGACTTTTAAGTATTTACTTAATTAAAACTAAATAATATTAGAATGAATGTTTTTAGTATTATTATTATTAGTTACAGTATTTTTTGTATTATTATTATTATTATTATTATTTATTTATTTATTTATTTATTTATTTATTTATTTATTATTATTATTATTATTATTATTATTATTATTTATTATTTATTATTATTATTATATATTTTTTTAACGAGGATGTGTAAAGAGTCAGACAGATTGATACGATATTTGCATTAATAGGAAAATATTAGTTGGCAGACAGGTACAGATAGAAAGATAGACCAATAGAAAGGTAGATACATCTGCATGTTTTTGGACTGTGGGAGGAAACCGGATTACACAGAGGAAACCCACAAGCATGGGGAGGACATGCAGTCTCCGTGCACACAGAGCCCAAAGCTGTAATACACCTGGACGGTGTAAGATGCCAACCACTAAACCACCTGCCAGAGCACAGGTTAGCATTTGTTATTGCGCTCGTCCGCTATAAGACAAAGGTTCTGTAGATGCATATGGGTCAAGAGGGCTGAGGTGTGCCATGTTAACATAGCTCATCTCCAAACTCCTCCCTGTCAGTTCCACGCTCTTGCCTGCTTCAGTAATCGTAATGATGTCATGTCAAGTGGGTTTCAAATGCAGCTCCTTTACAGTATATAGCGTGTTAGTAACAAAATGTGGTTTCTGCAGGGGACACTCAATAGCGCACATAAAGAGCAAATACACAACAGTGTGAGCAGTCAACAAACAGGACAATAAATACACAGAAGAGTGCTGTGCTGGGGATTCTTTCCAAGTGGACGGTAAACTGTTGTGCAATGTGAAAGGAATACTGGCATCAAAAACGTGTGTCATAAATAAAAAGTGCCTGATGCAGTTATTATAATTAGATTTTTTCTTAAACTATTAGATGTTTTTCACAATTTCAGGATCTTGAAAATGGAAATTGAATTGAATGAGGGGATAAGATCTGTCCATGAATATTAAAGGCTATTTGCCATAGATGTTTTTTTTAAATGGTCCGAGAGAGAGAGAGAGAGAGAGAGAGAGAGAGAGAGAGACCATGGTTATGTCAAATCCCATTCTCTCTTCTATGGATCTTCCTAGAAGCTCGAGCAGCGATTATCTACACCAGATTGGTCCAGATTTTTGAATTACATTACAGTGACAGCACCATCTGCGACAGAAACACCCACCATTCCAGATTGAGAAATAAAACCAACACTGAAATCTTACTTAAATTCTTGTGACATCTGAAAGAATAGCTATTCTGCTAAAGCCCAGAGGCGTAGGATAAAGAACACTGCCTGCTAAACGTTCATCAAATTAACAACAATACTTGTATTTGGCGGCACGGTGGCTTAGCGGTTAGCCCTGTCGCATTGCACCTCCGGGGTCTGGGTTCGATTGCCGCCTCGTGTATGTGTGCATGGAGTTCGCATGTTCTCCCTGTGCTTGGCAGAGGTGGGTAGAGTCGCCAAAAATTGTACTCAAGTAAGAGTAGCTGTACTTCAAAATAATATCACTCAAGTAGAAGTAAGAAGTAGTCATCCGAAATATTACTCAAGTAAGAGTAAAAAAGTATTCGGTGAAAAGATACTCAAGTACTGAGTAACTGTTTCATCATAATGTCCGATTTATTTATTTATTTATTTTAGAAATTATGTAAACAGTCAGGCAAAATGATAAAATAATGTACAAATTTTTACATTTCCAAATAATAAATAAATGCATAAAACTAAATATCTTTACAAAATAATAAATTAGTCAATTAAGGCAAAGATTTCCTAATCTCACTTTTTTCACAACATAAAGCTTTTGAATCAAATACCTATACCGATATACTGTATGTTCAATAGCCATTGTCCTCCAAATGACTCAGCAGAAAATACCATTAGAGCATGTGTACAAGAGTCTCACTTTACCATAAACTGTGTCCAGCAGAACAAATGTAAGAAATGTATATTTTTTTAGCCCCTAGTTTATTTGCTAATTATACAGTATATGTTAACACGGTAACATTAAATAAAACGGCTAAACTAACCGCGACATGTTTCCTTCACTGTCTACCACGGCATGTGTGTGGTCATGTGACTACATGTGTGTTATTGTTATTGCGGCTGATTGGTCAAACATAGTCATGTGATTATTGTCGCTACATCTGATTGGTGAAAGTCACGCGGTAGATCCACCAGCTGCATTTCTCAGGCAAACACAAAGAATATCTAATGTGTAGAATAAACGGTTAGGAAAGTAACAAGTCGAGTGGAGCCGAATGTAGCGGAGTAAGAGGAGCGTTTCTTCTTCACAAATCTACTCAAGTAAAAGTCAAAAGTATGGTGCGGTAAAACTACTCATAGTAGTACATTGTTTTCAAAAAGTTACTTAAGTAAATGTAACTCGTTACTACCCACCTCTGGTACTTGGTTACTTGGTGGGTTTCATCCAGATACTCTGGTTTCCTCCCACAGTCCAAAGACATGCAAATTTGGCTAATTGGTGTTCTCGCATTGCAAATAGTGTGTGAACATGTATGTGAATGTTGACCTGAGGTCCTACCACGGTTGTAAAAATGGGAATAAATACAACGTTCCCCATTGGTCCCTAGTTGGACCAAAGAGGTGGATGGATGGATGGATGGACTTGTATTTTAGTCATCTACTGTATATATAGCAGAGATTTTTTTTTTATCACAATCAAGTGAGGTGTAAGGGATTACATAAGCCTTCCATCTGAAGTTAGCGAGCAGTCAGATGGGAAAAGCAGCAGTTGCCGCTGACTTTATTTAACATTTTATCATTAACTTTTAAGGCATACTTATTCAGACATAAAATAATGTTGACAAAATCTTCCAGCTTTTTTGCTCTGGTTTGAATTCTATAAAGTGATGTAATCTCATGCGAAGCAGCACGGGTACCAATACAACTCTAATGCATTTCCACATCTATATTTACATATAAATCATATTGGCTAATCCTTCTTAACAACAAATCCAGTCTTCATTTCACGACACCCAGACCTCAAACCAAGATCAGACATTCAGAGTGATTAACACTTTAAACAGTCAGTCTAACATGCCACATCTGGGAAGCAACACACACACACACACACACACACACACACACACACACACACACACACACGCACACGCACACGCACACACACACACACGCACACACACACGCACACACACACACGCACACACACACACACACTCTTTGGAATTGCAGTGCCAATAATTTTGGAAGAGTTGTTGTTTCTGTTATCATGTTGACGGTGATTTCCTCAGCAGCCTCTCTTTTTTTTTTCTTTCTTTTGACATTAATAAGACAAAACCATGTATTTTGTCCTGTCATGTGTGACTGTTACAATGTAACAGTTGTTTAAATTATCTATTTATTTAAAATATCTATTTATGTGAAGTCCATGTGAATGATCTGTTACTATAGAAAAAGACTTGTATAAACATTAATGAAAACAAACCTGGGATGTGACTTACAGCTGGACATGGGCATGTTCACCACTTACTGTGTGGTGTATTTTGAAGTGCAACACATGACAGCAGAGGCCTAGGACTGTTGAGCAACATACGACATGCAGTACATCAAGCAAGAAAAGTAAATGGGTCCAATTTCATAACTTCATCAATTAGTGTCTGGAGAACATGCCCATTGTCCTAACTGTTATGGAACACGTTGCTGGGGATTGGGCATTGGCTGGGAATGGCTGTATTCTCATTACATTTTGTTTTTATTAATTTTTTTTTAAACATCTCAACTGTTTTGGATTCAGAGCAACAGTGAGATACGTTCCTTGGTATATCTCAGCTTGTTAGGAAGTTGGGGGTCAAAGCTTAGGGTCATGAATACATCATAGCCATGATACAGCACGCCTGGAGCATAAGGGGTTGCTTATGCGACCTTGAGCTCTGCTCAAGGGGCTCATCAGTGGTAGCTTGGTCGTCCCCAGTGCTTGAACCCCTTGACCTTCTGATTAGTAACACAGAGCTTAAAACATTGAGTCACCACTGCTTACTTGTTTTGTTGTACACAGCCAAAAATGAGAACAGCTGCTGCAATGTCAGTATCAGTCAAAAGTTTGGACACACCATCTAATTGAAAGTTCTTTATTTTGTTTGTTTTCTATATTCTAGAATACTGGAGATTTCTGTGAAATAACTATAAAAGGACTCATATGGCATTAGGTAATTATAACAACAACAATAACAGTCAGTTGTTATTTTAAGACGTGAAGGTCAGATGTTCTGGAACAGTTCTCGCAAGAACAGTATTGTGTCGAGTGCATTTGTGAAACCCATCAAGCACCATGATGCAACTGTCTCTCATGAAGACCTTCGCAGGAAATCAAGACCAAAACCTAGCTCTGCTGCAGAGGAGACGTTCATTTAGAGTCACCTGAGAGACCAATCCGAGTTGTGTTTTGCAATTAATAATTTATTATTCATTATTTCTCCAAATTGATTCTTCATAACCCAAGGCTCGTTCTTGGTGTGATCTGTCAAGTTGCACCTCCATGAACCCATGATCTGATTCGATTCCCGCCTTGGGTCTGTGTGCATGAAGTTCTCCCCGTGCTTGATGGGTTTCCTCTGTGTACTCCAGTTTCCTCCCATAGTCCAAGGACATGCAGATTAGGCTCATTGGCGACTTCAAATTGCCCGTAGTGTGTGAATGAGCGTGTGAGTGTGTAAATATGTGTGCCCTGCAATAGACTGACCCCCCCCCCCCCCCGTCCAGGGTGTACCCCGCCTCATGCCCCAAGTCTCCTGGGATAAGCTCCAGGTCTCCCCGTGTCCCTGTATACAGGATAAAGCGGTGTAGACGATGAACGAGTGACTAGAAAAGCTGATGTCAGCATGCAGGACCATGTAACTCTACGTTTCTATTAAATATGCGCGAAAATGAAATACTGTGAAATAGTTGCATTTATGTTGCAATCACTGACTAGTCCAGAAATGTGAATGAGCCGCCAAAGAACAGGGGAAAAAAAGGTTTGAGACCATTATATAAAGACATAGTTAGCCTGTTTTTTCATCTCTGTTCAGGTTTTAGCCCAAGTGAAGCCTCGTTCATCTATAATTTATATAAGTGCATGGCATCACCACTGCTTGGAGAGTCTTCCTCATTAAATCATGTCCTGATTATTATTTTATTTGTCCGGCCACCATAGCCAACACAAGACCCATGGATGCTAAGCTGGACTTCTTTTTCCCCTTTTCCTTATCTTCCTCCTTCAGAGTTCAAGTCATAGCATTATGACTAGGGTAAAGCTCTAGTGGATATGCAAAGGGAGGCTAAATGACTGTGAAGGATAGGCAAGACATGTTTTATGTCCACATTTATTCTTCAATAAAACTTTTAAGTCTTCTTTGTTTTTTTGTTTTTTTTTTGCATTTCAGTGTCTGGTCAGAGACAAGTCCTGGAAAGAGTGCGCTTGTAATTTGTACAACATAACTGTTGCTCTTTTCAATTCATGCTGTGAGCATGCAGTATGTCTATAAGAGCGCAAACCACGACCCTTGATTCTTGCTTGAGATGAATCAATTTGCCTCCTTCCATGCAGTTCAGAGCATCAGCATCAACCTCGGGAACCATAGAGTTCTGCTGTGTGTGTGTGTGTGTGTGTGTGTGTGTGTATGAGAGAGAGAGAGAGAGAGAGATGGAAAAATCAATAAGCGCATACATATCTGTGATAGAAAGTAAGAGAGAATGGGAGGTAGAGAAATTGAAGACTTCCATGTGAAGCATCTCGGTCTGTTCACGAATCCCTCCACCTCTCCTCTCATTAAAGAGATTTCTCTGAACTTCAGGCTTGTCACACTTGGTGTAAGCAAAACAGGATGCCTCATTAGCACTGAAGCCAAGGTTAAACGTAACAACATGGCATGGGTTATTTCAACATCGCTTCCCTAATTAACATTCATAAGCGTTCCTACAGGCCGACTCAGACACTATGTACTGTATGTATATCCAGAGCGTGGCTGGATCAGGGTCACAGCTGTATCTTGACTCATGATTCCGATCTCACGCTACTCAAGAGACCGGCCGACCCGTGGAGAACGTCCTCATGAGCGTGTTTGTTTTTCCTTGGAGCGCATGCTGTATCATGGTAGTGAGAATGGATTTGAAAAAACTGTTCGAACAGAACAGAAACAGCTGGATATTATTACAGTATGAATGGAGAGGTTTCAGGTGTGTTACATCAATAAGCTCACGTCGTCACCAGCTAGACCAACAGAGTGCCCGTGCTTGATAGAGCTTTAGTTACTTTAATCGGATAAGAGGTGCAAAGTATCCTTTATCCTTTAATCCTTTAATTCCGCCTTAATAAAACCTGCTGTGGTTTAAGAGGAATAAAACACTTCCCGGTGCTTTTCAACTGGGAACAGAATCGACTTTCTAATCATAATTATCCCCTACAAAAATAAAATTGACTTCTAAATAGTTAAATGTGTTTTCCTGAATGTTGTTATAAGCATGAACCTGTTTAATCCCTAAAGGCACACACTGTACGTACATGCATATGAACAATTTCTGAGTCTCATCTAACTGTCGATTTCTCTGTCCTAAATAACAGCTTCGCCTGAACACTGACTCTGAGAGACGCTTCACTGGATGCCTTTTTTCTGTTTTTATTATACTTGGTGACAGACAGACTGGGTGTAAGAGAGATGGAGAAGATTTTAGCTCCGGATTGGACTTGTGAATGTGTGTGTGTTTGTGGGCGTAGGCGTGTGGGTGTGTTTTCCCATTGGTATCAACAAACAGAAGACTGTGAGCCAAGAACATGACCTTGATAAAGCGTTATTTTAAGGCTACCTTGAAACCAGGGCAGAATAAGCAGGATGTTTTTTGTTTTTTTTATTAGTGTGTGTACAGTATATATATATATATATATATATATATATATATATATATATATATATATATATATATATACAAATTTATTTCAAAATGTAAAAAACTAAAAAAAAATTTTTTGGTGTGTGTGTGTGTGTGTGTGTGTATATATATATATATATATATATATATATATATATATATATATATATATATACAGCATATATATACACACACAAGAATAAATTTTTGTTTTAAGAATTTACATTTTGAAATAAATTTGCATCATTATATGGAGTATTTTCTGCATATATTACAGGTACATCCGGGAGCTATTCAAAACTTGTTTGCCTCAGTGGAAAGCAAAAAAAATATTTTGTGGGGTTTATTTTCTTTGGCATTTTTGGCATTTTATACAAAATATAGTGAAGAGATAGCACCATGGGTCCCAACAATGTTAGCAAAGGTGGTAGCAAGAAGAAAAGGGAGCCGCTTTCAGTTTCGTGGGGGGAAAAAAAACTGCTGCTGCCAAGGTGAATTAGAAATTGAGGTTAAGTGAGGTTTAAAGTCTATTTAATTCATATTTTACTTCATTTACATGTCTTTTCTAGTTCTGATTGTTTTTACATATGAAATATGATTATAGTGTTGGACATTGAGAATATCTGCATTTACATTACTTCTATGGGAAAACGAGGTTCGCAATATGAAATTTCGCATTAAGAACTCGCCTGCGGAACGGATGATGTTCGTATGCCGCAGTTCCGCTCTACTTAGATTTACTTGTATTTCAAATGTTGCAATGTTGAGATAAAGAAATGTGGTTAGAGGAAACATTACAGTATGCAGTTTTATAACATCCCCAACATTAACATTTAACAAATCTTAAATAAAAATCTCTTGACTAGTAAACTCCTTGCAGCAGTAATTATATTGTGAGTCCTGTCTGTTCATTTAGTGGGGATCATGTAAGTTATCTCCTTTTAAACTTGGCTGAGCCACATTAGAAAAACCTCGGCTTTCTTTTCTTTTTAACATGCCCAGAATGAAAGAATGCTCTTGGCTCTTGGTCACTTACAGATGTCCAGTCGTCTCCAGTAAGTGCAATAAAAGTATCTTCTGTCAGCTGCTTCACTTTCACAGCCTTTTTCAGTGTCTTACATTTAATGTATTCTTGTAAAATAGTTCCCCTGAAGGTAGCTCGAGCACACAACTTTGGTTCTATCCAATCCTCTATGCACGCCCGACGACGTTTCCACAGTCGTCTTATTATCCGTGTTAAACGTGCCGTTATCACACAGCCGGGTAACCACTGGGAAGCCATTTGGGTCAAACAAAAAATAGTAAAGCCTTAACGATTTCATTTTTTTTTTTTGGATTTTTCCCCGATTTTCTCCCTAATTTAGTCGTGTCCAATTCCTCCCCGTCACTAGGGGGCTCCCACATTAAGGCTACTACTACCACTCAGCCGGGAGGGCCGAAGACTATCACGTGGTTCCTCCGAACCACGTGACGCCAGCCGACCGCATCTTTTCGAACTGCTCGCTCGCGCACCGTTGGGGGCGGCGTAACACACTCGGAGGACAGCGCTATCCGCTCCCTCCGTTGCGCGAGCTCACAGACGCCCCTGACTGGCTGTAGAGCCGTGATTAATGTGGGAGCACTAAGTACCTCTCATCCCTCCCCTCTGAGAGAGCTCGGCCAATCAGCTCTCTCTAGACCTCCGGCTGCGAGAGGTTACAGCACCACCCGGGATTCGAACTGGCGATCTCCGGATGATAGGGCGAGCGCTTTAACCACTGCGCCTTAACGATTTCTTGATCAGTCACATGAGTTAAGGTGTTAATATTGACAGCCATAATTACAAGCGATGATTCTGTAATTTGAGCTGTCAATTAAGATGAGCCATTCATAACTTTAAGTAGACCGTGTCTGTTTTTGCAATGAACAGATTTGTCCCCTGAAATGTCACAACGATGAACAGCGATCACAAGCGATCCAGGGAATTCCAGACTAGTTCCCTAAATATAGCCAATGCTGTGACTTTCCTCCATTGCTGTCTACCTGACGCGTGATAATATCGACTACAGCGATATGAGCAAGAGCAATTACAGAGTGTGGAACTTTATCAAAGCCACATTAGATCTGATCTCATCTTCCTCCTGTTCATGATGGATATTTATCTCTTCTAGGGCTCCATAATGTACGTATAAAACAGGATCGGGACTGATTTCATGAGGCTGTGTTAGATTAAGGCAGAAAGTCATATTCGTGTCACTTAGAATTCTTTAATATCATTTCTTAAATGTAATTGTTATTCTGAATATGTTTTATTGTGACAAATTCAATGAGGAATAACACACAACAGGCCGTGCTGTTATGCAACACAATTTACAATGGAGCCAGTAAATTTGAAGATTTATTTAGTAATCAGTGACACATCCTAGATCTATTTAATATTAGCGTATATAACGTAATTCCATGTGTATGAGATGCTACTTTAGAAAGAATGACATAGTACAATTACTCCTTTAATTTAATATAAGAAATGTTATTATAGAAAATGAATGCTCACCTTCTGATTTGTAATTTGCAGACCCCCATGATTGAACCATAGCGAATATTAGAGGCTGAACAGATCAGTGTTCCCTGCTTCCACACAGCTAAATAATACGGGGACCCAATGGTGACTCAAATTGGTTATGGGTCATGGGTTCAAGCCCCAGTACTGCCAAGCTGCCACTGTTGATCAGGGACGGGAATCACCTTGGATCACCTGATATGATATTGTGCGGTTGTATAAGTATCTCAATTGTATAAATATCCCTATTCAATATTATTTTTATAGATTTTGTTTTAAACATACTTACCAAAATGACTTGCTCCTGCTTCTGCCAGGTGAGACGATGTGCTGCCAGCCAATGTCTGACTAGTTTAAATCGCATCATCTACAGAATTATAGATCAGCAACAAAATCTTATCACCTATACAACATATATAAATTATAAAACATTTTTTGACGCAGTGTGAAGATACATGAACTGCCAGTCAGAAGAATCACGATACATCACTGAATTGATTTTTTCCTCCATCTACACGGTCCAGCCCTTGAACAAGACCCTTAACCCTGTCTGCCCCTGGGGCGCTGTATTCTGCCTGACCCTGCGCTCTGACACCAGATCCCTGCCTGGGATATGTGAAAAAAAAACATTTCATTGACCTGTGAGCTACTGTACATGTGACAAATCTACAATAATATCGAACACAACCTAAACAACCTAACCATTTTAACTACCATCAAATGTTGCTTCAAAAGGGCAAAACGTGTCCGAAAATCTTTTAAGACTTGTATGAAATGCAAGGATTAGTATTAGGATCCTGATTATGTTATGAATTTTCCATCTGACATATAGATATTTTAATAAATGAGCAAGCTTAAAACACCTTTTTTTTCTTACTTTTTTTTTGTCTAAATAAAAAGATTAAAAATCACTTTAATAAATCTATTTAATATATCAGTTTATTGTACAAATTGAAAAAGGAACAGAAATGAGACCCAGACTGAACAGCACTGCAGAAGGATATACTGTATAAGAATAGTACTAAAAGTGTTTAAATGTTCATTACTGTTCAAACAAGAAGATGCCGAGAGAGAGAGAGAGAGAGAGAGAGAGAGAGAGAGAGAGATGCTCGGTAATGAGATTTTCAGACAGCAAGCACAACTCTGTGAGAATTTCCTGCTCTACAAGAAGAGAGGACACAGCCAGTTATGTGCTATCTTGTCAAAGTATGGTTTTAATGATGTGGATATGTACTGAATATCACGGGTGTACATCTCTTTATGGATATAAACATAAAGTATCAACAGTAATTGGAGTTTTTTTTTGTTGTTGTTGTTGTTGTTGTTGTTTTTTTTTGCAGTTTACTCTTGGTACATGGTGGCCAATGATGGACTGACATTGCATCCAGCGTATACAATGGAATATCAATAATATTGATATTGTCCTCAGTGGATGAGTTGTACTGTTCACTATAGTCCTGACTGCACTAGAGTTGGATCGGCTCATTTCTTGAAAGTAGGTGCGGGAATAATAAATAATACATGATGATCATCGATTTGGGCGTCGCCATCTCATCCGTATACTCTAGCAGAATCTTCCCAAAGAGAAACCAGTACATTTTTTAATGTGGTTATGACGCAGTCTATATATGAAAATAATAATTCTGAAAAAGAAAAGAAAAAAAGGGAGAGAGAAATTTAGTTATAACATAAACCAAAAAAAAAAAAAACATGGTTGGGTTTGTGGTTACTGCCTCTAATGTATATAATCACCTACCAAAGAGTTGAACATTCACATGCACACACTACTGTTCTTTTTTTTTTTTTTTTTAAATATATAGTTATTCTGTCCTGGGTGATGTTAATTGCCTACGACATTGATTCAGCTCTGTATGCAGTATTATAAACAATTAGCCCATGGTGATAGTGTAATTAGAAATGCCATATCCCTGAGGATTCCAGTGTGTGAGCCTCGCGTGTGTTTTTGAAGTTTATTTGAACAGAAACATCCCTTCTGGCTTCTCTTTGATGACTCAGGCTTTGACTCGCTACATATTTATTTTGTCAGATAGCTAGATGGGTAGCTCAGAATTAATCAAGCATCTCAAATAAGTGAATGGACACTGTTAGTTATCTTCAAGTCTGCTTAAAGTTACATTCTAAATAAATGGCCTTGTGGAAAAGTTTAAATTGATCAGGCGGGACAAACAACAAATGTGTGAAAGCTTACTAGTAAGAAAAGAAAAACTGCAGATGCACCATTACTGACATGGTTACTGATATTGTTGATGTGTTGCTTGCTAGTAAACAGGTGACATAAAATGGCCCTGGTCTGAACATATTTCACTATTAATGACCAAAGCAAAGAAGTGAATCTATTGTATTAAAAGATCAAGAAGAACTACGGCATCTTCCTACAATTCAATTAAACTGATAAGATGGCGTATGGTGTTTAAAGAAGATTTTTAATTGACAGCATGGGGGTGGTGAGCCTGATAGAACAAAGCAGGATTTTAAGGACCCAGTTGCAAAACTTTCATTTGGGTAGTTTTTCAAGAAATAATACAAGCTGTTTGAGATTTTTTTTCCCCATCGTTTCTTTGGTGTTAAAAATCACAACAGCCAAAACCCATCCATTATTTATACCTCTTGGGCATGGAACCTATCCCAGGGGAACAACCTGGACTGTGTGCCAACTGCAGATTATTTGTAATATCAATCAACCTTTTCCCCTGAACTGTAGGAGAAAACCCACTAAGCATGTAAACGCCACACACAGAATGGAGATGACATTCAAACCCCCAACCCTGGAGATGTGAGGTGAAAGTACTAACCACTAAGGCACTGTGCTGCCACAAACACCAAATGCAAAGTGCTATTTTTGTCCAAATGAATAGATCAGTCTGCAGTCGTGGTTGTGGCCGTTGAACTATGTGAACAGTAGTGCTGGTGGAATTTTAAGGAAAAAAATATAGCAATCTCATGCTTTAATTGTAATATTGTGGTGTATAAGGTCTGATTGAGCATCGATCAACCTCATATGCATCTATAGTCCCAAATAGCTAGAACAGAGTTCAGAAATATATATATATATATATATATATATATATTTATATATATATATATATATATATGCTTTCAATATTAACATTTGAATGCATTACTATTGTTTTAAAGCAAATTAATCACATGACAACGATTGACCCTAATGGCTTCCCATATATTTGTGATAACGCCACATTTAACTCAGATAATAAGATGACTGAGGAAACATTTCCAGGTGTGCTGAACAGCAAGTTTCATTATAAAAAGCTTCTAGATGGAAGTTTGTATAAAACCAAAGTCGTGTGCTCGAGCTACCTTCAATTCAATTCAATTCAATTTTATTTGTATAGCGCTTTTAACAATTGTTTCAAGGGGAACTATTTTTACAATAGTACAAAAGGCAGGGCATTGGTGGCGCAGGCAGCCCAGGCTCTAGGCTGTTGGTTGTTGATTAGGTTGTTGGGTTGCCATACCCCCATTTAAGAGATTTAAATTTAACATCTGCTAACTGTCCATGTTTGAGATATGATAAAACTGCATATCTAGTGTCTTCTAACTAGTTTACCAAATGCATTTCTTCATTCCAACATTGCATGTTTATAATACAATGTAAATACGATTAAAATTGTGATTAATCATGATTATTCACAGACTATTAATGTGATTATTTAGCTTTGGCAAAAATGGGATTTATCTCATTTTGCTGTCAAACCGATCAAAAACAACAGAATTAATCCCGTATTTCTGATTAGTTTTAACACATTTTTACACAATTTAATTGATTCAGACCATCCTCTTAATTGTCCTTATAGAATATAACAAAGAGTTTATTTTTGACTATATGACTCTATACAATTAGTGTCACACCTTATCACATGTGAGTGCAATGTGTGAGCTGAGCTGTATAGTCTGTAAAATTAATTGAGATAGTCTTAACAAGAGCTGTTTCTGGTTTGAAGACTGTTTCTTGAGAGTTGAGAGGTGATGGGGCGGATTTGGGGCAGGGTATACAGTATGTTAAAAAAAAGAAGTAAGGAATAGTATTAATTAAAGCCATTTATTTCAGAAAAGAAAGTTATGTAATGTCTTTTGGGGTGATACTTTTCTATTTAAACCTCATCTGATCTTCTGTCTTTCTTGTCGGTTTCTCTGCCCCAGAGCGCCGTCCATCATCTCGTCTTTGTTTTGCAGAAAGGTCGGGTCTTGCATCTTGAAAATCTGTCAGAGAGTATCAGCTCAGCGGTGTGAGATCCACTGTATTCATGCTTTTTCTTTAGCAAATTGAACTTTGATGACAAGGATTTATAATATCTCTCTGAGAAGAGGCTTTTGTAGGGCACTGGCTCTTTTTCTCAGAATTTCAAAACGTCAACCACTTCAACTATCATTAAATCGTGCCCAATGTTCCTTAGGATGTCTTGATAGCATTTTGCTTTTTCACCAATTTAACAATCCTTTTTTTACTTTTGTCTCCATCGTTATTGCTTGCTGCTTCTCAGCAGTACCAGCATCATCGCCACTGCGTTTACTCACCCATTAAGGCAAGACTATCACATGCTCATTCCAAGACATGACACCATCCGCCCACATCTTTTCAAACGGCTGTTCATGCAACGTCGGGTAACATTTGTTCTTTCAAGTGATGAAATTTAAATCTCAGACCTTTTTGTTGAAACAAAACAATCATAGCTCAGGCCTGT
This sequence comes from Clarias fuscus, assembly GCA_030347435.1. Lineage (NCBI taxonomy): Eukaryota > Metazoa > Chordata > Actinopteri > Siluriformes > Clariidae > Clarias > Clarias fuscus. The sequence goes on from CM059216.1 coordinate 26,838,763, forward strand.
AACTTCAGCCCTCTTGCTGGTCTTGCTGTCTTTAATGCTCATAATCAGAACAGTGAGCTGTTCATCTGTGAGCTGTTCCTTAGCTGTGTCCAAAATGTCCTCCGTGACAGGGTAATGTGACGCCAAAGCTTCTAAAGCTCTTACTTAATGAGGTTAAGCACAGACCCTATATCGGACTGAATAATTATGCCTTTTTCAAAATCAAACCCTCCTACAGCCACTTGAGATGAAAACGCTGTGTAAGAAGTCACATCTAATGGCGGCTGTGGGTGGATCATTGTGTCGAGTTCTATGGTAAAGTGGGAAATTATGGGTAAAGTGACTAATGTTTGGAGTGGTGTGTAATAAAGCATATACTGTGTATCCCAGTGGAATTCAAGGCCATGAAGTCCAATCTTTATGAAACGCAGGTGATACAGCCAACATCGCCACTGGTTTACTGCAGTAGCCTCAGCACCATACTGAGCTCCAAAATAAAATAATGTCATCTTTTTGGACAAATTTAATCAGAATTCACAAAAATGATCTAATGCATCAGCACTCAAAGTACAGGTCTTCAGTTTTCATTTGAGAGTTTTCCTTTGCGAGAGATGATGTGTAAGGTTCAGGAACTTAAACTCATTTTATATGCAGTGCCCTCCTATTTCAGAGACCAAAAGTAATTAGCCAAATATTATCATAAATTAAATCGTTTTTGTTTTTAATGCTTGGTTGCATATCCACTTTACTTAAAGACTCTTCTAAGAATTCACTGAAGGTACCCCGCCTTGTGCCCTAAGTTCCCTGGGATAGGCTCCAGGCCGCCCGTGACCCGGTAGACCCCTTGACCCAGGATAAAGCAGTATGGAAGATGAGTGAGGGAGCTGACCGCAGTACCTTATCATAGTACAGGTCCTCTCTGTATAGTGTCTCAGTTTACAACACAAATTCCAAACTATTATGATGATGCTTTTTGTACACCCTTCTCAGTAGCATTTTGTGTCATGATAACCGTTTCCTGCTGTACAGTTTATTCATTCATGCCTGTCCAAATTGAATCTTGCTTCTTGTAGTATACACAACATACGTCAGTTTCTCTCATTGATAGCATGTTTTAAGGTTACCAGCAAGATTTAATTTGGTTTCAGTTCTATGCAGCAGAAAAGCAGAACTGCCAATCAGCCAAGAATGCCCAAGGTATCTGCATCTGGGTAATGTAACACAGCTTAACACATGAAAAGGCGATATTACCTTGTTCTCATCTGTGATTTTTTTTCTCCTGAAAGAAACCGACATACACCCTATTAGATTTACCATGTATGCGTGAAGTGTTTGTTCGAAGTGTGTGTGCAGCGCCTCGCTGTAGACAGTGTTCATATTGTTCTCGCAGATTCTCAACCCGAGACAAATGTTGCTGATTTGCTCGATTTTCTGGTGTAATGCAGGAACAGTTCATGGCGGATCTTCACAGTTGAACACACTCCCCTTTAACATTCCCCACAAGTAGGCATCAGGCGGTGTAAGATCGGCGCAATGGGACGGGTGTGTGAAGGAATTGTTCTGCCACCTTTTTCAAACTAGGTTCCCATTCACGACCGCTTCCGTACGAGCGGAAATAATACTCAGCTATGAATACCTTTTCCCCATTTCCAAGAATAACTGTACAACACAACTTCCTTTTCAATACTGGGAACACGTACGTATGCCCCATCGACAAATGCACAGGTATCCATTTGTGACAGTAAGTTCCAACTTTTCAACATAGCTAAAGTAATGGCTGTTCGGCATATCGCCGTAAAAAATGCATTCGAATTTTATGTTTATAAAGGTCAAAATCTGTACTAGTGTTGCAACAGCAATAGCTGGAAAAAAAGGTCTTAAAGAAATGGACGTATGAAGCCCCATGGCTTTATGCTTCGGAACTCCTTCTGCATACGGCTTTGAATTGTAGCTGAAATTTTTGCATTACTTGAATTTCAAACAAAAAGAAACACACGCACACACAAAACAGAATGAAAGAACGTTTGAGAACGGATCCCCAGAAACAAACTCAATTCAGCTCTAGTATAACGTTCGCTTTAATCAAGTTGATGTGTCTAGACTCCTAATCCCATTTTGTGTTAATGTATGCACTGTAGAACTGTTTATTGTATATCAGATAGCTTTACCCAGGTCCTTCAATAACTCCTGATCGATTCTGCCCGAGCGCTAACCATGTTGTGCTTATTAGCTTTGTACTTCTGCAATTAGAAGGACAAGTTGATTCTCTCTTAAAGTACACATTTTGTTATTGATTTAAAAGTCCTTCTAATCGTTCCTACACTTGCTTTTTTGTTGCATAACATAATGAATAAATGTGATTTAGCACTGATCCCTAACAATCTATAGGTGTTGGACTTTGTTTTTTATCCCCTATAGCGCATGGGTTTGCTAAAGTCGGCTAAAAATACCAGAACTTCTCCTTTGAGCCAATATTCTATCAAACCTGGCATAGTGCGAACAGACATTTGCTTGAATAAAAAAAATAAGTAATAAAAATATTTAAATCATCAACTCAAACTTTAACCTCTAACCGAACAAAAATTGTCCTGATGATATAAATATATTCATAAAATAAGCAACAGATCAGTGACTATAGCAAAAGCATAACTTTTGGAACACTAGGCATATAAGGTGAGCACATGTATACGTGGCATGCATCGAGCACTTAATGTCACTTGGAAGTAAGCAAAAGCTTTAGGGGGAATTTAAGGCCTGGATTTGTTTCGTTTTTTTGGGAAAGCATCACATGAAAATAAAAAACACATTTCGTTTCACACAAGTGATTTCAGTGAAAACAAAGCCAGTTTTGCACCTTCCTCTTCTCGCCATGCTATGCTGCTTCAATTTAATGACTAAAGTTTTCAATTTAACTGATTTGCTCCTATTGCGGAGGAGAAGTAATATACAGGAGTAGAAAGATTTACTAACTTTAATAAGCTACATTCTGGTTTCATTGGGGAATGCTGTTCTTTGCATTTCTCTTCTCAATTCCAAGCAGCAGGTATCCAGTCAAAGCAGTAATGTCACAACACGTCAAGCCACAGCCCCGTCATGATGACCTGAGAACTCCCATTCCACACTCTCAACCACTTCTTACACCCTCACACACTTGTACGCTATCAGTGATCACCTTCCATGCCTATATAAAACACGCTCTGCCACCACCAGGTCGCCAGTTTATTGTGTGCCTCACCAGCCCAATATACCAGCGTTTCTTCTCGTCATAGTCTGCCTAGTTATCGACCTCGTTTTGTTTCACCGACCACGTCTTTGCCTCTCGCCCTTTGAATTCTAGTTTTTGGATTTTGCCGTTATCGACTGCTTACCTGTTATCGACCACGAGCTTGGATCACGGACTTTCTCTCTACTCCCCGGCTTCGGCCCTCGCCTGTTTACGACCACGATTTATCCTCGCTCTGCGCCGAGCTCACGCTGCCTACTCCAACCGGCTCACGCAGCTCTCTCTCCCCACATCGGCTCTGCATGCTCCCGCTTCATCGCAAGGATCAGGTTTCACACGCCGGCATACATATCGGATCGCGCCTCGCTCGCGCCGGCTCTGTGCGCTTCCGCATTCCAGCGATACTTCTCCTGCTCACACCGCAGTGCGGAGCTAAACTCAAGCCTTGCTTTTTCTATCACCACTCTTCTGGCTCAGTCAAGCACTCACAATCTGCGCGTGGATCCCTCTGCCGGCTCACTGACAGAATAAACTGGCCAAAAAAGGAATGGATCCAGCAGAGGCAGCTCGCCTGAGGGGGGCATTAGAGAGCCAAGGAGCCCTCTTAGGCACACATCAGCAGGAAATCACACAGATAACCAACACACTTCAAACCATCACAGAAACCCTGCAATCTCTTTCCGTTCAGATTCAAAATCAGCCACCTCCTGCAGTTTCTCCTCAACTTCCTCCTCCAATGCTCTCCCCAGCACAGGAACCACGTCTCCCTGCTCCACCTACCTATGATGGAAATCCAGCCACGTGTCATTCCTTTTTGTCTCAATGTTCCCTCGTTCTGGAGCTACAGTCCACATCATTTCCCACAGAGCGTTCTAAGGTCGCCTATATCATCACCCTCCTTACTGGAAAAGCAAGAGAGTGGGGAACGGCTCTGTGGGATGCCCAAGTTCCATGCTGCTTCACTTATAAGACTTTTACTGACGAAATGAGGAGGGTTTTTGATCGATCCTTCACAGGGCATCAGGCAGCAAGCCAAATACTTCAGTTACGCCAGGGAGTACGTTCTGTCTCGGATTATGCCATTGATTTTCGGACTCTGGCCCCCTCAAATTCCTCTCACACCCCTACACCAACCTTTCACTGTTCAGGCCCTTGATGGTAGCAGACTTACTCCCATTACTCATCGCACTATCCCCATTACCTTACAGTTTTCAGACAATCACACTGAAACCATCACGTTCCTAACCATTCAAAACGCTCACGCACCCATCGTGTTGGGGCTCCCTTGGCTAAGACTACATAACCCCCACATTGATTGGGTTAAAAGGAGCGTCCTTGATTGGAGCCCCGCCTGCCTCTCCTCATGCTTACACTCTGCCCTTATGGGCCGTACCTCGCCTTCGCCACAAGAAGATATCCCCGATTTATCCAAGGTTCCCCCTGAATATCACGACCTACAACAAGTGTTCAGTAAGTCACGGGCTATCTCCCTACCTCCTCACCGCCCCTATGACTGCGCAATTGACCTCCTTCCCGGCACCTCTCCACCTAAGGGGCGACTCTACTCCCTCTCTCAACCTGAGAGAGAGGCCATGGAACAATACATTAATGAGTCACTTGCAGCAGGGATTATCCGTACATCATCATCACCAGCGGGAGCAGGATTATTTTTCGTTGAAAAAAAAAGACAAGTCCCTCAGACCTTGCATTGATTATAGAGGATTAAATGAGATCACGATAAAGAACCGCTACCCTCTTCCGCTAATGTCATCCGCCTTCGAACTCCTCCAGGATGCCCATGTCTTCACTAAGCTAGACATAAGGAACGCCTATCACCTGGTCAGGATACGGGAAGGTGATGAGTGGAAGACTGCCTTTAACACCCCCAGCGGCCATTACGAATATCTTGTAGTTCCGTTTGGCTTGACCAATGCGCCGGCCGTGTTTCAGGCCCTCATTAATGACGTTCTCAGGGATTTCCTCAATGTCTTTGTTTTTGCATATCTGGACGACATCCTAATATTCTCACGCTCTGCAAAGGAACACAAACGTCATGTACGTCAGGTCTTGCAACGGCTATTAGAAAATAAACTTTTCGTCAAAGCAGAAAAGTGCGAGTTCCATTGCACCTCCACTTCTTTTTTGGGTTACTCCATTTCCCCTGCAGGCATCCAGATGGACCCCACCAAGGTCAAGGCAGTCACTGACTGGCCGACACCGTCTTCAAGGCGTGAACTCCAATGGTTCCTGGGGTTCGCTAACTTTTACCGCCGCTTCATTCGAAACTATAGCACGGTGGCGGTCCCACTCACGACACTCACTTCATCCAAAACCGTGTTCCGATGGAACTCACTGGCCGATAAGGCCTTCAAGGAACTTAAGCGCCACTTCACCACGGCACCTGTCCTCATTTTTCCCGAACCTCTCCTCCAGTTTGTCGTGGAAGTGGATGCATCCGAGACAGGAGTAGGGGCTGTCTTGTCACAGAGATCCCCTGAGGATAACAAACTTCACCCTTGCTCCTTTTTCTGCCGCCGTCTCACTCCCCCAGAACGGAACTATGGCATAGGGGATCGTGAACTCTTGGCGGTCAAGCTGGCGCTCGAGGAGTGGAGACATTGGTTAGAGGGGGCAAAACACCCCTTCCTCATTTGGACTGACCACCGGAACTTAGAGTACCTGAAGACAGCGAAGAGGCTAAATTCACGTCAGGCACGATGGTCACTGTTCTTCTCTCGGTTCCAGTATACATTATCATACTGCCCTGGGTCTAAAAATGTCAAGCCTGATGCTCTTTCCCGACAGTTCTCCACGCCCCAGGACATGTCCATGCCTGAGATGATTCTCCCCCCTCATTGCCTCGTGGCAATGACCCGTCTCGATGTGGAGCACCTCGTCCAACGGACTCTCGAACGAGAACCAGGCCCAAGTGTCGTTCCCCCCAACAAGCTCTTCGTTCCCGCCTCTGTTCGCCCTCAGGTGTTGGACTGGGCCCACAGTTCCAGATTGGCCTGCCACCCTGGGGTGACACGCACTCTCTTCCTCCTTAACCAATGCTTCTGGTGGCCCACCATCAAGGAGGACTTCCTGCGATGTCTGTTCCAGGAATAAGAACTCAAACCGACCTCCTGAGGGTCTACTGAGACCTCTCCCCATCCCTCACCGCCCCTGGTCCCACATTCCCATCGACTTTGTCACTGGACTACCACCATCTCACAGTCACACCTGTATCTTGACCATTGTGGATCACTTTTCTAAAGCTGCTCATTTCATTCCACTACCCAAGCTTCCGTCTGCTAAAGAAACGGCTGAACTCCTGATCAACCACGTCTTCCGAATTCATGGACTCCCCAACGACATTGTTTCGGACAGAGGCCCCCAGTTTTCTTCCCAGTTCTGGAAGGCCTTTTGCACTCTCATTGGCGCCAGTCCCAGTCTCTCATCTGGTTTTCATCCTCAGACCAATGGCCAAACGGAACAGATGAACCAGGAACTTGAGAAATCCCTACGGTGCATGGCCTCTCAGGACCCATCCTCCTGGAAACCGCTTCCTCCCCTGGGTTGAGTATGCCCACAACTCGCTCCCTACTTCCTCCACAGGCATGTCTCCCTTCCACTGCTGTCTGGGTTATCAACCACCCCTTTTTTCGGCCCAGGAAGAGGAGGTAGCTGTTCCCTCAGCCCTAACCTTCATCCGCCGCTGCAAAAGGACATGGCAACGGGCCCTCAAGCAGCTTTTGCGCACAGTAAGCACCTTCCAGCGCTTATTTTATGAATTCCAAAATTCATCCTAGACCGTTCTCTAATAACTGACTTCCACAGACTTCACCCCGAAGCATAGAGGGGAGGGTACTGTCACGACACGTCAAGCCACAGCCCCGTCATGATCACCTGAGAACTCCCATTCCACACTCTCAACCACTTCTTACACCCTACCGCCTCACTCTCAGCTCTCCACACACCTGTACGCTATCTGTGATCACCCGCCATGCCTATATAAACCACGCTCTGCCACCACCAGGTCGCCAGTTTATTGTGTGCCTCACCAGCCCAATATACCAGCGTTTCTTCTCGTCATAGTCTGCCTAGTTATCGACCTTGTTTTGTTTCACCAACCACGTCTTTGCCTCTCGCCCTTTGAATTCTAGTTTTTGGATTTTGCTGTTATCGACTGCTTACCTGTTATCGACAACGAGCTTGGATCACGGACTTTCTCTCTACTCCCCAGCTTCGGCCCTCGCCTGTTTACGACCACGATTTATCCTCGCTCCGCGCCGAGCTCACGCTGCCTACTCCAACCGGCTCACGCAGCTCTCTCTTCCCACGTCGGCTCTGCATGCTCCCCCTTCACCGCAAGGATCAGGTTTCACACGCCGGCATACATATCGGATCACGCCTCGCTCACGCCGGCTCTGTGCGCTTCCGCATTCCAGCGATACTTCTCCTGCTCACACTGCAGCGCGGAGCTAAACTCAAGCCTTGCTTTTTCTATCACCACTCTTCTGGCTCAGTCATACACAAGCACTCACAATCTGCGCGTGGATCCATCACGCCCTCTGCCGGCTCACTGACAAGTAATGCTCAATCAATTCACTCTCTTGACCAAAACACAATGCCACATATGTAGCTTAGTTTTATTAGAGTGTCATTAGCAATTATATTTAAATAATTTACTTTGGCATTGTGAAATTTTCAGTGCTAACTGGTTTTACTGAAAGAGGTGTGGCCTCTGGAGCCATTAATTATACTGAAGGGTGTATGGCATCTGTACCCATTACTGCTAGTGAAGGAGTGTGGCATCTGTACCCATTACATCTAGTAATGGAGTTTGTCCTCTCTACCTATTACTTCTAGTGAAGGTATGTGTCCTCTATGTCTATTATATTTAATGAAGGAGTATGTCCTCTGTGCCCATTACTTCTAATGATGGAGTATGTCCTCAGTGTCCATTATTTCTAATGAAGGAGAATGTCCTCTGTGTCTGTTACTTCTAGTGAAGGTGTGTGTCCTCTGTGTCCATTATTTCAAGTGTAGTAGTGTGCCCTCTGTGTCCATTATTTCTAATGAAGGAGTGTGTCTTCTGTGTCCATTTCATCTAATGAATTAGTATTTCCTTTGTGTCCTTCATCTAATGAAGTAGTATGTCCTCTGTGTCTATGACTTCAAGTGAAGGAGTATGTCCTCTGTGTCCATTAGTTCTAGTGAATGAGTATGTCCTCTTTGTCCATTGCTTCTAGTGAATGAGTATGTCCTCTGTGTCCATTACTTCTAGTGAATGAGTATGTCCTCTGTGTCCATTACTTCTAGTGAATGAGTATGTCCTCTGTGTCCATTACTTCTATTGAATGAGTATGTCCTCTGTTTCCATTACTTCTAATGAATGAGTATGTCCTCTGTGTCCATTTACATCTAATGAAGTAGTATGTCCTCTGTGTCCATTTCATCTAATGAAATACTATGTCCTCTGTGTCCATTACTTCAAGTGAAAGAGTATGTCCTTTGTGTACATTTAATCTAATGAAGTAGTATGTCCTCTGTGTCCATTACTTCAAGTGAAGGAGTAGGTCCTCTGTGTCCATTACTACTAGTATAGGAGTATGTCCTCTGTGTCCATTTACATCTAATGAAGTAGTATGTCCTCTGTGTCCATTTCATCTAATGAAGTAGTATGTCCTCTGTGTCCATTTACATCTAATGAAGTAGTATGTCCTCTGTGTCCATTACTTCAAGTGAAGGAGTATGTCCTCTGTGTACATTTCATCTAATGAAGTAGTATGTCTTCTGCGTCCATTACTTCAAGTGAAGGAGTATGTCCTCTGTGTACATTTCATCTAATGAAGTAGTATGTCCTCTGTGTCCATTTACATCTAATGAAGTAGTACTGTATGTCCTCTGTGTCTATTACTTCTAGTGAAGGAGTATGTCCTTGTGTCCATTTTATCTAATGAAGTAGTATGTCCTCTGTGTCCATTACTTCAAGTGAAGGAGTATGTCCTCTGTGTCCATTTCATCTAATGAAGTAGTATGTCCTCTGTGTCCATTACTTCAAGTGAAGGAGTATGTCCTCTGTGTACATTTAATCTAATGAAGTAGTATGTCCTCTGTGTCCATTTACATCTAATGAAGTAGTATGTCCTCTGTGTCCATTACTTCAAGTGAAGAAGTATGTCGTCTGTGTACATTTCATCTAATGAAGTAGTATGGCCTCTGTGTCCATTTCCATCTAATGAAGTTGTATGTCCTCTGTGTCCATTACTTCAAGTGAAGGAGTATGTCCTCCTTGTCCATTACTTCTAGTGAAGGAGTATGTCCTCTGTGTCCATTTACATCTAATGAAGTAGTATGTCCTCTGTGTCCATTACTTCAAGTGAAGGAGTATGTCCTCTGTGTACATTTCATCTAATGACGTAGTATATCCTCTGTGTCCATTTACATCTAATGATGTCCTCTGTGTCCATTACTTCAAGTGAAGGAGTATGTCCTCTGTGTCCATTTCATCTAATGAAGTAGTATGTCCTCTGTGTCCATTTCCATCGAATGAAGTTGTATGTCCTCTGTGTCCATTACTTCAAGTGAAGGAGTATGTCCTCCTTGTCCATTACTTCTAGTGAAGGAGTATGTCCTCTGTGTCCATTTACATCTAATGAAGTAGTATGTCCTCTGTGTCCATTACTTCAAGTGAAAGAGTATGTCCTTTGTGTACATTTAATCTAATGAAGTAGTATGTCCTCTGTGTCCATTACTTCAAGTGAAGGAGTAGGTCCTCTGTGTCCATTACTACTAGTATAGGAGTATGTCCTCTGTGTCCATTTACATCTAATGAAGTAGTATGTCCTCTGTGTCTATTACTTCAAGTAAAGGAGTATGTCCTCTGTGTCCATTACTTCTATTGAATGAGTATGTCCTCTGTTTCCATTACTTCTAATGAATGAGTATGTCCTCTGTGTCCATTTACATCTAATGAAGTAGTACTGTATGTCCTCTGTGTCTATTACTTCTAGTGAAGGAGTATGTCCTTGTGTCCATTTTATCTAATGAAGTAGTATGTCCTCTGTGTCCATTACTTCAAGTGAAGGAGTATGTCCTCTGTGTCCATTTCATCTAATGAAGTAGTATGTCCTCTGTGTCCATTACTTCAAGTGAAGGAGTATGTCCTCTGTGTACATTTAATCTAATGAAGTAGTATGTCCTCTGTGTCCATTTACATCTAATGAAGTAGTATGTCCTCTGTGTCCATTACTTCAAGTGAAGAAGTATGTCGTCTGTGTACATTTCATCTAATGAAGTAGTATGGCCTCTGTGTCCATTTCCATCTAATGAAGTTGTATGTCCTCTGTGTCCATTACTTCAAGTGAAGGAGTATGTCCTCCTTGTCCATTACTTCTAGTGAAGGAGTATGTCCTCTGTGTCCATTTACATCTAATGAAGTAGTATGTCCTCTGTGTCCATTACTTCAAGTGAAGGAGTATGTCCTCTGTGTACATTTCATCTAATGACGTAGTATATCCTCTGTGTCCATTTACATCTAATGATGTCCTCTGTGTCCATTACTTCAAGTGAAGGAGTATGTCCTCTGTGTCCATTTCATCTAATGAAGTAGTATGTCCTCTGTGTCCATTTCCATCGAATGAAGTTGTATGTCCTCTGTGTCCATTACTTCAAGTGAAGGAGTATGTCCTCCTTGTCCATTACTTCTAGTGAAGGAGTATGT